>JAULUF010000047.1:115000-802500 GCA_031834385.1 Semotilus atromaculatus | reverse complement strand
CACACGAACACGAAGCCTAGCTCTTCATCTATACTAGTGGACAACAGAAACTTAACAGAACAGAATCTATCCTTCCTATTTAACCCCTTCTTTTAGGTTTCTCCTTACCCGTTCACTCAAGAATCATAAAGTTCAGTCATAAAGAATCAGTCTCTGTTCAATCTTTGGCTGAACTTCAGTAGTATGCTCTAAAACGGTCTCTAGTGCTGTATAGTAAAAACTGATATTAATGTTGGTGTTAGTCTTGTATAAGTTGCCTGTGGTGTAGGATTAAATAATACTCAGAGCTCTGACAGCATTACACATGATGAACTCAAGTTTAATACGTACTGGGATCCAAACGAATGGACTGTCGGGCCGGATACCACTGAGGGTCTGGAACACACACGGAAAACATTAACAGTACACACACATCACAGACTTACACTTCCTTTCAAAAGTTGTCTTTTAAAGAGTCTTATTCTCAACAAGGCTGCATTTATTTGATTAAAAATACAGTAAAAATAATGATATTGAGAAATATTATTGCGATGTAAAAAACCTGTTTTATTATTGCAATGTTAAATATGTTTTCTATATGAATGCATGTTAAAATGTAATTTATTCCTGTGATCAAATCTGAATTTCCAGCATCATTACTCCAGTCTTCAGTGTCTCATGAACCTTCAGAAATCACTCTAATATGAGGATTTGATGCTCAAAAAAACATCCTGATTATTATCAGTGTTGAAAGGATTGTTGTTTATGAAGTATGGAAAGCGTGGACGTGTGTTTTTCCTCCAGTATTCTTTGATGAATAGAAAATTCAACCGAATGACTGAAGATCAGATGTATACTCACGACTCTTGTGGAACATGGACTTGATTTCTCCGATGGTGGCATTGGGCTCGACCTGTCAATCAAACCAACACAAACACTAGTTTTAGAGTGTGTGTCTGAATCGAGGGGTAAATTTAGCTGCAATCCCCCAGCGATGTGCTTTAGTACAGCAGCTGTTCTGAGACACACACACACACACCAAACAAACACTGACTGACTGACCAGATCTGCCAGAACACACACACACACACACACACACACACACACGCTGAGCTGAGCTGGGAGACGTGGGACAGCTGCCTCAAGTCCTCCGAGAAAATGCTCTTTCTGTCACTATAGCAGAATAACTATTGAATGTGAAACCAACTAAAAGCATAAATAGTTGACTTAAACCCAGGTCATAAATACAGGAGACACGAGAGATTCCCTCTCTCCCTGAAATCAAACGTTTTTTAGCTTTTAGTATGAATATGTGAGGATTAAGGTTATGAATAAACTGATGTGTTCCAAAAAAAAATGACATTTAGGAGATATAAGCATGTAAAACTAATAGTCTCTCTCTTCCACTAAAATGGATCATGGATTTTAATGACATCACTCTGCACTTCAGCTTCTCATCACATTTTCTATCCAATCAAATGCTCTGTAGAATCAAAAGCTCCGCCCCCTCTGCTAGAAACACCACCAGGCCAAAGAGATTTACAGTCTGTGAGGGAAACTAAATGCTATTGGCTATTTGAAAAGGGGGAGGAGCCATTAAATATGTCCCGCTTCAGCGGAAATTACGTCAACGCATCGAACAAGGCACATCAGTGGGACTTTAAATACTCCAAAAACTGAATGAATGAACATGTAAGACCTCAAAACGTACTCAGATGCATGTATCATGAAAACTCCTGCTTAAGAAATGTCTGTGATTCTGAATAAATCAACATTTGTGCTTTAATGAAAGCATGATTTTTTTTTTTTTAGCATGGGAAGTAGCTTTTGAAGTAGAAGTCGACTGATTGGTCGGTTTTGCAGATTAATTGGCACCAATAATTGATTTGCTGGAACAATTGGTTATCGGCAAAAAATCCATTCGGATAGTTTATGTACTAAAGTTATGTAATATTTATTTATATTTATATTTGTAATAAAGTTCAGCACTATTTTGTGTGTTATGCTTGTTTTCATTCAGTTTCCATTAGAACAACTCTGTTGATTAATCGGTGCCAACCCAGTTATGGTTAACTCCACTACCGGTCGTCCTCTGCTTTGAAGAACCTCGAGTAAACCCAATAACATTTACTGTGAATGTTATCATTTATAGTAAATATTGGTAACACTTTACAATAGGCTTTCATTCGTTAAGATTAGTTAACTACAATAGTTAACATGAACTAATAATGAACTGCAATTCTACAGCATTTATTAATCTTTGGTTAATTTCAACATTTACTAATACATTATTAAAATCAAAGGTTGTATGTGTTAGCATTAGCTAATGCTCTGTGAACTAACAATGAACAGCTGAATTGTTATTAACTAACATTAACAAATACAGTAACAAATGTATAGCTCATGTTAGTTAATACATTAACTCATTTTAACAACTGAAACCTTATTGTAAAGTGGTACCTATATAGTAATGTATTAAAGCATCTTCGAGCTAATCATTTCTTTCCCGCCAAAAACCTTCAATTCTTCAGTTATTTAGATCTTCCGTCTACTGATGACATCATCATCATCATCATCATCATCATCATCATGGCAGGCTGGCATTCCACAGTGACATCACAACACCAGTAGCCAGTGACATCACAGTGGAATCACAGTTAATCCGAGGACATACGAGTGCAATCCTCGATAATCCTCCTGACATCCTGGAGGCCTCATCACAGGCGCCTACAGGGACGACTACAGCAGGACCCCGAAACACACACCCTGAGCCCCTTTCTGTAGACAACCCCCTCTCGGGATGAGGACGTCACATCAGCCAGTGAGGAAAAGGGCTTCATTCACTTATAATCAGCAGAGAGTGGAGAGTGGATTGACTGAGGCTAACGGTTACATGGTAGCATCTATACATGGCTAGGTGAAATAACACTTTGGAAGACTTTTAGGTTACAATTGTGAGGCAAAGTAGATCATAGAAAATCGTAATCAATCTATTGAGTTAATCAAACATTTTTAATAAAAAAATTGCAATGCCGTGCAGGGTTATTATCGTTAACTAAAACTAACACCATCTAAAAAAAAAAAAATCTAAAAAAAAATAATAATAATTTTTTGTTTCTTAAAATAAACGTTAACTGAAATATAATATTAAAGAAATATTTTTTTAATTAAGGTGCTAGTTTTGTGTAGTCAAGGTACTACTGTAATAAAAATTCATAACATGAAAACTTTATACACATATATAAAAAAAAAAACTAAAAGTAATAAAACGGTCCAAAAAAAACAACAACTAAATGTAAAAAAACTTTCAAATGAAAATACAAATATTAATAAAAATCCTAATAGCGTATTAATGATGAAGTAATATAACACTGCTGCAGCATATTAACTAACTAAAACTAACACCTTAATAACATTTCTTAAAATAAACATTAACAGAAATATAATTTTTTTTTTTTTTTAGTTAGGTGCCAATGCAACATTTCTCATTTTTGGTGTAGTTTAAGTCGAGGTCCTACTGTAATAGAAGTTCATAAAAACCATATACACATATTAAATAATAAAATAAATAAAAAACTAATAAAACTAGCCAAAAAAAAACAACTAAATTACTAAAACTTTAAATTGAAAACAAATATAAGAATACAAATGAATTCAACATTTTTTACAAAAATCATAATAGCATTTAAAAGATAATTACATGACAAATAAACCTTTTAAAACACAATCATCCCACGCTGTCTTACAATTAATGAGGATGTAAAATGTGCATGTGTAATTATGCAATGGTTTTAGACAGGGTAATGCATGTCAAATATCACAAAGGAGGTAAAAACTGTCTTTCCTACCTTGTCCAGGAAGCAGAGCTTGTCCTTCGTCTTGGCGTCCAGGATCTCCACCTCGAAAAACACCACAGCTTTCTTAGTCTTTTTAGCGGGTTTGCGTTTGGCCGGGGCGGGGAGGCCGGGGAGCGCTGCCACCGACCCGTTCTGAGCCTTTTTGGGCAGCGTGGCCTCTAAAGCCAGGGTATCCATACTGTCTGCTCTCTCTATCCACTCTCTCTGAGTCTTTAACTTCTTCCCTCTCTCAGTCCCTCTCTTCTTCCCTCTCTAACCTCCAAAACGAGTGCAGGACTTTCTGGAAAGCGTGAGGTTTAATGTCAGCTGTGGAAATAAATCTGTCTGTCTGAGCCCCCACTCCCTCCCTCCCTCTCTCTCTCTCCCTCTCTTTCTCTCTCTCTCTCCCTCCCTCCCTCTCTCATGTTGTCATCACCCTCTCCATTCATCTATACATTTGAACCTCAAACCCTCCTAAAAACACATGCACAAACAAGTAAACAAAACTTCTCTCTCTTTCACTCACTCACTCAAATGCACCTTATTCTCTTTTCCCCTCTTTTTCTTCTGAACCCTCCAGAGGAAACGTGACCCCTCCCCAGTCATCCCAATATGTGCTAATTATAACTTGCCTTATGGATGCACGCATGAACACACACACACAAATGTAACAGAGCCCTCATCTAGACACCAGAACCTAGGTTTACACAAACAGATTATTTACAGAATTATGATTTTAGTTTTGCACCATTGCATTGGGGTCTGTCTGCCAGTAGTTACAATGATAATGTAAAAAAGTTTTTATTTTATTTTATTTGTAAAACTGGTGCAATCTGCCCCTGATTATATTTCAACCCAAAAATCAACAGGATTTTTTTTTTTAGATAGCCTATAAGAAATTAGCTTGTAAACATACATTGCATTATTTTCTTGACAATTAAGCAAATCTCCTTTTATGACTTTTAAATTATGACTATTTTTTATATATCTTTTTTATACATTTATTCGACTATATAAAACTAGAATACATAAATGTCACCATGTAAAAATAAATACATAGCATAAATAGGCTTCATTTTCTATATATAAAATTTCGAGGTGAAAAAATACTTTGATTTCCGTTGTTTATCTGTTCTGGGACGCACTACTTTAGGGAGGAGCGAGTGAGAGAGAGATTATTAATAACTTGGAAGGGCATGAGCAGATGACATGGAGGAAAACCCCACTGCCACTGAGAGAAACCCCAACTGAAAGAGAACTGCGAGGAATAAACCAACATTATCTTTATAAGTTGACTAGTTTGAGACGAAATACAGCAGCACTAACGCTACACACCGGAGACAGCAGGAGCGACCGTTATTGCGTTTAAAGAAAATCACGTGAGTGGCTTTCGCGCGCTTTAACGTCGACATTAACGAATTTTGTATATATAATTAATCTTATGCGACGTGTTGTGTTAGTTTTGTTCACCTATTTGATTTATTAGTTACTTAATTACGATGTATTATATGTTATGTCCCTGAGAGATCTTCTGGCGCCCTCCTGTGGACATCATACAACATCGCATGTCAAAAAAAGTCTATATATTGTATCAACAAGACTTTGACAGAACGTGTCCTACTACATGTTCAATGTACACCAAAGTGTTACATCAGCCTTTAAAATATCCTTAGCGATTTTTACGTACGCCATATCTTCATCGGCCAGGATCGATGTGCACAAATAGTAAATCCACACAGAAACGTTCAACTACTTCCGGGTTTATGGAGAGAAGAGCTGTGACTTCAGTCCCACATGATGAACAAGTCCGTCCTGTTACAGCACATTTGTTTTTGGTCAGATATCACAACTTAATTGTGTTTATTGTAACGCTGAATGGTAGAAAATACACAAGTGTACGCGAGGTTTCTACTCAAAATTACGTTTGTGAAAGGCCATATTTTATAGTCTAATTATCTCGAGGACAAATTGAATTGGCAAACCACCTCACATGTTGCAATCGATATTCCTATTGCACATAGTGTCGTAATATATGGGACAGGGGTTGTTTCAGAGTCTGGTGAGATGCGGTGTAACCCTAACCCTCAGGGTCGAGGGGACTATATTCACTGTAAACTACTTTCCCATCCCTGCTTCAGGACCCTCCAGTATTCATAATATCTGTGTGTGTGTTATTGTCCGATTCATAATTCTACATACCGATCAGTTTTGTCCTATTAGGCCGAGGTGCTTGTCACACACTAGCGTGCTCTGTAATCTGCAACCGCAGTGATGTGTGTCAATAGTTCGTTCATTTTCACACGGCACGATTATTTCCTCACATCGACAGCATCATCAACTGAGACCTGAACGCCTGAACAATGAGAACTTAAATCAGTAACAATATCTTACCTCGTAATGCTTCATTGTTGCAGTTTGAATTGCTTATCCCTGCAAGTGAGAGACAAGCACGAAGTCCAATCAAGAGGAACGGAAGATGCCGCTCATCCAATGGGAACAGAGTGGTGAGCGATTTCCAACAAATACGAAGACCTGCGCTTGATGTTGTCATTGGTTAAACGCATCAGGGACGCCTTTTTGACACAGTAACCAATAGAAATCCGATTAGACACAAGAAGTGTTGAGCAAGCATTAAGCGCCGCCTAGTGGTGATGCGAGGCGACTACATGTGCTTCTGTGAGGACAGCAGTCATTTAAAAACGATTCTTGTTATAAAACAATTACAGATTATATGGATGAATACCAAGCAGATTGAAAATATGTTTGAGTGCATGTATATAACAAGAAAGCCTTATTTTTAATTTCGTTTTATATAGCCTATAGAGAGGAAATTTAAAAATAATAAATAGACATATTTTGATCTGCTAAATGTTTTTTTTATATATATAACTCAATTTAAGACAACAATTCTTTGTTATACAACACTTACAGATTGTATGTATAAATACCAAGCTGATTGGAAGTATGTTTGAGTGCATGTATATTACAAGAAGGCCTAATTTAAAAAAAAAAAAATTACATAAATATAGTCTATTATATAGAGGGATTAAAAAGGAAAAAAAGACATTCTGACATTCTGATAAAAAGTTTTTTTTGTACTTATTTCAGAAACATGTAAGAATAATAGAGTTTTTAAATAATAAATAAATAAAATTATAATTTATTGAAATAAAATAAATTAAAATGTGTTTTCAAATCCTTATGTAATTAGGATGATCAAAAAAGCTAAAAAATAAATATGCACTAACTGAAGAATTAACCAACTATATTTCTATGTAATATATATATAGGCCTATTTTTACACTTATTAAATCATTTCAAATAACAAACAAGCATTAACACATTAACAATAAGACCAAGCATCGTAAAAACATAATAATAACATAAAAAATATGAAAAGCAAATTATAGCAATACATTAGATTGTGGGGGGTGGGGGTAAATCCATATATATTGCCATTAATTTAGAGAGTTTTAAGGCACTCCTAATTTTTATTTGTTTTACTAAACATGTAAATGCCACAAAACATGGAGAAACTTTAACAAACCTACATTTGTGTAGAGTGAAGTCAGCTAAAACTGGCCACATGTTGGTAATAAATAAGCTATGCATGAGATCTAATAATATTTTTTATAAATTAGCACGGGTCTCTTAAATATATATTTTTGAAATGTGAAAAAGTATAATTGTTTTAAAATGATGAGAGTTAGAGTATCATCAGGTACCTTTGAGCCACTGCACAACTTTCAGGTAAAATGGCCCTGTGTTAAATTTGTGTTTAAACTTGGATACAATCAACATATTATCACACTAAAATTCGACACAAAATCTAACAATGTTATATTTAAAGGCAGGTATTATTTATTTATTTTTTTTGTCTTTCTTTCTCTGGATTTTGTAGGTCACTGGGGTCAGAACTGTGGATTATGCAAATGTATGACTCGAGACGAAAAGCGTCCATTATGACGTATACATTCGTGTTTACGTGTGTGTGTGTGTGTGTGTGTGTGTGTGTGTGTGTGTCATTTCCATTGTTTCCTTGTTGCAAAAGCCATCGTTTTTTTATTTATTAAATATATATATATATATATTTCTGCATGTATAGCTATTGTTTAGTTTCGGTTTCATCTGTGTCCTGCAGCTCTATGGGTGGAGCGGCATATTCACGTGGTTCGGGTGTGGAAACTAGAAACAACCAGAGAGTTTGAGACATTTCTCGAACTTTCCTCACGGTTTCAAATAGGGACGAACCGCAGCGAGACAGGCGCATACAAACCGCTGGTCGACGGGACAACAGCTGTCCAATAAAGTTATTCTAACTAAGACTATTTGCAAGGATATTTTTTATCAAGTTGATGCGAACCGAACTCGACTGAAAAACACCGCATCGCGAGCAGGACAGGACTGGTTTAAAACCACTGTTTGATTTTCAGAGAATACCGAGGCTACTTAAAAGAAACGCCCAATGGTGAAGATGGGGAAAGATTATTACAGTGTTTTGGGGATTCAGAAAGGTGCGTCTGATGACGAGATCAAGAAAGCGTATCGCAAACAAGCGCTCAAATACCATCCGGACAAAAACAAGTCGCCCAGCGCGGAGGAAAGGTTCAAGCAGATCGCGGAGGCGTACGACGTGTTGAGCGACCCGAAGAAGAAAGATATTTATGACAGATTTGGCGAAGAAGGTGAGTAAAATGATGTAACCTTTCATTGCACTGCTTAATGAAACAGGTAGAGATGAGAAGGAAATGCGTGTTTTTTTCACATTTTAAACATTTGTGTTTAGATATTAGATCACTGACTGGATGAGTTGTTAATGACAGCATTTCATCAACACAGTAACTAGTGTTTTAGGTCGAGAGAAATACATCTGGTGAAAGTACTGAAATGTTAATAAAGTTCGGCTTTGTAGAATTACATTGAATAGATCCGATGTGTGATGCTGCATGCTGATTGGCTATTTGAAATGTGTGTGCGTTCTAGAACGCTTGCTGGAAAATTCTGACGGTCACGTGATAGAACGTCAGCAGTTCTGTCTGTGCGTGTTCAGTGTTCAGCAAACCTTAATCTCGACAGTCCTAGGGCTAGCCCTTCTAGACATTTCTATACAACTAGTCTATTTTCGAGGAATAAAAAGGTTAAATATTAAGTATAATTTAAACCCATTAGAATGTCTAGCAATTTTTAAAAACATTTTGTGGGAGGGGAGTGCCAATGATCTTATTATTTAAAGGAATTAAAAGGGAATTTTATAAAGTGAAAAAAACAACAAAAAAATCTATTGTAGCTATCAAGTAATCAATTTAAAACTCTTTGCAAATATGTTATTTTACATTTTGCACACATTCACTCATATGCGTATGTCTGATATGTCAAAAACCCTAATTGTTTCTTGTCTCGTCACATTCCGTTATGAATTACATAAATCATGTAAATGATAGCATATTTTCACTCCAAAACGGGGAAATGTTTTTTCGGGGTATTTTGCATCACTGATCTGCTAATATAAAAATGTCTATCATAAAAAAGTTGTCAAATATTTTTCGTCCACTTACATCTCTCCAAGCACTCTTTTACTGCAAAAACTAGAAAGGGACTGGAAAGGGACTTGGAATTTACACTTGTCTTATGTGAACATTAAGCCCCGCCTTCTCTGATGTGATTGGTCATCTCAAACATTTTGACATTGACGAGTGTTGCTGGATGGCATTTGTCATCCTAACAACCATCAGTAATGGAGTGCAGCAGATTTGACCATTTCTACAATTTGGGGGACAATTTGGCCATTTCTTATTATTGTGGGGGACTTGTCCCACTCAATGTTTATGGTGGTTACGGCCCTAATTTAAACAAAAATAACTGATTGTATTAATGATGAGATTTTGAATAAAAGTTCAGTCTCTGTTAGGAAAAGAAGGTATAGCAGTTGGGTAGGCTAATCAAAATAATGAACAGTTCCATACAAAATAATACATATTTTTGAGCAGTAAAAGTTCTTAATTCATCTTAATTAAATGTTGTCCCTTGGTGGAGTTTTTATGAGTTGTCAATCATTTTTATACAACACCACACAGTTGTATGTGTGACTGACCTCTTTGTTTACCATGTGCAGGACTGAAGGGCGGCGTCCCTGGCGGTGGCAGTGGAGGAAATGGAGGAAATTTCTCCTACACATTTCAAGGTGATCCTCATGCAATGTTTACAGAGTTTTTTGGAGGGCGAAGCCCTTTCGAACACATGTTTGGCCGTAACGGTGGCATGGACGAGGGAATGGAAACTGATGACCCGTTTGCTAGTTTTGGCATGGGTGGCATGGGTGGTTTCCCTCGCTCCTTTAACACGCGAGGTCCCGGCGAGAGACTGGACAAAAAACAGGACCCTCCAGTGACCCACGAGCTGAGGGTCAGTCTAGAAGAAGTGTTCACTGGCTGCACCAAGAAGATGAAGATCTCCCGCAAACGCCTGAATCCCGACGGAAGAACGACCCGCAGTGAGGACAAGATCCTTACAGTGGAAGTGAAGAAAGGCTGGAAAGAAGGAACCAAGATTACTTTCCCTAAGGAAGGGGATGAGACGCCATCAAATATCCCCGCAGATGTAGTGTTTGTGGTGAAGGATAAGCCACATCCAGTGTACAGAAGAGACGGATCGGACATTATTTATCCTGCAAAAATTACACTCAAAGAGGTAAGATGAGCTCTTATTTTAAGAGTTTGCTTACAAACTCTTTTTTTTCTGTCTGTATTTTTCTAATCCCGTTCTTCTCTACTTTCTCAGGCACTTTGTGGTTGCACAGTTAACGTTCCAACACTGGATAGTCGCACGGTCAACTTAACAACTCAAGACATTGTTCGTCCCGGGATGAAACGGCGTGTCACCGGGGAGGGTCTTCCTCTTCCGAAATCCCCAGATCGTCATGGGGACTTAATTGTCGAATATGAGGTCAAGTTTCCCGAAAGATTGAGCCAGAGTGCCAAGGACACTATCGCAAATGTTTTGCTGGCTTCTTGAGTCATGTAAAGTGCAATTCTGGAGACATTACCATTGGGAAATTTTGGTTTCATAGTATTTAAAGGATGAATATAAGGGGCTGCTGAAATTTTCGAACTGTTATTCTGTAATGTATTGCCAATGAGAGACTATCTGAACCAAAACATTGTTGGACTAGACTGCTTTATGTGTTTGTCATGTACATGTTAATCCTATGTTTCCTTTGGGTCAAGTCCAGTAGAAAGTCTCCAGCTGCGGCCTCTTGGCCAGCTTTTTGTTGTCAACTACACCCATCTAAGTTTACTTATTACAAAGATGGACAGTGGAGCATGTTGTGATGTGCGGGGCTACAATAATACAGTTTCTTATCAGCAGTCTGATCCTTTGGAGACCTCAGGGAAGTGTTTCTGTGAAAGCAGCCTATACTTCTAATATGGTCTAATGTGACCATTTAGTGATGCCACGAAAAGTCATTTCCAATATAGTGGTGGCTCGAAGTGATCCCTGCTTGGATCTTCCCACTTCTAAGTATGTGAAACAACACTTGATGCAGAAGTTATATGGTCAGAAACTCAGAAGTCAGCTAGATGACAAATTTGTAACAAATACTAGATTTATTTGAAATAAATTACTCAAACTACTGATATAGTGGTTCATGTCTTATGCAAAATTATACAAAACCTTTTTATGTTTTTATTACAGGTAATTTATGTTATTGTTTTGAATTGTGAAATAGATTTAGTCTATTCACAAATTCTGTGGGATACTTCTGTGGGATCTTTTTGGGTTGTGAGATTATGAGTTATGAGATGTTTTGAATGGATTGTTTAAAAGAAAATACGATTTGAAATGTTAAAGATATCACACTGCTTTAATAAAACTCTTTAAACTGAAAAACAATTGCTTTATCTTCTTAATTTTTTAGCGTATTGAAAGTGTAAACCAGTATACAAGCCTCTAAAAATCATGGTAGTTCCTCTACCAAAGAAATGTTGCACTTAAAGAAATGTATAGATTCACATAAGTGTATTGACAGCTGTAAATGTATAGCATGTTGTAGCTGAGACGGTCATTTAATATCTAAATCATGACAGAATCACTTTTATAATAATGGCACTTCTTTTGCTGAATATGGATGCTGTAGTCTTCAGTGTTTCTTGATGGTGTTTGATTTGAGGCCACAGCAAAGACATCTGAAGAACTTCCTGTACTGCTGCCTGACCTGTACAAGAAGGAGACGAGAGATTGTTTTAAACTCTGGTGAAAAAAAAAAAGTCCAGGTTATTTTACAAGAATTTAATTTTAGAAGATGAGAAACTAAACATTAACTTAAAGTGTTAGTTCACCCAAAAATGAAAATTACCCCATGATTTACTCACCCTCAAGTCATCTTAGGTGTATATGACATTTTTCTTTCAGACGAATACAATCAGAGTTATATTAAAAAATGTCTTGGCTCTTCCAAGCTTTATAATGGCAGTGAATGGCCGTTTCTGAAGGCCATCAAAGCACATCCATGCATGATAAAACTACTCAAAACAGCTTCGGCGGGTTAATGAAGGCCTTCTGAAGTGAATCGATGTGTTTGTGTAAGAAAAATATTCATATTTAAAACTTTATTGGCTAAAATAACTAGCTTCCGGCAGACGGCGGTATGCATCGATTTACGGTAAAAGAGTGACCCTTGACCCAACACACAACGTAATGACGAACGCGGAAGCGCAGAGGAGAGCAAAACAATACCCCAGTCACGAATTAGAAATTTAAGACGACAATGTTTTGAGAGAGATGTCGGAGCGGAGGAGCTTGAGTTTGTTGACCAGCCCTGTTTGAAGGAGGGATTAAATGTAATGGCGGTCTGTTTTTTTAAGTGGGATTTTTCCAAAAAAAAAAATTTAAAAAAAACATGAACAGTAACTATTTCCTTTGTAATCGCTTTTATTTTTAATAAAAAAACTATAATTTATTAGTTTTTGATAGAAACGTAGAAGACAGCTGCTGTCTTCTTCTACGCACTGCTCTTCCTTTATGCACTGCAGCCGCTAGGCTATATGTGTGCCAACTCGTTTCAATCATTCCATATACAGTACTGTGCAAATGTTTTAGATCGGTAAGATTTTTTATGTTTTTAAAAGAAGTCTCTTCTGCTCACCAAGGCTGCAATTATTTGATAAAAAAAAAAAAACAGTAATATTGTGAAATATTATTACAATTTAAAACAGCTGTTTTCTATGTGAATATACAGTAAAGTGTAATTTATTCCTGTGATCAAAGCTGAATTTTCATCATCATTACTCCAGTCTTCAGTGTCACATGATCCTTCAGAAATCATTCTAATATGATGATTTGATGCTCAAAAAACATTCATTATTATTTTCAATGTTGAAAACAGTTGTGTACAATTTTTTTTTCAAAATTCTTTGATGAATAGAAAGTTCAAAAGAAGTATTTTTGTATTTTTTATCAAATAATTGCAGCTTTGGTGAGCAGAAGAGACTTTTTTTAAAAACATTAAAAATCTTACCGATCTAAAACTTTTGCACAGTACTGTACATATATTATAAATATGCTTAACTGGCTGAAATCAGGGAAACTGTCAAGTGGGACGTCTTATGATAAAGTTGTTAGTCACGAAGGAGGAGAGGGACCAAGAGAGAGTGAGGATTTGGAGGCAACAGAGATGGAGAGAATAGAGAAAGAAAATGAGCGGGAGTCAGAAGATGCACCGGAGGAAACCGAAGAGGAGGGAAGGACAATTTTTCGCACTTGAAAAGTTTCAGATTGATCCTCGGTTTTATTTATTTTATCTATTTCGGAGCCTATTCTCTTTAATGTTGTGGATCGTTTGTAACTTCATTGCAATTTTATTCAATTTAATTCAATGTACTGTCATTCTAATTTCCATAACCGTTGTGTTATGATGATGATGATGCTAGCTCCACGGTCATTTAATAGGCCTAGCTGCAATGTTTCTTTTACTTGGCTGAAAATAACCGTGCTTTCTGTTACTGAGCCTGTGTCTGTCACTCGTCCTCTTAAAAGTGGAAGCTTGTGCGTAGCTATGTTGCATTATATTGAAACTTTGTTGATGTTGTTATTGTCATGCATGTACCGGTTGTGATTAAACATGAGTCTTTATATGGCTATAAAACAAAGCTTTGTTGCGTTTTTTTTGGGGGTGCGCCAACCCGGTTGGGACATAGAAGGGGGTGCGCAGGAAAAAAAGTTTGGGAACCGTTGGTCTAAAGCTTACGATACTCCTACTGTCACATTACGCTACATAGAACCCAAGCGCAGACAGTACTTTCACAAAACACGGTTTATTTACAAACGGAAAACAAAGACCCACGATGGGGGTCAAAACAGAAACAAACAGTAACTCAGACAATAACTAGACTTGACAATAAATAGGAACTGGAACTTTCACTGACAGATCACAATACTCACAGAAGCGAATGTTAACACTGAGGAACAAACGCAGGGAGCTTACATAGAACACAATCACAAAAGTACAGATGACATTGATGAACATCAATACTAATGAGGGAACAAGGGGCGTGGTAAGGACATGTGATCACAATCACAGGTGACACTGATACAACATAACTAACAAGGAAATGAGGTAAAACGCAAGACAATGCAAACACATAGCCCAAAACAACCGGCCATGTGTTTGCACACAAAAAAAGAGACAAATACATGACATAACCTCCTCCTTACGGAGCGGCTACCAGACGCTCCACATGGGACATAACCGACTGTAAACTAGACACAAACCAACAAAACATAACAACCATTAACACTGGCAAACATGAAAACATAACAGTAGGATCTGTATGACACAATAAAAATAACACAAGAGGAAGGGGGGGTGGGGGAACAAAAGAGTTCGTAGGCGGAGGTCCAGGGTGGGTGGGTGGAACAAAAGTCCTAAATTCACTGGACATGGGCACTGATTGAGGACACGAAAACTGGGCAGTTCTGGGTGGAGACACATGAGGTACAGTCTTGGGGGGGACAGGTCGGGGCACAACAGGAACAGGGTTAATCGGGGAAAAAACAGATGTTGCTGCAGCAAGCAGAGGAGACGATACAGAACCCAAACTGTGGGCGTTGCAACTCGCAACAGAACTGGGATGGGGTACCACAGACGACTCAGCGTGGACTGTCCTAGACTCCTTAGCTGGGACAGAACTGGTCTTGGTCCCTCTCCCATCCACCTCAGCTTGGACAGGACTTGACTCCATAGCTGAGGCAGGGCTGGACTTGGTCACTCTCCCATCTACCTCAGCGTGGACCGGACTAGACTCCATAGCTGGGACAGGGCTGGACTTGGTCACTCTCCCATCTACCTCAGCGTGGACAGGACTTGACTCCACAGCTGGGACAGGGCTGGACTTGGTCACTCTCCCATCTACCTCAGCCAGGACAGGACTAGACTCCACAGCTGGGACAGGGCTGGACTTGGTCACTCTCCCATCTACCTCAGCGTGGACAGGACTGGACTCCACAGCTGGGACAGGGCTGGACTTGGTCACTCTCCCATCTGCCTCAGCGTGGACAAGACTGGACTCCACAGCTGGGACAGGGCTGGACTTGGTCACTCTCCCATCTACCTCAGCGTGGACAGAACTAGACTCCACAGCTGGGACAGGGCTGGACTTGGTCACTCTCCCATCTACCTCAGCGTGGACAGGACTGGACTCCACAGCTGGGACAGGGCTGGACTTGGTCACTCTCCCATCTACCTCAGCGTGGACAGAACTAGACTCCACAGCTGGGACAGGGCTGGACTTGGTCACTCTCCCATCTCCCTTTGCGTGGACAGAACTAGACTCCACAGCTGGAACAGGGCTGGACTTGGTCACTCTCCCATCTGCCTCAGCGTGAACCAGACTGACAGAAGCAACCTGAAGAATCGGCACGGAGCCGAGAAGGGACTGAGATGGCGAACCCGACAATCTCCTCCTCCTCCTTGACCGCGGTGTAGAAGCCATAGCCGGACCTAGGATCGGTACCGTGATCCCCACAGTGTCCGCAGCCAAGGCTGAAGGGCCCCCCGCAGGCGTCGAAGCAGCGAGAACATGGCCGCCAAGCGTTGTCGTGGCTAGGACGCGACTCTCCGGGATCGCTGGTAATGCGGAAGCTGACAACGTCCTCGTGGGGTCCCGCCGCTCCTTTCGACGCACATGGTCCACCACCTCTCGAAACGGCCGTCAAATCAGCCCCTGCCGTTCAGCCAGCGGAGAAGGTACATTGAGACCCGCGATGAAATAGGAGTTTAGGAGGACCTCTGGCATAAAATTTCTCTTCTCCTCTAGGCCCTGGGCATATCTCTCGAGGGATCTCTCTCCCTGGGGAGGAAACGGAATCTTACCCCTCCTCATGTCCTCGATGGTCGACTGCCACCATCGCTCCTGGTCACCGAACTGGCTACTGGCGGAACAAGACATAGTCAACTGTCTGCTTGGTTCAAATAGGCTGGTTCGTTCTGTCACGTTACGCTAAATAGAACCCAAGCGCAAACAGTACTTTCACAAAACACGGTTTATTTACAAACGGAAAACAAAGACCCACGATGGGGCAAACAAAAAGTAACTCAGACAATAACTAGACTTGACAATAAATAGGAACTTTCACAGACAGATCACAATACTCACAGAACCGAATGTTAACAAGACGAACCAGCACTGAGGAACAAACACAGGGAGCTTACATAGAACATAATCACAAAGGTACAGGTGACACTGATGAACATGAATACTAATGAGGGAACAAGGGCCGTGGTAAGGCCGTGGTCATATACATCTAGGATGACTTAAGGGTGAGTAAGTCTTGGGTTAATTTTCATTTTTGGGTGAACTATCCCTTTAATATAAAGTAGGTAAGAGGCAATTTTCTGGTAGTCTGTTTGTAGTGATGTCTGACCTCATCATTGAGGACACAATAGACCATGAAGATGAAGGTTCCCTGCTGGGAGTTCAAGATCATGAAGAGGATCTCCAGCTCCTTCCTGCCACTAGTGAAGAAACCCAGAATCCAGGAGCAACCAAGAACCACAAACTGAGCCAGTGTTTTAAATGTCATAATCCTGCAGAGAAAGATGGAGAGTTAATATATATTTAGTGATTATATTGTTGTGGAAAATATGCAATTGTCCTGTTATAAGTATGCCTTTTTGTCTCTGGAACACTTCTGTATTGTAATCAACCACTTGAAAATTGTTTATTAAGAAAGTGGTTTATGAAGAAAATCTCTGCAATTGTTATTGTAAAATGGTTTATTGAGAAAGTGGTTCATAAAGAAAAAATGTTTTAAGCTTTAATTGAAAAGCATAGAGAGGAACAAAACGTATTAGAAAGAGCTTTGCTAAAGAAAGAAGAAAAATGGAAGCATTACCGTTGGATGTGTTGTGGATGAAGCGCAGAATGCAACAAAGAAGAAAAGTCTGAAGAAGGAAGACTAAGAAGCGAAAGGCTTTATATAGACTGGTCCGAAAGGAATTCCCAGAACTCATGACACCTCAAGACTTAGGATTGGATAAATTGTCTGTAAGAGACTGATCATTTATGAGGGGATTTCCAAAGATGACGACCTCAAGCGTCTTAGGATTTACTCCTCTTAGGATTTACGCGCAGTAAGGGGATGAGCAAAGTTTGGAAAACGATTGAAAATTATAGTGTGGACGCGGAGCGTTTTTAGACGAAAACTCAGTTTTCAAATTTATCCGTATTAGACGTGGCCACAGTGAACTCTGAGAAAACGCTACGCAAACAGTTTGTGAATAGGCTATTACAATGATGGCCGTGAATAAAATATAATATACAGAAGTAAACAGTGCAGCTGACTTAATGTTTAGCTGACAGAGTGTTTATGTCAGACTGTTTATTTTTAAACCACAACCTTTTAAGTGCTTCTTTTACAGATATATTTACCGATATCTTTTGCATTTATAATACAAACAACGTCAAACTTGGCACTGCACTTACTCGTGCCCATAGCAAGCAGGGTGGGAATTATGTAATTTTAGGGGCAAGGCCATTTGGCCTCCACCTTTTCTTTTTTTTAGGGGCACCAAGGCCATATGACAGGGCACAAAGGCCATTGAGTACAATTCGATGGTTTTCCCATTCAGATTGATACCATAACATCCTAATTTGGAATAAGACATGGATTATGACTTTTTTAATAAAAAAAAAACATTTTTAATGAGAGAGAGAGAGAACTGTTAATTTACAAAAAACGTACAAACTGTTAATTTAAATGCGCGCAAAGTGCGCTCCCTTAATAATCCCTAAAAGGCTGACATCATCGCGATCTCAAACATCTCTGTTATCAATGAAGCTGATTGCACAATGAATATTTCATAATATCTACACTTTGTTATAATCAGAGGATTTTGGTTTTGAGCGGTGATGGGAGTCTATCTTAAATGCTTCTGATTGGCCATTGTGTTTAAGAAATCAACACATACGTCTGTGATTGGCTACATCGCTCAACGCTGCAAATATGTTACAAATAGAAACTCTGGCCTGTAAATAGTCTCAATTTTGTTTAGTTGTTCTTTTCTACAACAGATTAATAACAATTTATTAGTTGTTATGTTTTATTCACATATTTTGCGGGTGTCCCGCGAATCGTTTTATTCTCCCGCAGCCCACACACACACACACACACACACACAGAGAGTGAGTGCATTACCGCCAGCGCTCGGCCATCAAATCTAGTCCTGCGCCGCACGTCTCTAGATCATTGGCCCGGCCCGAGGATGGCGGCGGGAAATATCTGCCCAAGTTCTGCCTCGGGCAGAGAATTGGGCAGAAAATCTAAGTTATAAACAGGACAGAGTAACACGGCGGATATCGCTCATACATTTTTTTTTGACGACGCAACGTTAGTTAAGGCGGCAGGTGTGTGTTGCTTAGGCGGCCGCCTCAGGGCGCTTTCACACTAGCACTTTTGGTGCGCACCCAGGATAGAATGACGTCAGAGTTCGGTACGTTTGGATGATGTGAACACTGTCTTCCGAACTCGGCTGCGCACCCGCGAACCGTACTCGAGTCCGACTAAAAAGGTGGTCTGGGGTACGGTTCATGTGAACTCGGGTACGGTTCGCTGCTGATATGAACGCAATAGGCTTTATGCACAGCTGCACTACTTCCTGAACTTCAGCCAGCTCCTTTGTTTCCTGTCTGCCATTATTGGACAAACTGATTAATCCAGGTGTGCCTGACCAGTAACAAATACCTGACACACCTGGCTTAATCAGTTTGTCCAATAATGGCAGACAGGAAACAAAGGAGCTGGCTGAAGTTCAGGAAGTAGTGCAGCAGGGCATAAAGCCTATTGAACTAAACCTCGGAAGTGAACCGCTATTGATAACGTATATTGTGGTAAAATATTTGATAAACGTTAGCTCGCTCGTTCGTTCGTTCGGTCATTCGTTCGTTCGTTCGTGCGTGTGTGTGTGTGTTTATACACTTGATGTAAAGCGGGATTGACGCACTGCAAGCAGAGAGAGAGTTTCTGAATCTTCGGCGGACAGCCTGCTGTCTCGTTTTCAGAATTTTTGCGGCAGACAGACGCGTGTGTTTCTGTATGTCTATGTTGAAAACAAAACCAAAGGTAAAAAAAAAAAGAAGAACAAATTTAATCTCAACTGAGCGAGTCTATCCATTTGTGTCTTTTCAGTCGCGGTTACCAAGCAACACCATTACCCCAGCTGCAGCCAGATGACGCAAGCGTACCGCGGTTCGGATAGAAATATTATAATGTGAACACAGTCCATCGGGGGCAGGGGGAGGGGGGAGCAATCGAACTCGGGTTCGGAACAGGCAATCGAGCCAAGTGTGAAAGCGCCCTCAGTTACAAAGTGCTGCGGGAAACCCTGAATCTGTAATGGAAACGCGACAGCGTTTAACATGGACTAACTTCTCAGAGTTATTTTGCAACTGTGTTCATTATACTAACAACCATTAAACTCCGGATTGATTCTGGAATCTTCGCTGGGGAAATAAGCACCGCAACAATCCGTCCTCCAACGCATGCTATGCATGTTTTGAGATCGTGCTCGAAGAGGAGGGGCTATTCACGCGCGCGCCTCCGTTGTAAGTTTGTGTGTGAGAGAGGGATGGAGCAAGCTGCGCGCAGCTCTACAATAAAATACAATGTTATTTTTTTATTCTTATTTTTTAATTTTAAAAAGCAAGCCCACAATGCCGCACTGGCGCTTTATACATGGAATTTGGACAGGGCCAGGGCACATAGGCCAACTGTGGCCATACGATGATTTTTTTTTCACAGGGCATGAAGGCCAAAGTGTAGGGCAACGGCGGCCATGGCCGCGTGGCCACGGTATAATTCCCACGCTGGCAGCAAGACACCTGTCGAGTTTGAAATCCATCGGACTAACGGTTTGAGAGATATGCGAATAACAGACAGACAGACAGACTTTCCTGTAATTTAAATATAGATTTGACTTACTTTACCTAACCTCAGATGAATCAAAATAAGGTTAAAGGTGTCTAGAAATACGCACCATAACACAATATACACTCACCGGCCACTTTATTAGGTACCCCATGCTAGTAACGGGTTGGACCCCCTTTTGCCTTCAGAACTGCCTCAATTCTTCGTGGCATAGATTCAACAAGGTGCTGGAAGCATTCCTCAGGGAGTTTGGTCCATATTGACATGATGGCATCACACAGTTGCCGCAGATTTGTCGGCTGCACATCCATGATGCGAATCTCCCGTTCCACCACATCCCAAAGATGCTCTATTGGATTGAGATCTGGTGACTGTGGAGGCCATTTGAGTACAGCGAACTCATTGTCATGTTCAAGAAACCAGTCTGAGATGATTCCAGCTTTATGACATGGCGCATTATCCTGCTGAAAGTAGCCATCAGAAGTTGGGTACATTGTGGTCATAAAGGGATGGACATGGTCAGCAACAATACTCAGGTAGGCTGTGGCGTTGCAACGATGCTCAATTGGTACCAAGGGGCCCAAAGAGTGCCAAGAAAATATTCCCCACACCATGACACCACCACCACCAGCCTGAACCGTTGATACAAGGCAGGATGGATCCATGCTTTCATGTTGTAGACGCCAAATTCTGACCCTACCATCCGAATGTCGCAGCAGAAATCGAGACTCATCAGACCAGGCAACGTTTTTCCAATCTTCTATTGTCCAATTTCGATGAGCTTGTGCAAATTGTAGCCTCAGTTTCCTGTTCTTAGCTGAAAGGAGTGGCACCCGGTGTGGTCTTCTGCTGCTGTAGCCCATCTGCCTCAAAGTTCGACGTACTGTGTGTTCAGAGATGCTCTTCTGCCCACCTTGGTTGTAACGGGTGGTTATTTGAGTCACTGTTGCCCTTCTATCAGCTCGAACCAGTCTGGCCATTCTCCTCTGACCTCTGGCATCAACAAGGCATTTCCGCCCACAGAACTGCCGCTCACTGGATGTTTTTTCTTTTTCTGACCATTCTCTGTAAACCCTAGAGATGGTTGTGCGTGAAAATCCCAGTAGATTAGCAGTTTCTGAAATACTCAGACCAGCCCTTCTGGCACCAACAATCATGCCACGTTCAAAGTCACTCAAATCACCTTTCTTCCCCATACTGATGCTCGGTTTGAACTGCAGGAGATTGTCTTGACCATGTCTACATGCCTAAATGCACTGAGTTGCCGCCATGTGATTGGCTGCTTAGAAATTAAGTGTTAAGGAGCAGTTGGACAGGTGTACCTAATAAAGTGGCCGGTGAGTTGTATAAACACATTTCATGGAGTGTTCAAATAATATTGTTTATTACTTGGTTCGTTTCATCTGTGAAACATCAGCGTTCAGATTTTTCAAGGTCAAGATCAGATTGATGATGATGCAGATGAAGAGAATCATGTTTAACTGCATAATAAGAGAAACAACAGTAATTAATATTTAATCACTGGATTTCTTTTAATACAAAGTCATGATGAGAAATGTGCTTACTGCTAGTATGGCGCAAACAGGTCCCAGAAAACTCCAGATAAAACCTTTATCCATTTTAATCCAGCACCTGTTTGGAGGAAGATACAGAAGAAAAAAAATATCAATGAAAAAAAAATGGATAATAGTGTTGATCTCTGAGTCGCTCAAACTAAACTCACTGTTCGCTGCCGTATCCTTCAGGAAGCAGCCCGACAGACACGCCCACCACAACCAGAGCAACCGTATATCCAATCACACACAGGAATCGACTGTTAAGCACCTCCCTCTTTTTGGAGCTGATCTGTGATAGGTTCCTCACACAGATGAAGAGCAGCACAGCTTCAATGAACATCCACACAAAGCCGGAGAGAAAGAGGAAGTGCAGCACACCTGATATCACGGCACACAACACCTGGAGATCATGAGAGACGGTTATGATGGTTCTCAGTGAGACTGTGCTGAGCTGTAGGGCTCCTTCATCATTCTCACCTGATGAGGGCGTATGAGGCTCAGGAACTGTTGTGTGAGCAGGAACAGAAGGTGAGCACACAGCAGACTCACACAGATGTTGATTCGAGCCACATTATTCACTCCAGGACTCCACTGACAAAGGGCAAAGGTCAACAGGGCCAAACTGAAGAACACCAGCCCCACGATCACACACACCAAACTCAACAGCTCCATCAGTGAGTTTCTCTGAGAAAACATGTCAGAGTACATGAGTGCCAAATCTGTGCTGTTCTTCAATGCTCACTATAAATGTTCTCGTACCTCTGATGGGCGGCTGGTCTGCATGATGAGAGCGAATGTGGACAGATGAACACAGGAACACACAGTGTAGCTGCTGTTGGTCTCTAAAACAGAACAACCATCTACAATCCACTCACTGATATTCCAGTACACACAGGACAGAGAACCGTTGGGGTCAAACTCCTGCAAAAAGAAGAAAGAACATGCAGAAAATATTACAACACTGAATATTAGATGTTTTCAGATGTTCATCAGTTCTCAGGTTGGACAAAAACACATTTCCGTCTCTCACTCTGATGTGTTTGAGGGTGAAGTTGACTGGTTTGGTGAGTTTAGTGTTGGTGGTTTTGGGAAGAGTAGCTGAGATCACAGTGGACATCATGGTTTTAATCATGTCATTTGATGTGTTGAAGAAGTCGGGCTTCAGTAGATTCTCCATTGTGTTATAACTCATGAAAGCCACAGCAGCAGATCCTGTGTGACAGAAACAGAAGAAACTTGTATTCAACACACCAAAAACCTTTAGTTAAATGTGGTTTAGTGATATGTCTTCTAAAAATGTTGTATTAAAACACATCTCACTTACTTGTTTCATTGTTGTTCTTGGCGATCCCAATGAGATCAATGTCCACAGAAGAATTTGTCGTGTTAAGTCGAGGGATTTTATCTAAGGTGACATTTGGTCCAACCATGAAGACTTCAAAATCTGATTTAGAAAAAAAGCAGTTATTATTTTCTTTTAATTAAAGTTGATTCAATCTGCACAAATGTGCAAAAAAATAAATATATATATATACAGTGAAGAAAATAAGTATTTGAACACCCTGCTATTTTGCCAGTTCTCCCACTTAGAAATCATGGAGGGGTCTGAAATTGTCATCGTAGGTGCATGTCCACTGTGAGAGACATAATCTAAAAAAAAAAAATCCAGAAATCACAATGTATGATTTTTTAACTATTTATTTGTAAGATCAGCTAGAATTCTGACCCTCAAAGACCTGTTAATCTGCCTTTAAAATGTCCACCTCCACTCCATTTATTATCCTATAATTAGATGCACCTGTTTGAGGTCGTTAGCTGCATAAAGACCCCTGTCCACCCCATTCAATCAGTAAGAATCCAACTACTAACATGGCCAAGACCAAAGAGCTGTCTAAAGACACTAGAGACAAAATTGTACACCTCCACAAGGCTGGAAAGGGCTACGGGGAAATTGCCAAGCAGCTTGGTGAAAAAAGGTCCACTGTTGGAGCAATCATTAGAAAATGGAAGAAGCTAAACATGACTGTCAATCTCCCTCGGACTGGGGCTCCATGCAAGATCTCACCTCGTGGGGTCTCAATGATCCTAAGAAAGGTGAGAAATCAGCCCAGAACTACATGGGAGGAGCTGGTCAATGACCTGAAAAGAGCTGGGACCACCGTTTCCAAGGTTACTGTTGGTAATACACTAAGACGTCATGGTTTGAAATCATGCATGGCACGGAAGGTTCCCCTGCTTAAACCAGCACATGTCAAGGCTCGTCTTAAGTTTGCCAATGACCATTTGGATGATCCAGAGGAGTCATGGGAGAAAGTCATGTGGTCAGATGAGACCAAAATAGAACTTTTTGGTCATAATTCCACTAACCGTGTTTGGAGGAAGAAGAATGATGAGTACCATCCCAAGAACACCATCCCTACTGTGAAGCATGGGGGTGGTAGCATCATGCTTTGGGGGCGTTTTTCTGCACATGGGACAGGGTGACTGCACTGTATTAAGGAGAGGATGACCGGGGCCATGTATTGCGAGATTTTGGGGAACAACCTCCTTCCCTCTTTGAAGATGGGTCGAGGCTGGGTCTTCCAACATGACAATGACCCGAAGCACACAGCCAGGATAACCAAGGAGTGGCTCTGTAAGAAGCATATCAAGGTTCTGGCGTGGCCTAGCCAGTCTCCAGACCTAAACCCAATAGAGAATCTTTGGAGGGAGCTCAAACTCCGTGTTTCTCAAACGACAGCCCAGAAACCTGACTGATCTAGAGAAGATCTGTGTGGAGGAGTGGGCCAAAATCCCTCCTGCAGTGTGTGCAAACCTGGTGAAAAACTACAGGAAACGTTTGACCTCTGTAATTGCAAACAAAGGCTACTGTACCAAATATTAACATTGATTTTCTCAGGTGTTCAAATACTTATTTGCAGCTGTATCTTACAAATAAATAGTTTAAAAATCATACATTTTGATTTCTGGATTTTTTTTTTGATTATGTCTCTCACAGTGGACATGCACCTACGCTGACAATTTCAGACCCCTCCATGATTTCTAAGTGGGAGAACTTGCAAAATAGCAGGGTGTTCAAGTACTTATTTTCTTCACTGTATATATACTATAAAAAGACAAAAAAATTAAATGACTATTTAATCTAATTACTAGTTTGAACTATTCAGTTTAGTTTGAAACGATGTTTTTTAGCTTCAAGGTGTGAAAAACAGGAGTGAGATGCCAAAGGGCCGTCATTCCACGCTGCATGTGGCAGATCATCTTTCCACGGGTGCCAGATGTGGGCCAGATCTGAGACGTCACAATGTTGCTATGTGGGTTAGAGTTTCTTTACTCACCTACAGCATCAAGAGTAAAACTGACATTAGCATCCGTGTCTGTCGGCTTCACCAATGTAGAGATGAGTTTCTCGTTGGCCTTTAACACATGATTTCCATAGAAGGCGAGTTCAGCCGGGCTGACTGATGATGATGTCTTAAAAATATTCTCTGCAGCATTGAGGACTTTATTCAAAAGGCTGGCCACAGCCTAATTTATTCATCAGAAAAACACAAATACTGTACATGTAAATATCAAGTGAGACAACAAGACAGGACTGCTATGTCTATCATTATTTAACTAATTTGATTATTTTATAATTCTTACAGTCAAAGGAAGCACTTGATCTGTAATGTTCTCTGTCAGCTCTAGAAGATATTGAAGACATTCTACAGAAGTCAGATTCTGAAATCAAAATTGAGAAGACAGAATTTGATGATTTCATATTGCCAGCAAACCAAAGAGAACTCAGAGCAATGAGGAGAGAGTATAGGCGCCAAAGCCGAATCTCTTCTTAACTGGAGTGAATTATGATGGTTTGGCAAATAAATGAATGATGGAAAGTTACATATGTATTTCCAACATTTTATTATGTAAGCTTTATGTTACACCTCAAATAACAAGGGAATTTGTATTAATTTATAGTGTTAATTAATTAACGAATCCACAAACTCATTCTTTCAAATGGCTTTTGTATCCAGACCGTTCGCAGCTTATATGGACTGCATGCGCCTATAAACCATCAGCAATTATTAGGAAAGCACATTCATATTTCAGATTACAAACTTATCTGTGTGCAGATAGAGCTGTGAGTCTCTACAACTACAATTTCAGAAACTCAACTTACGGTGCATCCTTTCTCTAGCGTTATATTTATACCTGCAATGACAGAAATACAGCATGAAGACAATAATACAATAAACTGCAACACTTTGAAAAAACTATTTCATAAAGCAGCTATTTCAGCAAGAATTAAAGATAAACAGTATTGGGGCAGTTGTGGACTAATGTTTAGAGAATTGGACTTGGCGGGTTCGAGTCTCAGTACCGGCAGGAAATGTTGGTGGGGGAAGCGAATGAACATTTTTTTTTCTTATTTTTGTGAAGCATTTTAAGATTTTTAAAGGCGCCATAGTTATTTTATTTTTTTATAATTTAAAGTTTATTATTATTACTAAGAGTATGGTGATCTTGGTTCATGGTCTTGAATGCAGAGAAGAGGGAGCCTGGGAACGAGACGGAGTCGGAGTGTTTTCTTGAGATGGTTTTGGACAAGAATGTTCGTGGTGAGATAATCCTTTTTGGGGTGGAATTGAAATCGAACGATCGTCATCTGAATCGAGTGAGTTAATCCATATCTCTGAATCCGTAGTGAGTGAACTTCAAGAGAACGAGACAAACAGCATTAAAGGGGCAGCCCGATATAAGAAGGTTTTGAAAAGACTGGTTGAGGCGTGGCCCCGCTCCCAAACCTTAGTTAACTAGTCAACTCCATTTATTAACAGATAAGTAGGAGTCAAAATAAAAGAAAGATTATATTTGTGAAATATTGATTCAACAACAAACAAAAAAAGTATAATAATGGAAAATGCATCCATGTGACCATTAGGGGATCTCCTGGCCCTCCTCCTCTTTCTGGCCTGATTGCTGGCACCTGGGAAGCTGGTGTTTAAGGCCATGTCCACACTAATACGTTTTCGTTTGAAAACGTATATTTTTCTCTCCGTTTTGGCCTTCCGTCCACACTGAGACGCCGTTTTTGCGTTGTAGTGTGGACTTTGAATCCAGGTATTTGAAAATGATGATGTAAGTTTAGTCATGTGATCCATGTTGTACCAATCATGTTTACCGGTATTGTGCCTGTTAATTATGTGCGATTCACTTTTAAACTGTTGCTCAAATAAATATGTTACTTTGCAGTTTGCACACTCTTCATATCACAGTAGCCTACTGCAAAGATGACAGAAAATGTACTCACATTTGCTGTCCTGCGGCAATACAGGAGAGCAGTCGCGTTTTAGACCAAACATATGGTGACTGAGTGCAACCTGGACGCATCAGTGAATGGTGAGATATTTTGCTAAATAAAATTATCCTGTTAGGAGAATTGCGCGATAACTTTATTATTTATTTTTCAATCTGTATCATCTCAGAAAGCTTTTGTGAGGTATCACGCATGCGCAGTAAGGTGAATTTGGAAAATGCTCATTCACACTGAAACGTTGGAAAACGCCTGAAAACGCTAATGTGGACGGAGAGCTTTTTTAAACGAAAACTAAGTTTTCAAATGTATCCAGATTAATGTAGACGTTGCCTAAATAGGAGCTCCTCCACTGCATCGATCTTCCTGCTCTGGTCTGGTGGCTAAAGGCTCGAACGCTGCTCTGTTGGCCTGTCTGGGTCCACGCCTCGCTCGGGACGCCAGGACTTCCCATAGGGGTGCATAGGATGTAAAAAATCGCAACTAGAGTTTGCCCACCCAGACGGTACCAATACGTGAAATTTTGGGTCTTGACCCAAGGACTAAGATGCACATTTAAGTTATCTAAGTTTATGTCTCTTATTTTTACACTCAACACTTATACCCACACACATCCATCCATGCCCTACTACACTGACATTCACACCCCATCGTTGGTTCTGTTGTTTAAATTTGTGTTAAAACTTATGTTTTGCACCGTTTGATCGTGGCATGGTCTCCTATCTATTGTTATGGCCCTGAGTCAGTCAAAACAACCATGAAACTAAAATCTAAAGGTGACTGTCAATCTACATCCTTTCAAACTGTTAAACTGCACAAATAATCATACAATCATCATGCATTTCCCTTGCAACCATCTATAAACTATAGGGACTCTTTCCACCTCTGCTCGTCTTTATAGAGACACAAACACTCTCACACATCTGTTCAATTCTACAGATCCACAAACATTCAGACAAAACACAATCCAACAGAGGAAACATCAGACTACATTACCAGCTGAGGTCGTCTGTGGTGTGACTGTTGTATCGGTGACGCTGCTGTCAGTAACAGCTGAAAAAATTATGACGGATGAATACCAATGAATAAACAAACACATATAATACCAAGAGCTCATGAACACATAATTACCTGCACAGTATGCTGAATCGGATTTAGTTGGACTGACCAGCTCATAGACATAATAACTGCCTGGACAGGCTTTGACTTTAATGGGGTAAGACCCGTAATAGCAGCAGTAATTGTTCCAGTGACTGCAGACATCTCGAGTGACGACTCCATCTGTTACTGTTGGGTGTCCACCACGGATCCACAGTGCGAAATTAGTGCCACATCTGGACCTCACAACACACGTGTCTGGGATATGAGCGCTAGTGTTGTTAATGAAGAGACGATACCAGCCGCTCCAGGAGACAGACGTGTCACACTTTTTGACAGATGCATCTGTATTATTGATGGATCTCCATGGATTGTCCAGCTCAGTGTAGGTGTAGCAGGGGTCAACGGAGGGATAAGCTGTTGGAAAAAATTACATAAAAATTATTGTTTAAAGGGCCCCTGTCATAGATTTTCATGGTAGTTTGTAATATAGCTCTAAGTGAATGAAAACATCCTGCAAAGTTTTAAATCTGAAAGTGCACCGTATATAAAGTTATTGTCTTTCAAAAGTAAGAGTCGACTCTGAGCCAATGAAATGAATTGTTTTTCAAACAAGTCATAAACCGTTTCGTTGCGACGTCAAGACCAAACATTAGCCGCCCACTTAATGGCCCTCATTTATCATTCTTATGTAGAAATTACATATTTTATGCGTATATGTTGGCGTAAGATTATGCTTACACTCCTCTCACCGCCTGATTTATGAAGCTGTGCATACCTTTGAAATCCAGGTGTACACAATACCTGCCCTTGATAAATGCCGCGGCTGAAAACGATCGTCATTACACTCAAAAAAATGATATGTTGGCTTTACTTAACTTTTCTTTGTAAACAGGTTCCACCGGTTCCACATAACTATGTTTCGTTAAACAAACATAATATGTTCATGTAACTTCAACATCATGGAATTTGGTCATTTTAAGCGACCCAATTAAACTCTGAGCTAATGAGTTAATTAAGTGATTTATTGAGTGATGATTGAGCATTATTGAAGACACCTGATGTTAACAAGCAGAATCACTGAAGGAGAAAACCGGAAATGTTTAAGTCACCATTATGGAGATAAGTGTGTGTTTTAGTTGGGCTCTTGACCATTAACTCATTAACTTTAGAGTTTGTTTGGCTGTTGTACGTGAGTTATAGCAGCCGGATGAACAATGAACAAAGGTGATCTGATGGTGTTGGTTGTGTTTAAACATAATCATTATTTAACAATCATTTGACCTGAATCACTGAACTTATATTAAACCCAATTTCTAAGTTAAGTTTACCTTACGGATTATAGCAGCACTGTCATTGTAGAACATACTATTTTGAGCCTTTTTAATGAAATTCAAATGATCAAATCAATACATATAAAAGAAACTTCTTAAAAAATATCTTGACTAGGCACACACAGACATCAAGAATCAGCCTGTGAATCTCAACAATGGTGACAATTATAAAGCATGTTGCAGTGCATTCTGGGTGCCACCAATCAAAACTCATTCATGGCTCCCATCATGCATTGCTGCATGAATAAATAATGAGCTTATGATCTTTTTGTCACCATTGCTGAGATTCACAGGCTGATTCTTGATGTCTGTGTGTGCCTACACAAAGTATTTTTTAAGAAATTTCTTTTTTATTTATTGATTTGATCATTTAAATTTAATTGAAAAGGCTAAAAATAATATGTTCTTCAATGACAGTGCTGCTATAATCTGTAAGGTAAACTTAACTCAGAAATTGAGTTTAATATAAGCTCAGTGATTCAGGTCAAATGATTGTGAAACAATGATTATGTTAAAACACAACCAACACCATCAGATCACCTTTGTTCATTGTTCATCCGGCTGTTATAACTCACGTACAGCAGCCAAACAAACTCTAAAGTTAATGAGTTAATGGTCAAGAGCCCAACTAAAACACACACTGATCTCCATAACGGTGACTTAAACATTCCGGTTTTCTCCTTCAGTGATTCTGCTTGTTAACATCAGGTGTCTTCAATAATGCTCAATCATCACTCAATTATTCACTTAATTAACTCATTAGCTCAGAGTTTAATTGGGTCGCTTAAAATGACCAAATTCCATGATGTTGAAGTTACATGAACATATTATGTTTGTTTAACGAAACATAGTTATGTGGAACCGGTGGAACCTGTTTACAAAAGAAAGTTAAGTAAAGCCAACATATCATTTTTTTGAGTGTAGAATAACACGCCCCTATATATTCAAGTCTCCGCTTCCCCCACGCCCTCATTTTACGCCATGGACACACGGAAGACGGCAAAGAAGAGAAACTTGACCTATCACAATGCATTATTTTACAGCATGTGTTTTGAAACAATTAGCATTTAATTTCGTATCACATCACATGTATTGGGGTGTACAATAGTGATGATGATGTGATGTGGAGTACCATTCATTCACATTCATAATTGCATGTCAATTTGTAATATTCACATTAATAATTGCATGTCAATTTGTAATATTCTTCTTTTTATTATTATGATTTTTATTATTAATGACACTTATTGTTATTTAGAAGAAGAATGGCGTTATTATTATTATTTGTATTATTATTATTATTTAAAAGAAGAAGAATGTCATTTTTATTATTTTGTCAGTCTGAATAATTTTTTGGTCATTGAAAGCCTTTCATTACTGAACCCAGTCCGCGTGCACCTGCCGGGCCAAATCCTGAGACGTCAGGTAAAGCGCACAGGCTCGCAACTGAAGGAATACATATGCCTACAAATCAATGCTTTGATGAAGTCACACAAATTAAACATTGAAGTCCATGTTGCACAAAAATAAACACTGACGTTTATAATTACTATGTTGTTGTTTTTGTACAGCGGGTCATAATATATCAGTCAGATATATTGAGATATGTCTGTGCGTTTTGTGGTGTTAGGAATTGTTTTTCTGGGCATTTCCGCACTAACTCAAAACGTGTGTACATGTACACCCCCTCCTGAGCTGGCGTAGGATTTGAGCGTGCCGTATGCCAACGTCCATATTGATAAATCTTAAAGTCACTGTGGTTTTGAGTGTACGCCAGGTGTACGCTGGAAATTTGGTGTACGCACTTCTGATAAATGGGGGCCATTATACGCGCACCAGGGAAACTTTAACCTTAAAATGCCTCACTGGCAGGATTTTCTTGTGTCTTTTTGGAGTGTTTTGTGACTGATTGGACTTTTTGATACAATGCAACACAAAGGACTGGAGTACATTTGTCTGGGATTAACTAAGTGAGTGGTAAGAGATATGTGGTTCATCTGTTCATCTGCAAAGACTATGGGAACTATAAGTCACGATAAGATGGACTTTGCTCATGTGGTTGATTAAAGATAAATATATTCTGGGGTGTTTGTATAATAGGCCTTCACATCTTTGTGCATCAGGAAATGACTGAACTCTTTGTATCTTTATTGATGTAACATCGCTAATATTAAGAGTGTTACAACATAATACATGGTCATTGTTTGCTTTAGTTTGGATGCTGACCCTTGTCTTTTTAACATTAGTTTTCTCCAACAGTTTTTTTGCAAGCCACACTTGCACACACACACACACACACACACACACACACACACACACACATGGTTTGTGAATGCAGTTTGATATATTGATTATGATGACAAAAAAATTTCATATTGCCTGTTCATTCACTAATCTCATTCAGAGAGAACACATCACTCTTCTCCTCACAAAAGTGCACTGGTTGCCGTTTGCATTAAAGGGATACTTCAGGATTTAGCATTAAGCTTTGTATTAGTAGAAAACCTGTAGTATTTTCGAATTACCGTGCTTTCCACCCTCATATCCCCCTGAGACGAGAGACTTATGTATTTTTTGTCTGGAAGGGGCTGTCCCGAATGTTCTCAACCTGCCCATAGAGGCTGGGATCTCACTCACAGAAAGTACACATAGTGTCAGCCATCTTTTTTTGGAAGCTAAGCTGGCAGGCTCTTGTTCTGTGGAGAAAGCGGAGTAGTAGGAGAAAGCTGAGTAGTAGGAGAAAGCTGAGTAGTAGGAGAAAGCTGAGTAGTAGGAGAAAGCGGAGAAGTAGGAGAAAGCTGAGTAGTAGGAGAAAGCGGAGAAGTAGGAGAAAGCTGAGTAGTAGGAGAAAGCTGAAGAAAGCTGAGTAATAGGAGAAATCTGAGTAGTAGAAGAAATCTGAGAAGTAGGAGAAAGCTGAGTAGTAGGAGAAAGCTGAAGAAAGCTGAGTAATAGGAGAAATCTGAGAAGTAGTAGGAGAAAGCTGAAGAAAGCTGAGTAGTAGGAGAAATCTGAGAAGTAGGAGAAATCTGAGTAGAAGGAGAAAGCGGAGTAGTAGGATAAATCTGAGAAGTAGTAGGAGAAAGCTGAGTAATAGGAGAAATCTGAGAAGTAGCACTGTAAAAAAAGATTAGTTGACTCAACTTAACTAAGTCAAGTCATCTTGTTGCTTTGACTGAGTTAAGTTGAGTCAACTCCCTGTATCAAGTAATGTGGACTGGAAAACATTACTTAAGAGAACTAAAAAAGATGCTGGTTGAACTTATTTTGGTATTAGACTCATGTACACTTCGACACTTAGTCAGGTGGAACCGGGGATTGAACCATCAACCTTCTGGTTTGTAGACAACCTACATGATAGGAGAAAGATGAAGAAAGCTGAGTAATAGGAGAAAGCTGAGTAATAGGAGAAAGCTGAGTAGTAGGAGAAAGCTGAGTAGTAGGAGAAAGCTGAATAGTACACAGCAAAATCCCCAGTGTTAAATTAACACTCATCAGTGTTTATATGAGTCCATACAGTCTACAGAGTGTTAAAGTAACACTGAAGAAGTGTTAAAGTTAATGAGATAATTAAGTGATTAATTGAGTGATGATTGAGCATTATTGTAGACACCTGATGTTAACAAGCAGAATCAAGTGAGTTATAACAGCCGGATGAACAAATGGTCATGGCATCTGAGAGTGTTGGTTGTGTTATAACATCATTATTTCACAATCATTTGACCTGAATCACTGAACTAATATAGAGCCCAATTTAGGTTTACTTTATTAATTATAGCAGGACTGTCCTTGTTCAGCCCTCACTCGTCTTGCTCGCCACAGTAAACATGAGGAATGGCGACTGGAGAACGCAAAAGCCGAATCGTGGGCAGACTCATCACGGAGACTCACTAGCCTTGACTTGTTGTTTAATGCTGGGTACACACCACAAGATTTTTTACATCTTATAAGATTTTCAAAATGTGATAGACCACAAACATGAGGACAAAAAATCCTAGATTTAACCGTTTTGCTCCTATAGTGTGTGGTGTGCCATGATGTGACAAAGACAGCACACCACACACTAACAGATTTTCATCCCGAGTCTTGACTGTGAACACAGGAAATCTCGTAAAATCTCGCAAGACTTCAGAATACGCATGGTGGACAATATGCAGGAAGAAATTGCGATGATAGTGTTTGAATAATTTTCACAGAAAATGTACAGGAAAAAAAAAGAAAAGGGTTTAGGTAAAGTTGTGGAGACGGCAGGAATTTAGTGAACTTCTCAGATAAAGTTTGTGGTAATGCACACACACTGGCCCTGTCTCTCCCATGGTTTCATTATACAAATAAAAAATATGGATATTGTAGATAAACCATGATAACCACAAATTAACCATAATTTTTGCTAAGAAAAATTCTAACTATAGTATTTATTTGTTTATACAAATGTTCAATACACCTATAATAAAACCATGGTTAATTCTCTCTCTCTCTCTCTCTCTCTCTCTCTCTCTCTCTCTCCCTCACGCTTCCGTCTTCCATCATCTCGCTTTCTATTGGATATTGTTTCGTTTCACGTGATAATCTCCAGAGCGTGCGCGCGTTTGTCCTCCTGGGTTCCCCCCACACATCAGGATTTCTGATCGTAAATATTCAACATGTTGGATATTTACGATTCACGATCGGGGCGCCTCCGACGTTCTTCCGAGCAGGTTCGGACACTCTTAACACACCTCACACCACAGGAACATCTGATAAGATAATCTTTAAAACCACCAAGATAATCGGGACATAGCTAGGATTGTCGGAAGGGGGGAAATCGGCCCAAAATCAGCCCGATTATCTTTAGGTGTGTACCCAGCATGTTTAACTACTGCACTCTGTTACCGGTAGGCGTGGCCTCCTAGGGCAGCGAAGCAAGTGCATTCTGGGAGTTGTTGTCTTTCATCCACATAAGCCAAAAATACATTTTCTTGCTTTTCTCAGTCTAGAAAGCTCCATATTCAAAAATAATTTCACATTACTTCTACATAAATTACCCATTTTAAATACACCTTCCTTCATCTTTCCAGAGGTCAAGTATCCCTTTAAATTCAAGTCACTGACATTTGCCTACAGAACAACCACTGACTCTGCTCCCTTTTACCTAAACTCATTACTTCAGTTCAGACTTATGTGCCATCCAGAAACTTGCGCTCTGCAAGCGAATGTCGTCTTGAGGTGCTATCTCAAAGAGACACAAAATCTCTTTCTCTGACCTTTACCTTTACTGTTCCTACTGGTGGAATGATCTGCCCAACTCAACCAGAGTGGCTGGGTCTGTAACCACTTTCAAGAAATGTCTGAAGACGCATCTTTTTCGGCAGCACTTGATCCAGTAATACTAACACTTTCTTTTCTAATCAATTTTTTTACTATAAAAAGAAAAAAAGTACATGTACTGCGTTGGATTAAACTGGGAAGGGTCATAGCACTTGCATATTGTTGTCCTATTGTTAGTTTAACTGCTTCTATTGTTCTCATCTGTAAGTCGCTTTGGATAACAGCGACTGATAAATTAATAAATGTAAATCAGTGGTTCTCAACCTTTTTTGGCCCAGCACCCCCTTTCCAATATCCAGATCCCTGACCTCCCCCACCACCACCACCAAAAAAGGGCTAAATGTCTTTATTGAATCTATGCTGATTATCATTCTGTTATAATAATAATAATAATGTGTATGATTGACGTCCTTATTTTCTTCTTATAATTATCATTATTATTATTATTATTAAATCCGTAACTTTAAGTTTTTAAAATGTACAACATTTATGTAATGAGTGAGTACATAATGAATCCATTTTCAAAACCGTGCTTTTGTCTTATTCTGAATCACTGAGGTACACCTATAATAAGTGTAAATATTGGGACTATTTTAAGGGCCGCGCCGTTTTCTCCTTTCCACAAGTGCTTGCGCTCCCATCTGTTGTTGCTAAGAAACCATGAACTGCGCTCTCCATGACATGATGACGAGGATTTATTGCATTCGATACAAAGGATTGATTGATTTCTAGCCCTTGCATTAGCTTTACTACTAGATATATTTTTGGAGATGAGAATAAAAACCTGCCCTGCAAGTCCCTCTTCCTCTGGAAACTGTCTCCTATATAATGACTTACATGCACAACACATGCAGTTAAAGGTCTAAATACTAGCTTAGTTATTGCCTGATACATGATAATAATCTGTACAATTGTGATCTGAGCATAGTGTTATACTCATCGGCTAACGTGGATATATCGCGTGATACACCACAAATTATCGTTTTTCTGTCTAACCCTGGCCTGTCTGCTCTCTTGGCCACATCGCAGGCTCATAATTATATGGCTGAGGTCCATCATACGAGTAAACATTTAAGCTACAATTTCCTCAGCGTCCGAGCTGTCATTGCAATCTATTGCTTTCCTATTGTTTACTTTGAGCGCACTCCCTCATGTTACGTCACTTCTGGTTGGGCGGTTTTCAAATGCGGAACTAAAATTTTCACACAAAATTGACTCTAGAAGCCAAAATAGAGTTTTATACGTATATGTTTATATTTAAATCTAGTTCCTACATTATTTTCCTATACATTGGCTCACTGGGTACTCTAACCTGCAACATAGCCTTCAAGGGTCAAGAGGCCAACTAAAACACACACTGATCTCCATAATGGCAACTTAAAAAATGTGACGTTCTCCTTCAGTAATTCTGCTTGTTAACATCAGGTGTCTTCAATAATGCTCAATCATCACTCAATTATTCACTTAATTATCTCATTAACTTTAACACTCTTGTGTCTGGATCCAAATTAACTCCCAGGAAAGTTAATTTAACACTGGAGTTTTTGCTGTGGGTGGAATAACAATATGGCAGGACTTTTCATTTCTGATCCCTGGACTTTCCACCTCTGGCTAAAGGGTGCCTATTGGTACCTTAATGGTACATATTAGCACCTAAAATGTACATATTAGTACCAAGGAACAAAAGTGTATCCTTTGAAAAGGTACCGCCCCAGTGACAGCTTTGTACCTTTTTTTTCTGAAAATGAAACCCAAATTTCAAAATTGAGATTTTGGTATTAATGGAAAGACGAGACCATACACTTTCAAATTATATCCTAGTCAAAGTCATACCTTGAATGGTTGTAAAGATATACACATTTGAATTATGGTCGAGTAAATTGCTTTTAAAGTTTTTGCCCGTTTTTTGTTGATATCTTTCAAAATCCATTGCATTTAAAGCAATAAACTATTTATTTTACAGCTTAATTTGACCAAAGACATATATAAATGCTATTAAACCAGGGTGAAGCTCAAATTATTTTAAAGTTTAATGGCAATGAAGATAACCTATTAATTGTCTTTTAAGTGAAATTACTGAACTTAAATATAAAAGCTTGATAAAAAATTATCATTCTAGAAGAAAATTTCAAATGGCACTTAGAGGCTTTTGCATCTTAACTTCATATAGAAGTAATGCATTAAATAATGCGATGTTAAAAGTGTGTTTTAACGTGACAATGTCTAAGAGTGCATAGGCCTATGTGTAAAAAGAGAATCGCACTGGTGACAACTTCTTTTTTTTTTTTAAGTTGATAACTTCTGGATTTGAAATACAAATAGTGAGTAAATGTGTGTGTGTGGTACAGCCGCGGATCAGTTGCGCACAGCAAATGCACGCAGCATATGTGTATGTTTAATCCTGTATCAAATGTGTTACATTACTGAGAATCGCAAGAGGTAGGTAATAACTGTAGCCTACTTCGGTTTCTTTGTGGGGATACCCCAGCCAGCACAGGCATGTGGGGCCCACATGGGTTTGACCTGGGCTATCTAACTGGGATCCAGCCAGTTTTGTCCACAGTTTCCATGTAGGCCCCACATGGGTTTGCCCAGATGAAATGAACACTGCTCAGTGTGCACACTACAGGCTGTTAAATGTAACACTGATCAGTGTTGGAGTTGTTTGCTGCGTCCCAATTCGCATACTATCCGTCCTAAATAGTATTCGAAAGTAGAATTAGTACGTCCCAAATCGTAGTATGTTGAAATGAGTGTTCCAAAGATACCCGGATGGTCTACTATACCCGGTCAGAATACGAAGTGTAGATCGATGCGCACTCTAACGGCTGATATTGCCCACAACCCATCGCGCGTTGGACGAGGATTCGATTAGAACTACAAACACGAGTGAAAAGTGTTAAAAAACTACAGACATGGAGGATGCGCGAGTCCGGCGGTTATGTAGAGAGGTTTAGATAAAGGGGTTTGAGTGATTAATTACCAGTATCTAACCTGACAAAAATTTATTTATTCAATGTTGTCTACATTATATTGCATCTGCATTGTGAACTTTTGTAAAGATACGTTTAACCATTAACTTTTAAATGCATCATTACATTCAAATTGCAAACACATGAGGAGAGTCTCCGCATGAAAGACCCGCGACGGGCAGATGAACGTGCTGATACACTTCTCTCAGAAACGGTAGGAAATTAAATTAGATTGAATGGAGGATTTTAACTGTGACAAGATGATTGACAGGGCAGTTTACGGTGACAGGGCGCACGCGACAGAGCTGTCCGTTAAAGATGACGGAGTAGTATGTCCCAAAGCTTGCCTACTCTTTTGCTACACACTCAAAAGTATGTACTTTTTCTTCACAAAAAGAGTACATACTTTTAGGGCGTAGTATAAGTAGGCGAATCGGGACCCAGCCAATGAGATAATTAAGAGATTAAGGATTATTGATGAACACCTGCTGTTAACAAGCAGAATCACGAAAAAAAAGAGAAACACAAGAACTATTTCCAGCCACAGTCTTAGATGAAATCAACTTCAAATGATCAAATCAATACATAAAAAAGAAACTTCTTAAAACATATCTTGAGTAGGCACACACAGACATCAAGAATCAGCCTGTGAATCTCAACAATGGTGACAATTATAAGCATGTTGCAGTGCATTCTGGGTGCCACCAATCAAAACTCATTCATGGCTCCCATCATGCATTGCTGCATGAATAAATAATGAGCTTATGATCTGTTTGTCACCATTGCTGAGATTCACAGGCTGATTCTTGATGTCTGTGTGTGCCTACTCAAGATGTTTTGTAAGATGTTTCTCTTTTATTTATTGATTTGATCATTTGAATTTCATTGAAAAGACTAAAAATAACATGCTCTACAATGACAGTGCTGCTATAATCCGTAAGGTAAACTTCACTCAGTAATTGGGTTCATTATAAGCTCAGTGATTCAGGTCAAAGGATTGTGAAATAATGATTATGTTAAAACACAACCAACACCATCAGATCATCTTTATTCATTGTTCATCTGGTTGTTATAACTCACGTACAGCAGCCAAACAAAATCTAAAGTTAATGAGTTAATGGTCAAGAGCCCAACTAAAACACACACTTATCTCCGTAATGATGACTTAAACATTCCAGTTTTTCTCCTTCAGTGATTCTGCTTGTTAACATCAGGTGTCTTCAGTAATGCTCAGTCATCACTCAATTATTCACTTAATTAACTCATTAGCTCAGAGTTTAATTGGGTCGCTTAAAATGACCAAATTCCATGATGTTGAAGTTACATGAACATATTATGTTTGTTTAACGAAACATAGTTATGTGGAACCAGTGGAACCTGTTTACATAAAAAAGTTAAGTAAAGCCAACATATCATTTTTTTGAGTGCAGAATTAATTGTTTTCTACAGTATATTACTGTTTTAATGGGAAATTATATGATACTGTCTGAATTTAACCCTTCTTTTTGCAGCAAGGGTCAGCAGTGTGCACACACTTACTGACACAAGGCCAGTCACTCAGTCATAACTCATATTCACTGTTACATACAATCACATTCATCAGGCCAGAAAATAAGCCAAGAGAGTGTGTTACATTACCAGGTGAGATGGTCACTGGTGTGACAGATGTAGAGCTGGTGTTAATGCTGCCAGTGTCTGAAAGTTTGGATGAATAATAATTAATCAACAAACACAAATATCATGAATGTGTAGAAAGAGCTCATGTGAATATAATTACCTGCACAGTATGCTGAATTGCGTAAAGTTGTTCTAACCAGCTCATAGACATAATAATTGCCTGGACAGGCTTTAACTTTAATGGGATAAGACCCGATATAGCAGCAGTAATTGTCCCAGTAACCGCAGACATCTCGAGTGACGACTCCATCTGTTACTGTTGGGTGTCCACCACGGATCCACAATGGTGCAGCAGTGCCACAGCTGAACTTAGCAACACACGTGTCTGGGATCTGAGCGCCCATGTTGTTAATGAAGAGACGATACCAGCCGCTCCAGGAGGCAGACGCGTCACAGTGTCTGACTGAATCATCTGTATTTTTGATGGATCTCCATGGTTGATCCAGCACATTGTACTTGTAGCAGGGGTCTGACAGATTAGCTGTTACCAACGGCAATACATTACCAACAGTGGTTGTCTCTTGTGTGACAGTAATAGAGGCCAAGAGATCTGAGATAAAAAATGATAATGAATACAAATTAATCAACAAATTACAAAAGATGCAATATTTGAACCAGAACACTCTAGGTGAACTGAAACTCTTGGCTGTCCAGCACATTAATAATGTCACAGCTCAGTCATCTCAATGAAAGAAGTGTGTCGATATTAAGAGGGATTCATTTTGAGCGGCTGCTCTCCAAAGATCATCAAACACACATCATTAGATCAATGATGGCCAAATCTTATAAAGTCTTATTTAGCATATGCTGTGTTGATTCCGGGGAGGATTTAAAAATGGTGAAATGTTTTAATCAGATTGGAAACGCATAACAAAATTAGCCAAAATATTTCTTAAACAAACATGTGGGCCTGCTTATGTGTTATTATCACAACAAAAAATAAATGAGAAAAAGACACTGCTTGACTTACACAGCATAACAGAGATGATAGTTTGTGCTCTTATAAAACCTGCAATGAAATACAAAGAAAAAGATAAATTAATTAAAATTAAATTTCACATTCATAATCCGACCGCAGTGCATGTCATAAATGTTTTTTTTTTTTTGCACTAGTGAGAAGCACTTTTATAATATACTCACCTTTATGAAGAGAGGATGCCATTTTCAGTTTGATCATTCCTTCTCTTTATATAAAAACAGTTCAGATGACGAGTTTCCTTTACGGTTTAGAGAAAAAAGAAAAGAAAAAATTACCCATGACATTGATTCATGACTTAATTCCATTTTATTTGTGAGTTTAGTACATGTTTCAATAGTTATAATCAGGAAAGTCTGTAATCGTTTGGAGACACATGATGGCGCCATTAAGCTACTCTATCTTACTCATGTTTGTGAAAAGAGAGAGAGAATCCATGGGTTTGTGTTTATTTATTGCAGGGCCATCGCTAGACTCTTTTTACGGGGAACAAGTCCCAGTGAAAAACTGCTGTCCCTGCAGTAAAATATTACTGATATAAATCCTTGGTTGATGGTGGATATTAAAGGGGACATATTATGCCCCTTTTTACAAGCTACTGTGAAAAGCCTGCTAGATGCCAAGGCTGATGTGTGCTAGGTGTTATGATGTCTGAAAACCATACTCTGGCCGGCCAATACGGGGCTACTAGAAGCAGACTGACCCCATGCTGCCGGACCCTGGGAGCAGAGCCATCGGGGGAAATGCGTACAGACGTTGCCACGCCTGTACAATGGTATCCAGCCCCAGGGGAGCTGGATTAGTGAGGGAAAACCAGAGCGGTGTAGAGTCTGGACGAGATGACAAGATTCATGAATCTTTAATTCTGAACATATATCTACAGTTGGCTCATCTGAACACAACTAAATGCATTCCCTTTTAAATCCAAAGCTTTTGGGCCTCTGAACTCATGGAGGTAAATTATGCCTTAGGCTCCAGCCAGTATGCAGTAGATGGTTCGATAACACCTTTTATGACACCGCGAGTGTTAACAGACCACACGACGCTGGACCTTCCCCTGGCTTCAAAATAATTCCAATCTAGACAACACATCCGTAGTCACTATCTTTCTCTGACACAGTGCTCGCAACAAAGGGCACTGGGACAGGAACCATTGTTTCTTCCACATGACCAAAGAACGAAGGCATCTGCACGTTACTTTGATCATGCGAAATGGGTTCCCCCTCGGGGAAAACCCTCAGTCCTGAGCCACCACGTTGGACGGTGCTGCCAGGAGCACCAGAACTCTTTGAAAGTGTTTAACAGTGATGGTCTGGCCTAGCTTGATACTGGTGACTGTAGTCAAGATGGTGTTTTATACAAGCAGGAGACAACTATGCCTGCTTCTTTACTGAGTCCCATACTACCCAGAGAAATGTAGTTCTCTGTTGAGGAATTAGTGAACTCTTTTTGCATTGTGTCTCAGCCCTAGGCACCTCTGATGGTGCAGAACGACATCTCGATGGCGAACCGCCATCTCCTCTGACTGTGCTAGAATGAGCCAGTCGTCAATGTAAATGAGGATACGAATGCCCTGAAGTCTTAGTGGAGCTAGAGCAGCATCCATGCATTTTGCGAAGTTGCAAGGAGACAATGCTAGGCCGAATGGAAGAATCCGATATTGGTATGCCTTTCCTCCGAAGGTGAATCTCAGGAATCTTCTGTGATGGGGAAGGATGGATATGTGGAAGTAAGCGTCTTTTAGAGCTATCGTGACAAACCAGTCCTCGGACCTGATCTGACTCCCAATGACAGGTATAGTTCGCATCATGAACTTGAATCTCCTCAGAGACCGATTCAATACCTTGAGATCTATAATAGGATGTAACCTCCCATCCTTTTTGGGAACTATGAAGTACCGGCTGAAGAACCCGGCCTCTCTCTCGTGAGGAGGAACATGCTCTATGGCCTTCTTTGCTAAGAGGGACTGAACTTCTTGTTCCATGACCTGACCCTGCTCAGTGTTGACAAAAGTATGAACTTCAGTGGACAATCCTCAAACTTGATACACTACTGTGCGCAGGACCCACTGAGAAATATTTTGAAGACCCTTCCAGGTGTCTAGATATTCTGTAGAGGGAGAATATACTCACCTTATATACTTTCTTACTCACCGAGTCTCTGGAGAGTGACCTCGGGTGCTGTGTGTAGCACGATTTTTGTGCATTGAAACGACTGATTTCCAGGTGACAACCAAACTATATTTACTATAGGCCTCGTGAGAGGAAGCAAACTCGACAGGGCCGCAACGTTTTCGGGCAGACACTGCAATTTGCGTTCGCTGGAAACCGATGCGTCCCGAAGTGCACAAGGCGGTGGGAAGCATACATCGATTTCCTGAGGCTCCGCAGAGTAGTGAGATGTTGTCGCTCGTTCGCGGGGGAGACCGCCCTCAGAGGCCTGAGCATAGTGTCATGGCCTCTTCTTCGCCTGAATGACAGTCCTCAGATATGCCTTCGGTTTCGAGGACTTCGGCTGAAAATGTTGCCTCAAGCCCCCCCACAAAAGGCCTGGGGTTCGAGGCAACATTTTCAGCCGAAGTCCTGAGGCAACATTCTCCTTCCTGGCAGCAGCCCCACAAGATCTGGAATGACGGCAGGGGGATTAGCTGTTTGAATGTGGCTTCACCTCCTGAAACCTCTCTACGACAGTATTGACTGCGTCTCCTTGGTAGCACGGAGAGACAAGTCTGCCGCTCAATGGAGCTCTTTAACATGGTCAAGGGCGACCTGTCGTCCATCTCTTTAAGGAGGCCGGCCTGGTATACACTGACCTTGGTGTGGAGATCAGTGAAAAATGGAAGGCTCCGGCACGAAGGCTATGACCGAGCCTGCAGGAAACGTTCATCTAGTTTGCTTTTCTTAATAGTTTCCTGCTTCTCTGATGGCAAATCGATGGTTAATTTGGCCACTGCACTGGTCATATGAGGTGAGGTGAGGTGGCAAGTCCTCAGATTCTCCTGCCTCGATGCCCAAAATATCGAACTCCTCGTAGCCAGATAATTAGAGCATCGGGTCCTGTAATCGTTCTTACTCACCATTAGGGGTGTCACGATTCTCCAAATCCTCGATTCGATTACATTTTCGATTCTAAGGTCACGGTTCGATTCGATTCTCGATTTTTTCATTTTTTTTTAAAGCACAGTTTGCTATGCCATTTTTAGACTTTTATGAAATATAATATATGACCTTTGTTTGCAATGTACCACACTACATTGTCAAATTTAAAACATTTATTAACAAAATAATAATGTCACAATAACTTATATCTTCAGTCAATTAGAAACTTAAGCAAAATAACCTGCCATGTAGTTTCTCTTTTGTAACTGCAGTCTTATTCACGGAAGATGACATTCAAGTTCACAACAAAACAAACACGGTTTAACAGATACATCTGTTTCCCTTGCTTTATCTCAGTCTTAAAGTAAAAACATGACTGTGAAAAATATTATTTAATGTAGTATTTAATTAAATGCATTTATGATGAATAACATTTTCATGTCGAATTATGTTCATTTTGACCACGAACTGTGCGCTGTCACTTTAACTCAGCGCGTGCAGCAGAAATAGACTCGGTGCGGAAATGAACGACACTCGACTCATTCGTGGAGGTGGAAAATCTAGTTATTTGTGCCATGCAAGATTTATTGTATAAAGATTCATACTGTTCTGAGTCTGCTGTTTTTGTCAATTTAAAGTTTTAATTCAAAAAGTGTAAGAATATGGTACACGCACAGTAGCAGAGCTTGCAAACTGTGGCTTTTTTGAAGCGCAAACTTTGAACGCGAATGTTAAAGTTGTCAACATAACTCACTGAAAATCACAAATACTCCAACTGTCCCACACCGGCGACTTCAGTGAAAGAGGAGGGGGGTTCAAGTCCTGTCGATGGGTCTCCTGCGTCTGCAGTTGCCATGCTATCTTTTGACTGGTTGTATACATAGGCTGTATACTATAGCTAGGTAGAGGACTCGGACTCGCAGCACTTCAACACGCGTGTTTTTTCCCGCTTTGCAAACCGACTGGACGTGACATGGGGGCGTGGCAGTATCGACGATTCCATTTTTGAATTCGATATTCGAGATTGTGAATTAATTTCGATCGATTTCGATTTTAAATCGAAATCGTGACACCCTTACTCACCATATTTATATATATACATAATTTCTACAAATTTGTGTAAATGGTGACGACATGCACATGTGTACTATGTGTTTAGTGTAGTAAAATAATGCATATGTACGCATGTGCTTTGAGGTTCTTTATTCCTGTCTTTTTGTTTTTCAAATCTGTAACTGTCAAAGCCTACTCATTACTGATTTTCTGGAGCTCATACAACTGCAGTTACCAGACTGTCAACACACTCTCAACAGGTAAATTATGTATTTCTTAAAATGTCTATAAATTATAACTTTAAAAATTGTAACTATCATTTCCTAATAAAAAAACGTTTTAGTTTAACAGAGTTACTTCTCCACAAAGTAAGTATCAGAGATATGGAATTTATGATATTGTTTGATTTTTTTTTTAAATCATGACTTTATGCCTAAACATTACAAAAAACAAACAAACAAACAAAAAAACAAAAAAACATCAAAGCTATACCATGACTTAATATCACTTTTCCCTTTTAACATGGTGAAGGGCTCACACTGTCCATTTTTGCTAATTTGGCCTTCATGAAAATAATTGTTTTTACATACTCAACTGGAAGAGACACAATGTAACTCTAAACTCACCTGTGTTTCAGATGCTGTCACATATCATAACCTCATCATCTGCAGAGAGAAACTGCCACTCAGTATACACACATAATGAAGGACGTAAAGACATCATAGGGGTATATTTCACTGGAACTTGGTCTTCATTACATCTATGTATTCAATGTCAATTGTTATTTATTACTCTATTCAGCTAACAATTGTTGCTAGAGCACTGTCATTTTTGCTACAATCTGCCATGTCAATAAAAAATAAAAGTACCTACAGTAAATGACACAACATGCTGTTTTTTAAATGTGAAACCCAAATAGAGGTAACAAGATATAAGACCAGGCAGATAGAAGGCTAACAAAATAAAAATAAATAATTTATTTTAAAAAATTATAATAATAATAGTAATATTAATATGAAGATACTAATATACTAATATTAATGAAAATAAATATCTTTGATATAGTTATTTATAACTCCAATAATACCCAATATAGCGCTTTCAAAATGAAAAAAAAAATAATCGATGAACTAAATTAAGACTTTTAAAGAGATTTGGCTGCTGAGCATAATAAAAATGTGATGTTGTAGTGCTGTTGTTGTAATTGATCGCATTGTTTAAAATGTACATTGAGTACACATCAGTTGAGCTTTTTAAATAAATAAATTTAGAGACTAGCCTAAGAAATACTAAAGACTGTAATGGTTGAGAGCTGTTCATGATAGCCGTGTTACTGTTAGTTCCACCAGAGATATTCAACACAGCCTGAAAACTGTGCTAAAAGAAAAAAGTGCTGATTTAAGTGCTAAAAAAGTGATTTAGTTTTCACTTGAACACTGATGTCTGTTATATCCACTGTCCATCAATTTAATTTTCTGTAACTTGTAACTTGATTTACAATTTGCAACCCTTGCAACATTAAACAATCCTTTGAAATTGTGAATATTAACCAAATTACTCAAAATAACACACAGAGTGTATGATGCAGTAGTTGTTTTGAAAAGGCTGACGGTTCATCATCATCATGAATATCAGATATTATGATCTAAAGATGAGGATTTCTCCTGCACAACATGTTGCTTAAATAACTTGAAACACATATCACAAACAGCTAATAAAGACCCAACAACTGTGAGATTAACAGTGACACTAAAGCATTTTATTCTCATCTGATTTTTAAAGTAGTACAAGAGTGTCTTACCTGATATGAGTTTATCTTTAAATGATCTTCAGGTGAAGACACGTAAATATGTATGTGTGTCAGAAGTTTAAATGACAATTATCTGCTCATCCTGAGAAAACACATTCTGTTATCTCCATTCAAATTTATATTCAAATTTATACTCAAAGACAGAACGCATGCTTTTATACTCATTAAACGAACATCAATACAAAGGTCACGTCTAATATTGTTTCTATATTGTAAAATCTGGGGTTTGAAATGGCCCAGAGTAACTCTTCGCCTGGGATAGTTGGGATCTTATATATTATTTGAACTGTTTATGATTTGAGTGTGAATTTCACTTATACCAAGTGAATAGTTGTATGTTGTATGTATTACTTTCACAATACATTTATTTCCATTTTGGAGCATGAAACCCTTGAACCCAGTTTATATTCACCTTATCTCTTTATTTCCATTCTGCTGTGACAAGATAAACACAGATCTGCCAACTACTTTACATCTTGCATCAAAGATGCAAATCCACCAAGGATTAGGAATGTGTGACATCGTTTGAGCTAATATTTAATAATTTAATTTAATTTATTGCTGATGTGGATCAATAAGTTATTACAACATACATTTTTACATTGCTTTAACTCATTAAAATAAGTTAAGCAAAAAGCAATTTTCAATCAAAGTTATACAAGATTCAACTCAGAAAGTTTAATGTAATTTAAGATGACATTACTTAAGCATCGAAGTTGACTGTACTTAAAAATTTAAGGCAGAAAATTTTTTTATACAGAGCATATATTTTGAGAAAAAGGAAATTGATTTGACTGATCATTGATTGATCATAGTTTTTCAGTAAGTGAAAGGAAATTAATTGTAGTAAAGAAAAAGAAAAATCTGTCCTGAATAGACTAAAAAGACTGGAGGAGGAAGATGCAGAATGCCTGAACTGCATTAAATTGTTTTCCATCACTGTACAATCTAATTAGTTAGACTTAATTTAAAATGGCATGCAAACCAATTTCCTTAAAAAAAATAAATGAAATAGGAATAGTATGTTCTACTGACAAATGTTTATATTTTTTATAGTTCACATACACAAGAGTTCTAGTAACTAAAAAAGAACTGTAGAGAGTACTTAATAATTTACTTGTAATTGTTACCATTGTTGTGTTTTGCATGCTGAATGTTGAAGTCTGTGTGACTCAAACATGAACAATTGCAAGATATTGTTGACAGTATAGAGGGATTAAATCAACTCAATTAAGTTTCACAAGGTGTTTATTCCATAATTGTTTTCAATACAATTTTAAAAGATCATTTTTTAACACAGTTATGAAATACAGTTATGTTATATATCAATCTTTTTCACGTGCACGCACGCATGCACTCACATACACAATTTATTTTATCCCTTTCATTGATAAAAATAACTGTGATTTATTATTGCATCAATAGTAAGAGAATTACAATGATGTACATGAAGTTCCAAGTGCTTGACCAAAGGGAACACTGATCATCATAATGGTGAGTTCAATCAAAACAATATTAGGAAAAATACTAGGGAAGAAAAAAACAAAACAAAAAAAATAATGGTTCCAGAAGTTTACTTATTACAAAGATGGACAGTGGAGCATGATGTGATGTGCGGGGCTACAATAATACAGTTTCTTATCAGCAGTCTGATCCTTTGGAGACCTCAGGGAAGTGTTTCTGTGAAAGCAGCCTATACTTCTAATATGGTCTAATGTGACCATTTAGTGATGCCACGATATAGTGGTGGCTCGAAGTGATCCCTGCTTGGATCCTCCCACTTCTAAGTATGTGAAACAACACTTGATGCAGAAGTTATATGGTCAGAAACTCAAAAGCTCAAAGTCAGCTAGATGACAAATTTGTAACAAATACTAGATTTATTTGAAATAAATGACTCAAACTACTGATATTGTGGTTCCTGTCTTATGCAAAATTATATGGAACCTTTTTATGTTTTATTACAGGTAATTGATTTTATTGTGAAATAGATTGTCTATTCACAAATTCTAAGGGTTACTTCTGTGGGATCTTTTGGGGTTGTGAGATATAGTTATAAGATGTTTTGAAGAGTTTTGAATGGATTGTTTAAGGTGTCACACTGCTTTAATAAAACACTTTAAACTGAAAAACAATTGCTTTATCTTCTTAATTTTTTAGCGTATTGAAAGTGTAAACGACTATACACTCTCAGAAAATAAAGTACATAATTGTACCTTTAGGTAGGGCTGCACGATTCATCGCACGATATTGTTATGCGTGTCTAATCAGTAAAGCCGGTTCCTTGATTAGTAGTAAATCACCTTCACCTGCTTTCAGATGGACGATATGATGCAGATATGAGTGTTAAATTAACACTCAAGAGTGTTAAAGTTAATGAGATAATTAAGTGATTAATTCAGTGATCATTGAGCATTATTGAAGACACCTGATGATAACAAGCAGAATCACTGAAGGAGAAAATCACAAATTGTAAGCCACCGTTATGGCGATTAGTGTTTGCTTTAGTTGGGCTCTTGATCCTTAAACTTCAAGTTTAAATTTTGTTTGTCTGCTGTTATTGATTTATTACAGTCAAATGAACAAAGACAAGTGTGATCTGAAAGTGTTGGTTATGTTTTAACATAATCATGCTGTGATTTGAAAAATGAAACTCATTCTGATGATCTGGATTAACTTGATAGCAACAGTTTAGTGGTTCTGCAGTATATGACAATTGAATTTTTCTTATAATCCAAAACATTTAATAGAAATTATTCTGATCAAATCACGTCCAAATGCATTTATTTAGAAACACAGACATCAATAATCAGTCTGTGAATCTCAACCGTGGTGACAATAATAATCCTTGTTGCCACCAATCACAACTCATTAATGGCTCCCATCATGCATTGTGGTATGAATAAATTATGATCTGAATTGTAAATGTAATTTACTTTTCCTAATTGAATATTCTGCTCGTCACCATTGTTGAGATGCATTGACTGAATCTTGATATCTGTGTGAGCCTAAAATAAAGTTTTTTTTTTTTTTACTTTTAAGAAATCCTTTATATTATATCTCAAACTCTGGATATTTATGCAGAATCTCAGTTATGCTGTAACCAACAGCATAAATCACGAACAATTAGTTCAAATGAGGAATGTCATTATATAACCAACACCATTAGATATTTTTTTCTTTGTTCATTTGACAGGTATAACTCAGATACAACAGATGAACAAAATCTAAAGTTAATAATATAAGGGTCAAGAGCCCAACTAAAGCAAACACTCATCTCCATAATGGTGACCTGAAATTCCGGTTTTCTCCAGTGATTCTGCTTTAGGTGTCTTCAATAATGCTCAATCATCACTCAAATAATCACTTAATTATCTCATTAACTTTAACACTCTTGAGTGTGGACTCATATACACTCCCAGGTGTGTTCATTTAACACTGAGTTTTTGCTGCGTACAAAGAGCCGTAGTTAACTGACAAGCTGAGCCAAATCGCGTTAAAATCGAGGCCTCGATTTTAACGCGATTTGGCTCAGCTTGTCAGTTAACTACGGCTCTTTGTTGTAAATGCCGCTCCATCTGAAAGCAGGTGAAGGTGATTTACTACTAATCAAGGAACCGGCTTTACTGATTAGACACGCATAACAATATCGTGCGATGAATCGTGCAGCCCTACCTTTAGGGGTACAATGGCTTGTCACTGGGGCTGTACCCTCAAGGGTACAGATTTTGTATTCTGTAAACTTTTATTCCTTTATTTCAAGTTAAATAATTAAGGTATCATTATAACCTTTAAACAACAACTTTTACAAAAAAATAAGAAGAAGAAGAAGAATAAGAATAATAAAAAATAATAAGAATTGGCTTAGCAGGCTGTCTCTTGATATTGTACACAACAAAAACGCCAGTGTTAAATATGGCTCCAGACTCAAGAGTGTTAAAGTTAATGAGATAATTAAGTGATTCATTGATTGATGATTGACCATTATTGAAGACACCTGAAGGAGAAAATCTATTTTTTTAAGACGCCATTATGGAGATCAGTGTTTGCTTTAGTTGGGCCTTAAACTGTTAACATTAGATTTTGTCAGGATGTTGTATCTGAGTTCTATCTGCCAGATGAACAAAGAGGAAAGTTGATCAGATGGTGATGGTTATGTTTTGACATAATCATCATTTGACCTGAATCACTTAAATGTATGTTGTTGATTACAGTATCACTGTGATTCTACATCATAAAATCCAAAATCTATTAAATAATCTAAATGATTTCTAACAAGTTGTTCAGATAAAACAAAAACTTTCTTTTAGGCACGCACAGACATCAGGAATCAGTGTATGAGTATCAACAATGGTGACAAACTGAATATTCAATTAGGGAAAGGAAATTACTAAGACAATTTAGATCATAATTTATTCACACTGCAATGCATGATGGGAGCCATTACTGAGTTGTGATTGGTGGCTGCCAGGATGCAATTATTGTCACCATTGTTGAGATTCACAGTCTGATTATTGATGTCTGTGTTTCTAAATGCAACTATTTTTGAAGTTTTTTTTTATCATTAGATATTTTGGATTGTATTAAGAACATGGAAAATCATTTGCTGTAGAATCACAGAGCAGTTGTAATTAACAAAATAAATTTATCAATAATTTTACTTTTTCAAATCAAAACATAACCAACACCATCCAATCACTTTTTGTCTTTGTTCATGCAGCTGTTATAACTCAGTAACAGCAGACAAACAAAATCTCATGTAAAAAAAATGTAAGGGTCAAGAGCCCAACGAAAGCAAACAATGATCACCATAATGGTGACATACAATTTGTTATTTCCTCCTTCAGTGATTCTGCTTGTTAACATCAGGTGTCTTCAATAATGCTCAATCATCACTCAATTATTCACTTACTTATCTCATTAACTTTAGCACTCTTGAGTGTTAATTTAACACTCATATTTTAACACTTTACACTCTTGAGTCTGGAGCCATATAAAATCCCAGGAGAGTTAATTTAACACTGGAGTTTTTGCTGTGTAATAATGGCACTTCGTTTGCTGAATATGGATGCTGTAGTCTTCAGTGTTTCTTGATGGTGTTTGATTTGAGGCCACAGCAAAGACATCTGAAGAACTTCCTGTACTGCTGCCTGACCTGGACAAGAAGGAGATGAGAGATTGTTTTAAACTCTGGTTAAAAAACAAGAAAAAAGTCCAGGTTATTTTTCAAGACATTCATTTTAGAAGATGAAAAATGAAAAATTACCTTAAAAAGGGTTAGTTCACCCAAAAATGAAAATTCTGTCAGTAATTACTCACCCTCATGTTGTTCCAACCCCGTAAGACTTTCGTTCATCTTCGGAACACGAATTAAGATATTTTTGATTAAATCTGAGAGCTGGATCAGTCCTCCATAGGCTTCTGAGGGATTGAAACTTGTTCTCCCGAAAAGTTATTAAAGACATCGTAAAAATAGTCCAAGTGACTACAGTGGCTTAATCTTAAGTTTATCAAGCGACGAGAATACTTTTTGTGCACAAAAAAACTAAAATATCGACTTTATTCAACTATTCATTTCCATCTCGGTCGGCCTCGACCGTATAGCTTCCGTGGTGTACGTCATAAGCATCACACACATGACCAGCGTCGGCCAATAGGGACCCTACGTGTGACGTAGCCCTACTGACGAGGCCAACAGAGAAGGAGTTGAAATAAAGTCATTATTTTTGTTTGGTTTTGCGCACAAAAAGTATTCTCGTCGCTTTGTAAACTTGAGATTGAGCCACTGTAGTCACATGGACTATTTTAACGATGTCTTTAATAACTTTTCAGGGGAAACAAGTTTCAATCCCTCAGAAGCCTATGGAGGACTGATCCAGCACTCAGATTTAATCAAAAATATCTTAATTCGTGTTCCGAAGATAAACGAAAGTATTACGGGGTTGGAACAACATGAGGGTGAGAAATTACTGACAGAATTTTCATTTTTGGGTGAACTAAGCCTTTAAAGGGTTAATTCACCCAAAATATGAAAATGACCCCATGATTTACTCACCCTCAAGTCATCCTAGGTGTATATGAAATTTTTCTTTCAGACGAATACAATCAGAGTTATATTAAAAAATGTCCTGGCTCTTCCAAGCTTTGTAATGGCAGTGAATGGCTGTTTCTGAAGGCCATCAAAGCGCATCCATGCATGATAAAACTACTCAAAACAGCTCCGGCAGGTTAATAAAGGCCTTCTGAAGTGAATCGATGTGTTTGTGTTAGAAAAATATTCATATTTACGTAGGCGGTACACATCGATTTACGGTAAAAGAGAGACCCTTGACCCGACACACAACGTAATGACGAACGCGGAAGCGCAGAGGATAGATCAAAACAATACCCCAGTCACGAATTAGAAATCTAAGACGACAATGTTTTGAGAGAGGAGGAGCTTGAGTGTTTTGACCAGCCCTGTTTGTTTGAACAGTGAGATGCATTAAAGCTTACGATACTCCTACACCCTACGTCATACATGCGTCACTGGTTACTCTTGTAGTGTAAGTCGACTTGCGTACAGCCGTCTGCCAGAAGCTTTAGTCAATAAAGTTTTAAATATGGATATTTTTCTTACACTAACACATCGATTCACTTCAGAAGGCCTTTATTAACCCCCCAGAGCACTGTGGACCACTTTAATCATGATTAGATGGCTTTGATGGACAGAAACAGCCATTCACTGCCATTACAAAGGCAGGACTTTTTTTTTAATTAATTAATTTATTTTAAATATAACTCTGATTGTATTCGACTGAAAGAAGAATGTCATATACACCTAGGATGACTTAAGGGTGAGTAAGTCATGGGTTAATTTTCATTTTTGGGTGAACTATCCCTTTAATATAAAGTAGGTAAGAGGCGATTTTCTGGTAGTCTGTTTGTAGTGATGTCTGACCTCATCATTGAGGACACAATAGACCAGGAAGATGAAGGTTCCCTGCTGGGAGTTCAAGATCATGAAGAGGATCTCCAGCTCCTTCCTGCCACTAGTGAAGAAACCCAGAATCCAGGAGCAACCAAGAACCACAAACTGAGCCAGTGTTTTAAATGTCATAATCCTGCAGAGAAAGATGGAGAGTTAATATACATTTATTGATTATATTGTTGTGGAAAATATGCAATTGTCCTGTTATAAGTATGTCATTTTGTCCTATAAAACACTTCTATATTGTAATCAACCACACTTGAAACTTGTTTATTAAGAAAGTGGTTTATGAAGAAAAACATACCACACTTAATGTTTTAAGCTTTAATTAGAAAGCACAGGAACAAAACATGTATTAGAAAGAGCTTTGCTAAAGAAAGAAGAAAAATGCAAGCATTTACGTCGGATGTGTTGCGGACGAAGCGCAAAATGCAACAAAGAAGAAAAGTCTGAAGAAGGAAGACTAAGAGGCGAAAAGCTTTATATAGACTGGTCCGAAAGGAATTCCCAGAACTCATGACACCTCAAGACTTAGGATTGGATAAATTGACTGTAAGAGACTGATCATTTATGAGGGGATTTCCAAAGATGACGACCTCAAGAAATCAGATAAAAGGCTGAAAGGAGAAGATGAAGGCAGACGCTGATTCTTAGAAACAGCTTAGAATTCTTATTTTTTATATATGAGTACTTTAAATGTAAACTAATTAACCTGTAAATAATAAAACTATATTTAATTGAAACTAAGAAGCTCGCCTGCCAAAAGTCTTTGATTTCTTCAAAAGTGAGCAGAACAGACCATGCACAACAAAATCCCCAGTGTACATATGTACACTCTCGGTGTATATATAGGTCCAACTACACTCAAAAAAATGATATGTTGGCTTTACTCAACTTTTTTTTGTAAACAGGTTCCACCGGTTCCACATAACTATGTTTCGTTAAACAAACATAATATGTTCATGTAACTTCAACATCATGGAATTTGGTCATTTTAAGCGACCCAATTAAACTCTGAGCTAATGAGTTAATTAAGTGAATAATTGAGTGATGATTGAGCATTATCGAAGACACCTGATGTTAACAAGCAGAATCACTGAAGGAAAAAAACTGAATGTTTAAGTCACCATTATGGAGATAAGTGTGTGTTTTAGTTGGGCTCTTGACCATTAACTCATTAACTTTAGAGTTTGTTTGGCTGCTGTACGTGAGTTATAACAGCCGGATGAACAATGAACAAAGGTGATCTGATGGTGTTGGTTGTGTTTTAACATAATCATTTCACAATCATTTGACCTGAATCACTGAACTTATATTAAACCCAATTTCTGAGTTAAGTTTACCTTATGGATTACAGCAGCATTGTCATTGTAGAGCATATTATTTTTAGCCTTTTCAATGAAATTCAAATGATCAAATCAATACATAAAAAGGAAACTTCTTAAGAAATTTCTTGAGTAGGCACACACAGACATCAAGAATCAGCCTGTGAATCTCAACAATGGTGACAATTATAAAGCATGTTGCAGTGCATTCTGGGTGCCACCAATCAAAACTCATTCATGGCTCCCATCATGCATTGCTGCATGAATAAATAATGAGCTTATGATCTGTTTGTCACCATTGTTGAGATTCACAGGCTGATTCTTGATGTCTATGTGTGTCTACTCAAGAGATTTTTTAAGAAGTTTCTTTTTTATTTATAGATTTGATCATTTGAATTTCATTGAAAAGGCTAAAAATAGTGTGCTCTACAATGACAGTGCTGCTAAAATCCATAAGGTAAACTTAACTTAGAAATTGGGTTCAATATAAGTTTTTCTGTGTTTTTGAAGTGATTCAGGTCAAAATGATTGTGAAATAATGATTATGTTAAAACACAACCAACACCATCAGATCATCTTTGCTCATTGTTCATTCGGCTGTTATAACTCACGTACAGCAGCCAAACAAACTCTAAAGTTAATGAGTTAAGGATCAAGAGCCCAACTAAAACACACACTTATCTCCATAATGGTGACTTAAACATTCTGGTTTTCTCCTTCAGTGATTCTGCTTGTTAACATCAGGTGTCTTCAATAATGCTCAATCATCACTCAATTATTCACTTTATTAACTCATTAGCTCAGAGTTTAATTGGGTCGCTTAAAATGACCAAATTCCATGATGTTGAAGTTACATGAACATATTATGTTTGTTTAACGAAACATAGTTATGTGGAACCGGTGGAACCTGTTTACAAAAAAAAGTTAAGTAAAGCCAACACATCATTTTTTTGAGTGTACAGGGTGTTAAAAATGAACACTGAAGCAGTGTTGAAGTTAATGAGATAATTAAGTGATAATTAAGTGATGATTGGCCATTAGTGGTGACACCTAATGTTAATAAGAAGAATCATTGAAGGAAAGAAAAACAACAAGAACAGAAAAAAGAGAAACAAAAGGACTGACTTCGAGCCCTTTCACATTATTGCACTTATTATTACCAGTGTGACTTTATTTCTGTCATACATCTACACACGTTCTTATTTATATTTAACAGAAGTTTAGATGGTAATGTTTTATGGAATGTTTCGTTTCATGTCACCATTATGGTGATCGGTGTTTGATTTGGTTGGGCTCTTGACCCTTATCTTTATAACATTAGTTTCTCTCCTTTTACTTCAACTCTGTGTTTAAAAAAAAGCACACGTGTTACTGCAAGAGAAGCTGTGAGCTGAATCAAACTAAGGTTAAAGGTGTCTAGAAATACGCACCATAACACAATATATATACACATTTCATGGAGTGTTCAAATCATATTGTTTATTACTTGGTTCGTTTCATCTGTGAAACATCAGCGTTCAGATTTTTCAAGGTTAAGATCAGATTGATGATGATGCAGATGAAGATAATCATGTTTAACTGCACAATAAGAGAAACAACAGTAATTAGTCTTTAATCACTGGATTTCTTTTAATACAAAGTCATGATGAGAAATGTGCTTACTGCTAGTATGGCGCAAACAGGTCCCAGAAAACTCCAGATAAAACCTTTATCCATTTTAATCCAGCACCTGTTTGGAGGAAGATACAGAAGAAAAAAAATATAAATGAAAAAAAATGGATGATAGTAGGGCTGCACGATTAATCGCACGATTTTGTTATGCGCATTTAATCAGTAAAGCCGGTTCCTTGATTAGTAGTAAATCACCTTCACCTGCTTTCAGATGGACGATATGATGCAGATATGAGTGTTAAAGTTAATGAGATAATTAAGTGATTAATTTAGTGATCATTGAGCATTATTTAAGACACCTGATGTTAACAAGCAGAATCACTGAAGGACAAAATCACAAATTGTAAGCCACCGTTATGGCGATCAGTGTTTGCTTTAGTTGGGCTCTTGATCCATTTACTTTAAGTTAAAGTTTTGTTTGTCTGCTGTTATTGATTTATTACAGTCAAATGAACAAAAACAAGTGTGATCTGATTGTGTTGGTTATGTTTTGACATAATCATGCTGTGATCTGAAAAATGAAACTCATTCAGATGATCTGGCTTAACTTGATAGTAACAGTTTAGTGGTTCTACGGCATATGACAATTGAAATTTTCTTATAATCTAAAACATTTAATATAAATTGTTCTGATCAAATCACTTTAAAATGCATTTATTTAGAAACACAGACGTCAATAATCAGCCTGTGAATCTCAACCGTGGTGACAATAATAATCCTTGTTGCCACCAATCACAACTCATTAATGGCTCCCATCATGCATTGCGGTATGAATAAATTATGATCTGAATTGTCTATGTAATTTACTTTTCCTAATTGAATATTCTGCTCGTCACCATTGTTGAGATGCATTGACTGAATCTTGATATCTGTGTGTGCCTAAAAGAAAGATTTTTTTTTTTTTTTTTTTACAACTCTTAAGAAATCTTTTATATTATATCTCATGCAGAATCTCAGTTATGCTGTAACCAACATCATAAATACAAACAATTAGTTCAAATGATGAATGTTATAATATAACCAACACCATTAGATCATTTTTTTTTCTTTGTTCATTTGACAGGTATAACTCAGATACAACAGCTGAGCAAAATCTAAAGTTAATATTATAAGGGTCAAGAGCCCAACTAAAGCAAACACTCATCTCCATAATGGTGACCTGAAATTCCGGTTTTCTCCTTCAGTGATTCTGCTTTAGGTGTCTTCAATAATGCTCAATCATCACTCAAATAATCACTTAATTATCTCATTAACTTTAACACGCTTGAGTGTGGACTCATATACACTCCCAGGTGTGTTCATTTAACACTGCGTTTTTGCTGCGTACAAAGAGCCGTAGTTAACTAACAAGCTGAGCCAAATCGTGTTAAAATCGAGGCCTCGATTTTAACGCGATTTGGCTCAGCTTGTCAGTTAACTACGGCTCTTTGTAGTAAATGCCGCTCCATCTGAAAGCAGGTGAAGGTGATTTACTACTAATCAAGGAACCGGCTTTACTGATTAGACACGCATAACAATATCGTGCGATGAATCGTGCAGCCCTAGATGATAGTGTTGATCTCTGAGTCGCTCAAACTAAACTCACTGTTCGCTGCCGTATCCTTCAGGAAGCAGCCCGACAGACACGCCCACCACAACCAGAGCAACCGTATATCCAATCACACACAGGAATCGACTGTTAAGCACCTCCCTCTTTTTGGAGCTGATCTGTGATAGGTTCTTCACACAGATGAAGAGCAGCACAGCTTCAATGAACATCCACACAAACCCGGAGAGAAAGAGGAAGTGCAGCACACCTGATATCACGGCACACAACACCTGGAGATCATGAGAGACGGTTATGATGGTTCTCAGTGAGACTGTGCTGAGCTGTAGGGCTCCTTCATCATTCTCACCTGATGAGGGCGTATGAGGCTCAGGAACTGTTGTGTGAGCAGGAACAGAAGGTGAGCACACAGCAGACTCACACAGATGTTGATTCGAGCCACATTATTCACTCCAGGACTCCACTGACAAAGGGCAAAGGTCAACAGGGCCAAACTGAAGAACACCAGTCCAACAGGCACACACACCAAATTCAACAGCTCCATCAGTCCATCAGAGTCTCTCTGAGAAAACATGTCAGAGTACATGAGTGCCAAATCTGTGCTGTTCTTCAATACTCACTATAAATGTTCTCGTACCTCTGGTGGGCGGCTGGTCTGCATGATGAGAGCGAATGTGGACAGATGAACACAGGAACACACAGTGTAGTTGCTGTTGGTCTCTAAAACAGAACAACCATCTACAATCCACTCACTGATATTCCAGTACACACAGGACAGAGAACCGCTGGGGTCAAACTCCTGCAAAAATAAGAAAGAACATGCAGAAAATATTACAAAACTGAATATTAGATGTTTTCAGATGTTCATCAGTTCTCAGGTTGGACAAAAACACATTTCCATCTCTCACTCTGATGTGTTTGAGGGTGAAGTTGACTGGTTTGGTGAGTTTAGTGTTGGTGGTTTTGGGAAGAGTAGCTGAGATCACAGTGGACATCATGGTTTTAATCGTGTCATTTGATGTGTTGAAGAAGTCGGGCTTCAGTAGATTCTCCATTGTGTTATAACTCATGAAAGCCACAGCAGCAGATCCTGTGTGACAGAAACAGAAGAAACCTGTATTCAACACACTAAAAACCTTTAGTTAAATGTGGTTTAGTGATATGTCTTCGAAATGTTTTTTTATTAAAAATGTTGTATTAAATCCCATCTCACATACTTGTTTCATCGTTGTTCTTGGCGATCCCAATGAGATCAATGTCCACAGAAGAATTTGTCGTCTCAAGTCGAGGGATTTTATCTAAGGTGACATTTGGTCCAACCATGAAGATTTCAACCGCTGATTTAGAAAATAAGCAGTTATGATTTTTTAAGTATTGTATTATAATTAAAATTCAATTTGCATAAATGTGCAAAAAAAACTAAAACAATGAAAGACCAAAAAAAAAAAAAAAAAAAAATTAAATCTAATTACTAGTTTGAACTAATCAGTTTACTTTGTACACAGCAAAATCCCCAGAGTTAAATTAACTCTGCTCAGAGCACATACTGTATGGTCCCAACTCTAAAGGGTGTTAAAGTAACTCTGAATCAGAGTTAAAGTTAATGAGATAATTAAGGGATTAATTTAGTATGATTCAGCATTAGTGATGAAAACCTGCTACTAACAAGCAGAATAATTGAATGAAAGAGTCTTAGAGGAAATCCACTGAAGAGAAAATACATTAAATCTGTGAAGATCTCAGCAGAGGAGGATTAAACAACTCCACAAACAGCATTACCAGCTTCACTTTTTACTAACCAGACTGACTTTATTTCTGTCAGACGTCTACAGAAGTTCTTATTGAGAATTAACAGAGGTTTAGATGTTGATGTGTTATAGAAAATGTTTGGTCACCATAGTGGGTATCAGTGTTTGCTTTAGTTGGGCAGTTTGACTTTTTGTGTGTTTGAAGTGTTTGTAACAGTGTTTATTAAAACACATTTGTTGTAAAGGAAGCCAAACACAAAGTTGATGAGGTGGTTTAGTTTTCAGAATCATTCTCTAATCTCATCCCTGACCAAAAGTAGTCTTTGTTAGTGGTCACCACAAAAACATTTTTTTTTCATTTGCATGTGTTTAATGTAGTTTAGGTTGTATTTTCCTTTTCATGGTTTATGAGGATCAGGGCGACCTACAGTATCCAAGTTGAGATCAACAACCAAAGTTTTGATAAAAGTTGATAACGATACACAATATAGTTACTGCAGCTGCATTTATCATCGTTGCCGTCTGACACCTGTGATCCACCGCTGCTCTCTAGATTATATAAACTCCCTGATATCATATATGATCTGTTTCATCATCAATAATGACAGTTTTTCCACTCACCTACAGCAGCAAGAGTAAAACTGACACTGTCATTTGTGTCTGTCGGCTTCACCAATGTAGAGATGAGTTTCTCGTTGGCTTTTAACACACGATTTCCATAGGAGGCGAGTTCAGCCGGGCTGACTGATGATGAAGATGACTCTAAAATCTTTCCTGAAGCGTTGAGGACCATATTCAAAATACTGGTCACATTCTAATTTATTGATCAGAAAAATAAAATTACTGTACATGTAAATATCAAGAGAGCCAATTAATCAGAACTGCGATGTCAATCATGTAACTGACCATTACATTTTATTTGATTATGTTCTCTTTTTTTTTTCTTGAAGACTTACAATCAAAGGAAGCTCTTGAGCTGTAATGTTCTCGATCTCCTCAAGGCATTCACTCAGACTCTGAAATCATAATTGAGAAGACAGAATTTGATGATTTTGATGTGCAAGCAGTGACTTTAACCAGGCACTTTCAAAGGGTGATTTTTTTGCTCGCTTCCATAGGTCAAGGTCAAGGTCAAGGTCACTTTTATTTATATAGTATCACAATACTCTAAGGATGAGACTCTAGGAATACGGTTAACAGACTTTAATTATACATGTTGTGCATTATCCAAACTCATAGAAGGCTTCGAGATCCACACAAAATAGAAAACAGGAAACAGGGAATAACTGGAACTGAAATCGTGAGCCATCAGTATTCAGGGGATGATGAACGTGGCCAGGTGTACTGAGTTGATGCTGATCGGGGTGTATTCGTGACAGCAACCCCCCCCCCCCCCCCCCTCCACGGCCAACTCCTGGGGGCCGTAGGCCCCGACGACGATTACGTCCATCTGCGGTAAGATGTCCAGCATCGATTTCCATGGGTTCTGGTACTGAAGGGCTTACGAATGCGTGGCCCATCTGAAGCCGGAAGCCTCCAGGGCGAAGTAGGCTGTGCAGGTGGCCATGGCGAAGGCTCGGGCTGGACGGAACCAGCGGCGAAGGCTCTGGCTGGACGGAACCAGCGGCGAAGGCTCGGGGGTGGACTGAACCAGCGGCGAAGGCTCGGGGGTGGACTGAACCAGCGGTGAAGGCTCGGGGGTGGACTGAACCAGCGGTGAAGGCTCGGGGGTGGACTGAACCAGCGGTGAAGGCTCGGGGGTGGACTGAACCAGCGGCGAAGGCTCGGGCTGGACGGAACCAGCGGTGAAGGCTCGGGGGTGGACGGAACCAGCGGCGAAGGCTCGGGGGTGGACTGAACCAGCGGCGAAGGCTCGGGGGTGGACTGAACCAGCGGTGAAGGCTCGGGGGTGGACTGAACCAGCGGTGAAGGCTCGGGGGTGGACTGAACCAGCGGTGAAGGCTCGGGGGTGGACTGAACCAGCGGCGAAGGCTCGGGCTGGACGGAACCAGCGGTGAAGGCTCGGGGGTGGACTGAACCAGCGGCGAAGGCTCGGGCTGGACGGAACCAGCGGCGAAGGCTCGGGGGTGGACTGAACCAGCGGTGAAGGCTCGGGGGTGGACTGAACCAGCGGCGAAGGCTCGGGCTGGACGGAACCAGCGGCGAAGGCTCGGGCTGGACGGAACCAGCGGCGAAGGCTCTGGGCTGGACTGAACCAGCGGCGAAGGCTCGGGGGTGGACTGAACCAGCGGTGAAGGCTCGGGGGTGGACTGAACCAGCTGCGAAGGCTCGGGCTTGACGGAACCAGCGGCGAAGGCTCTGGGCTGGACTGAACCAGCGGCGAAGGCTCGGGCTGGACGGAACCAGCGGCGAAGGCTCGGGCTGGACGGAACCAGCGGCGAAGGCTCTGGGCTGGACGGAACCAGCGGTGAAGGCTCTGGAGCAGTGTGTGCGATCTCTGAAACCGGGGTTACTTGTATTGTTTGTGGTCGGGTCTTCTGTCACAATACTGGAAGGATGAGGACACTAGGAATACGGTTAACAGACTTTAATTATACATGTTGTGCAATATCCAAACTCATAGAAGGCTTCGAGATCCACACAGAATAGAAAACAGGAAACAGGGAATAACTGGAACTGAAATCGTCTCTTGAATAACTTGAACTCGAAGAATCAGACTGGAGAATCCTGAAGCACCATCGCACACAATGTCTGCTTGGAAATACACACAGGAGAGTGAATAGTGATAAACTTGAGTATACTTGCTGCGAGAACACGGGAATCCTGGAACCAAAGAAGTATGAGGGACCGGGTGCCGGGTGGGTCACACCTGTCGATAGACGAGACCCGACAGAGAACCATGGAGAGACTGAAATCCTGTGTGCAGCGAGGTGAGTTCGTGATGCGGTGCAGGTGGTGAGCAATCAGTATTCAGGGGATGATGAACGTGGCCAGGTGTACTGAGTTGATGCTGATCGGGGTGTTCCGTGACATATAGCACCTTAAAAAAACATTACTGCTGACCAAGGTGGTTCGCAGAACACAATAAAAATAATAGTTGTACAAAAATAAGTCTACATATCCACAATTATGAATAGGCGTGAGAGAAACTATACGTTTTCATAGATGACTTAAATGCATATAAGGAAGAAGATAACCCTAAGAAATTGAGGTAATGAATTCCACAGCTTAGGACCTTAGAATACGGAAAAGTCTCTGTCACCTTTAGCTTTCAAGCGGGACTGTGGGATGGTTAATAATTTGTCAGAGGATGATCTAAGAGATCTTCAGGGAGAGTATGGACAAAATAAGGTCTGAGATATAAACTGGAGCCAGACCATGCAAGGCTTTAAATACAAAGGTTAAAACCTTGTACTCAATTCTGTATTTGACCGGTAGCCAATGTAAATATGATAAAATAGGGGTGATATTCTCACGATTTTTCTTCCCCATTAAGAAGCGAGCTGCAGCATTTTGAACCAGTTGCAAACGCAATAGTGAAAACTGGTTTATACCAGAATACAGAAAGTTCTCAGTGTCCGTAACAGTGTTTGTATCCAAACTAACAAACTTTTGTCACAGAAGTACTGGAATAAAAGTTTATGTTTGTAAAAGAAGTAATGATAATGTGTGCTTGAAATGAACAACTTTGTGGACAGCTTTCTCTGCGCATTAATCCCTCATATTGCCAGCAAACCAATGAGAACACAGAACAATGTTGACTCTCATACAGAGAGTATAGGCTTTAAAGCTGTTGTGGACCCGCTTACACAAAACCCTCTGTAAATTTGAGGGGTTTGGCAAATGAATGATGGACAGGTACGTATTTCCAACATTTTATTACGTAAGCTTTATGTTACACCTCAAATAACAAGGGAATTTGTAGTAATTCATAGTCCACAAACTCATTTCAAATGGCTTTTGTATGCAGATCATTCACAGCTTATATGGACTCCACAGCCCTATAAACCATCAGCAATTATTAGAAAAGCACATTCATATTTCAGATTACACACATATCTAAAATGCAGATGTTATTGCACTGCTTCAGTTTGGACTATTATTGATAGGAGCTGTGAGTCTCTACAACTTCAATTTCAGAAACTCAACTTACGGTGCATCCTTCCAGCAGCGATGTACTTATACCTGCAATGACAGAAATCAGCATGAAGACAATAATACAATAGACTGCAAAACTTTAAGCAATTTTATTAAGCAGCAATTTCAGCAAGAATTAATGTTAAACACAGTCCAATCAGCTGACTGAGGTCATGGTGGAATGGCAGGACTTTTACTTTCTGACCCCTGGACTATACACCTCTGAAACATGAAATTATAATCTAAATGTGACTGTCACTCTACCTCCTTTTCAGTCTGTTCAAAATGTACAAATAATCATACAATCATCATGCATTTCCCTTGCAACCATCTATAATAAACTAACCATTAACGTCTATGTATTATTCCCCGGTGAATAATGTGAAGGGTTTGTGAAAATATTAAATAAAGTGACTAAAGGATTTCAAATTATGAGTGCGGATCACAGCTGTATAATTAAAGCCATAATGAAACCATCAAACATGATTTCTCTTAAAGGTTGTATCAGAAACCAAAATAAACAGTGTTCCAACCAATCACCGACAGGGGCGGGTGTTGCTCCCACTTCACGTCCAGCCGTGCACAAGCTCAAAACCTCACAACACCCGCCCCTGTCGGTGATTGGTTGGAACACTGTTTATTTTGGTTTTGAGTGGTGGTAGTACCCATTTGTTTTTGTGTGCAGATCTCAGAGCCTAGGCTGCCTACAGAGACGCAGTTTTTTGACAGCATGCTTATGGGGCGGGCAGCTAGCGGATCGTTAGGAAAGATTAGACACTTATTTTTGGGCCTGAAATCACTGATACAACCTTCAATAACAGCTTCTGCCCAGATGTTCAAGAAAATGTCTGTAATGAAGTAACTGAAAATTTCACAGTCTTTTCCCCCTAGTTTATACCTTGAAACACAAACACACTCAACACCTGTTCAATGCAGATCCTCAAACATTCAGACAAAACACAATGCAACAGAAGAATATTCAGACTACATTACCAGCTGAGGTCGTCTGTGGTGTGACTGTTGTATCGGTGACGCTGATGTTACTAACAGCTGAAAAAATTATGACATATGAATACCAATGAATCAACAAACACAAATAATACCAAGAGCTCATGAACATGTAATTACCTGCACAATATGCTGAGGAACTCACAGTTGGTCTAACCAGCTCATAGACATAATAATTGTCTGGACAGGCTTTGACTTTAATGGGAAAAGACCCGAAATAGCAGCAGTAATTATCATAGTGACCGCAGACATCTCGAGTGACGACTCCATCTGTTACTGTTGGGTGTCCACCACGGATCCACAGTGGGACAATAGTGCCACAGCTGTACTGAGCAACACACGTGTCTGGGATATGAGTGCTCACGCTGTTAATGAAGAGACGATACCAGCCGCTCCAGGAGACAGACTGGTCACACATGTAGGAGCTTTGTGTCTGACTGCTGTTGGCTCTCCATGGTTCATCCAGCTCAGTGTAGTGGTTGCAGGGGTCAACGGAGGGATAAGCTGTTGTGAAAAACATTTAAAAAAATTTATTGCTTAAAAAATTATATAATACTTTTTCATAAAATTGTATTAATTCTATTTCACAGTCACTAGAATTGCTGTAAAAAGTGCTTCTTAACCAGAGGCCTAAGGAAAACGCTTTAAAATAATATAAAACAACTAAAAATCCATCCATAAAAACCTTGATATATAAAGCAAAAAAAGTGTGATTTCTAAACCTGGAAAAGACATGTAAATGAATAAATTAATTACATGTCTCTCTGAAATGCTTGATTGTGATTGGTCAGTGCAGTTTATGTAACCAAAACACAGCCCACTCACTAGATGTCAGTATTTTTTTTGCTTTTAATAAACTTTAAATCTTTAAATTTTAATCTTCTAAAGCCAAAGTAAATAGTTCCTTAAAGCTGGAGTAGGCTGTAACGGTCAGCAGCTGGAGTGCCCTTAAGAGCCAACAGAGGGCACTCCACACCAGACTTTCACTCCCTCACAAACTTCATTTCCCATAACGCACTGCCCGGACTCATTATCACTTGTGTCTGATCACCTTGTTTGTCTCTGATTGCATTCACCTGTTTCTCATCACCCTGTTAGTCCATGTCTATTTATTCCAGGTTCATTCACTCACTCACTGCAAAGTTTTGTTTGTGTAATACTGCATCTCTGAGTGTTTCCTTGGTTTTTCTGTATCTTTTTTTTTGGACTCCCTGCCCTGCCTTTGGACTACCTGTTTGCCTTGTTTCCTGCCTGCCTCTGGATTACTCGTTTACCTTGTGTGTTTGGACTGCCTACCTGGACTTTGACCTATTGCTTGTGTGTTTGACCACGATTCTGGATTACCCCTTTATATATGAAGAGTTCAGATGCAAAAGCCTCTAAGTGCCATGTGAAATTTTCTTCAAGAATGATCACTTTTATCAACATCGTATATTTAAGGTCAGTAATTTCACCTAAATGACAATTAATAGGTAATTTTCATTGTCATTTAAGTGAAATTACTGAACTTAAATATACGAGCTTGATAAAAGTGATCATTCTTGAAGAAAATTTCAGATGGCACTTAGAGGCTTTTGCATCTGAACTCTTCATATATATATATATATATATATAATAAAGCTGCGTTTGGATCTTCACTTGCTTGTCTCAGAGCAGTTCCTGCCAGAAAACTTTGCCATACATAGATCCAGCAGCCGAGTAATACCCAGAACCAGGGCCTGAAGTTAACTTTTTCGGCCACCAGCCACTGTGGCAGGTGGATTTCAAAATCCACCTGCCACAGTGACTTTTTACCAGCCAGTTTTCTTTCTTTTTTTTTTTTTGCCTCATAAAGGTGAAAAACAGGAATTTCACAATATTGTTCTTTAACTTGTACGAATACACATTTAAGTGCTGTCAAGTTATTACCGGAATCAAAGTAATAATAACTCTTAAGGTGTGTTCACCGAACGCGAATTTAATTATTTGCGGGAGTAGATTGCATACAAAGTCAATGCAAAGACGCGAATAGACGCATCCGCGCCGGGCGTCGCGAATAACGCGAATTGGGCGACGCGTTTGCCGCGAACGTCTTTCGCGCAACTTGAAAAATTTGAACTCGAGCGGAAGATTCGCATGATGCTTTGTTGCGCCAGCCAATCAACGAAGAGCTAATTGATACGTCCGGTCTATCACTGATGTTCCTGGAGAAGACGGTGAAATTGAGTGCACTTTGGATGGTGCTGTGGAACCAGACACGTCGGCGTTTGGCTTTTCTCCGTATTTGGGACTTCCACAACAAGTACAGAGCAGCAATATCTTTTATTTCAGACATGACGGAAACGTATGCCAGAAATAAATTGTGTTGGTGTTTTTTTTATTCGCGAGTGACGCGGACGCGCGAATGGGTTCAAAATGTTCAAGCGTCTAACTAGACGCGTTAGATGCGTATTTGACGCACTATTCGCGTTCGATGTGAACACACCATTAGAATATATATATTTTTAAATCTTTTTATTCATTGATTTCCCGTGTCACTAACAGTCATATACTGACTAATCTGAGTCCACAAAAAAGGAGCAGATGCACTCCTCTTCTTCCACCTCTGCTGCAGCTGCATATTCCATGAGGTCTGGTCTCCTTGGTTGTTTGTTTCAGCTGATCTCTTTACCCTAATGTGCCGCCACATTTTAGCTAAAGTCCAACGAAATGGTGGACTTCGTTGAAATGTAAAAGAACAACAGTTAGAAAAAAATAATAATGAATCACTCAATTCTCATTGGCTACCTGCCAATGTGGCAGGTAGATTGACAGTGTTACCCGCCAATTGCAAAATTCACCCGCATTTGGCCTGTGGTCAGGTGTTAATTTCAGGCCCTGCCCAGAACCCATCACAACATGGACCCAGCAATCCGTCTCTTTCGTCTCAGCCAAGGTAACCGCCCGATTAAGGAGTATAGTGGAAGAGTTTTACGAGCTCTGCAATGGGGTGGATTTGAATGATATTGTCCTAAAGTACATGTTCCGCTATGGCCTTACGGACCTCTTGGAATATCTTAAGACGGACCATACCCTGCAATGGACATTAAAACAGTATATAGACATTGCCCTTCGGTTAAGTGGCTCGCTATTTCCTGTGGGTAGGGTGGACGAGGACCCCCGCAATTCCACAGTATTCGCCAAACCGGGGTCTAGTCTTGTCACGCTTGCCCAGCCGGAGAATCTTCAAGTCACGCCAGCCATTAACATTACCATCGGATCGGTCTATGGGCGTCCTGGACTGATGTCCACCATGGCACAACCACCGCTGATCTAGGGTCTCATCTCGCCGAGACCGCTGCTCCAGAGACATGTCCCAAGGTGGCCACTATTCCAGAGTATATCAACATCAACCCTGCCGAGCATGAGCTTCTTCACGTCAGCCCTGCCGAACCTGAGCTTCTTCACGTCAGCCCTGCCGAACCTGAGCTTCTTCACGTCAGCCCTGCCGAACCTGAGCTTCTTCACGTCAGCCCTGCCGAACCTGAGCTTCTTCACGTCAGCCCTGCCGAACCTGAGCTTCTTCACGTCAGCCCTGCCGAGCCTGAGCTTCACGTTAGTCCTGCCGAGCATGAGCTTCACGCCGCCAGCCCAGAGCCTTCGCCGCTGGTCCCGTCCAGCCCAGAGTCTTCGCCGCTGGTGCTGGATGGGCTCTTGGCTGGCGTGAAGCTCATGCTCGGCAGGACTAACGTGAAGCTCAGGCTCGGCAGGGTTGATGTGGATATACTCTGGAATGGTGGCCACCTTGGGACATGGCTCTGGAGCAGCGGTCTCTGCGAGATGAGACCCTAGAACAGCGATCCTCCGTACGGACATCAGTGGTGGTTGTGCCATGGTGGACATCAGTCCAGGACGCCCATAGACCTATCCGATGGTAATGTTCATGGCTAGCGTGACTTGAAGATTCTCCGACTGGGCAAATGTGACAAGACTAGACCCCGGTTTGGCGAATCCTGTGGAATTGCGGGGGTCCTCGTCCACCCTACCCACAGGAAATAGCGAGCCACTTAACCGAAGGGCAATGTCTATATACTGTTTTAATGTCCATTGCAGGGTATGGTCCGGCTTAAGATATTCCAAGAGGTCCGTAAGGCCATTGCAGAACATGTCCTTTAGGACAATATCATTCTCTAAGTGCACTCATGTTTTCACACTGATATATATATATAAGTATTTTGAGAGAGATTTTTTTTTTCTTATATATATATTTTTTTTTTAGAAATAAAAAAAAAATCAAATTTATATTTTTTTATGCTCTATGAGAATACTTTCTCAACTTTTTTTAGTCTCAAATATTCAGGGTTCGTAAGGGTGCTTGAAATCCTTGAAAATGCTTGAATTTTGATGTCGTGTTTTCAAGGTTTGAAAAGTGCTTACATTTTGGATAATGCTTGAAATTGACTTATTACTGAAATATTTCATTTATTACTGCTATATATTTCGTATATTACTGCTCAGTGTTTATATGAGTCCACGCCCTACAGTGTGTTAAATGAACACTGAAGCAGTGTTAAAGTTAATGAGATAATTAAGTGATTAATTGAGTGATGATTGAGCATTATTGAAGACACCTGATGTTAACAAGCAGAATCACTGAAGGAGAAAAACATAATTTTTAAGTCACCGTTATGGTGATGAGTGTTTGCTTTAGTTGGGCTCTTGACCCTTAAATCATTAACTTTAGGATTTGTTTGGCTGCTGTACGTGAGTTATAACAGGTGAATGAATAAATGGAAAAGGTGATCTGATGGTGTTGGTTATGTTTTAACATAATCATTATTTCACAATCATTTGACTTGAATCACAGAACTTATATAGAGCCCAATTTAGGATTACTTTATTAATTATAGCAGCACTGGTGTTGTTCAGCATCATATTTTTAGCCTATTCAATGAAATCTAAATTAATAAAATAAAAATAAATTATCTTTGTAGGCACACACAGACAACAAGAATCAGTGTATGAATCTCAGCAATGGTGATAAACAGATCACATCTGAACACAAGCTCATTATTTATTCATGCAGCAATGCATGATGGGAGCCATGAAAGAGTTTTGATTGGTGGCACCCAGAATGCACTGCAACATGCTTTATAATTGTCACAATTGTTGAGATTCACAGGCTGATTCTTGATGTCTGTGTGTCTAAAAACTAAATAAAATAAATAAATAAAGTTTTTTTTGTATATGAGACACGTTAAAAAAAATCTTTGGACTACATTGTAAAAGGTAAAAATATGATGGTGTACAAGGACAGTGCTGTATTAATTGATAAAGTAAACCTAATTTTGGCTCTATATGAGTTCAGTGATTCAGATCAAATGATTGTGAAATAATGATTATGCTAAAACACAACCAACACCATCAGATCACCTTTCCATTTGTTCATCCAGCTGTTATAACTCACATACAGTAGCCAAAAACAATCTAAAGATACCAATTCAAGGGTCAAGAGTCCAACTAAAGCAAACACTGATCACTATGACAGTGACTTAAAAATTATGGTTTTCTTCTTCATTGGAAATTTATTTGAAGGATACCCCCTTGAGAAGTAACATCTCGTTTTCTAGGAGGTCCTAAGAACAAACATGAGTACAAACAGCAGGTTGCATTATAACACATAATACTACACAATCACATTCATACCAACATTTACCAACATTTACAAACATTTAGCTCTCCATAACTATCTCCTCACATACAAGCCCTAAGTACATTCATACAATAAGTATACAGTTATCACATGTAACATGCGTTATGAAAATAATGAAGTTCACGTGATAATTGAAAAAAGTTATACTCAAAAGCAGGAACATATGTTCTGCAAATGATCATATAGTAATAACTTAAAGAACTTAAACAAAGTAATGGATCTAATTACCCTTGGTAAACTGTTCCAATCTGAAGGAGCTTTAAATTTGAATGCCCGACGACCTACTTCTTTATTAATTTTAGGAACGTGAAAAAATAGTTGATCGGTGTGCCTTAAATTATATGAAGAGCGAAATGGAATTAGATATTGTTTTAGATACAAAGGATAATTAAAGTGATAACACTTAAAAATAAACTGAAACCAGTGATAATGCTTTCTTGAGTTTAAAGATAGCCAATTTAATAATTCATACATTTGGCAATGGTGCGTTTTGTATGGACATCTCAGTACAAATCTACATAGATTATTATAAACAACATTAAGAGGACGAAGATTTGTATCGGAGGTGTTTTGGTAAATTATATCGGCATAGTCAAGGATTGGTAGTATTAACTGAGTAATAATTCTTTTTCTAACGGGACGAGTAAAGCAATTAATAGAGGAATAAAGTATTTTAAGTCGATATGATATTTTCTTGATAACTAAATCAATATGTGATCTAAATGACAATTGTGAATCAAGCAGAAGACCTAGATATTTAAATTCATCTACTTTTAGCACTGGGGTTCCATCTATAAAATTAAGTAGTCAGTTGGTGGTAAGATTTGTTTTGTATTAAACAACATAGAATAAGACTTAGAATAAGATAAGAGTTTGTTATAAATAAACCAATTTTGAACTACGTCAAAATCAGACTGGATTGATCTCTGAATATAAGAAATGTCCGAACTAGAAAAGTAAATAACAGTATCATCTGCGTATAAATTAAATTTGACAATTAGAACAAACTTGTGGAAGATTATTTATGAAAATAGAAAACAATAGCGGTCCAAGAGATGAGCCCTGAGGTACTCCTCTATCAATAGTTTTAAAATCCGAACAACTTCCTTGATACAATACACATTGTTGTCTATGATGTAAGTATGAATTAAACCAAAGTAAAGAAGATCTTGAAAGGCCAATATCATACAGTTTATCTAAAAGAAGATAATGGTCTACTAAATCAAAAGCTTTGGTTAAATCAATAAATAAGGTACCATAGTTTATTAGAATCGAAAGAAGCTGTAATATCATTAGTAATTTTTAGAAGAGCACTTGTTGTAGAGAAATTTGGTCGGAAGCCGGACTGAAAAGGAGATATAATATTGGAATCATTCAAATATTTTGATAATTGAAAGAAAATAATTTTTTGGTCTGTAATTATTAATGTCATGTTGATCACCGTTTTTATACAATGGAGTAACTCTAGTACGTTTCCAGGATAATGGGGTAGTACATGTTGTCAATGATAAATTAAATAAATCAGACAAATGATAAGCCAGGACATGTGAGGCCATTTTCAGGATAATGGGATAGTACATGTTGTCAATGATAAATTAAATAAATCAGACAAATGATAAGTCAGGACATGTGAGGCCACATGTCAGGCCATTTCAGGACATGTGAGGCCATTAGGGCCAGTTTCATCTGACCCTAATTAATTTTGGTGGTAGTCGAGGTATGTTTATTTTCCAGACACAGTAGATCATGGAATGATCACTAAATAAGTCTGGTAAAACTCCAGATGAAATAATCCTATCTGGATGTGAGACTAGGATCCAGTCTAACAGGGATGATGACTTGGAATCCGATCTGGTGGGTTCTGTTATAAGTTGTGTTAAATTTGAACTACTAAATAAATTACGATCTTGCCTGCATGAGCCAGCTAACCAGTTATTATTAAAATCGCCCAGAATGATCATTTCAGTACGAACATCAAGAGAATTAATAGTTGATATAATACTTTTAGTAGATTCAACCGGAGCTTTGGGGGGTCTATAAATATTGCCTATTATTATTTGTTTATTTTTGTGCAAAATTATTTTTAACAAATAGAAATTCAAAATACAAGGGATTCTCCTTTGGTGTAGCAAGTTCTGGTTGAGGAAATATATGTAGCCACTCCTCCTCCTCTAGAATCACGATCAGCTCTATATAAAACATAATTGTCAAGTTTTATATCATCATCAGATATCGTACTATTGAGCCAGGTCTCAGAAAGTGTAATTACATTTGGTTTATTATAAGTAAGCCAGGCTCTTTTAGGTCAATCTTGGGTAGTAAACTTCTAATATTCAGATGAATGATATACATACCTTCACTGAATCAGTGATTCTGCTTGTTAACATCAGGTGTCTTCAATAATGCTCAATCATCACTCAATTATTCACTTAATTATCTCATTAACTTTAACACTGCTTGAGTGTTACTTTAACACTCTGTAGAGTGTGGACTCATATAAACACCGAGCAGTGTTACTTTCACACTGGGGATTTTGCTGTGCAGGAGTGGGCCACCCAAGGGCCGTCATTCCACACTGCATGTAGACCAGATTATCTTTCCACATGTGCCAGATGTGGGCCGGATCTGGGCCGACGCTATGTTGCTATGTGGGACAGTGTGTTACTTTACCAGGAGAGATGGTCACTGGTGTGACAGTTGTAGGATTGATGTTAATGCTGCTAACATCTGAAAGTTTGGAAAAATAATGATTAATGAACAGAAACACAAATATCATGAATGTGTAGAAAGAGCTCATGTGAATATTATTACCTGTACAGTATGCTGAAGAACACACAGTTGGTCTAACCAGCTCATAGACATAATAATTGCCTGGACAGGCTTTGACTTTAATGGGATAAGACCCGTAATAGCAGCAGAAACTCCCATCATAACCGCAGACATCTCGAGTGACGACTCCATCTGTTACTGTTGGGTGTCCACCACGGATCCATAGTGGGATATTAGTGCTACATCTGTACAGAGCAACACACGTGTCTGGGATCTGAGCGCTCACGTTGTTAATGAAGAGACGATACCAGCCTCTCCAGGAGACAGACGTGTCGCACTTTATGCCTGAAGCATATATATTACTGATGGATCTCCATGGATTGTCCAGCTCAGTGTAGTTGTAGCAGGGGTCTGATAGATTAGCTGTTATGAAAATATATTAAGAAATCATGACATGTTATTTTTAATAAAATGTTCTTGCTATAAAATATGTCCAGAAGTGCAGCTTTAGTCATTCCTATCTATTTTAATTTCCAATTAACAAAATATTACTTCTAAAGGGGAAGCAGAACCACCAATCTTGAGTAACACAGTTATAGCAGCCATTCACACACAGTTTCCTTAAAAAATTTAGAAAAATATGACTAATCACCAGAAACGCATTGATTTCCTGAGATTTATATGTTAATACCAGTCCTAAGTAATTTCTACATTGTCTGCAGACATGAGCTGAGAAAAACTGGACATTTTAGCACAATACATTACCAACGGCGGTTGTCTCTTGTGTGACAGTAATAGAAGCAGAGAGATCTGAGAAAATTATAATGAATACAAATGAATCAACAAATTACAAAATATGCAATATTTTAACCAGAACATTCTAGGTGAACTGAAACTCTTGGCTGTCCATCACATTAATAATGTCACAGCTCAGTCATCTCAATGAAAGAAGTGTGTCGATATTAAGCGGCTGCTCTCCAAAGATCATCAAACACACTGTAGCCCACATAAAAACACTGTTTCGGCCCAAATCCGGCCCACATCTGGCACATGTGGAAAGATGATCTGGCCCACATGCAGAGTGGAATGACAAAAAAAATAAAAAAGCTAAAGTGAAGCGAGATCAGGTGATGATGATTTCCTGTTGATGGTTTAATAATTATCATGAAATAGACTGATTCACTGATGTCTCTTAAATCCAACAATTATGCATATATTAATGAATTCATATCACAAACTCTGTGTTTCTGCAGCATGAGATCCAGCAATATAACAATAATCACGAGCACAAAATCTAATCTACCATGACACACACAAACATCAATAATAAGCGTATGAATCTGCTGCAATGCATGCTGGGTTTTTGTTGTGATTAGCTTTTCAGTGATGTTCGGAAATATGTTCATTTAAATATTTTTGATTGTCACCATTATTGAGATTCATACGCTGATTGTTGATATCTGTGTGTCAGCATAGATTTAGAGCTCATGTTTATTAAAAGATTTTAATAATGTGGGCCATACCATATTTCCACATGTACCAGATGTGGGCTGGATCTGGGCCGACACATTGCTATGTGAGAGGATCATTAGATCAATGAAGGCCCAATCTGATAAAGTCTTATTTAGCATATTCTGTGTTGAGTTTGGGGAGGGTTTAAACATGGTGAAAGTTTTTAATCAGATTGGAAACGCATAATAAAATTAGCCCAAATATTTCTTAAAGAAACATGTGGGCCTGCTTATGTGTTATCACAACAAAAAATAAATGAGCAAAAAACACTGCTTGACTTACACAGCATAACAGAGATGATAGTCTGTGCTGTAATAAAACCTGTCATGAAATACAAAGAAAAAAAAAATGAATGAAAATGTATATGATTAAGTTGCAATTTTGAGTTTGAGAAAACTACATTCATCATCTGACCGCAGTTCATGTCATAAATGTTTTTGCATTAGTGTGAAGCACTTTTATAATATACGCACCTTTATGAAGAGAGAGAGCCATTTTCAGTTTGATCATTCCTGTGTATTTCTCTTTATATAAAACAGTTCAGATGCCGAGAGAGAGAGAGAGAGAGAGAGAAAGAAAGAAAAACAAATGACCCAAAACATTTATGGGAGCCTTTAGTTTGTGCCTTGATTTATGCGGTACATGTTTGTTTGTGAGTTTTAATTTGTAGTTTTGAATTTGAGTTTTAACTTAATTTGTGAGTTTACAGTACATGTTTCAACAGTTATAATGAGGAGAGTCTGTAATTGTTTAGAGACACATGATGGTGCCATTAAGCTACTCTATCTTACTTTTGTTTGTGAACAGAGAGAGAATGCATTGGTTTGTGTTTGTTTATTGCAGGGCCATCACTAAACTCTTTTTACGGGGAACAAGTCCCAGTGAAAAACTGCTGTCCCTGCAGTAAAATATTACTGATATAAATCCTTGGTTGATGGTGAATATTAAAATATACCGACCTACTCATCATTTCACATATATTTCAACTAATGTGTAACTTGTGTTTTCTGTCAAAACAAGAGTTCCCTTTCGAGAGGTCTCTCCTATTGCGTAAGTAGCTTACGCTATGGGGAAACTCCTTTTCTCGAGAATATTGAAGCCTTTTGTGTAAAACGCATTGCAGCTGCACAGCATACACCAGTGAACGAGGGAGCTCGGTCATTGGCTGTGCTGCGGCAACTGCACGAACCTATGACGGGGCGACTCTGACGCGCTGACGGGGCGACTCTGACGCGCTGACCAATGAGCGCGCTTTGCGCTTTAAAAACGTCAGAGCCCGCCAAGATGGGCGTCGCCAATGACTATCAAAATGACTATCATTGGCCGCCCCGTCAATGACTATCATTGGCCGCCCCGTCATAGGAGTCCTTTAGATTTAATCTCCTTCAGGGAAGACCTTCTCTTCGCTGGATCCTCCGGAATAAAGCCGTCGCCGTCGAACAGCACACAGCGGGATAGCGACAAGGACGCCGGCGCCTTCCTGCCGCCTTTTCCTATTTCGCTGAGCCATCCGGCGAGCGTATCCTTTTTTACTGCGTGTTTGCCTTCGCGACACTTATTCAATTCAAAGTAAAAGAGCAAATTTGGGCGTTGTTGCAAATGCCCCGCACTACCTGTGCCTCGTGTCGAGGCCCACTCACCGAAGGGGATCGTCACATCATCTGCGCGCGCTGCCGGGGCCTAGACCACGCAGAAGCCCTCTCATCAGAGCGCGCGCTCACTATCCAGCGCCTAGCAGCATTGTTCAAAGCAGTCGCGCGCGCCTGAATCAAATGATTTCAGAGGATGCTCGGTCTCATGGCCTCAGCAGCAGTAGTACTCCAGCTCGGATTGTTGTATATGTGCCCTCTCCAACGCTGGATCAAGAGCCGTGTTCCAACTCACGCGTGGCACTCAGGCCACTTTTTAATCAGAGCGAATCACGGCTGTATAAAAGCCCTGACGCCCTGGAAAGCTTCCGACTGGTACCAGTCCGGTGTGAGCTTGGGTGTGAGTACAAGGAGAAAAATGATCATGACAGATGCATCCAAGATAGGATGGGGGGCCCTCTACGAGGGCAGGCCTGTCTCCGGCTTGTGGTCACACCCGGAAAGCGCCTACACATAAACTGTCTAGAGATGAAAGCGATCGCTTTGGCACTCAAAGCCCTGCTCCCATACCTCAAAGACGAGCATGTCCTGGTCCGAACGGACAATATGACAGTGGTGTCTTACATAAATCGCCAGGGTGGACTCAGATCGACCTCCTTGCATGCAATGGCCAGGAACCTCATCTTATGGTCACAATGCAACCTGCGCTCGCTGAGAGCAGCGCATGTACCAGGCGTCCTAAATCAGGGGGCGGACATGCTATCCAGGGACAACCTTCTCCCAGGAGAATGGTCTCTCCACCCTCTGACGGTTCAGTGGATATGGGACACCTTCGGCAAAGCGGAAGTCGACCTCTTTGCCTCCAAGGAAAACGCACACTGCCCTCTCTTTTTCTCGAAGAGCACGGACGCGCTTGCCCAAGATTGGCCGAAGCGTCCTCTGTATGCTTTTCCCCCGGTGGCGATGTTACCACAGGTCATCAGCCGGGTCAGAGAGAAAAAATGTGCAGTGCTCTTGATAGCTCCGTTCTGGAAAACCCAGGCATGGTTTCCAGAGCTGATGCAGATGATGACATTAACCCCATGGCCGATCCCACTGAGAACAGATCTTCTCAGTCAGGCCAAAGGGATGATATTTCATCCCCGTCCCGATTTATGGGCCCTCCATGTATGACCCCTCAACTGGTACCTGGGGAACTCCCAAGAGGAGTGCTGAATACCATCACTGAGGCAAGAGTGCCCTCTACCAAGCGCCTCCATGCCCAGAAGTGGAAGATGTTCTGTAACTGGTGTGATTCTAAGGGCTTAGAGCCACACTCATGCGAGATACAAAAAAAAAAAACTCGCCTTCTTACAAGAGCAGTTGGACGCGGGTCGCACCCCCTCCACGCTCAAAGTATATGTGGCAGCCATAACAGCGTCACACGATCCTGTAACTGGACATCCAGTAGGGAAAAAACGACCTAATTGTTCGTTTCCTGAGGGGGGCTCGGAGGTTGAACCCCTCTCGCCCCCCTAAAAAAGCTCCTGGTTTATAGATTCTGCAATTTTAGTGTCTTTGCTGAAAACTATAGCTAAATGAAGACTTTTAATGCGATTTGCCTTAATAACCTTGACGAAAATATGTTGTAGAGTGCTGTTGATGTAATTGATCACACTGTTAAAAAGTACACATCAGTTGATTTTTTTAAATGAATAAATTTAGAGACTAGCCTAAGCGAAACTAAAGACTGGAATGGTGAGAGCTGTTCATGATAGCCGTGTTACTGTTAGTTCCACCAGAGATATTCAACACAGCCTGAAAACTGTGCAGATTTAAGTGCTAAAAAAGTGATTTAGTTTTCACTTGAACACTGATGTCTGTTATATCCACTGTCCATCATTTAATTTTCTGTAACTAACTTGATTTACAATTTGCAACCCTTGCAACATTAAACAATCCTTTGAAAAAAGTTGTTTTGAAAAGGCTGACGGTTCATCATCATCATCATGAATATCAGAGATTATGATCTAAAGCTGAGGATTTCTCCTGCACAACATGTTGCTTAAATAACTTGAAACACATATCACAAACAGAGACCCAACAACTGTGAGATTGACAGTGACACTAAAGCATTTTATTCTCATCTAATTTTTAAAGTAATACAAGAGTGTCTTACCTGATATGAGTTTATCTTTAAATGATCTTCAGGTGAAGACACGTAAATATGTGTGTGTGTGTCAGAAGTTTAAATGACAATTATCTGCTCATCCACCTGAGAAAACACAGTCTGTTATCTCCATTCAAATTTATATTCAAATTTATACACAAAGACAGAACGCAAGCTTTTATACTCATTAAACCAACATCAATACAAAGGTCACGTCTAATATTGTTTCTATTGTAAAATCTGGGGTTTGAAAAGGCCCAGAGTAACTCTTCGCCTGGGATAGTTGGGATCTTATATATTATTTGAATTGTTTATGAGTTGAGTGTGAATTTCACTTATACCAAGTGAATAGTTGTATGTTGTATGTATTACTTTCACAATACATTTATTTCCATTTTGGAGCATGAAACCCTTGAACCCAGTTTATATTCACCTTATCTCTTTATTTCCATTCTGCTGTGACAAGATAAACACAGATCTGCCGACTACTTTACATCTTGCATCAAAGATGCAAATCCACCAAGTATTAGAGGAATGCGTGACGTTGTTTGAGCTAATATTTAATAATGTCATTTTATTTGTTGCTGATGTAGCTTATGAGAACTGATCAATAAGTTATGACAACATACGTTTTTACATTGCTTTAACTCATTAAAATAAGTAATTTATTACTTTTTAAAAGCAATTTTCAATCAAAGTTATACAATATTCAACTCAAAAAGTTTTGAGTTGACATTACTTAAGCATCCAAGTTGATTGTACTCACACATTTAAGGCAGAAACTTTTTTTTTTACACAGCAATGGTGAGTTCAATCAAAACCATATTAGGAAAATTAATGGTCAGCTTATGTGATGTTCTCTCAAATTTTTTAGTTGTATCGACAATTGAATATTTAAGATGACTTTGTGCAATCAGTGAAGGAAACAGAGAAAATAACTCCGAGGTGGAGGAAATTAGTGAAAAGTCTATAAAGAATTGCCCTGCCTCAACAACTCTTTATTGTTTGACGAAATGGCACTCAAACCAATCAATTAGTCTGAACTTGGGGTTTCTGAGTAAAAAAGGCATGGTATGTGAATAGTACAGATTACTAGATTAACTTTTAAGGTAACTTAAAAAGTGTTAGTTAGAATCACTGTTGGGTTTTACTAGCACGGCTCCGCCTTCCTTCCGGCTCTGATTCACCACCTGGCTACTCCTATACTCGCACGTATGTTTTAGGTCGAGAGAAATCAATCTGGTGAAACTATTGAAATGTTAAGAAAGTTCAGCTTTGTACAATTACGTTGAATATATCCGATTTATGATGCTGCATGCTGATTGGCTATTTGAGCGGTGTGTGCGTTCTGGACCCTTGCTGGAATATTCTCATGGTCACGTGATAGAAAGAGGTGGAGCGCTGTCAGCTGTTCTTTGTGTCTGTGCATATTCAGCAAACCTTCTCTCGCCAGTCTGTCTGCCTAGGGTTGACCCCTTCTAGACATTTTTACACAAACCAATACATTTTTGAGGAATAAAAAGGCAAAATATGAAGTATAATTTAAACCAAGGCCATTATGATGTCTTGAACATTGGGGAAGTTTTGTTAATATTTATTTATTTATTAATGTGTATTTTTTTTTTTCTGGGAGGGGAGTGTTATTGGTCTCATTGGCAAAATTTCGGAAGAAACCGTACAGCACCTTAAAACATCAACCTGCGCCCTTGACGCACTTCCCGCATCTTTCTTCAAAAGTGTGTTAAACAGCTTAAAAGCAGATCTTCTAGAAGTGGTAAATGCCTCACTTCTCTCTGGGAGTTTTCCAAACTCCCTGAAAACTGCAGTTGTCAAACCACTGCGGTGGTAGAATGTCCTCAAACTCTTGAATGACTTCCTGTGACACTGGGAATCCACAATCCCTTAGGCATTAAACCTAAGGCCAGTCAGAAATCAAAACACTACGAGTCAACTCCTTACAAATTTTTATATTAAAAACTACAAAGGCTAAGGAGGCAGTTTCCCAGCTGTAATAAATTATAACCCAACATCTGAATTTTTTATTTTGACGGAGAGGTCCTCCTCTGTTAGCACTTTGCGTTACTGAATCTGAAAAATCTACCTTTTTTGCTTTGTACATTTGGGTTTTGTTGTGGAATGGTGTTTTTTTTTTTTTTTTTGTCTGAGTATTGGAATTATTTTTTAAATATCGATCTTGTTTTGTAATTTAAACTACTGTTATTTTACTAATCATATAGTATGATTTAAAGCAGCACTATGTAGCTTTTTCAACCTTTATAATATTTTTCCAAAACCCTTGAGATGGTACATCGACTTACAATAGGTTGAATGACACGTCTGCCATAGCCTGACGGTGTCTGTTTCGCTTTTACTGGCACTTTGTAACTTCGGGGTTCGGGTAGGAACCCGACCACAAAAATAACTACAAAATTCGACTGCTTTACGGCATACATCACTTCCCCCACCACCCCCCACTTCCTCAAATTCTGACGTGAGAGCCCAACGAGCGTTTTTTTTTTTACCTCTGTCTGTTGTTGTCATGGCTGAAGCAGCAAGTAAAACCAAGAAGCCAAAGGTTTTGTCGGAGGACAGTAGAAAGAGAAAAAGGGAGAGTGACAAAATGAAAGACTGGACGAGGATCGATATTGGTCCAGCGTTCTCTCGCTGGCGTGAGCTAAAGGAGGAGGAGGGCTGCGTGCCCGACCAATGATGGCCGTCAAAAAAAAAAAAAATCATAAGTAAGCCTATGTCTAAACGGCGTGTACAAGTTTGGTAGGGGCTACATTACATTCTTGCAAGTAAATAATGCATGATTAGACGGACAAAATAATCATTCAGGGTAACTATCCTAATGTCTGCAGGCTGATGGTCATGTTTGTTTATTTATTTTACTGGTGAGAAAGTGTCTTGCCTCAGGCTATAATGCAAATTGATTTTTCAGATTCATCTATGGTAGCTTGATATTATAATATTGAAGATAGCTACCACACAAACATTGAATTGAATTAGCATTTCCATTATGTAAAACAGTAGCCAATAATAGGCTACCATAAAGACGCCGGCTTGTAAACATGAGCTACGCGATCTTTTGGCTTTTGAATAAAATAAAACCCATGAAACTATATTCATATGACATACTGAAATATATGCCAATGTACCTGGGATGATGACATTTCACACGCAACGCTGGCAGTCTGCCCAACTCCTCTCAGTCTGAGAACTCCTTCAGAGTCATTAATGATTACATTTCTGTGATAAATGATGATTAAATTTAATCACGTGAAAATGCAATCTGATTTTTACTGAAAATGGTCACACATTGCATGGATTAAATACAAACCTGTGAGGCAGGTAATACATTGCTTCTGGTTTAAGTTACCAGAATGACATAGAGACTGAGGAATATTAAAATGAATTCTAAGAGTAGGCCTATACTTGAGTCGTAATTAATCTAATTTTTTAATTTGCTCGACCGTTTGCGATAGGCCATAACGTTAATGTTACAGGTAATCGCCAAGCTATACTGAATATTTTTCATACAAGATGTTGCCTTTACTCTCAAGTTTATTTTCTAGTTATTTTCTAGTTGCTTTCTATTTTAGACCAGGGGCGTATGAGTATAAAATAATTAAAAAATATGCCTCCTGTAACGGTACCATATATAGCCTGGTTAAAAATCACTGCTGCCGCTGTCTATCAGATCCGCGAAATCGTTGTCATGTTGAAAGTAAATTTAATGTCAGTAGCCTATAATGGTTAGATGGGATGTTTTATATGTTGTCTATTTATTGGTCTATGTGTGTCCCTATTTTTATCTTTTCATAGAATTTATATGTAAAGCACTTTGGTTCAACCTTGGTTGTGTTTTAACAGTGCTATATAAATAAATAAAAGAAAGAAAGAAAGAAATATGTCCCATTGAGTAAACAAGAAGCTTCTTTATGCTCACTTGACCGAACCAAAAAAAACAAAAAAAAACATCATGTAAGTAGACAAGTAAGTGAACAGAATGCAAGTGTGGGTATTTGGACAGGTCCAAAGTAATCAACAGCAAATATCCACTTCCTCCCGCAACAGGACGTAACAACCACACATCTAAAGCGCTTACATCATAGATAGAACGGGGAATTAGTGCATGTGGGAATCAGATTTTAGTCTCTCGACTCGCACGCGATAAAGACAATTTGAATGCCCTTGCCTCGCTAACTTCCCTCCATCTAGTTCACTCGGATGTACGACTTTGCTTACATTACACAAGTGCCCTCTACTGTTAGAACACTTGAAATGTATTTAAATTGCACAAAACCCTTGAATCTGCGATGGAGCTGATTATTATTATTTACGTTTTTTTACCTTATGAATCTGTTTCACTCACCATTCGTAAAATGTGAAGGCCTGCATGCTTGAGTTGTTGAATTTTTTTTTTTTTTAATTACACAAACGAAAATGATTACAATTCCGGCAAAATTCTGAAGTGTTCATTGTGGGAGCCATCACAGTAGAAAACTGGCTCCCAGCATGTATTGCATCATGAACAATCATCAGTTAATAATGAATAACCATTAGTGATAAGATTAGTGATTTATTCTATCTTATGACAATTAACTAAATCACTTGATCATCGTTGATTCTGGCTTTCTTTATAACAAAGTATGTGTTTAGGTAAACACTGATATAATAACCACCATCACACATTAAAAGCCAAGAGTCAAACTGCCCAAATAAAAGAAACACTGATCACCATAACGGTGACCAACTTTTTTCCTAAAAACATCAACATCTAAACCATGATTACATTCTCCAATAGGAAGGATTACATTATCTCGCTCGGATATAAAGTCAGTCTGGTTAGTAATAAGTGAAGCTGGTAATGCTGTTTGTGGAGTTGTTTAAATGGCACCTATTATGGATTTTTGAAAATTACCTTTCATGTAGTGTGTAACATAGATGTAAGTGAACGAAAACATCCTGCAAAGTTTTAAATATGAAAGTTCACCGTATACAAAGTTATTGTCTCTCAAAGAGTCCACTCTGAGTCGCTGATATGAATCGATAGACGACCGATGCTTTTTCTCTGTCTAGATGACGTCAACTTGACAAGTTATTTGAATAAGATACGCCCACTTATTGCGCTCGTAGACGCCATGGAAAACTTGAAAACATCATGGCGACGAGACGCTGTGTTCTGAAGTGCGACGCAAAAGCGAATTTTTTTCATCTGCCCAGGGAGGAGCATTTGAAGACTAAGTGGCTACAGTTCATATATACAACTATACCACAGAAGTATAGCCGTTCATATATACAACTATACCACAGAAGTATAGCCGTTCATATATACAACTATACCACAGAAGTACAGCAGTTCATATATACAACTATACCACAGAAGTATAGCCGTTCATATATACAACTATACCACAGAAGTACAGCCGTTCATATATACAACTATACCACAGAAGTATAGCCGTTCATATATACAACTACACAACAGAAGTATAGCCGTTCATTTATACAACTATACCACAGAAGTATAGCCGTTCATATATACAACTATACCACAGAAGTACAGCCGTTCATATATACAACTATACCACAGAAGTACAGCCGTTCATATATACAACTATACCACAGAAGTATAGCCGTTCATATATACAACTATACCACAGAAGTATAGCCGTTCATTTATACAACTATACCACAGAAGTACAGCCGTTCATATATACAACTATACCACAGAAGTATAGCCGTTCATTTATACAACTATACCACAGAAGTACAGCCGTTCATATATACAACTATACCACAGAAGTATAGCCGTTCATATATACAACTATACCACAGAAGTATAGCCGTTCATATATACAACTATACCACAGAAGTATAGCCGTTCATATATACAACTACACAACAGAAGTATAGCCGTTCATATATACAACTACACAACAGAAGTATAGCCGTTCATTTATACAACTATACCACAGAAGTATAGCCTGGACCTTGTGCTTTGTTCGCGTCATTTTGAAGATGATTGCTTCACAAACATAAATGCTGTAAAATGTGGATTTGCGAGCCGGCTGATATTGAAGGAAGGTTCAGTTTTATTTGGATCAGCTTCCTCCTACGAATCACAACCTGTAAGTATTATTAATATTAATAATTGTTTCTTTTATGTTTTATGTAGCTTGCTCAATAATTATTTTGTGTGTTGTGTACGCACAGCGCAGCTTCTATAGTCTTCAATGTCAATTGTATTGAAATATGTGAATTGTTTGTCGTTGTTATTGGAGTTGTCATAAAGAATAGAGCAATACTTCGTAGCACTGCATTATCAATATGTTTATGCGTTGGGCTAACGCAAACAAAGACTGAATGTGCTTTTACCACTGAACTTTGGGCTATGGTCGCTAACATAACTCAACTTAAATTCGTTCTCTTATTTTGAATTTTTTACTACAAAGCGGTGCACTATAATCATTACTATAACACAATGTAATTGATAAAAGCATTGTACACTGTACTCCGTGTTAACCAACTGACTGGGTCATCTGACCAATCACCGCAGATTAGCGTCACGCAAAGGCGGGGTTTGGAAAAATGAGTCGTTGAACGATTCATATGGAAGTCACTGAGCAAATCAGGTAAAAATAAATGCATATTATAAAACAACAAAAGTGTTTTTTGTCATTGCATGCTTGTAAAACTGTTGTTGGGGACTCCCAGAACAACATTAGGAACATTTTAAATGTCATAATAGGTGCCCTTTAATCCTCCTCTTTTGAGATCTTCACAGATTGAATGTCTTTTCTCTTCAGTGGATTTCATCTAAGACTGTGACTGAAGTCAGTTGTAGTTTTTGTGTTTCTCTTTCCTTCAGTGATTCTGCTTGTTAACAGCAGGTGTTCATCACTAATGCTCAATCATCGCTTAATTATTCACTTAATTATCTCATTAACTTGAACTCTGATTCAGAGTGACTTTAACACTCTGTAGAGTGTGACCATATGTGCTCTGATCTAAATCCATTATTCGCTGTGTCTGACAGTACCTCTTGACACAGATGAACTGTGATCTCTAGAATGATGAGTGTACTAAATTTCTTATATATATATATATATATATATATATATATATATATATATATTAGGGCTGTCAGTTAAACGCGTTATTAACGGCGTTAACGCAAACCCATTTTAACGGCGTTAATTTTTTTATCGCGCGATTAACGGTCTTTTTGGCCTAGCAAACTTTGTAGTTTTTTTTCACATGCTTTTGCACCAGGACGCGGCATGCGCGGCGCTGCGCTATGAAACCCATTCATTTCAATGGCTTGCGCCGCGCGAGGACGTTTTGAAAGCGCAAGCGGATCTAGCTAGACCGGAAACAAAACAACAGGCACGCCGCACACACTTGTTTGGGCTTGCGAGCCGGATGCGCGAGTGCGAATCTCTCTGCTCGAGTCGCGCCTCGCGCGCTCTCAGATACACACTGCTCTTGTAAGAATTTTCTCTGGGCTCGCTCAGAGAATATGCCTGCACTTAAAACGTGTTCAGTCAGTGCAATCGCGAATCTCTCCTCTTCCCCAGCTAACAATTTTAGGTTATAAGAACGTTTTCATAACGTTCCCATTAAGTTATAAAAACGTTATTTCTGAATGTTATAGGAACGTTCAAAACGTCCAGTTTTGAGTGGATTACGAGCGCGAGACGCCGAAATGGATGCCAATAAGATTCTGAATTGAAAGTTTACTTTTAAAAAGTTGCCAAATGGTTCCATTGACAAGACCAAAGTGATCTGTGTGTTTTGTCGTTGTGAACTGAGCTATCATCATCGCAGCACGTCCAGTCTGAAATACCACTTGATGATGGCCAAGCACACACACACACACACACACAGCTGATGCGAATTCTCCGCCCCCTCGTCAATATCAGGACCTCGTCAGTATTTCTTTCACCCTTTTATTGATGGACAGTGTTACATTGTGTGAGAGATTATTTGCTCCAAGTGAGAATGTTTTAGTGTGAAATTGAACAGTATATATGCCAATATTGTTTTCAATAAAAAACATTTGCACAAAGCAAGCCGATCCACTTTTCCATGTTGATAAGAGCATTAAAATGAGAAAAAATAATGGGACAAAAAGAAATCAAGAGACATTTAGAATAGATAAAAATGTGCAATTAAATGCATATTTAATATATAAAATGCATATATTATATGGGTAGCCCTTTTGTTTACTTTCAGTTTCATTTCTGCCACCAAGTGGTAAATGTGCGTGAAGAATGTAAGTAAATGTATCCTTATATTTAGCTGTTATATTGTGATATATTAACACTTTCATGTTGCAGCTGTAGATTGATTGTTGTTCATATCATGATTCATGTTTTTGGAGGCGAGTGATGCGCAGTGAAATTCACGTGCATATGTTTAGCACAATTTACCGTGCTGTGGACAATATTAACATGTATAGATGATGTATACTGAGGTTAAACTTTATGTTTACTGTATTCAGACAGATTCAGATATATTTATTTGTTTATTTCAGACTAAACCACATTTTACCCCCTCTGTCAATGCTGGATTTGTAAATTGGCACATCCTGAAGAGTTAAACGATCCCCTGACTCTTGTCACATTATCTGACCAATCAGAGCAGGCTCTCAGTAAGGAGGGGTTTAAAGAGACCGAATTCTTAATTAAACTGTTTCAGACACTGTGAGAAATGAGCTGATGCTGCAAAGTATATTATGAGGGGGAAAAAAATTATTAATGTAAACATTTTGTAGGAGGTCTACAAAACAAAATTATGAGGAGCCTTTAAAATAGCATAGTAGGGGGGACACTTTAAAATTCAGTAATTATTAACTCACACAGTGTTCAACACCAAACATGTTCTTCCTACTGCTAAATAGAAAGAAAAATAAAAAAAAACATACAAATATTGAAATAACAATTCACACCATATTCAAAATAATGATTTAAACTGCTCTTTGTATATAATACACCATTCTTCAGATAATTGACAGGCCTTTTTAAAGATGTTGTATTATAAGAGAAACACCTGTAATTGCTATAAAACAGTCAAATATACAAAAAAGTAAATAGAAAAAAAGTGTGCTAACCCTAAACAGAAAGTGATTTCATTTCACACTGGCCTTCGACAAGAATAAAGACTTAGGCTAACAGTCCAACTTAAAAACTTATGACTCATACTAATGTGTTTGTGTATTGTACATTCAACCACATGTTATCAGCTTCAAAAGCCAACAAGAGGAATCTGTGAACACTCAAATAAACTCAAACACACTTAAACTGGCCAAACTGGACCTTTATGTTGATGATGCAGGAACAGCAGAAAGTGCCTGAATCTGATGTGTCTGTTCCTCTCTGATCACTTCAGTCTGATAAACCTGCTCTCTGCTGCCCCTGCTGGACTGGAGCAAATACAGACATAGAGCAATAAACAGATACACAAGAATGAAATATGAAATAAAAACAAAAATACAGTTTACTATAGTGATAATAGTTATTGACCATTTTATTCAAAGTGAAATGAAAGCAATACAACTCAAAAGCAGTTTCACAGACACTCAATATCAGAATAACTGGGAGAATAGGAGACTTTAAACTTCTATATTTTACTGTGATTTCCACCTCAACACTTCAGACCAGCAAAAGAGACGCATAATAACAGCCAGAAGAAGGTTATGTTGGCATAGATCTGCTTGTGATGGAGAAGGTGTGCAACATTAGTCCCAGATTACCCGGTTCACCCTGCTGATGTTTATTATAGTAATACTTTTTTTTGTTGACAGTTGTACATGTTTCTATTACGTGAATTTCCATTTATGCAAAATAGCCTTGTATAAAATGCAACTGATATCATGAAAGCAGTTACTAATTACAGTAGCAGACTGTTTAAAAGTGAGGAACCTTAATCAACAATCAATAATAAGAGTGATGATTCCATAAAATAAAACAATTAAAAACATGAAGATTTCTCACATAAACCTTTCCTCTTCTCAGAGCATTTGAGATCATTCCAGTTCTGGATGGAGTCTGACTCTAAAGGCATCAGTTCAACACAGTCCTCGTCTCCACCTGCATTATTCGGCTCACCTTCATTCCAAAACCTGAAGAATAGTGAAAAAAAAAAAAAACAATAAAGAAGCTTTTAGTTTTCTCATCAATAAATAAATATTTAGGGTGTGGTGTTTATGGAAGCCTCATGTTTAAAGTACATCCACAGTGCTTGTTTTATCTCTTACCCTTGTTTCAGTGTTGAATTATCCACCCATTTCATGATCCCTTCAGTCTCAGAGTCTGACAAACCAATCCACACACTCTCCTTGACTAATGAAGATATGAACCTCTGTGTGTGAATATAAACAGGAGTAAGTGTGATTCCTCTCATTAACTAACAGACACTCACACAAACTCACCTGCTTCTCTTCAGTGTTGATAATGACCAGATCAGCTCCTCGATCTCTACAGTAATGTCTGCTCTCAGACCAGCTCTTCAACTCACTGGACATGAAGAAAAAACCTGGACCACACAGATTTTCTAACAGTAAAACACTTTTTAAAAATGGATAAAGATATAGAAAAAATTGGGAAAAAAATACTTTAAACCAGATTTGTACCGACCTTGTTTAGATTTTTCCTTCTTTAGTTCTTCACTCAAAGACGTGACTCTGGTCTCTAACTCCAGTTTCTTCTGACTCAAAGAGTTGAAGTTGTTCTTCAGTTGGTCTTTTCCAGTCATTAAACCAGTGTTCTTGTCCTGTAAGCTGATGATAGTGTGATTGAACTCTTCAACTGTGTTCTTGTAACTCTTTAACAGGTCTCTCTCTGCTGTGACGGTGATGTACAGTGTGATGAAGACCAGCAGAAGAACACAGATGAGCCCGAGACACACTGTCATCCACACCAAACACCTGCTTCCTCCTGACACACAGAGACAAAACACACATATCAGTGTATACCCTTCATTTTACAAATTCAAACAAAAGGATTAAAATCAACCTTTTAATCTACATTTGTCTTTAGATAATATGCTTTTACAGTATATTATTTTACAAGACAAACATTGCTTGTTTCTAAATATCTAAAGATGAGCATATTTTAAAAAAATTACTGTGTATAAGTGTTAATAGATTCAATATAAGATTCAATATAAAAGCAGAAACATTGACATATTGTTCTTAGAAACAAAATTTGAACTTGCGTGTGCATTTCCTCAATCATTAGTGACATCTTTAACAACACCTGTGACACCGTCTTTATAACTTTATATTTATTAAATCCATTTATTGATTTATTTATTTTTGCTTGACAAAATTGCCCCAAACCAATCAATTAAAGGTACAATATGTAGGATTTTTGTGAGCAGCCGAGGGAGTCGCCAGTCAATGGCGTAATATCCGCGTTACTCTCGGTTTCCTCTCGTACTGCCATAGTAACCATAGTAACTGCCATAGTAACACAGGCTGATTCTTGATGTCTGTGTGTGCCTACTCATGATGTTTTTTAAGAAGTTTATTTTTTATTTATTGATTTGATCATTTTAATTTCATTGAAAAGGTTAAAAATAGTGTGCTCTACAATGACAGTGCTGCTATAATCCATAAAGTAAACTTAACTCAGAAATTGGGTTCAATATAAGTTCAGTGATTCAGGTCAAATAATTGTGAAATAATGATTAGATTAAAACACAACCAACACCATCAGATCACCTTTGTTCATTGTTCATCCGGCTGTTATAACTCACGTACAGCAGCCAAACAAACTCTAAAGTTAATGAGTTAATGGTCAAGAGCCCAACTAAAACACACTTATCTCCATAACACTTATCTCCATGACTTAAACATTCCGGGTTTTCTCCTTCAGTGATTCTGCTTGTTAACATCAGGTGTCTTCAATAATGCTCAATCATCACTCAATAAATCACTTAATTAACTCATTAGCTCAGAGTTTAATTGGGTCGCTTAAAATGACCAAATTCCATAATGTTGAAGTTACATGAACATATTATGTTTGTTTAACGAAACATAGTTATATGGAACCGGTGGAACCTGTTTACATAAAAAAAAGTTAAGTAAAGCCAACATTTATCGGGATAAAAGGTTTCTGCCCAATGCGACAATGAAGTACAGATTGGCAGCACATCTCCATCAATGAGAAAGTCTAGTTTATTATGCAAAGGTTTTAAGGTTAACTGTTGTTTTATGAATTGCAACACTTGCTACAACCTGTCAAAACTAAGCCCATTTCCAATACTTTTTTTAACCTAAATTAATTTGTTAAAGACTACTTTTTTTTTTGTTTACTAAAACTGATTAAAACTTGACTAAAATCTTTTTGTGTTTTCATTGACTAATTGACTTTATAGAAATTTTTTAAAAATCATAAATCCTCCAACAACTGCACAAATGTTGAGTAAAAACATTAATAAACAGAGTAAAATTATATTTGTTAAAAAAATATATATTGTTCTGTTACAAAATTAAATCTTATTGTCTGGGGTCCAATAGACCCAGAAGACCACGAGTTTGATTTTGTTTTTGAAGACCATCAGAGGGTTACGTTTATAAAAGACTAAAATGTGACTAAAACTTAAAAGCATTTTCGTCCAAAAGACTAAGACTAAAACTAAAAGGGCTGCCAAAAACAACACTGGTATATTCAAACGCACATAACTATAGAATCAATTCTTAATGCGCATGAGAACGCCATCAGTGTTTATCACAGGTTCGCGTTTAAAGTCTGTGTAGAGACATTCATATAAATTTTTATCTTACAGTTACTGTAAATCCGGCCTCTAGTTCATAAACGCCAGAGGAGAACTGGCCCCCGATTGAGCCTGGGTTCTCAAAAGGTTGTTTTTTTCTCCATTGGGTCACCTGATGGAGTTTTTCGGTTCCTTGCCACTGTTGCCTTTGGCTTGCTCAGTTGGGGATATTCAAATTAATTAACCAATCATTAATACCATTGATCAGCCCTACCAAACGTGGAGGTTGAACATTGTTTTGTTGTTTTGATTGATACTATGAAGCTGCTTTGGGGCAATCTATGTTGTGAAAAGCGCTATATAAATATACTTGACTTGACTTGACTATAGTGTTTCATCCCCATCTAGTGGCCTGGCAGCAGAATACAGCTTTCTTAGTTTTTTTTTTTTTTTTTTTTTTGCGGATAAATGGAGATGGTCCTCACTGCAGAACATGAAATCCACGGGGAGGAGTCGGATCCAGATCCAACTCCTCCCACCTTACATATACCTAAACTTACCCAGCTCCACCCCCTGATCCCTAAACCCACCCCTAAACCTACCCAACTCCACCCCCTGATCCCTAAACCCACCCCTAAACCTACCCAACTCCACCCCCTGATCCCTAAACCCACCCAACTCCACCCCTTATATCTGGATCCGACTCCGCCCCCTGGATCTCGTGTACTGCAATGAGGTGCTACTGGAGAAATAGGGATAAATCTGTGTGAATTGTGAACGTTTTGACAATGGTGTCGTCTGTACACGGAAAACTCAAACGTCTCCATTTTAAGCAGATCATTGTCGTGTAAACGTACTCTAAATCTGTGTAGATCTCAGCAGAGGAGGATTAGCATTAACAGCTTCATTTATTACTGACCAGAGGTTTAGATGTCCATGATTTATTAAAAATGTTTCATTACCATTATGGATAACAGTTTTTGCTTTAGTTGGACAGTTTGACTTGTTTTTTGTTTGTTTGTTTTTTGGTGAGTTATGGTCTTTGTAACAGTGTTCAATAAAACACATAATTTGTTACAAAGAAAGCCAGCATTAAAGATAAATAGGTGATTTTGTTTTCAGTATCATAAAGCAAAATAATTTACTAATCTTTTGTCTGACCAAAAGTGGTTATTTATAATAGATTATATTAACCAGTAATACTTTATTGCCACAGTTCAGACATTCTGAATTGAGATTTTTTTACATTATGGGAAAAAAAAAAAATAAAAAAAAAAAAATATATATAATCTTCAATAATGGTAAATCATCACTCAATTATTCACTTAATTATCTCATTAACTTTAACACTGCTTCAGTGTTACTTTAAAACCCTTAGTTGAACACTTTAGCTGTGGTCTCAAATAAACACACTGGAGTTTTTGCAGTGGTGTGTCAAAAATAATATTTCCTAAAGAATTTATGGAATTATTTACGAATAGCCTACCTGTGCTTTACAAAAAGCAAGAAGAGGAAATTCTGGGTCGGGATCATTTCCCTGGACAAGTGACTCAAGTTAAACAGAAACTGTTGTGATTGAATCCACCTTAACTTATCAGTGGCTCTGTTCACATCCTGATTGGGACACAATGGTGTGAGTAAGTTGGAGAAGTTTACAAGCTCACAATGATCAAACTATAGGCCAGGTCTCCCTGCTGTTGTTGAGGCGGACACGAATCCATCAATGTGGGTTTGAAAGTAGATCAGTCCCATTAAACAATATGATGTCCACGTCTTTTCAAGGTCTTTGTCACAAAAGCCGGACGTTGAAAAGACGTCCACTGAGGAGCCAGAATGAAAGTTGTTACGACGTCTTTTTTTGACGTGTTCTGCTCGTCCGATATAGACGTTCATGGACCCTTATTACGAGGTTAAAAACTAGTTCAAATGTGGCCATTGTGGACATATTTTCAACATCATTTATGGTCTCATTTACACAATTTATACTGTTTCTGGAGCAAATAAACACTCTCAGGATGCATTAAATTGAAAAGACCTTGAAAAGATGTATTTTGGACATCATATTGTTTAGTGGGACAGGTCGGATGGCGTGGTTATTCCAAAGTTCTCTGTACTCATCTAAGTCCTTCTGCAAGATGCTCAAGAAGACATACCGTAGAAGGCACTTATGCTCATGGCTGCCATTGAAAAGGTGCCTCTCTCTCAGGTCACTGAAGAGCTCAATCCAGAACTGGGTCCTAACAATGAAATGACAGAATACACAATGTTTTACTTCAGTGCTGATGTAATATATGGTGTTTTGTTATATATATATGGCTTCAGTGTTATATGGAAATGATTTCTAAAACATATGTTTCAAACAAATGGTATTATTTAAACTGTATTCTATTTAAAAAATAAATAATTTTAAACCTTCCATGTAAATAAAACCTTATAGCATCAGGAAAAAGATTTGCATTACATTTTGGTCTAGTGTTATAATATTATGTTGTGGCACAGGTCATGTGACAACACCCCAAAAAAAACCCACATAACTGACTAATTACATTTTTGTAGCATTACATTTTTGTTTTTACAATTAATCTTAAAAGGCCTGTACCTTTGCTTCCTGAAAAAGGACCACCAACTTTCAATTCATTGATTTGCAGTTGAGGTGCCATATACATGTGACTGAGGGCACCTGCAAAATCATCTGTATGCTTTGCTCTTAATGCACAGTGAATGGCTACCATAGTGCCATTTTCTGTCCCACAGTCTGTGCGAAGGCGTGCTGGAAGTCCAAAGTCTGATACACACTGCATGTAATAGTAAGCAATTACACCTGGGTCGTTTTTACAGCTGCCACTGCTGAGCCACATCACTTTCCTAGAAAACCCATCAATACAGCCACTGATGGCAACACCAAATGGTTTGAGCTTATGATACCCATCAACATGCCACACTTGGTTTGGTCCTGCTGTAATGTATCCTCTTCGGACAAATCTGTGCCTATGGCGAAGTTGATCTCCAGATGGATCCAGTCTGCGAATTGTATGCATTACATCATCCCTTTTAACTGTCAGGAAACACTTCTGTCGCAATGTCTGCCACAGAGCTCTGTAACCCAAAAGCTGACCTGAGCCTGTCAGTTCATGTGTAATAGTGGCATTTACAGTGTCAATGAGAGTATACTCTGTCCTCCTTCTTAGGCCTCCATTTCTTAGCCTTCTCTTTAAGGTGCTCAGACTCAGGAAAATATTATGTTTTGTTCCAAGAAAATCAGGGATCACTTCATATGTGTGGCCCTCTGAGAAATATTTATGGATAAGGTCTGCCTCTGTGAGTTCAGCTGACACTGTTTCGGGGCCTAAAGGGAAAAGAGAACATATAATCTTAAACATAAAAATGTTTCTGTTAGAGACATTATATTAAGTTTTTGTTTTTATACAGTTACGGGTAGCACAATGGAAGGTCAAACAAACCTTTTGACCATGCCGTGTCGAGCATGCTGTGCAGCATATCATGTAAGACTGTGCTTGTGCCCGTAGCAGTTTATCTTGAATCAAATCATTTGTTTGTTAGCAGAAAGTTGAAGTTAAGTTTGGCATATCTGACTTTAACCAGAAGGTATGGACAATGTGTTTATTTTACTCAAGGCAGAAGCACATGTCAAAACCAGATATTTTTACAGTTCTTCACTGTAATCTACAGTATGTTACTGTAAAAATGCACTAAAACATTTTAAACTGAAAAACAATTCCTTTATCTTTGCTTGACTTTTATCTTGCCACAACAGATATGCTTTATAAACTAACTGTTTCAGCAGTCAGAGAGAGATGAATGGTAAGAAATCCAGGGACAAGAGACCAACTAAAGCAAATACTGATCTCCATCATTAATAACATAATAACAAGTTATTAACATGAACATAACGTTTCACAGTTAATTGTGTATTTCAGATTATTTAGGCTACTAATATCCAAAGGGCCAATTAATTATACGATCAGGATTTTAAAATAAAGTAAAAAAAAAACCTCACCTTTCAGCTAGGTCATGGACAGACAACAACACCACTGATGAGTTATTAAGGTCTACGCATGTCCGTCCCAGCCGGGCTCATCACTTGTTAGAGTCCCCTGGAAACATTTCCGTTGTGTTGTGAACTTTTGCAGTGCGTTTCCGTATTTGGTTGTGTTGTGAGTATTTGTACATACAAAACAAAGAGTTCTTAATTCGTCTTTGACGTCTGTCTGTTATTCAGATATTTTTGTTTAAATGTTTTTAAATGGTTAACTTTTAAGGAATTAATTTGATTAATTATTACTCAATTCTAATGTGTTAAATTTAATTAATAATATTGCTTGTAATCTGCACAATTTTATTGAGTAGATATAGCGTATTCATTTTATTAATTTAAACATATTTTTTTCTAATTACTTTTAACTGAATGAAATTAACTTGTTTTAAAGGTTCAATGTAAAAGATTTTGAGTATCTATTAACAGAAATGCAATATGACATCCATAACTATGTGTTCAGTGTTGTATAAAGAACTTACTTAATAAACCGTAATGTTTTTATTACCTTAGAATGAGGCATTTATATCTACATAACCGCGGGAGCCCCCTTCTATGAAGGTCGACATATTGTGACGTCATGTTTCTACCGTAGCCGACAGCGAACAAACAGCGTTACAGAGCGCGTTTCGTCACTACCTTGAAAGAGAAGCCGCAGAAAGCTAGAAGCTAGACATAAACACAGTGAGTAGTGACTTTTCCCTTGTCAGTGGTGTAAATATGTAGTTGGATTGTTTCATGTAACTTAATTCTTCTCCCTTGCTGTGTTATGGGTGATAATGTGGGGATAAATGTGCTAGTTACGTTCGTGAGACTGCTGATTAGTAGGCTACTCTTGTCATTGACCGTAAAACAGTTACAGGAATCACCAACCCGTTGATCTTGGAAGCATTTTAAGTCGTTTGAGTTTCCAAAATCAGAGAAAAAAAGCCTATTGTGGTGTCTAGGGGATGCGGAGGGGCACGTGCTGTTATAATCACATCATTTTTGCCGCACGCACATTTGGGCTCATGCTAGGGCTGCACGATTCATCGCACGATATTGTTATGCGTGTCTAATCAGTAAAGCCGGTTCCTTGATTAGTAGTAAATCACCTTCACCTGCTTTCAGATGGAGCGGCATTTACAACAAAGAGCCGTAGTTAACTGACAAGCTGAGCCAAATCGCGTTAAAATCGAGGCCTCGATTTTAACGCGATTTGGCTCAGCTTGTCAGTTAACTACGGCTCTTTGTACGCAGCAAAAACTCAGTGTTAAATGAACACACCTGGGAGTGTATATGAGTCCACACTCAAGAGTGTTAAAGTTAATGAGATAATTAAGTGATTATTTGAGTGATGATTGAGCATTATTGAAGACACCTAATGCAGAATCACTGAAGGAGAAAACCGGAATTTCAGGCCACCATTATGGAGATGAGTGTTTGCTTTAGTTGGGGTCTTGACCCTTATATTATTAACTTTAGATTTTGTTCATCTGTTGTATCTGAGTTATACCTGTCAAATGAACAAAGAAAAAAAGATCTAATGGTGTTGGTTATATTATGACATTCCTCATTTGAACTAATTGTTCGTGATTTATGCTGTTGGTTACAGCATAACTGAGATTCTGCATAAATATCCAGAATTTGAGATATAATATAAAGGATTTCTTAAAAGTAAAAAAAAAAAAAAAAATCTTTATTTTAGGCTCACACAGATATCAAGATTCAGTCAATGCATCTCAACAATGGTGACGAGCAGAATATTCAATTAGGAAAAGTAAATTACATAGACAATTCAGATCATAATTTATTCATACCACAATGCATGATGGGAGCCATTAATGAGTTGTGATTGGTGGCAACAAGGATTATTATTGTCACCACGGTTGAGATTCACAGACTGATTATTGATGTCTGTGTTTCTAAATAAATGCATTTGGAAGTGATTTGATCAGAATAATTTCTATTAAATGTTTTTGACTATAAGAAAAATTCAATTGTCGTTTACTGCAGAACCACTAAACTGTTGCTATCAAGTTAATCCAGATCATCAGAATGAGTTTCATTTTTCAAATCACAGCATGATTATGTTAAAACATAACCAACACTTTCAGATCACACTTGTCTTTGTTCATTTGACTGTAATAAATCAATAACAGCAGACAAACAAAATTTAAACTTGAAGTTTAAGGATCAAGAGCCCAACTAAAGCAAACACTGATCGCCATAACGGTGGCTTACAATTTGTGATTTTCTCCTTCAGTGATTCTGCTTGTTATCATCAGGTGTCTTCAATAATGCTCAATGATCACTGAATTAATCACTTAATTATCTCATTAACTTTAACACTCTTGAGTGTTAATTTAACACTCATATCTGCATCATATCGTCCATCTGAAAGCAGGTGAAGGTGATTTACTACTAATCAAGGAACCGGCTTTACTGATTAGACACGCATAACAATATCGTGCGATGAATCGTGCAGCCCTAGCTCATGCGGACGCATCGAGTATCAGGGGCGTGTCCAGAGCATTTTCAGTGGGGGGGCCATGCTGGGGCACTGCCTCCAAACGGGGTGGCCGTTGGAAAAAAAAGCTAAATTCTACAGTATATTACTTAAATCCTATTGATTTTAGTATTTTATTAACTTGAATAAAGTTACTTGTAAACAAATTTAGTAATAAAGCACATTTTTGATTAATTAAATTTTTTGTCATCCCTGTATATATCCATTAAGTTAAATTTGAGAGCCAGTGTTTATTATTTTTAGTGTTTTCATAAAACTAAGAAGTTTATAAAATAAAAGCAATTTTAATAATGAGCAATTTAAAAAACCCAGAAGCAGAAACGATGTCAACTATTTTCTTTTAATTAGTTTGGCCATTACAATATACAGTAGTTTTATTCACAATCTCTTTCAAATAATAATAATTTAAAATAAAAAATCCCCCCACTGTAATAATTCAAATGTTTGGCCAAAACATAATAGTGTTTCATTCAACATTTCTTTCAGATAAATTTACAAAAAAGCTGAGTAACAGAGTTAAATGCTTCTGATTGGCCATTGTGTTTAAGAAATCAACACATGTGTCTGTTATTGGCTACATCGCTCAACGCTGCAAACATGATGTTATAAAAAGAAACTGGCCTGTAAATCGTTTCTGTTTTGGTTGTTCTTTTTCTGCAACAGATGAATAACAGTTTATTTGTTTTTATGTGTTTTATTCATTGATATTTATTTTGCGGGAGTCCCGCGAATCGTTTTATTCTCCCGCAGCCCACACAGAGTGAGTGCATTACCGCCCGCGCTCGCACTCGGCCATCAAATCTGGTCCCGCGCCGCACGTCTATGCAAATCACCATGACAGAGTGTTTTTTGTTTGATAGCGCCCAGCGTATTTTACTTTTATTGTGTTTATTAAACTTTGACTGAACATTGGATTGAAATCAACCACGACCAACGCGAGCAGAGCCTGACGGGGTAAAAACATTGATCTGAGAAAACCATACTAAACCATAGGCCTACATAAAGGTTACCAGCTCTTTGTTTGGTGTCTTGACTTCCCACACTTGATAAAGTAAAAGTCCTAGTCCGCGACGACCGTTGTTTCTCTGGCGCTGCACTTCTTTGAATCACGAACTTCAGTAGAGTCTATAACTGAACCAATCACAAGACATCTTATAGGGGGGCACCTAGGGTGGCCAATCGAATTTCAGGGGGGGCCAGTGCCCCCCCTGGCCACCACGTAGACACGCCCCTGTCGAGTATAAACAAGGCTTTACGCTTTAACCAGCTCAGCCACAGTAACAGCTCATATTAGCCAGCTAAACTTTTACTACCCTGTTAGAAAAAAATACATAGTTGCATAGTTTCATGTGGTTCTTCTCCCTCGCTGTATTATGGGTTTGCTATGTGGGGAGAAATGTGCTGGTTACGTTCGTGAGACAATCAGCTGATTACTATTATTATATTATGTATTAAGACCCTTGATCCTCACCTGACTATGGCTTTGTCAACTTTATCCATGATGTGGTTTATAATGGACTGTGGTACAGAAACTTGGTTTACTCTGGCTATTCTCTGCTGTCTCAGACAACGATGTTTGTCCCGTTTTATCCACCGTAGCTTCTTCGAAAGGGAGGGGTGAGCAGTGGGCTGAGCCCTTAGTGCAAACTCGCAACCAAACCGCTAGATGTCGCTAAAAATCACACACTGCACCTTTAAACAAGGCCAGTAAATTAGAAAATTAATAATAAAAAATAAGTAGCATTAAATAACACAATAAAATCAGTGAAACTCAGGGACGTGCACAGGGGGGTTGCTCAGGTTGCCCGGGCAACTGCCCATATGCCCTTCTCGACTCACGTTGCCCTTCCGAGGGGGAAAATAAATAAATAAATAATTTGTACAATGAATGCAGAATTTCATGTAGGCCTAGATAAAAAAATTAAAAAAATCGCAAAGCCTCATTCACTTCCATTTGGGCACCGAAAGTGAAAGTCAGTAGGCCGGGGAAGGGCAAACTCTGTTTACGTGGCTGCAGCGCTGCACGCGACCGGTGAAGCCATAGACATCATATAGAGCTAGACGCCCTATTGGCCGCTGGGCACAAGAAATGCGGCCGTATACGGTTTACAAAGTTATATATCATAAACCTGTCATCTCTGACGTTTTGCAATCTTTATAAATAATAATAAGACCATAATATGAGTGTGAATTGTGAAATAGATTTAGTCTATTCACAAATTCTGTGGGATACTTCTGTGGGATCCTTTTGGGTTGTGAGATTATGAGTTATCAGATGTTTTGAAGAGTTTTGAATGGATTGTTTAAAAGAAAATACGGTCTGAAATGTTAAAGATATCACACTGCTTTAATAAAACATTTTAAACTGAAAAACAATTCCTTTATCTTTTTAATTTTTTAGCATATTGAAAGTGTAAACCAGTATACAAGCCTCTAAAAATCATGGTAGTTCCTCTTCCAAAGAAATGTTGCACTTAAAGAAATGTATAGATTCACATAAGTGTATTGACAGCTGTAAATGTATAGCATGTTGTAGCTGAGACGGTCATATAATATCTAAATCATGACAGAATCACTTTTATAATAATGGCACTTCTTTTGCTGAATATGGATGCTGTAGTCTTCAGTGTTTCTTGATGGTGTTTGATTTGAGGCCACAGCAAAGACATCTGAAGAACTGCCTGTACTGCTGCCTGACCTGTACAAGAAGGAGACAAGAGATTGTTTTAAACTCTGGTTAAAAAAAAAAAGTCCAGGTTATTTTTCAAGAATTTAATTTTAGAAGATGAGAAATTAAAAATTAACTTAAAAGTGTTAGTTCACCCAAAAATGAAAATTAGCCCATGATTTACTCATCCTCAAGTCATCTTAGGTGTATATGACATTATTCTTTCAGACGAATAACAATCAGAGTTATATTAAAAAATGTCCTGGCTCTGTGAAAGGCCATTTCTGAAGGCCATCAAAGCACATCCATGCATGATAAAACTGCTCAAAACAGCTCTTGATCCCCGCAGTGTCCGCAGCCACGGCTGAAGGGCCCCCCGCAGGCGTCGAAGCAGTGAGAACATGGCCGCCAAGCGTTGTCGCGGCTAGGACACAACTGTCCGGGATCGCTGGTATTGCGGAAGCTGACAATGTCCTTGTGGGGTCCTGCCGCTCCTTTCGACGCACATGGTCCACCACCTCTCGAAACGGGCCTCGGATCAGCCCCTGCCGTTCAGCCAGCGGAGAAGTTACATTGAGCCCGTGATGAAATAGGAGTTTAGGAGGACCTCTGGCGTAAAATTTCTCTTCTCATCTAGGCCCTGGGCATATCTCTCTAGGGATCTCTCTCCCTGGGGAGGAAACGCAATTTTGCCCCTCCTCATGTCCTCGATGGTCGACTGCCACCATCGCTCCTGGTCACCCAACTGGCTACTGGCGGAACAAGACAAAGTCGACTGTCTGCTTGGTTCAAATAGGCTGGTTCGTTCTGTCACGTTACGCTAAATAGGGCTGCACGATTAATCGCACGATGTTGTTATGCGCATCTAATCAGTAAAGCCGGTTCCTTGATTAGTAGTAAATCACCTTCACCTGCTTTCAGATGGAGCGGCATTTACTACAAAGAGCCGTAGTTAACTGACAAGCTGAGCCAAATCGCGTTAAAATCGAGGCCTTTTTTTTTTTTTTTTTTTCTTGGCTCTCAACGAAGGCGGTCGCATTTTCTGTCCCTCTCCCTCCCCTTACCTCTCCTGCTTTGCTTCTTTTGTCACGTCTAGTCTACTGTCTTGTACTTGAGAGTCTCTCTCAGCACTGCTCTCCAAACCAAGAAATTATGGATTTGATCAACTGGTCTCTCAACACAATTGACACCATCTTCTCGACGAGAAGCCTGGGTTCGGGGGAACCTGACTGCCCTGCTGGAACGTTCGTGTGTCTGGCGGCTCTTTCCGTGGAGGACGTTGAAGATATCTACCTATTCGGTACCATGATAACAGGTTTTCTGCTGATTGGATTAGGCATTTCCCTGGTTTATCGAGGAATTAAGAAGACGGTGACAGCTGTTCAAAGCTCCACAAGGCTGCCCGTCATGATTGAAGCGGTGGGCAGAGCTGTCTGCACTCAGACTGGGACTATGAACCAGAATATGGGTAACATCATGGAGAAGCTCACAGCTTTGCAAAGGCAAATGGATCGTTTCAGAGACCAAAATGGTCCAGGAGAATAGCCTGTGTAAATTGAATGCGGCTACTCGCCCGAAGACCAAACAATCCCAATCTTATCTGTTTCGGCACCCCCCTACCAGCACTGGCCTTGGCCATGGCCGCTGTTAGAACAACAACTCTCCCGGAAGAGCACTGCAGCGAGCCGCTCTTGCGTTCCTTCCCCGACTCCCCGACTCCCCAGACACCTGGGATTGTTGACTTTGTATGGACCTGATCAAGGTTGTCTCCATGGCAACTTGCTGTGTATCGCTATGACAATCCTGCGGACTGAGGCATCTAGATTATGGTGATGATTGGCGCTGATTATAGCAGCCATGGTAGCATCTTGCTACCGAAGCACATTCCTTGTGTGTGAAAGCACTACTTGGCAATAAAGTGATTCTGATTCTGATGCATGATGGGAGCCATTAATGAGTTGTGATTGGTGGCAACAAGGATTATTATTGTCACCACGGTTGAGATTCACAGGCTGATTATTGATGTCTGTGTTTCTAAATAAATGCATTTGAAAGTGATTTGATCAGAACAAGTTTTATAAAATGTTTTTGATTATAAGAAAAAATCAATTGTCATATGCTGTAGAACCACTAAGCTGTTGCTATCAAGTTAAGCCAGATCATCTGAATGAGTCTTTAATTTTTCAGATCACAGCATGATTATGTCAAAACATAACCAACACTATCAGATCACACTTGTCTTTGTTCAATTGACTGTAATAAATCAACAACAGCAGACAAACAAAATTTAAACTTAAAGTATAAGGATCAAGAGCCCAACTAAAGCAAACACTGATCGCCATAACGGTGGCTTACAATTTGTGATTTTCTCCTTCAGTGATTCTGCTTGTTAAAATCAGGTGTCTTCAATAATGCTCAATGATCACTAAATTAATCACTTAATTATCTCATTAACTTTAACACTCTTGAGTGTTAATTTAACACTCATATCTGCATCATATCGTCCATCTGAAAGCTGGTGAAGGTGATTTACTACTAATCAAGGAACCGGCTTTACTGATTAGATGCGCATAACAATATTGTGCGATTAATCGTGTAGCCCTAACGCTAAATAGAACCCAAGCGCAAACAGTACTTTCACAAAACACGGTTTATTTACAAACGGAAAAGAAAGACCTACGATGGGGCAAACAAAAAGTAACTCAGACAATAACTAGACTTGACAATAAATAGGAACTGGACCTTTCACAGACTGATCACAATACTCACAGAACCGAATGTTAACAAGACAAACCAGCACTGAGGAACAAACACAGGGAGCTTACATTGAACACAATTACAAAGGTACAGGTGACACTGATGAACATGAATACGAACAAGGGAACAAGGGCCGTGGTAAGGACACGTGATCACAATCACAGGGGACCCTGATACAACATAACTAACAAGGAAACGAGGTAAAACGCAAGACAATGCAAACACATAGCCTAAAACAACCGGCCATGTGTTTGCACACAAAACAAGAGACAAATACATGATACCTACACCCTAAGTCATACATGTGTCACTGGTTACTCTTGTGGTGTAAGTCGACTTGCGTACGGCCGTCTGCCAGAAGCTTTAGTTGATAAAGTTTTAAATGTAGCAGCAAGCAGATGGTCGGTTCTGCTATTTGATTAAATTACTGGATTCTAATTTGAATACACAGCTCCACTCTTCCTGGACTGTGACACAAAGCAAATGGTGTTTGGACTTAAATAAGTTACTGATTCGGATTCGGACACGAAGCGTTTTTCTCTAATGAGTAAACAAAGGAAGGCCTGTTTTACCGACATGTGACCAAAAGGCGCCCTTCTGGCTGGAGATCCCGTGGAGAACTCCCCAGGGGCCCCTTCCTGGATGACACCTCACAAACAAGATGAACATTGTGTAAACAGATGTTCAACCACTATTCCGATGTTAAAGGGGTCATGACATGAGAAACCAAATTTGCCTTGATCTTTTGGTATATAAGAGATCTATGTACTATTAAAACTTCCTGCAAGTTTCATTGCTTAAGACGGCCTCCCCATTATAAACTAACAATTTAATCAAGCTCTAAATACAGCTCAGTCTAGATCCTTTGAACTTAGTGACGTCACGGTACGAAGTGACATACCAGTCATTTGCATATGACCGCCTCCAAGCAAGACAACTACGCCTCATTTCGCATCATCGCATGCGTTGTCGTGCAGCGAGTGGGTCTGTGTTTACAAGATGACTGTGATACCACGCAGATGTGCTGTTCCTGCTGTGGACAAACAACATGTTTGAATACGCTGCCGAACGATCCAGACGTCAGGGAAAGCAGTTGGATGCAGTTTATTTGCAGCATATGCAGCCTGCCAAAGCCTTATTTGAGCAAGAGTTCACCACTCAGCCGAACGCTGAATGAACCCCGCTGTCTCATTGTTACATCAACTTGAAGTCCCTGAAAATGTCGATTTAAGCTCCAAGCTCTACCTGATTTAACTATTGAAATATTTAAAGTGCCTTACATGAAAAAATCATTCCTTGTGGCCACAGGAAGGTTATTGTTGCTGTTTACAGGCCGGTAAGTTGTGATAAGAAATTAAGTCTTGACTCCAGTCCGCTGGACGGACAGATTGCTTGATAAATTTGAATCACATCAAAATTTACCCTGATAATTTATCTGATCTTACCTATAGTAATAATTACTACGAGAAATTGTGTTAATTATTCATATACAGTGAGGTTTAGCCTCGTCCCTATTTGGGATAATACATTTTTTTAATATAAAGTAGGTAAGAGGCGATTTTCTGGTAGTCTGTCAGTAGTGATGTCTGACCTCATCATTGAAGACACAATAGACCAGGAAGATGAAGGTTCCCTGCTGGGAGTTCAAGATCAGGAAGAGGATCTCCAGCTCCTTCCTGCCACTAGTGAAGAAACCCAGAATCCAGGAGCAACCAAGAACCACAAACTGAGCCAGTGTTTTAAATGTCATGATCCTGCAGAGAAAGATAGAAAGTTAATATATATTTAGTGATTATATTGTTGTGGAAAATATGCAATTGTCCTGTTATAATGCCTTTTTGTCTGTGGAACACTTCTGTATTGTAATCAACCACACTTGAAACTTGTTTATTAAGAAAGTGGTCTATGAAGAAAATCTCTGCAATTGTTATTGTAAAATGGTTTATTGAGAAAGTGGTTCATAAAGAAAAAAATACCACAAGGTTTTAAGCTTTAATTAAAAAGCATAGAGAGGAACAAACATGTATTAGAAAGAGCTTTGCTAAAGAAAGAAGGAAAATGCAAGCATTACCCTCGGATGTGTTGCGGTTGAAGCGCAGAATGCAACAAAGAAGAAAAGTCTGAAGAAGGAAGACTAAGAGGCGAAAGGCTTTATATAGACTGGTCCGAAAGGAATTCCCAGAACTCATGACACCTCAAGACATAGGATTGGATAAATTGTCTGTAAGAGACTGATCATTTATGAGGGGATTTTCAAAGATGACGACTTCAAGAAATCAGATGGTCTTACCCCCGTTTCACACTGCAAGCGTGAGCGTCAATGAGTGCGTTCACACCGCGAGCAGGAGCAGCGCGTGAGCGTCAAGCAGGAGCGTCGCGTGAGCAACAGTGAAGCGGGGGTTTCGGTGGCGAGTCTATTTTTGCTGCGCTGCTCACGCTCAATTAAAGTGAAAGCACACTTTTGATGGACGAAATTAATATGATTTCACACAAAAAGTGCAGAATTTGCATGTCTAGTGTGTTTTAACAAGAACTGCAGTATGTCAGAAAAGAAAATGAAGAATCACAAATTTTATAGAAAATGTACCCATTAAACTTGTTTTTAATAATTCAGTTTACCGGGTTTTGAACAATCTTCATGTCTATCAAGTTTATGACCAACTTCTAAAAACAAATTTAACAAAAGTCTTTGTAAAGAAATGCTTATATGTAGCCTGGGAGCCGCTGTTGTGACGCTGTACAAACGCTTCCAGTGTGAATACTCGCGCGCGTCTGCAACTGCAGTGACGATGTAGTTGCGCTGTCACGCTGCTCACGCGCCGCTCACGCGCCGCTCACGCTTGAAGTGTGAAACGGGGGTAAGGCTGAAAGGAGAAGATGAAGGCAGACGCTGATTCTTAGAAATGGCCTCTCCGGTGTTAGATGTGATGCCGTTGATGCCTCTGACCGACAATGCTTGTAAAAGATTTACTCTTGATGTTGTTTTGTCGTATTTTTTATATATTAGTACTTTATATGCAGAGGTGGAAAGTCCAGGGGTCAGAAAGTAAAAGTCCTGCCATATTTTTATTCCACCCACAGCAAAAACTCCAGTGTTAAATGAACTTTCCTGGGAGTTTATGTGGATTCAGACTCAAGAGTGTTAAAGTTAATGAGCTAATTAAGTGAATAATTGGGTGATGAATGGCCATTATTGAAGACACCTGATGTTAACAAGCAGAATCACTGAAGGAGAAAATCTAGATTTTAGTCACCATTATTGTGATCAGTGTTTGCTTTAGTTGCTCAGTTGACCTTTAAATGTATAACTTAATATTTTTGTTTGGCTGTTGTAACTAAATTTTAACAACCAGATGAACAAAGAGAAAAGGTGATCAGATGTTTAAACATAATCACCATTTGACCGAAATCACTGAACTCATTTAGAGGCTACTCTCGGACTTAAATGTATAATGATCATAACAGCATCACAGTAATTCTATAATATTAGATTCAGATTTTTAAATATAAACCAAATGATATCTTAAAAGTTGTTCTGATAAACACAAAAGAATCTTTCTTTAAGGCACACACAGCCATCAAGATTCAGTGTATGAATCTCAATAATGGTGACAAACAGAATATTCAATTAGGAAACGGAAATTACGAAGACAATTCAGATCATAATTTATTCATACCGCAATGCATGATGGGAGCCATGAATGAGTTTTGATTGGTGGCACCCAGAATGCACTGCAACATGCTATATAATTGTCACCATTGATGAGATTCACAGGCTGATTCTTGATGTCTGTGTGCCCAAAAATATTTTTAAAAGTCTTTTGAAAAGAACAGCTTCAAAGAAATATTATGGATAATATTTAAACTACTGATAATATATTGTGTAACCAAAAGTTTAAACTCTACAAATGAATTTTGTAACAAATTATGATTATGTCAAAACATTATCAACACCAGCTCATAAGCTTTCTTTGTCGTTCATCTGGCTATTATAACTCATGTATGGCAGCCTAACAAAGACTAAAATTAATGATTAAAGGGTCAAGAGCCCAACTAAAGCAAACACCGATCACCATAATAGTAACTAAAATATAGATTTTCTCCTTCAATGATTCTGCTTGTTAACATCAGGTGTCTTCAATAATACTCAATCATCACTCAATTATTCACTTAATTATCTCATTACCTTTAACACTCTTGAGTCTGGATCAAAATAAACTCCCAAGAAAGTTAATTTAACACTGGAGTTTTTTGCTGTGGGTGGAATAAAAATATGGCAGGACTTTTACTTTCTGACCCCTGGACTTTCCACCTCTGTTTATATGTAAACTAATTAGCCTGTAAATAATACAACTATATTATTTGAAATAAGAAGCTCGCCTGCCAAAAGTCTTTGATTTCTACAAAAGTAAGCAGAACAGACCACGAAGAAGACTTCTGACCTATGAATTGTGAGTATGAAAATTCAGATGCTTATGATTTAGGACACATTTGACTTACTTTACCTAACCTAAGATGAATCAGAATAAGGTTAAAGGTGTCTAGAAATACGCACCATAAAACAATATATAAACACATTTCATGGAGTGTTCAAATCATATTGTTTATTACTTGGTTCGTTTCATCTGTGAAACATCAGCGTTCAGATTTTTCAAGGTCAAGATCAGATTGATGATGATGCAGATGAAGAGAATCATGTTTAACTGCACAATAAGAGAAACAACAGTAATTAATCTTTGATCACTTTTTTCCTTTTAATACAAAGTCATGATGAGAAATGTGCTTACTGCTAGTATGACACAAACAGGTCCCAGAAAACTCCAGATAAAATCTTTATCCATTTTAATCCAGCACCTGTTTGGAGGAAGATACAGACAAACACAAAAAAGATCAATGAACAAACATGGATGAAGGTGCACAGTAAAATCTCCAGTGTTAAATGAACACTCTCTGTGTACATATAGTTCCAACTACAGGGTGTTAAAAATGAACACTGAAGCAGTGTTGAAGTTAATGAGATAATTAAGTGATAATTAAGTGATGATTGGCCATTAGTGGTGACACCTAATGTTAATAAGAAGAATCATTGAAGGAAAGAGAAACAACAAGAACGAAAAAGAGAAACACAAGAACTACTGATTTCGAGCCATTACACATTATTGCACTTATGGAACAATCCTGGAACAATCCGGGGCGCCGGGAACGATCGCACTCGGACCGCAGCAAACGAGCCCAGTGGAAAAGCCACCTAAATCTTTGACTATATTTGATTGATGTTGCGTTTTAGTATTAGTGATTTTAACCCTGAGATTCAACAGTTTGAGATCCAACAGCAATATGAACAATGCCAGATGCGACCAGTGTGACTTTATTTCTGTCATACATCTACAGAAGTTATTGAGATTCAACAGAAGTTTAGACGGCAGTGGTTTATGGAAATTTTCGTTTCATGCCCCCATTATGGTGATCAGTGTTTGCTTTAGTTGGGCTCTTGATCCTTTTTATTTTTATAGTTAGTTTTTCTCTGACTGTTCCACCAATGTGTTTTTAAAGCACATTTGTTACTGCAAGAGAAAACCTGCTAACAATATGTTGTGATGATGACATTATCATGTAGTGTCCTGATTTACTGTTGTCATTCAGAGTCCAAACAGGCTTTCACACTGGCAGTTTAGTTCGGAACGGGGCACGGTTCGCATGAAAAATCGCTAATGTGAATGCTGTCATGGGACCCGGGTGCGCACTGGGGAACCGAACCCGAGACTACCTGGAGGAGGTGGTCTGAGTTCAGTTGCTCCCGAACCGTGCCGCGGCTCGCGTGAATGTGCAAGCAACACGGACTCGGGTGCGCACTTGTTCAGGAAGTAAAGTGACCTGCGGATGCGTTTTAGCTGATTGTGATATATTTAGTCAAATAAAACACATGTAAGGGATGATAGTTTTGTTGATTTACCTTGGATACACTGAGCCTGCATTGTATTCGCGCATATCACGTGGAATCAGGGCAACATTTTTTAAAATCTACTGTCTCCTCAAAATCCATTTGCAAGCAGCAGAAAGCCAGCTTATCTGACAAACACACAGTAAACCTGTATTGTTCACTCAGCTGCGCATAATAGCACAGAATTAAAAAAAAACACAATATATTGACCCACGTTCTGTTTGCTATCATGCGCCGTGCACGTTTGCGATGACGTAAGATGCACGCAAACGCACCAGGGTTCCATAGAATCAAGTTGAGTGTAAAACCAGACCAACGCTGCGGAGGGCGCCGGGAACAATCGCGCAAGGACCGCAGCAAATGAGCCCAGTGGAAAAGCCACCTAAATCTTTGACTATATATGATTGATGATGCATTTTAGCATTGGTGATTTTAGCCTTGAGATTCTACAGTTTGAAATCCAATAGCAATATGAACAATTTTGAAAAATCGTAGTGCTCAAAGGTTTTGGTGTTTAGACACACAGACATTAAGAATCAGCATATGAATCAGAGAACAACAACAAAAATCGGCGTTGCCTACACCGTGTTATTTTCTTTTTAAAATTTGCACCCTGTTGACTTCAATGGGGCAAGTTTTAAACCTGCTTTTAGCCTCTTAACATCCTTGATTTGTCTTTACAAGTGCACAGCCAAGTGAGTGGTGTTATTAAGAGTGAACACGGTCAATCTGACTGCAGTAGATGTGAAAGATATTAATAAAAATGATGTTAATTCAGCCAGCTCACATACCTGTATTTTCTTCCTGTTTTCGGTCGAAGTCCAAAGCAGTCGATTATCTATAAGTTAAATCTACACAAATCTAGATCAGTATTTGTTTTAGTTGGGCAGTTGACCTTTTAATGTATAATTTAATGTGTTTTTTTTATTTTTTTTGGCTGTTGTAACTAAACTTAAACAGCTAGATGAACAAAGAGAAAAGGTGATCAGATGTTGTTGATCATGTTTAAACTAGTGGGGATTTCTTTAAGACTGTAAGGGAATCTTGGCTTCCCCTATAATGTCAAAAAACTAAAGGTCAAATATGTACTATTGTGTAAACAATTTAATGACTAAAAATGCGTTAGAACACGTTCATCTCGAAAATGAGTTTGTTCAGAATCAGCTACATATAGCAGGTCGGCTTACTCGATTTCCTTCTCATAGATTCCCGTAGTGTCACAGTGCATTCCCCTGTTGAAGCCCAGCGTCCATTGACTTCAATGGGGCTGCTTTGAACAGTTTTTTCAGTGCTTCGAAACTAGACGGTCATTGGATAAATGCTGCTATTATGGCATTAGGCAGTCTGGTTAGTAATAAGTGAAGCTGGTAATGCTGTTTGTGGAGTAATCCTCCTCTGCTGAGATCTTCAGAGATTTAATGTCTTCTTTTCTCTTCAGTTGATTTCATCTAAGAATCTGGCTGAAGTCAGTTGTAGTTGTGTTTCTCTTTTCTTTAGTCATTCTGCTTGTTAACAGCAGGTGCTCAATCATCCCTTAATTAATCAGTTAATTATCTCATTAACTTTAACACTTTTAACACTCTTTAGATTGAGACAATTTGTACTCTGAGCAGTGTTGATTTAACACTGGGGATTTTGCTGTGTTCCTGTAAAGTGTAGTAATCATGAAGACACTGATTAGCTTGTTCAGGTGAGTTTGATTAGGGTTGTAGGTAAACTCTGCAGGAAAGTGGATCTCACGGGCCAGAGTTGAGGACCCCTGTCTAAGGCCCCGTTTACACGACAACGATCCCGGGTGAAAACGTAAAAATATTTTTTCGGATGTGGCTTTCGTTTACACGAAAAGGTAGCTTGTACGTTGTATTATTTAAGCGACGAGGGACGGCTAAGAAAAACCGCGAATGCCTTCGGCTTATCACGGTCCACTGTGTCGGTCATCATCAGACAGACATGCAGAGCCATAACTGTTCATCTCGGTCCAAAATTCATAAAGTTGCCATTATCTGTGCCCGAGACAGAGGAGCTCGTTTCCGGATTTCTACAGGACCATGGAATGCCACAATGTTTGGGAGCGGTAGACGGGACTCACATTGAAATAAAACAGCCAGCTGTCAACGCCATGGACTACATAAATAGGAAGGGGAAGTTTTCCCTTAATGTCCAAGCTGTGTGTGACCACAGATACAGGTAGGCATAATCAAGGTACTTCTGTGCTATTTCTATGTACGCTTCACTGTATTGTTATTGTATACAAATGACCGTTCGCAAAGACCCGCCCCCTTAGTTACTGTCGCCATGGCCCGACAGGTTATACACAGTTCTCATGTTCTCACATAGACTGTTAAAAGTTCTCACGCAGTGAACATTACACATCGTGGAGCAGAGAGGAGACTGACAACACGCTGACAGACCAGGTTACTTTTCAAATTGAACATATTAAACTAAGTGTCACCTTTCAAATTTTGTCATTTTTAAAAAGACATTTAAACAATAAATAACGTTTTGTGGCTCTTTAATGTGTCTTGACAGATCGCTGTAGAGCATGAGATAAAGCTGTTCGTTATCCGATCATCTCTTCCTTCTAGTTCATTTATGGCATCAAATAAACATGAATAAACATGAGAAGGAATGTTGTTTTAACCGCGGAAAGGCGTCAGCACACTACGTTTTTTTTATTTTTATTTTATTTTTTCAAATCATCACATGTTAAACTAATATCTCTCCTGACTGATGTGTCGGGCCAGATGGCAAAGTATGATTGGTCAGATCACCTGTCAATCAAGCTCTCTGCCAAGGGTCAATTGCAAATCACTTACACATTTTGCTATTTGCTTGCCTTACAGATTCATGGACGTGGTCATAAAATGGCCTGGAAGTGTCCATGATGCACGTGTCTTTGCAAATTCCAAAGTGAACAACTACTTCAAGACTGGTAAGATACCTTCACTGGAACGGCAGATAGTGGATGGAGAGGAGCCCATACCTGTCTTTCTCTTGGGGGACCCTGCATACCCTCTTCTGCCTTACCTTATCAAAGAGTACTCAAATGGAGGCTCTACCCCATCAGAACAGTACTTTGGACTTTGTTTGTGTAAGGCACGTATGGTGATTGAATGTGCATTTGGTCGGCTAAAGGCCAGGTTTTCAGCCCTGAGGCGGCCCATGGACATAAATCTTCTTGACCTGCCAAGTGTTATTTACGCTTGCTTTGTCCTCCACAACTACTGTGAGGCCTGTAATGACACTGTGAATCAACATGCTGAGCAGGAAGCCATAGAGCGTGACAGGGATCTGCAGCCTCCCACCCAGACCAACAGCTATTTGACTGACTGTAATGAGGGGAGTGGAAAGAGAGTGAGGAGAACCCTCACCAAATACCTTGATCCTTAATGGTCTATGGACTACACTCTGCATGTGTGAACACAGTGACCAAGGTAGCTGACCACTGTCTATTCATTCTCCTTTGTGTATTTACAGAACAGCAGTTAAACTGACTTTTTTTTGATTAACCTAATAAGCAACTGTATTCCTTGAGTTATTAGTCCACATGAACAGTGTTTAATCTCAGGTCTGTTTAAAAATATGCTTGTTGAAGCTGCAAACTTGTTCTTTACTTTGTTTTTATTGCAATAGACAATAAAAAACAACAACAATGCAATTAATAATAAAGTGCCATATTAACTAAAACATGGGAGTCTCTTTTTTTTACTCCATACTTGCAACAAAACAGAGCAAATATTGTTAACAGAAGTAATGCCTATGATGATCCTGTAAACATGAGTTGTTTTTGTACAGTTATCCTGACATTTACAAAACTTTTTGGCACATATCAATTTGCGGGCCACTAGTGGGCCTCTGCCTAGTGGTTGAGAAATAATGAAGCTAAAAAGTGCTTAAACAGTAGGCTGGTACTGCACAAAAAAAACAGTGTTACAAAATGTAAACTTAATATAACTTTGTCTATGAACTCAAAGTTTTCCTAAAGAGACACAAGTTCAATTTGTTCCTCATCGGAGTGTTCACCCAGCAGTGATTGTCTGTAAGCGGATGGAGGTGCAGGGCCCATTGGTGGTATTCTGTACAAATGTGCGGGGCCCATGGGTGCTGGTGTGTGTGAATGTGCAGGGCCCATGGCTGCTGGTGTGCGTGAATGTGCATGGGCCATGGGTGCTGGTGTGTCTGAATGTGCGGGGCCCATGGCTGCTGGTGTGCGTGAATGTGTGGGGCCCATGGGTGCTGGTGTGTGTGAATGTGTGGGGCCCATGGGTGCTGGTGTGCGTGAATGTGTGGGGCCCATGGGTGCTGGTGTGTGTGAATGTGTGGGGCCCATGGGTGCTGGTGTGCGTGAATGTGTGGGGCCCATGGGTGCTGGTGTGCGTGAATGTGTGGGGCCCATGGGTGCTGGTGTGTGTGAATGTGTGGGGCCCATGGGTGCTGGTGTGTGTGAATGTGCGGGGCCCATGGCTGCTGGTGTGCGTGATTGTGCATGGGCCATGGGTCCTGGTCTGTATAAATGTGCAGGGCCCATGGGTGGTAGTGTGATCAAATGTGCGGGGGCCATGAGCTGTGCTGTATTGTAGTGGTCAGGTGGGCCACGGTTTGCTTGTGGCTGAGATGTCAAGTGTCTCACAAGGACATCCAAACTATGGCTTATTCTAATTTGGGTCTCGGTAATTGTGTCCAGCCTATTGCTGTTGCTCCTTTCAGCCTTCTCCAAGATATCTACTATCTTCCTCTTTATGTCGAGGTCAGTCTGCATTGGATCCACCCGAATTTTCTTCTGGAGCCTTTCACCTCTATGACCATCGAGTCTCGCCTTGAAATGAACAGAGGGAAAGTATTAACATTCTTAGCTAATGATATCTTTGAAATTGACAATGATAAATCATATGGTATGGTCAGTGATAGTCTAATGTATTGTAGTGGGTATACTTTATGTAAATGGCTATACATGGGTTGGGGGGGTTGGTTCTTTGAACGGCATATCATAGTTTTTTTTTAATCACACTTCAGTTTTTGCTTTCTGACACACTTTTATGTTTATTTATTTTCACGCAATTTTATCTTTATTTACGGAGGAAAACTATGCAATGAAAAAATAGTCATTGGATATTTTTAAGTTTGAAATACTACAGCTTAGTGGGTAACATGCATATCACTTACACTACACCACTGGGCATGGTTTATATGCAGGATATGAACAAAAACATACCTGAAGTAGATTTCTCCGCCTCTGAACTGGAGTAATGGGGCTGACAATAGAGTCTTCTGTGTTCGGCAGATCAGGCGATAACGTGCTCGCGTTTGACTCACTACTAACGTTAGTGTCCACGGTGTCGTTCACCTCTGACGTTTCAACACCAGCCTCTATAGTTGTGGTGGCTGGCGACCCACCCCATATTTGGTTACATACATCAAAATAAAGAGTGATAACTCGCCCATGGCCACTCCGCCGTTGGGTATCCACAGCCTGTCTATACTTTATCCTGATGGCTTTCAGTTTTGATGTTATCTGACTTTTACTGATATCGTCTTTGTCGTGTGGATATGAAGTCCCTCCAGGTACAGGGTACTGCAGAAGAAATTCGGTCCAAATGTCATTATATTTTGCCTGGCAGGACTCCCAGTCCACGCCTTGTTGTGCCTTTGCGGCTTTGAAATTTAAAGTCGTTTGGAGTAATAACTCCACCTCCTCGTCTGTCCAGACAAAATTTTCTGTTTTTTCTGTTCGTTTCGTCATGTCTTTGGACTTCGCGCTACTAGGGAGAGAAGTAGAAGGAAGGTTGTACGCAGGCGCGCGGACTTGATGTTGTTCTCTGGCAGTGCTTCACATCGTCACCTAGCCGCCTGGAGTGCATACTACATCGATTTTCGCACACTTTTGCGTCACCGTCTGCACGCGGATTTCCCAACCAATTACGCTCGTCTAAACGCAGAATAAAAAGTGAAAACGCAAGGCCACTTTTGCGTTTTCTCTTCAGATCGTTTCCGTGTAAACATAGCCATAGAGTCTATCCTAACGGGCTGAGGATCTGAATCAGGTGTGTTAAATAAGGGAGACATACACAATATGCAGAGCAGTGGGTCGCGAGGACTGGAGTTGAGAACCACTGCTGTAGGCTACTTTCTCGAAAATGCAAATATAACCCAGAATACATTGTTTTCTACAGTATATTACTGTTTTAATGGAAAATGGTATGATACTGTCACTTTTTTACAGCAAGGGTTAACAGTGTATCTGTATACTGGTATTATTATAAAAATTCAATAAACAGATAAAAAAATAAAAAAAACATGGATGAAGGTGTTGATCTCTGAGTCGCTCACAATAAACTCACTTTTCACTTCCGTAGCCTTTGGGACCCACCCCAGCAGACACGCCCACCACAACCAGAGCAACCGTATATCCAATCACACACAGGAATCCACTGTTAAGCACCTCCCTCTTTTTGGAGCTGATCTGTGATAGGTTCTTCACACAGATGAAGAGCAGCACAGCTTCAATGAACATCCACACAAACCCGGAGAGAAAGAGGAAGTGCAGCACACCTGATATCACGGCACACAACACCTGGAGATCATGAGAGACGGTCATGATGGTTCTCAGTGAGACTGTGCTGAGCTGTAGGGCTCCTTCATCATTCTCACCTGATGACGGCGTATGTGGCTCAGGAACTGTTGTGTGAGCAGGAACAGAAGGTGAGCACACAGCAGACTCACACAGATGTTGATTCGAGCCACATTATTCACTCCAGGACTCCACTGACAAAGGGCAAAGGTCAACAGGGCCAAACTGAAGAACACCAGTCCAACAGGCACACACACCAAATTCAACAGCTCCATCAGTGAGTTTCTCTGAGAAAACATGTCAGAGTACATGAGTGCCAAATCTGTGCTGTTCTTCAATGCTCACTGTAAATGTTCTCGTACCTCTGATGTGCGGCTGGTCTGCATGATGAGAGCGAATGTGGACAGATGAACACAGGAACACACAGTGTAGTTGCTGTTGGTCTCTAAAACAGAACAACCATCTACAATCCACTCGCTGATATTCCAGTACACACAGGACAGAGACCCGTTGGGGTCAAACTCCTGCAAAAAGAAGAAAGAACATGCAGAAAATATTATAACACTGAATATTAGATGTTTTCAGATGTTCATCAGTTCTCAGGTTGGACAAAAACACATTTCCGTCTCTCACTCTGATGTGTTTGAGGGTGAAGTTGACTGGTTTGGTGAGTTTAGTGTTGGTGGTTTTGGGAAGAGTAGCTGAGATCACAGTGGACATCATGGTTTTAATCGTGTCATTTGATGTGTTGAAGAAGTCGGGCTTCAGTAGATTCTCCATTGTGTTATAACTCATGAAAGCCACAGCAGCAGATCCTGACAGAAACAGAAGAAACTTGTTTTCAACACAATAAAAACCTTTAGTAAAATGCGGTTTAGTGATATGTGTTCGAAAAATGTTTTATTAAAAATGTTGTATTAAAACACATCTCACATACTTGTTTCATCGTTGTTCTTGGCGATCCCAATGAGATCAATGTCCACAGAAGAATTTGTCGTCTCAAGTCGAGGGATTTTATCTAAGGTGACATTTGGTCCAACCATGAAGACTTCAACCGCTGATTTAGAAAATAAGCAGTTATGATTTTTTTTAAGTATTATATTATAATAATAATTCAATCTGCACAAATGTGCACAAAAACAAAAACAATAAAAGACCACAAAAAAACTATTTAATCTAATTACTAGTCAGTCACAGTCTTAGTGTCTGTTTACACGAGAACACTCGCGGGTGAAAACGTAAAAATATTTTATCAGATGTACCTTTCGTTTACACGGCGACAACATTTTTGGGACCCAAAAAGTGGAACCACCCTCCAGAGTGGAAATCTTAAAAACGCTCCACCATCGTGTTCCCGACGGTAAAAACGCAGAACTGCTCACGGTGGCACGTCGTGTATCAGAGCTCAGCAGAGGAGGATTAAACAACTCCACAAACAGCATTACCAGCTTCACTTATTACTAACCAGACTGACTTTACTTCTTTTAGACATCTACAGAAGTTCTTATTGACAATTAACAGAGGTTTAGATGTTGATGTGTTATAGAAAATGTTTGGTCACTATGTGGTGATCAGTGTTTGCTTCAGTTGGGCAGATTTACTTTTTGTGTGAATTCAAAGTGCTTGTAGCAGTGTTTACTAAAACACATAATTTGTTGTATAAAGAAACCACACACAAAGTTGATGAGGTGGTTTAGTGTTCCCTAACCAAAAGTAGTTGTTTGTTTGTTTTCACCACAAAAAAATATTTGTTCAATGTAGTTTAGGTTGTATTTTCCTTTTTTATGGTTTATGAGGATCAGGGCGACCTACAGTTTCCAAGTTGACATCAACAACAAAAGTTTTGATAAAAGTTGATAACGATACACAATATAGTTACTGTAGCTGCATTTATCACTGTTGCTACACTCTAAAAAGAGATGTGTTAAAAAACAACACACAGCATGTGTTGATGGTATTTTGACACATGTTGTGTAGATGTTAACACACAATGTGTGTTAAAATGTAACTGGATAGAATAGCACCGGGTGGAGGGAAGTTTGTGTTTATGAAAATAATGATAGGTAGTATATTTTATATGGTATCCCATAACAAGCTCTAAAATAAATAAAACAATACATTACAATAAATAAATAAAATCTTATTTCATAAAAACTTAAAGATTAACTGGTGTTTTTTGGCAGCCAATCACATCATGCCTCTTTTTTCAGTGTATTTTTCAAATGCTGCTTTCACTTGTTATTAATAACCAATTTATTATAGCAAACAATTTATTTCTGTCAGATGTCTACAGAAGCTCTTATACTTATACTCTTATTACCAGGTTTGGTGTTGACGATTCATTGAATGTTTCATTTGAAGTCTCCAGAATCGTGATTAGTGTCAGCTTTATTTGGGCTCTTGACCCTTGACTCTTTAATATTAGATTTCTCTGTTCGCTGTTTCTGTGTATTTATTTTGCACATTTGAAACAGCTGAACTTACCATGAGGAAAAGATCATCAGATGATAATATTATCATCATGTAGTTTTATTAAGCTGATCTAAAACATGACTTATAAAGTGATGAGCAAAATTAACATTTTGCAACTGGCTTATAGTTTGATTTTAAATACTCCGTGCGTATAGAATCTTACCGTTTACACTACATTATTATTTCTTTAAAAAAGATGTTAACAGAAAGTTTTAAGCTGCAGCAGAAACTAGTATTTCTGTTTCAGTTATAGTAGTCCTTATAAACACAGAGATGTGTTAAGAAACAACACAGGTTGTGTGTTAAATTCGACACAACATGTGTTGTCCCTGAGCACACACACTACATGTGTTAAATTCTACACAATGTGTTCAAATCAACACAACATGTGTTCAAATCTACACAACATGTGTTGTCCCTGAGCACACACACTACATGTGTTAAAATCTACACAACGTGTCATTTTTAACATCTCTTTTTACAGGTTGTGTTGTTTTCAACACATCATTTTATAAGAGCGCGCCAGTGTAAATAAAAGTTATTTATATACAATATTTTGTTAGTTGCTACATTTGAATTAAAATTTAAAGTGCAAACTCAGTTAACTGTTATCTCTTCATGAACTTTTGTCAAAAGCAGATTATCAATCAGGGGTTTAAGTGTGAATAACAGAATAATGTACAGTACAGTGAGTCTGTCCAGTCATTGAGCTTGAGACATTGTCTTGTACTTTGTGTGCACATGCATATTTTACACGTGCACATATATATCTTCCCCTTTTGCTTTATTGTTTTAAAAAGACACAATTATTGTGTTAAATTTGACACAACATGTGTAGTCCCTGAACACACTTTAAAATTCTACACATGATGTGTCATTTTTAACACATCTCTTTTTGCAGTGTATCTGACACCTGTGATCCACCGCTGCTCTCTAGACTATATAAACTCCCTGACATCATATATAATCTCAGTTTCATCATCAATAATGACAGTTCCCCATCGTTGTCACTCCGAGTTCCATCGAGTGACGACGATTGGGGTTTCGCTTAGAAGCCTATCACCTTTGAGTATTACAAACGAGCCAATGGCAAGAAAATGCCATGGGTCTGCGGAATTTGCATAGCGTAACTCCGCGCCATGTTGTGGGTATATAAGGAAGTACGCTGGCATCACGCAGTTATGTTTTTCTGCTGAGGAGCCAAGAGGTTCTCTTCACTCCTGCAGCCTGAATTTTCTCTGAGTATCACAGAGTGTTCTTCAAGACGAGCAGCTCTTCAGTCTGTGTTGGTGCAAAGGCGATTTTCCAGCGAGTTTCACATTCCTGCCTGCTAATCTGTGCAGTGGTCTGCATCCACCGTGTGTGTTTCTCCCTGGCCGCTTCAGCACGGGCTGCTGAGCGTCCTCTCACTAAAAGAGCTTGCATGTGACACGTCTTTTTAAAGACGCTCTGTCCGTGTATTTCTGGGTGCGATAGTCTGATAGATTCAGCTGATGGGCGCGAACGCTGTTATGACGTGTCTGGGCTTCGATCGCGTTCAGACAGCGTTCGTGGATGCATCATGTTCTCACTGGGAACATGATCATCGCAATGTTATGGTCGAGACTCGATCACGTCACTAGAGCGAGAGTCCCCTTATCCACACCCCGATCTATTTTCTCCACGAGAAGGAATACTTTGGCTGGTGGCCAGGGTGACCGAGGCAGCTGGTGTGTAACAAACCGACTATTTTTCCTCGGTTCACACACCCCTCCTTCACATTGCAACCCATGTGGTTTCCGGATGAGTTTGCTGACCAAAAAAAAAAAAAAAAAAGTCATGTCTCATCCGGCGCCAAGGCAGATGAAATCATGTCTATCATCGCATCACAAGGTGAGCTGGAGTCCTCTGGACATGATGGTTCAACTGTGCTTTGCCGAATCTGATCCAGAGTTGACAGCTTTGCTTTCCCGGGCCGCCGCGAGTTCGGGCTTGTGTGGTATCTTCTGCCTTGTCCCAAACGCTCAAGGCTGATGATTGGTATTGTGGGCGGCGACCTCAATTCCTTTCTACTCGGATGTGCATGAAGAGGCCATGAGTTCCAGGGAGTCTCCTTAATGACTTTTTGCGACTGCTCAACTGCCTCTTCCGCCTTCTCTGCTCTCGCAGAGGCCGTGTCCCCACGTCTGTGTCCCCACAGCGCCTCCACCTGGCGTGGTGACCCTAAGCACCCCTCCAATGCCTGTATGTTTTTCTCTAGGCAATACCTACAGAAGCTGCGGGGCAGGATGCCGCCTCAATGCATTCTCATGCACGAGGGCAGGGCTGATTCAGGGGTCATCTAAGAGCTGCGTGCCATCACCGGTCTCGCGCTATGAGCGATGTAGGTCACCACATGCTCCCTGGGTCAGGTGGTGTCCACATGCGTGGCCAGACATTGGCCTAACCTGGTTGATATGCGCGAGGCTGAATGAACCCGCTTCCTCAACTCCCCCATATCCTGGGCTGACCTCGGGGACTCTGCCCAACAGTTCTCGGCCGCCCAGAAGCAGACTGAGGCTATCAAACTTTTCTGACCCCGCGGCCAGCTGCCATTCAGCCGCCGGCTCAGACGCCTCAGTCCGCTCGCCACCGAACGCACCCTCCTTCGACCTCCGCCCCCTCCCGCCCAGCCTCAGCAGCAGCCTTCTCCCGGGGCGCGCCATGGAGGTGGTCGCAGGAAGGCACCCCAGTCTGCTCAGGCCCCGCAGCCCGCTGAACACCAGGCTAAGCGGCACTCCTGACTCGGACAGCTTAGAGATGGGCTACAGTTCTGTCAAGGAGGTGGTTGCAGGGCCACTCCTCCCCCGGTGGAGGGCCGCAGGAGAATCCTTTCTCGCCAGCGGTCCCCTAATGTGGTTGACAGAACTAACACCCGCTTACAAGCCTCACCACTCTTGTCCCCCTCTGTCGCCAGACCCCTGTCAAAACAGACCCCAGTGGAACACACGTCCTTCCCTGGTCTCCTCTGTCAGGACGCGGTCTATGACTGTGCCCCCACACCGGGATGCTATGCCTCCCCAGTCTGGGCCAGTCATGCCGCTTCGCTGCCTCACCGAGGGTACGTCTGTGGTCCCCATGACCCCGCTGGTGCAGTTTTTGGGCGCGTGGCTTCGGCTCCCCCACCTGTCCCACCGGGTCGCCAGGACCATCAACCTCGGCTATGCGATTCAGTTTGTACGATCTCCTCCCCTCCGGGGAGTCCACTTCACGCTGATCGGTGGCTATGCCCCTGTCATGCGAGCGGAAGTTGCTACCTTACTGGCGAAAGGTGCGATCGAGATTGTCCCTCCAGCCGAAATGAAGTCCGGCTTCTACAGCCCTTACTTCATTGTACCGAAGAATCCGGTGGGTTACAACCAATCCTCGACCTGCGAGTGTTGAACCGATTCTTTCACAGGTTTCCGTTCAAAATACTCTCGGCCAAACGCATTTTCGAATGCGTTCAGTCTCAGGATTGATTTGCAGCGATCGACCTGAAGGACGCCTACTTTCATGTCTCCATTTTTCCTCGACGCAGACCGTTCTATGGTTTCTTACCTTATATCTCCTTCTCCTTATTATGATAGTTTCCCCGAGAAACCCTGAGTTCCGCCAGCGCTGTTGACATCAACGCCAGAATCATGCCTGTGGCAGCTTTCGCGCAGCTTTCGCGTTTTCGCGTTTCGCTTTCAGCTTTTGCGGCGGCTTTCTACGTGCGGCCTCTGTGTGCATGGTTCCCCTCCGGTGACTCCCACATGTGTATTTCCACTGTAAGACTCTCTGAGCATGTGTCTTTCCCTCGGCAAGCCACCTTGCCACCCCTGGAGTTGAAAGATCCACCCTTCGGGCTGGACACTCCAGTGTTTTTCCATATGCATCCCTCCGGGTCATATGTGTATTCTGTAAGACCTCCCTTCGGGCGGGCATTTTGTTGCATATTTCTGCTGAGATAGGCTTCCCAGTGTACCTTGGTATTCCTGTGCTAAATAGGAGTCCTTCGTCCATGCTAGTCTCACGACAGGGATCTCAGATTTATGCAGGGCACTGGAAGACAGCTGTGAAGGTGGCGGGATTAGACTGGTAAACCCAATCGTCATCACTCGATGGAACTCGGAGTGACAACGATGGGGAACGTCTCGGTTACGTATGTAACCCTCGTTCGCCGAGTAGGGAACGGAGACTTTCCGTCTTATGGCCACTTCCGCTGAACCGCTGTAAACGCCTGAGTTCAGTCTCGGCTCCTCAGCAGAAAAACATAACTGCGTGATGCCAACGTACTTCCTTATATACCCACAACATGGGGCGGAGTTACGCTATGCAAATTCCGAAGACCCATGGCATTTTCTTGCCATTGGATCGTTTTGTAATACTCGAAGGTGATAGGCTTCTAAGCGAAACCCCAATCGTCGTCACTCGACGGAACGTCTCCGTTCCTTACTCGGGGAACGAGGGTTACATACGTAACCGAGACGTTTTTCCACTCACCTACAGCAGCAAGAGTAAAACTGACGCTGTCATTTGTGTCTGTCGGCTTCACCAATGTAGAGATGAGTTTCTCATTGGCTTTTAACACACGATTTCCATAATAGGCTAGTTCAGCTGGGCTGACTGATGATGAAGATGACTCTAAAATCTTTCCTGAAGCGTTGAAGACCATATTCAAAATACTGGCCACAGTCTAATTTATTGATCAGAAAAATACAATTACTGTACATGTAAATATTAAGAGAGCCAATTATTCAGAACTGCAATGTCAATCATGTAAATGACAATTACATTTGATTTCATTATTTTATAAAAAAAATATTCTTAAAGACTTACAGTCAAAGGAAGCTCTTGAGCTGTAATGTTCTCGATGTGCTCAAGAAGATTTTGAAGGCATTCACTCAGACTCTGAAATCAAAATTGAGAAGACAGAATTTGAGGATTTTGATGCGCGAGCAGTGATCTTAACCAGGTACTTTCAAAAGCTGCTCTTCTGTATTTTGCATGCTACCGTAGGTCAAGGTCAAGGTCACTTATTTATATGTCAAAATATATAGCAGTCATACAAAAATGTATAGTATAAAATTTAACTCACTAAGACTACATCCACAATTATGAATGGCCTGAGAGAAAAGATAAATTTTCATATGACTTAAATGCATATAAGGAAGAAGATAACCTAAGAAAGTGAGGTAATGAATTCCACATGCATAGGACCAAATACGGAAAAGTTTCTGTCACCTTTAGATTTCAAGCGAGACTGTGGGATGCTAATCATTTGTCAGAGGATGATCTAAGAGATCTTCGGGAAGAGTATGGACAAATAAGGTCTGAGATAGGGCTGCACGATTAATCGCACGATATTGTTATGCGCATCTAATCAGTAAAGCCGGTTCCTTGATTAGTAGTAAATCACCTTCACCTGCTTTCAGATGGAGCGGCATTTACTACAAAGAGCCGTAGTTAACTGACAAGCTGAGCCAAATCGCGTTAAAATCGAGGACATATCGCCAACGATATTTAATGTGATATAGCTCAGCTTGTCAGTTAACTACGGCTCTTTGTACACAGCAAAAACTCAGTGTTAAATGAACATACCCGGGAGTGTATATGAGTTCACACTCAAGAGTGTTTTAAAGTTAATGAGATAATTAAGTGATTATTTGAGTGATGATTGAGCATTATTGAAGACACCTAAAGCAGAATCACTGAAGGAGAAAACCGGAATTTCAGGTCACCATTATAGAGATGAGTGTTTTGTTCAGCTGTTGTTTCTGAGTTATACTTGCCCGATGAACAAAGAAAAAAAAAAGATTTAATGGTGTTGGTTTTATTATGACATTCATCATTTGAACAAATTGTTTGTGATTTATGCTGTTGGTTACAGCATAACTGAGATTCTGCATAAATATCCAGAATTTGAGATATAATATAAAGGATTTCTTAAAAGTTGTGAAAAAAAACATAATTTATTCATATCGCAATGCATGATGGGATCCATTAATGAGTTGTGATTGGTGGGAACGAGGATTATTATTGTCACCACGGTTGAGATTCACAGGCTGATTATTGATGTCTGTGTTTCTAAATAAATGCATTTGAAAGTGATTTGATCAGAACAAATTTTAATAAATGTTTTGGATTATAAGAAAAATTCAATTGTCATATGCTGTAGAACCACTAAGCTGTTGCTATCAAGTTAAACCAGATCATCTGAATGAGTTTCATTTTTTAGATCACAGCATGATTATGTCAGAACATAACCAACACTATCAGATCACACTTGTCTTTGTTCATTTGACTGTAATAAATCAATAACAGCAGACAAACAAAATTTAAACTTAAAGTATAAGGATCAAGAGCCCAACTAAAGCAAACACTGATCGCCATAACGGTGGCTTACAATTTGTGATTTTCTCCTTCAGTGATTCTGCTTGTTAACATCAGGTGTCTTCAATAATGCTCAATGATCACTAAATTAATCACTTAATTATCTCATTAACTTTAACACTCTTGAGTGTTAATTTAACACTCATATCTGCATCATATCGTCCATCTGAAAGCAGGTGAAGGTGATTTACTACTAATCAAGGAACCGGCTTTACTGATGAGATGCGCATAACAATATTGTGCGATTAATCGTGCAGCCCTAGTCTGAGATATAAACTGGAGGCAGACCGTTCAAGGCTTTAAATACAAATGTTAAAACCTTGTACTCAATTCTGTATTTGACCGGTAGCCAATGTAAATATGATAAAATAGGGGTGATATTCTCACGATTTTTCATCACGCTTCATTAAGAAGCGAGCTGCAGCATTTTGAACCAGTTGCAAATGCAAAAGTGAAAACTGGTTTATAGCAGAATACAGAGCATTGCAATAATCAAGCCTAGTAGACAGTGTCCGTAGACATTGTTTGTATCCAAACTAACAAACTTTTGTCACAGAAGTACTGAATAAAAGTTTATGTTTGTAAAAGAAGTAATAATAATGTGTGGTTGAAATGGACAGCTTTGTGGACAACTTTCTCTGCGCATTAAATCCTTCATATCGCCAGCAAACTAATGAGAACACAGAACAATGTTGACTCTCATACAGAGAGTATAGGCTTTAAAGCTGTTGTGGACCCGCTTACACAAAACCCTCTGTAAATTTGAGGGGTTTGGCAAATGAATGATGGACAGGTACGTATTTCCAACATTTTATTATGTAAGCTTTATGTTACACCTCAAATAACAAGGGAATTTGTAGTAATTTATAGTCCACAAACTCATTCTTTCAAATGGCTTTTGTATGCAGAGCATTCACAGCTTATATGGACTCCACAGCCCTATAAACCATCAGCAATTATTAGAAAAGCACATTCATATTTCAAATTACACACATATCTAAAATGCAGATGTTACTGCACTGCTTCAGTTTGGACTATTATTGATAGGAGCTGTGAGTCTCTACAACTTCAGTTTCAGAAAGTAAACTTACGGTGCATCCTTCCAGCAGCGATGTACGTATACCTGCAATGACAGAAATCAGCATGAAGACAATAATACAATACACTGCAAAACATAAAAATAATTTAAAAAAATCTATTAAGCAGCTATTTCAGCAAGAATTAATGTTAAACACATTATTTGTTTGTTTTTTTGGCAGAGCTGGAAAGTCCAGGGGTCAGAAAGTAAAAGTCCTGCCATATTTTTATTCCACCCACAACAAAAACTCCAGTGTTAAAGGTGCCCTAGAATGGTTTTAATTTTTATTGTATAATGTTTTCTGCCCTTATAATGTTAGTATGTTTTTTAGATCAAAAATAGTCATAATTTAGAAATAAAAGGCATTTTTCCTAGCCTGATTTTAGCCTCTGATATGAAAGCTCTGTTTGAAAGGGCGTGTCTGCTGTGTGTAACCGGCCTCCGCTGTGATTGGCTGACATGCTTGCATATGAAATAGCTACGTATTACATGTGAAACTCTCTCGAATACTTTTACTACAGCCATTATACGTTTTTACTATTACAGCTATCGAAACAAATCGTGAGATGTTTTTAAAGTATTTCGATCTATTCCCATCACATAAAATGTTGCCGTGATGAGCATTGAGCAAACAGATGACAGTGTGTTGATCGCGAGAATAAAGATCTGCACTCTCTCTAATGCTTTCACCAATGCAAACACAATGATGTAAATACAGTATTGAATGATTTTGAGAGAAAGATTACCTGTCTGAACTTGAACAATTACACATCAGAAAGTGTTGCTTGGTAGCTCGATCGATTTATTTTCAAACGTTCGAGGCCAGCTCTGTATTGTCCCAAGTTGAGGAAACAATCGTCGGTGAAATGTTTGGACCATACACAACTTTGGGAAGTTGTGTCGCCGCATTTCCAGAGAAAATAAAATTAACCCATTGTTTCTTCAGTGGCTCGGATGAAGGAACTAAATACTTTTGTGTTCATTTGTACATCCAAACACTGAGTAACTGCCATGCTTCGGCTGCGCAGTTCCGCCTGTCATTGAACATGGGCTGGCATATGCACATTTTTGGAGTCGTACATATTAATGATCCCGACAGTCGGTATTATGTGAAGATTCGCCTATTTTTCAGGGGTGTTTTTCAAAAACAAGATTTAAGTAAGAAGGAGAAAACAATGGTGTTTGAGACTCACTGTATGTCATGTCCATGTACTGAACTCTTGTTATTTAACTATGCCAAAATAAATTCAATTTCACATTCTAGGCAGAGGTGGGTAATCTAGAGCCAAAGAGTAAAAGTCCTGCCATATGTTTATTCCACCCATAAACTCAGTCAGCTGATTTCACTAATTAGTTCTGTCTCCTGTCTGAATTAGCAAATCCAGGTGATTGGAACAAAATACTGAGGAGGACTTGTACTTTCTGAACCTGGACTTTACACCTCTGGCCACATGTCAGCCAAGAGCAAAGAAGTAAACCAGAACTGGACCTTATCGTATAGCCAAACAATTTGTGTATATTAAATATGGAATAATTTCAGACACAGCCTTAGATGAAATCCACTGAAGAGAAAAGAAGACATTAAATCTGTGAAGATCTCAGCAGAGGAGGATTAAACAACTCTACAAACAGCATTACCAGCTTTTACTAACCAGACTGCCTTTATTTCTGTCACACGTCTACAGAAGTTTTATTGAGAATTAACAGAGGTTTAACTCTTTTTCATTTGAAGTCACCATAACAGTGAATAGTGTTTCCATTAGTTGGTCTCTGGAACTCTGGAACACAGGCTCCTGTGACAGTGTGTGTGTCAAACACATTTACAACAGCAGAGAAAGCTGAGTTCATGGGTGGAATAAACATATGGCAGGACTTTTACTCTTTGGCCCCTGGATTACCCACCTCTGATTCTAGGGCACCTTTAAATTAACTTTCCTGGGAGTTTATTTGGATCCAGACTAGGGCTGGGCGATATATCAAATCACATTGTTATGCGCATCTCGTCAGTAAAGCCAGTTCCTTGATTAGTAGTAAATCGCCTTCACCTGCTTTCAGATGGAGCGGCATTTACTACAAAGAGCCGTAGTTAACTGACAAGCTGAGCCATGTCGCATTAATATCGCGGACGTATCGCCAGCGATAATTAATGCGATACGGCTCAGCTTGTCAGTTAACTACGGCTCTTTCTTCACAGTAAAAACTCCAGTGTTAAATTAACACTCCTGGGTGTGTATATGAGTCCACACTCAAGAGTGTTAAAGTTAATGAGATAATTAAGTGATTAATTGAGTTATGATTGAGCATTATTGAAGACACCTAAAGCAGAATCACTGAAGGAGAAAATCTAAAATTGTAAGCCACCGTTATGGCGATCATTGTTTGCTTTAGTTGGGCTCTTGACCCTTATATTATTAACTTTAGCTTTTGATTGGCTTTTGTATCTGAGTTGTAACTGCCAGATGAACAAAGAAAATGGTGTTGGTTAGATAATGATAATCATCATTTGAACTTTATATTTGTTATTTATGCTGTTGGTTACAGCATAACTGTTATTCTGCATAAAAATCCAGAATTTTTGATATAATTTAAAGGATTTTTTAAAAGTTGTTTCACACACAAAAGTCAAGATTCAGTCAATGCATCTCAACAATGGTGACGAGCAGAATATTCAATTAGGCATATTTACATAGACAATTCAGATCATAATTTATTCATACCGCAATGCATGATGGGAGCCATTAATGAGTTGTGATTGGTGGCAGCCACTGCAACATGGATTATTATTGTCACCATTGTTGAGATTCACAGGCTGATTCTTGATATCTGTGAGTGGCCACACAATTTTTTCAACATCCTTTGAACAATGTATCAAATTGTATAAACAAAAGGTAAAAGTCTACAAATGAGTTTTGTGTCAAATGATGATCATGTCCAAACATAATCAACACCAGCTCATCAGCTTTCCTTGTTGTTCATCCAGCTGCTATAATTCATGTACCCAGCCAAACAAAATCTAAAGTTAAACATTTAAGGGTCAAGACCCCAACTAAAACACACACTGACCACCATGATGGTGACTTAAAAATGTGACTTTCTCCTTCAGTGATTCTGCTTGTTAACATCAGGTGTCTTTAATAATGCCCAATCATCACTCAATTATTCACTTAATTATCTCATTAACTTTAACACTCTTGAGTCTGGATCCAAATAAACTCCCAGGAAAGTTCAATTAACACTGGAGTTTTTGTTGTGGGTGGAATAAAATATGGCAGGACTTTTACTTTCTGACCCCTGGACTTTTCTCCTCTGATTAAATCTGTGAAGATCTCAGCAGAGGAGGATTAAACAACTCACAAACAGCATTAGGCTACCAGCTTCACATATTACTAACCAGACTGACTTTATTTCTGTCACACGTCTACAGAAGTTTTATTGAGAATTAACAGAGGTTTAACTCGAATGTGTTTTATTTGAAGTCACCATAACAGTGATCAGTGTTTCCATTAGTTTGGCTCTTAACTCTTATTTTATCTTAAATTTTTTATGGTTCCTGTGACAGTGTCTGTGTCAAGCACATTTGCAACAGCAGAGACAGTTAAAATAAAACTAGATCAGGTGATGATGATTTCCTGTTTATGGTTTAATAATCATCTTGAATTAGGCTGATTCGCTGATGTATCTTAATCTAACAATTATGATGACACATTAATATATATTTTGTAAACAAACCCTGTTACTGCAGCATGAAATCCAGCAATATTACAACAATAAGTTAGACGATTTTAACAAACATGAGCACGAAAAAAGCTGTGTATGATGACACACACAGAAATGAACAATTAGCGTATGAATCTCAAAAATGGTGACAATCAAAAGTACTTTGCTGCAATGCATGCTGGGTACCAAAACTCCCAGCATGCATTGCAACCTGAATAAATTATGCAGCTGAATTGGTTGATTCTAAATATTTGCTTTTATTTTTTGCTGTTGTTTTTGTTGTGAATTGGTAGCTTTCCAGTGATGTTCTGAATGAATGTGTTTATCTACATATTCTTGATTGTCACCATTGTTGAGATCCATACGCTGATTGTTGATATCTGTGTCTGTCAGTGTAGGTTAACTCTTTTTCATGTTTGTTAGATTTTTTTTAAATGATTGTTATTTTGCTGGATCTCGTGTTTTAATAACACAGGGTTTGTGAGTGAATATGTTAGTGGAACAACTGTTGTTGGATTATAAAAACCTCCATTAATCAGGCTTTTTCATGGTTGAAACAGGTAACCATCCGTCACCTGATCTCATTTCATTTTAGCTTTCTTTGGTACTGTAAATGTGTTTAACATGCACACTGTCACAGGAGCCAAAATAGACAAATTATATTATAAGAGTTAAGAGTCCAACTAATGGACACACTGATCACTGTTATGGTGACTTCAAATGAAACAGTTGAACCTGTTAATTTTCAGTAAAACTTCTGTAGACATGTGACAGAAATAAAGTCAGTCTGGTTAGTAATAAGTGAAGCTGGTAATGCTGTTTGTAGAGTTGTTTAATCCTCCTCTGCTGAGATCTTCACAGATTTAATGTCTTCTTTTCTCTTCAGTGGATTCATCTAAGGCTGTGTCTGAAATTACTCCATATTTAATATACACAGATTGTTTGGCTACAATAAGGTCCAGTTCTGGTTTATTTCTTTGCTCTTGGCTGACATGTGGCATTGCTATGCAGAGCTGTAAAGTCCAGGTTCAGAAAGTAAAAGTCAGATTTCAGACAGGAGACAGACCCATACAAAAATGTAATATATGGCCATATATGTACTTATATTTTAAATAGTATGACATATATCTATACATATATTTGACTTATCTGAGAACACAATATATGCCTGCAACATATATGAACATTTATGTGTCCAAACATGTGAAGAAAATATTTGAGTTCATCCATATATGATACCATATATCTGCATATATTACAGTATAGTATTGGTTTCTCACATATATGGACAACATTAAGTATACATATGTGACATACATATTTGTTTTCCACATATTTAATAAATGTATGTAAACATACATGGATGTGATACTGATGCATTTTTAAAGCTGTGGCATATGGTTATGGTACTTTGTGGATGTATTTGTCAAAAATGACAAAGAAAAACTGCATTATTGTATTATAATGTATTGTATACTATATGTGGTATATACAGACACACCATCTCCAACTATATAGGCATTTAATTACAAGGTATTCAAAAACACTCTCAGAAAAAAAAGTTACACAGTGGTACAAATAATGTTCCTAAAAGAACAGTTTTGTACCTTTTCAATAATAGTACCTTTAATGGTACAGGAAAGACCTCGGACATGGCTGCCCTCTTTATCGTCAGAAGAACTTTAAAGTCTGGACTCGAAATACAAGATAAAGAGAAGAGGACATGCAAAGGTGGGTTTTATGTTTATGTTTAACCAATTCATTTTTTTATTATACAACGTTACAGCTACTCAACATGACAATAGCGAGTGTAAACAGCTTAATGTACGAATCCAGTCGGTGATATTAGCCGTCTGCAAAAAAATCAATTGAGTTTCTGCGTCGTAAGTTAAACATTTAATACGTAATTGTTGTAAATTAATGCTCAACCAGAGCTACTTTACATTAGTCCACAATACTTTATGCAGTTGTTGAACAACGTGATTGAATGCCACCGAACAGTGCACAGATACAATAGACTAGTTTATCACTTTGTGTTTAAATGAATGCGATTACCTGATTCTGCCCTAAGTCACATGTCATACATTTTTATCATATAACTTTGTTGAAACTCAGCAAATGTGTCTTTGATTTTTAGATCATGAAGATGATGGGAAAAACTGCCTGGTCTCACTGATCATCACACATCTGAAAGTCTGACTTCAAGTATCAGTACAATGATTTATTTGAGTCAATCTTAATCTTGTGACATTCTTTTTTCTGATGAGGTTGAATTTTTATTCCTAAAACAAAATGTTTGCCATAATGACAGTGATGTCAATCTTGATAAAGCACAGTGACTGCACTTCAAATGAAATCTGAAAGATTTCTGTAACTTAATTGAAAGTATATTCATATAAAACTCTGACATTCATAAAGTATGGTAGCATACAGATACCTAATGTCAATATGAAATGTAACATGCAAAATGGCAATGCAATGTGTAAAATGGCAATGTATTTCTGTTTTTATATTTACATATTATATATGATATGTGCAACATCTGGAGCAAAACAGTTATTCTAAATCATAAACCATACTAAAGAGATCGTAAAATAATTTGAATCGAACTGTTTAGTCCAAATTTTTCTGAGTCAGACCAGTAGTTGCATAGCTATCAATGGAAGGACAGAAAACGTTCCCATTTCATTAAAAGATCTTCATTTGCTTTCCAAAGATAAACTAAAGTCTTACAGGTTTGAAACTACATGAGGGTGAATAATTAATGACAGAATTTCCAATTTTGGGTGAACTAACCCTTTATTTACTAAAAATATTGTCCATGTGACTTGTTTGTCTTATTTTTTTTAGTGAACATCTTGTCTTTCACCATACAGTAGCCCTAACTCTACTTTACACATTCAAGAGTGCATGATAAATCCTGTTCACAACAGTAGCACCTCATTGCAGTACACGAAATCCAGGGGATGTAGTCGGATCCAGATTAAGGGGTGGAGCTTGGTAGGTTTAGGTGTATGTAAGGTGTGAGGAGTTGGATCTGGATCCGACTCCTCCCCGTGGATGTCATGTTCTGCAGTGAGGACCCTCTCGTTCACAATGGCCGTTCTGAAATTATTCTAAAGTTAAAGCAATATTTTTGTGTAAACACAATTTCTCAAATGTGGGAACAAGCTTATATTATAGAAGTGCAAAATATGGAGAGGAAACCTGTAAAATAGGGCTGCAGCTAACATTTTACTTTTCTGTGTATTTTAAATGAAACTTTAAGTGAATCATTTAAAACTGCTTTTTTGTGGAAAATGTAAAAATGCAGAAAGTTTTTTTTGTTTTTTGTTGGTGAAACTGTTGTTTTCTTATCTGCATTTCAGTTCTTCCAGAAATGGGTCGAATGCATGCTGTGGTTGATTAAATGTGTTTCCAGGATTCCTTAAAGGTATAGTTCAGCTAAAATTTTTAATTCTGTCATTAATTATGCACCTTCATGTCGTTCCAAACCCGTAAATGATCATCGTTTATCTTCAGAACACAAATAAAGATATTTTTTATAAACTCCAAGAGCTTTCTGTTCCTCCACTTGTAGCCTACGCAACTAATACATTCAAGCCCCAGAAAGGTAGTAAAGACACCAGTAAAGTAATCCATGTGACTCCAGTGGTTTAACCTCAATTTTATGAAGCGATGCAAGTGCTTTGTTTTGTGATAAAACAACAAAACAAAAAAAACATAATTTACCTCTATATTTACAAAATTATATTATCTAAAGCACATTCACGGAACAACACCCGGTCCTGAGTCAACACAATACGCATGTGTCGTAGTGCTCTCCCTAATGGATTGCATTCCTACTGGTTAGTAATTTTGTAAATAAAGTGGTAAATTGTGGTGGTGTTTTTTTCTTTTGTTGCAAAAAACAAACAAAGCACCTGCATCACTTCATAAAATTGTTTAAAGCACTGCAGTCACATGGATTACTTCAATGATGTCTTTCCTATCGTTCTGGTCCTTGAATGTGTTAGTTGCATTGCTCCCAAAGAAGGGACAGAAAGCTCAGAATTTCATTAAAAATATCTTCATTTGTGTTCCGAAGATGAACAAAGGTCTTATAGGTGTGAAATGACATAAGGGTGAGTAATTAACTAAATCATTTTAATTTTTGGGTGAACTAACCCTTTAAGCAAAATTGTCCAATGTGTTGAGGTTGGCTAAGCTGAAACCTGTTATAGAAGCACATTACATGCCAAACGAGATGTTGCAGGATTTGTAGTTCACCCAAACAACGAAACAGTTGATGTGCCCCATTGACTTCCATAGTATGAATAAAATAGAAAAATAGCAACAAATTCTATGGAAGTCAATGGGGCACATCAACTGTTTAATTTTAAAAGAACTCAAACAGGTTTAGAACAACTTGAGGGCGAGTAAATGACAGAATTTTCAGTTCTAGGTGAACTATCCCTTTAAGTCAAGAGGTCAAATTTTAGCTCGTCATTGGGAGTTTAAATATAATCAATTTACTTCTGTATTTTCTAATACTGATTCTTCATTTTGTTCAGGAAGAACCGGCTACAGCACAATCCACTGTGCAGATTTTGGGAACGTCTTGACAGGACGTGTCTTCAGTGAGAGGAGAATCTTTAGCAGTGTTATTATGGAGGGTTCTGAAATCGCTGAGCAGTCGGGGTGGAGGATGGTGTTTAGTTAAATAAATGCCAGAGGTATTGTGTGAAAAGTGAAAAACAAAAGTCTAGCTTTGTTGTAGATGAGAAAATATATTTGATGTACTGTAACATTTTATTGTAATTGCATTTTTAATTCTTTTAAATCTTTTTCAAGTGATATTCTGTTAATTTTGCGAATGTGATGTATTAACACAAAGAAATACTTTACTGTAAGTTGGAACGAAAGTATTCAAACGTTCATATGTATTTACAGAACTGATTAAATTGATGCTTTTGGATTCAATTTCAGTTGTTGAATGTGCGTTATTCAATAGGAAAATAGCCTTAGTTTTCGAAGGAACAAATTTGACAGTTAAGGTACAAAGGGGCTTGTCACTAGGGTGGTACCTTAAATGATCAAATTTGTACCTTTGATAAAAGTACAACATTGTACCAACAAGTTTAAAAAAACAAAAGGTATTTTGGTTGCCCATGGTACAAATCATGTCCTTTTAAGGTACAAACTGGAATGGACCAAATTTGTTCCTCTATATTAAGGTACAATTTTGTACCAGTAAAAGACCGCCCCAGTGACAAGGGTTTGTACCTTTGGTACAAAATTGTACCTTTTTTTTCTGAGAGTGTATATGATATAAAACAGTACATTATATTTGTATCCCTAATATAAGTGAAAGTATGTACTATGGAAATAAGTACATATATGCATGTATACATATATGCGTCTTACATATATTTAACATTTATGTGCATATACGGGAAAATATGTAAGACGCATATATGTATACATGCATGTACATAAATGCATGTATACATATATGCGTCTTACATATATTTAACATTTATGTGCATATACGGGAAAATATATGGCACTTACATGAAAACGGCCATTTTTGCTATATTTTGAAATATATGTTTCATATATGTCTATGTGTTTTACATATATGAATTTTGCATATATTCTCATACAGGCAGCAGACATACATGGGCACTGACATTATATATGTAATTTACATATATTTACATATATTACATTTCTGTATGGGGAACTAATTAGTGAAATCAGCTGACTGAGTTTATGGGTGGAATAAACATATGGCAGGACTTTTACTCTTTGGCCCCTGTATTACCCACCTCTGCTTATTACCAACCAGACTGACTTTATTTCTGTCACACGTCTACAGAAGGTTTAGTGAGAATTAACAGAGGTTTAACTCAGTGGATTTAATCTAAGACTGTCTGAAGTCAGTTGTAGTTCTTGTGTTTCCGCTCGTCTCTTTTTCTGTTCTCTTCAGAGGTGTAAAGTCCTGGTTCAGAAAGTAAAAGTCCCCCTCAGTATTTTGTTCCAATCACCTGGATTTGCTAATTAGCAGTTTTTCAGCAGGAGATAGAAATCAGCTGACTGAGTTCATAGGTGGAATAAACATATGGCAGGACCTCTACTTTCTGACCCCTGGACTATACACCTCTGAAACATGAAATTATAATCTAAAGGTGACTGTCACTCTACCTCCTTTTCAGTCTGTTCAAAATGTAAGTTGTTAGTAACAGCTGAAAAAACAATGACGAATACCAATGAATCAACAAACACAAATAATACCAAGAGCTCATGAATGCATAATTACCTGCACAGTATGCTGAATCACAGAGAGTTGGTCTAACCAGCTCATAGACATAATAATTGCCTGGACAGGCTTTGACTTTAATGGGATAAGACCCGTAATAGCAGCAGTATCTCCCATCATAACCGCAGACATCTCGAGTGACGACTCCATCTGTTACTGTTGGGTGTCCACCACGGATCCACAGTGAGACTGCAGTGCCACAGCTGGACTGAGCAACACACGTGTCTGGGATATGAGCGCTCAGGCTGTTAATGAAGAGACGATACCAGCCGCTCCAGGAGACATACTGGTCACAGTTGCTGCCTGTAGCATCTGTATTATTGATGGATCTCCAAGTATCGTTCAGCACAGTGTAGTTGTAGCAGGGGTCAACGGAGGGATAAGCTGTAGTGAAAAACATTTTAAAAAATATTGTTAAAAAAATTATATATCATATAATACTTTTTCATAAAATCGAATTAATTCTACTTCACTGTGGCTAGAATGACTATAAAACATCTTAACCAGAGGCCTCATCAGCAAACGTCCAACAAGCTTAAAAATAATATAAACAACTACAAATCAATCCATAAAAACCTTGATATATACAGCAAAAAAAGTGTGATTTCTAAAACTGTAAAAGACATGTAAATGAATAAATTAATTTATTACATGTCTCTCTGAAATGCTTGATTCTGATTGGTCAGTGCAGTTTATGTAACCAAAACACAGCCCACTCACTAGATGTCAGTATTTTTTTGTTTTTAATGACCTCTTCCAAAGTCAAAGTCTGAGTTGTAGACAGACTTTTACAGTTCTTCCTGAACCAAAACAATGAGCTTATGCTGCGTTCACGCTATCTGTTAATGCTTTTATGACGAATGTCACATGGACACACAGGAAAACAGGTCTCATAGCATCCACTTGTGAAGTATTAACATTATTTATTATCAATTACATTTAACGGTAACCAGCTAATCTAGCTAGTTCCTTTTATTGTGGTGTTTTTATACAATTTTTATATTCAAATGTTAGGTAGAAAAATAAATTTTTTTAACTTTTAGATATCAATCTGCCTATATGCGATGGACATCTGTTATACTCATCTGTTTTCACTCCTTTGATTGTATCTTGAATAATCAATATTTAAATATTTTATATTTATGCTCAATATTTAACGAAGCACAAAAGACCGAACCGGAAGCACTCCTGAAGGGAATATTATGTTATATTGCTACAAAACTGCACACATTTAACTGCATTTGTACCATCTTCACAAACTAACACAAGCGCCCACACGCGCACACACACACACACACACACACACACATACCATCACATTCATCAGGCCAGAAAATAAACCAATTTAAAGGTTGTATCAGTGATTTCAGGCCCAAAAATAAATGTCTAGTAATCTTTCCTAACGATCCGCTAGCTGCCCACCCCATAAGCAGGCTGTCAAAAAACGCGTCTCTGTATTAGCAATCACCGACAGGGGCGGGTGTTGTGAGGTTTTGAGCTTGTGCACGGCTGGACGTGAAGTCAGAGCAACACCCGCTCCTGTCGGTGATTGGTTGAAACACTGTTTATTTTGGTTTTGAGTGGTGGTTGTACCCAGTTGTTTTTGTGTGCAGATCTCAGAGCCTAGGCTGCATACAGAGACGCAGTTTTTTGACAGCCTGCTTATGGGGCGGGCAGCTAGCGGATCGTTAGGAAAGATTAGACATTTATTATGGGGCCTGAAATCACTGATACAACCTTTAATACACACAGATTTTGAGGCTCAGATAAGGTCCAGTTCTGGTTTATTTCTTTGTTCTTGGCTGACATGTGACATTGCTATGGCCTGCTTGTGGCCCAGATCTGGCAAACAGGAGTGGGCCACCCAAGGGCCGTCATTCCACGCTTCATGTGGACCAGATCATCTTTCCACATGTGCCAGATGTGGGCCCGGATCTGGGCCGACACAATGTTGCAATGTGGGAGTGTGTGTTACTTTACCAGGTGAGATGGCCGGTGGTGTGACAGTTGTAGGGCTGGTGTTAATGCTGCTAACATCTGAAAGTTTAGATGAATAATGATTAATGTACCGAAACACAAATATCATGAATGTGTAGAAAGAGCTCATGTGAATATTATTACCTGTACAATATGCTGAAGAACACACAGTTGGTCTAACCAGCTCATAGACATAATAATTGTCTGGACAGGCTTTGACTTTAATGGGGTAAGACCCGTAATAGCAGCAGTAATATGCCCAGTTACCACAGACATCTCGAGTGACGACTCCATCTGTTACTGTTGGGTGTCCACCACGGATCCACAGTGCGACATAAGTGCCACAGCTGGACTGAGCAACACACGTGTCTGGGATATGAGCGCTCACGCTGTTAATGAAGAGACGATACCAGCCTCTCCAGGAGACATACTGGTCACAGTTGCTGCCTGAAGCATATATATTACTGATGGATCTCCATGTGTCGTTCAGCTCAGTGTAGTTGTAGCAGGGGTCTGATAGATTAGCTGTTATGAAAATATATTAAGATATCATGACATGTTATTGTTAATAAAATGTTCTTGCTATAAAATCTATCCAGAAGTGCAGCTTTAGTCATTCCTATCTTTTTTTATTTTCCAACTAACAAAATATTACTTCTAAAGGGGAAGCAGAACCGCAAATCATGAGTAACACAGTTATATCAGCCATTCACATACAGTATTCTTCAAAAATGTAGAAAAATATTACTAATCACAAGAAAAACAATGGACATTTCAGCACAATACATTACCAACAGTGGTTGTCTCTTGTGTGACAGTAATAGAGGCCAAGAGATCTGAGATAAAAAATGATAATGGATACAAATTAATCAACAAATTACAAAATATGCAATATTTGAACCAGAACATTCTAGGTGAACTGAAACTCTTGGCTGTCCAGCACATTAATAATGTCACAGCTCAGTCATCTCAATGAAAGAAGTGTGTCGATATTAAGAGGGATTCATTTTGAGCGGCTGCTCTCCAAAGATCATCAAACACACATCATTAGATCAATGATGGCCAAATCTTATAAAGTATTATTTAGAATATTCTGTGTTGATTCCGGGGAGGATTTAAAATGGTGAAATGTTTTAATCAGATTGGAAACGTATAATAAAATTAGCCATAATATTTCTTAAACATACATGTAGGCCTGCTTATGTGTTATTACAACAAAAAATAAATGAGCAAAAACTTGACTTACACAGCATAACAGAGATGATAGTTTGTGCTCTTATAAAACCTGTCATGAAATACAAAGAAAAATAATAAATAAAAATATAAATTAATTAAAATGAAATGAAATTTTTATTAAATTGCAATTTTGAGTTTGAGAAAACTACATTCATCATCTGACCGCAGTGCATGTCATAAATGTTTTTGCATTAGTGTGAAGCACTTTCATAATATACTCAACTTTATGAAGAGAGGACGCCATTTTCAGTTTGATCATTCCTGTGTATTTCTCTTTATATAAAAACAGTTCAGATGACGAGTTTCCTTTACAGTTTAGAGAAAAAAGAAAAGAAAAAAATACCCATGACATTGATTCATGACTTAATTCCACTGTATTTGTGAGTTTACAGTACATGTTTCAATAGTTATAATGAGGAGAGTCTGTAATCGTTTGGAGACACATGATGGCGCCATTAAGCTACTCTATCTTACTTTTGTTTGTGAAAAGAGAGAAAATCCATGGGTTTGTGTTTGTTTATTGCAGGGCCATCACTAAACTCTTTTTACGGGGAACGAATCCCAGTGAAAAACTGCTGTCCCTGCTGTAAAATATTACTGATATAAATCCTTGGTTGATGGTGGATATTAAATTATACCGACCTACTCATAATTTCACTGATATTTTAACTAATGTGTAACTTGTGTTTTCTGTCAGAACTAGCCATTTGTGAAAATAATTCACTATTGATAATTGGGGCCTTTTATACACAACACCGTTTTCAACTAAAAACTGAAAACGTTTTTTGCATTTTGGGGGACTGAAAAGAAACTTTTGAAAACGGGTTTCAAAGAGCACGTTTTTGAAAACGATATTGTTATCGTCTCCATGACGGTAAACTTCAAAAATGCGAATCTGTGAAAATGGTAACGGCATACAAGCGTATTACGTGTTTAGTGTAGTAAAAGAAAGCGTATCGCATACTGATCTTAACGTGTAAACACCCTAGGCAATGTTTACACGGAAACGATCAGAAGAGAAAACGCAAAAGTGGCGTTGCGTTATCACTTTTTATTCTACGTTTAGTACGTTTACGATTGGGGGGCGGTGGGGTCCATTCGGCTAGGTGGCGATGTGAAGCCCTGCCACACAACAACACCAATATCGGAGAATATTTTGTACAACAGCTGAAAACTCTTGTACGTTTATCAGAGCTGCTAGGGCAACTTGAAGGTCTGACCAAAGCCCGTCTACGGAAAGCCTGGGCACTCCTATTGTACCGAATAATGGTTGCAGTTCCACCAGAGTTCCACTGGGGGCGATCATCCGAGTGCAGAATGAATGGGAGTCTATGGAGCTAGACAGCTAAATTGGTCTCTTTCACCCGATTGCCGTTGAGAAATCTCAAATTTTATTGTAGGTTTTGCAAGTTCAACATGGGTTATAGGTCGAAAGTTGAATGAACGAGTACTTATGTCCTTTCGATTTCTTACAGGTTGAGTTGTTGTTGCCCATAACACGCTAGCATTCTGCTAATGTGTATGACGTCATTGACATTTTAAAAGACTTTTTGAAGCAAATAAGTGACACTAAAAAACTAACACCCAGCAATGTGTAATTTCTTTGTATCTCCTTTCGAATACAATATTCAAATTACTAGACAAAAAATTATATCCTGAGGCTACGTTTACACATAGCCGGGTATTTAAAGAAACAAATATTTACCCCCCCTCTGTTTTCAATGATAACATCGTGCACACGACCCGCATAAATACGCCGCGAGCACCATCATAACTATGCCAAACCTATGGGCGGCAGTGTAGGGAGAAGGATAAAGCCAATCAGAATCCTCAGAATCGACACGAGAGAACCTAAAACCCCGTTTCTCCCAGTTGGCACGGCAACACATAACCGGCGTTTTCAGAAATCTCCACTTTGGCCGGAGTTTTTAAAAATAATCCTTTACTGTGATAAAAACTGGGTTTTCGTGTAAACGAGAGGCCAAACCGCAGGGAAATATCTACGTTTTCCCTCCGTGTAAACGGGGCCTGAGAAAAGTGGATTTCTGGGGGTGAAACCTCATAGACTCCCATGCATTCTGCACTCGCCTGCGAGCGCCCCCGCATGGACAGAGACGTGTTACTGCAGCCATTCCAGAACCCGGAAGTAACCAGAGAGTGCCAATTCTCTTGTATTAGACATTCTCTGGTCCGACGTATGGAAATAATCCGACATGTTGGTTGTTATTTTCCTGTTCTGGCGCACGCCTGTGACATAAAAGCCTCGTTCACACTACAAGTGACTTTGTCGCTGCAGGTCGCCAGTGGCTGGCGATGATGTCGCTAGTGGGCGTTCCCACTACTGGTTGCCTAGTAATGTTTATGAGTGACATCCAATGACAGCGAATCAGTTTTCATGGCGCTAAAAAAAAACATTCTGGAGGTAAAATACTAAAAATAAATAGACTCAGTACATAAAAAAGTCTGAAAATGAATGATAAACAGAAAGCGATTTTTGTCATTGCAGCCGTGTATCTACGGCGAAAGCGAAAACGCTGGTCTATCAGGGTTCATGAAACAATTCGGGCTCGGAGTCAGCACAGTGAGTACCACCGGCTGGTGCAGGAGCTGCGGCTGGAAGAAGTCCGGTTCCAGCAGTACTTCAGGCTGGACAGAACACAGTTTGATGAGCTGCTGCGGAGGGTTGGTCCCCTGATTGCAAAGGACAATACACGTTTCCGACGAGCCATTTCCCCCATTTCCCATTTTCCGAAAATATGCAGTTTTAACGACATAAGATCTCGTTATTGCGACGTAATTGAGTGGAAAAAGAAAAATGTATGTGGCAGCAATGCGTCACCGTGGTTTTGTAACTCTACTGTCCAAGCAGGACGTGAACTTATCGATTATCTCTTCTAGTTACAGCACATGAACGAATATCAGGAAATGTTTTATATGACTTTGCAAGATAATTTGTGTGAATTAATATTTACTAGGCCTATTTGAAAAAAAAAAGCTATGTATAAGCAAGGTAAAAACACTTAATTGATATTAAAAAAGATAATTGAAGATCAGTGGGGGGGAAATAAAGAATGAATAAGGTATTATTCATTCCTTATGAGCTATTTGGTATACCCCCGCAGCAGACGCAGACGTCACGTTCGGCAGACGAACGAGTGATGTGGCAGACGCAGACGTCACGTTCGGTAGACGCAGACGTCACGTTCGGAAGACGCAGATGTCACGTTCATTGAGACGAGTGCATGTTGCAAAGTCATATTAAAGAGCTGATCGGAACGCCATATTGAACTGAATGGTAACGTGTCACTTTGTCGCTTGTACTGTGAACGGGGCTAAAGACGGGAACACGACGGTGGAGCGTTATTAAGATTTCCACTCTGGAGGGTGGTTTAATTTTTTTTGCGTTTTTAAGCCCCAAAAACACCGTCACCTCGTAAACGAAAGGCACATCTGATAAAATATTTGTACGTTTTCATCCGTGAGCGGGCACATTCGCCAAGCAACGGTAAATTATATATCCAAAAAAAGATGATAAAAATATGGAGACTTTTTGATAGGGGTTTGTTTCTCAGTACATGAAAGGCTAAAAAAGCTCCAGGTTTATAGATTCTGCAATTTTAGTGTCTTTGATGAAAACTGTAGCTAAATGAAGAGCTTTTGTAGCTTTTAAAGAGATTTGGCTTAATAACCGTGACGATAAGATGTTGTACAGTGCTGTTGATGTAATAGACCACACTGTTAAAAAGTACACATCAGTTGATTTTTTTTAAATGAATACATTTAGAGACTAGCCTAAGCGAAACTAAAGACTGATGGTGAGAGCTGTTCATGATAGCCGTGTTACTGTTAGTTCCACCAGAGATATTCAACACAGCCTGAAAACTGTGCTAAAGTGCTAAAAAAGGGTTTAGTTTTCACTTGAACACTGATGTCTGTTATATCCACTGTCCATCAATTTAATTTTCAGTAACTTGATTTACAATTTGCAACCCTTGCAACATTAAACAATTCTTTGAAATTATGAATATTAACCAAATTACTCAAAATAACACACAGATAGTGTATGATGCAGTATAGTTGTTTTTAAAAGGCTGACGGTTCATCATCATCATCATGAATATCAGAGATAATGATCTAAAGATGAGGATTTCTCCTGCACAACATGTTGCTTAAATATCTTGAAACACATATCACAAACAGCTAATAAAGACCCAACAACTGTGAGATTAACAGTGACACTAAAGCATTTCATTCTCATCTGATATTTTAAGTATTACAAGAGTGTCTTACCTGATATGAGTGTATCCTTAAATGATCTTCGGGTGAAGACATGTAAATATGTGTGTGTCAGAAGTGTAAATGACAAATATCTGCTCATCCACCTGAGAAAACACATTTTGTTATCTCCATTCAAATTTATATTCAAATTCATACACAAAGACAGAACACATGCTTTTTATACTCATTAAACGAACATCAATACAAAGGTCACGTCTAACACTGTTTCTATATTGTAAAATCTTCACCTGGGATAGTTGGGATCTTATATATTATTTGAACTGTTTATGATTTGAGTGTGAATTTCATTATACCAAGTGAATACACTGTAAAAAAAAAAAAAATTGTGTTATCTTTTTGCATGTTTTTTTTTTTTTTAGTTTAATTAACTTATTTTGAAAAGTGTACCTGACAAATTTGGAAAGGTTTACCTGACAAGTTTTAAAGTACAATGAACTGATTTAATTTAGTTAAGTAAGCTTTGAATCTAAGTTCGGCCAACTAAAGTTAAGTTTTCTAAACTACATCCAAAAAGTTCAGCCAACTAAAGTGGTGTTTTGAAACTTTAAAACCTGCAGCAAATAATTAATTACTTCTAGAACATTAATTTGTAAAATACATTTCATTTAAAAAAAATGATGGTAAATTAACGATCACTGACACAATTTTCAATACAAAATGTATTGCATTGAACTCCTTTCCATGAGGTTGTTTTCTGTTTTTTTTTTAGGTGTGTTACTCCTGTCTCAATGCATGTCTTGTGGATGAATCTGTTACATAACATTAATCACCACACAGCATTCAACATAGAATCACTAAACACAACACTCTAAAATGCCACTCCTACAACATACAATAATCAGCGAATCATGTGCAAAACACTCTGACTTTTGAAGTTGAACATTTATGTTTGAAGCGGTTTTAAAAGCTTGAAGTTTAGGTTTTAATACCACGCAGTCTACCAGACAGCAAGATAGATAGATAAATTAATTTTAGTTTACTATGAAAGCATTATATTATAACTGAAGTAAAACTTGGAGAAAATGTAGTGCAGTTGTTTCACTATAAGTTAAAGGGTACCTATTATGGATTTTTGAAAATTGCCCTTAATGCAGTGTGTAACATAGATCTAAGTGAACAAAAACATCCCGCAAAGTTTTAAACATGAAAGTTCACCGTATACAAAGTTATTGTCTCTCAAAAGTAAGAGTCGACTCTGAGTCGCTGATATGAATCGTTCGACGAACGATGCTTTTCCTTTGTCTAGATGACGTCAACTTGACAAGTTATTTGAATAAGATACGCCCACTCATTGCGCGCGCCGCAGACACCAGTGAAACTTCATAACATCTCGACGAGACGAGAGTGTTCTGAAGTGCGAATCAAAAGCGAACTTTTTTTTCACTGCCCAGGGACAAGCATGTGAAGAAGCAGTGGCTAGAGTTTATATTTACAACTGTATCCGAACCTTCTGCTGTGTTCGTGTCATTTTAATGACGATCGCTTTACAAACATAAATGCTTTCAAGTATGGATTTGCAAGCTGGCTGATACTGAAGGAAGGTTCAGTACCAAGTTTATTTGGATCAGTTTCCTCCTCCGAATCGCAACCTGTAAGTATTATTAATAATTGTTGCTTTTATGGGTTTTGTAGCATGCTCAATAAGTAAGTGTGTGTGTGTGTGTGTGTGTGTGTGTGTGTGTGTGTGTTGTGTAAGTTACGCTCAGCGCAGCTTCTAGTAGGGCTGCACGATTAATCGCACAATATTGTTATGCGCATCTCATCAGTAAAGCCGGTTCCTTGATTAGTAGTAAATCACCTTCACCTGCTTTCAGATGGACGATATGATGCAGATATGAGTGTTAAAGTTAATGAGATAATTAAGTGATTAATTTAGTGATCATTGAGCATTATTTAAGACACCTGATGTTAACAAGCAGAATCACTGAAGGACAAAATCACAAATTGTAAGCCACCGTTATGGCGATCAGTGTGTGCTTTAGTTGGGCTCTTGATCCATTTACTTTAAGTTAAAGTTTTGTTTGTCTGCTGTTATTGATTTATTACAGTCAAATGAACAAAAACAAGTGTGATCTGATTGTGTTGGTTATGTTTTGACATAATCATGCTGTGATCTGAAAAATGAAACTCATTCAGATGATCTGGCTTAACTTGATAGTAACAGTTTAGTGGTTCTACGGCATATGACAATTGAAATTTTCTTATAATCCAAAACATTTAATAAAAATTGTTCTGATCAAATCACTTTAAAATGCATTTATTTAGAAACACAGACGTCAATAATCAGCCTGTGAATCTCAACCGTGGTGACAATAATAATCCTTGTTGCCACCAATCACAACTCATTAATGGCTCCCATCATGCATTGCGGTATGAATAAATTATGATCTGAATTGTCTATGTAATTTACTTTTCCTAATTGAATATTCTGCTCGTCACCATTGTTGAGATGCATTGACTGAATCTTGATATCTGTGTGTGCCTAAAAGAAAGATTTTTTTTTTTTTTTTTTACAACTCTTAAGAAATCTTTTATATTATATCTCATGCAAAATCTCAGTTATGCTGTAACCAACATCATAAATACAAACAATTAGTTCAAATGATGAATGTTATAATATAACCAACACCATTAGATCATTTTTTTTTCTTTGTTCATCTGGCAGGTATAACTCAGATACAACAGCTGAGCAAAATCTAAAGTTAATAATATAAGGGTCAAGAGCCCAACTAAAGCAAACACTCATCTCCATAATGGTGACCTGAAATTCCGGTTTTCTCCTTCAGTGATTCTGTTTTAGGTGTCTTCAATAATGCTCAATCATCACTCAAATAATCACTTAATTATCTCATTAACTTTAACACTCTTGAGTGTGGACTCATATACACTCCCAGGTGTGTTCATTTAACACTGAGTTTTTGCTGCGTACAAAGAGCCGTAGTTAACTAACAAGCTGAGCCAAATCGTGTTAAAATCGAGGCCTCGATTTTAACGCGATTTGGCTCAGCTTGTCAGTTAACTACGGCTCTTTGTAGTAAATGTCGCTCCATCTGAAAGCAGGTGAAGGTGATTTACTACTAATCAAGGAACCGGCTTTACTGATTAGACACGCATAACAATATCGTGCGATGAATCGTGCAGCCCTAGCTTCTAGGTCTCCAATGTAATTTTTTTTTAAATATGTGAAATGTTTGTCATTATTGGAGTTGTCATAAAGAATAGAGCAATACCTGTAGTACTGCAGTGCTTTATCAATATGTTTAAGCGTTGGGCTAACGCAAACAATAACTGACTGGGTCATCTGACCAATCACCGCAGATTAGCGTCACGCAAAGGAGGGGTTTTGAAAATGAATCGCCGAACGATTCATATGGGAGTCACTGAGCAAATCCGGTAAAAATAAATGCATATTATAAGACAACAAAAGTGTTTTTTGTCATTGCATGCTTGTAAAACTGTTGTTGGGGACTCCCAGAACAATATTAGGAAGATTTTTAATGCCATAATAGGTGCCCTTTAAAATAACATGTATACTTGTTCAAGTCAAGTCAAGTCAAGTCAATTTATTTATAGAGCACAACATAAAATCAACATTTGTTGATCCAAAGTGCTTTACAGACGGTCAAGAAAAAAAACAAAAAAACAAAACAATAATAATAACAGTAATAAAAGTAAATGGAGAAAACTATTAATAGTAATGAACTAATAAAAGAACATTTCTACGTACATATACACAGTGTACCATACACAGCGTCACTCAAACGCAAGAGTATAAAAGTGAGTCTTTAAGCTAGATTTAAAAATGTTGAGCGATGGAGAGGCCCTGATATCAAGGGGTAAGCTGTTCCAAAGTTTAGGTGCAGCAACCGCGAAAGCTCGGTCGCCTTTGGATTTGCAACGTGAGCGAGGGACTGATAAAAGAAGCTGGTCACCGGATCTTAATGACCTAGAGGTTGTATATGGCTGGATGAGCTGTTCATTCAACTTTCAGTCTAGTTGAGGACAAGAAAACTTAATATTTTTTGTTGTCTGGAAAATCTAGTTATCTCCTCACAAAATAAATAAATAAATTGAAATAACAAAATTGCAAACATATTTTTTACAGTGTATTACTCCCACAATACATTTATTTCCATTTTGGAGCATGAAACCCTTGAACCCAGTTTATATTTACCTTATTTGTTTATTTCCATTCTGCTGTGGCAAGATAAACACAGATCTGTCGACTACTTTACATCTTGCATCAAAGATGCAAATCCACCAAGGATTAGAGGAATGAGTGACGTCTTTTGAGCTAGGCTAATATTTAACAATTTCATTTTATTTGTTGCTGATGTAGGTCAATAAGTTATGACAACATACGTTTTTACATTGTTTTAACTCATTTAAATAAGTTAAGCAATTTTCAACCTTTTTTTAATGTTGTACAAGATTAAAGTCAGTTTAATGTAATTTAAGATGAAATTACTTAAGCATCCATGTTGATTGTACTTAAAAATTTAAGGCAGAAACGAGAGTTACGAATGTAACTACGGTTCTATGAGTTCTGGATGACCGCCAGAGGCAGTGCTTCCCACTGAATATTATCTGTCTTGCTCATGCACAAGTCGAGTCTAATAACAATAGTCATCACATGACCAGGTACGTCATGGGGATCCCCTCTATTTAACCCCGTGACATCCTGCAAACTGTCTCTACAGAATCTTTTCGCAAGACTTTGAGTGACAGAGTGCTCTGGCAGAAAAGTGTTCTCCTACAGGCATCTGACAATGGAGACTGTGCCAGCCATACTTGGCGGCGTGCCTGAGTGAGTGTTGACATGAGTCTACCCAACTCTCTTGACATGAATGCAAACGCTTGTAACGATGCATCGCTTACGATTTGGGCTGAAGGATCACCCCCAATAGGTTGGAGAGACTGGGATAGCGCCAGCATAAGATGGGAGAGCGAATTCCCTATGCGACCCATGCGTGCTGCATTATTGTACGCTTGACTAAGAAGATCGTCCGTGATTCTGCACTGAGGTCGCGGGCAGCGAGCATTAGGTCTCCAGGCCTCTTCCGGTGATATAATGAAAGCGGCGATAAATGGATCCACTTTCGGCATCTGACCCAGGCCATTAGAGTCTGGTTTCTCCATTGCTGCCAAGGCCCTGCTTGCTGTGGTATGATGAGTAAGTGACTTGAGATTAGCCCAGCACCTCTGAAGTTCCTCAATATAATCTTTGGATGGGGGAATGCTAAGAGCAGATGGTTTTGCCGTTCCTCTGAAAAAGGCACTGGAGGGAGCTGTCATTGTAGGGGCAGTGTCCAGGCTTAAGCCTGCCAACGCAATCTGGAGGGCAACAAAGTAAAGTTTGTCTTCAATCCGCCGCAGCCTCTGGAGGACGCACAACGCGCGGCTCCAACAAAAATGATTGTTACGAGGCTGTGAAAGACGGAATCCAAGTATTCTGAATGAAAGTTTTTCCTTTGACCTGCAATCTTTGCACGTCTGCGAGAAGATTAAAGGGACAGTTTGCAGGATGTCACTGGGTTAAATAGAGGGGGTTGATAGGGGTTAAAAATACGTCCCCATGACGTACCTGGTCATGTGATGACTTTGTTGTTATTCGACTCGCCCTGTGCATGAGCAAGAGAGATAATATTCAGTGGGAAGCACTGCCTCTGGCGGTCAGTAAGAATAAAATAGAACCTTTTTTTATACAGAGCATATATTTTGAAAAAAATAAATAAAATAAAAATAGTATTTGATTGATCAGTAGGTTTTCAGTAACTGAAAGGAAAGTTTTGTAGTAAAAAAAAAACCTTGGAAGCAGAAAAACCCCACTGAAAAGACTGCAGGAGGAAGATGCAGAACGCCTGAACTGCATTAAATTGTTTTCAGCAAAAACTCCAGCGTTAAATTAAATCTCCTGCATGGGGGGTTATTTGACAAATGAACCCTGAAGCAGTGTTAAAGTTAATGAGATAATTAAGTGAATAATTGAGTGATGATTGAGCATTATAGAAGACACCTGATGTTAGCAAGCAGAATCACTATTTTACTTTAGATTATTTGTTTTTGTTGAGCATCCGAGTGCGCAATTCACCTTCACTCTCTTGTAAGAAGAACAAACGAAACGCTGTTCAGTGCTGTTTATCCTCTTGTGGGATTTTTATTTAGCAAGCTTCACTTGAACATAACATCAGTTCACTGCTCTCTCAACTTAGGAGCATGTGACGTAAAAAAAAAACGTAACGTCATCACGTACATAACCGTATACCTCCAAATAAAACAATACAGGTAGTCAATACCTTAATACAATGTATAAGGGTGCAATACGTTTAACACCCCCACTCACTCTTAGCCCATTGTATTTTCAAAACAACAAATTAAACATTAAATAAATTTTCTCCTTTACATAAATTTGTGTATACAAACATTTTTACACTTTTATGTTCCAAACATGTTCCGACTAAACCTCTTTAACTTCTGCTTGGTGGCTGGCTTTGTCATTATGTCAGCAACCATTGTCTCTGTAGGACAATATTCCAAGATAACCTTGCCATCATTTACAATTTCTCTTATGAAATGGTATTTTATATCAATGTGCTTGCACCTTTGCCTACAGATTGGGTTTCTGGCTAGTGCAATGGTACCTTAGTTGTCTTTGTACACCTTTGTTTGTGCATATTTGTATGTATCCATACCCTTAAGCAACTGCTCTAAGTAGATACATTCCTGCATGGCTGATGCTAAAGACATGTATTCTGCTTCGCAAGTAGATAATGCTACTGTCGGTTGTTTTCTGGTTTTCCATGAGATCAAAGAGCTTTCTTCACTCAGATTAACACAGTACCCTGAAGTACTACGTCTGTCTTTTGTATCAGATGCCCAGTCAGCGTCACTATACACTCTCAGACCTAGCCTCTCTGTGTCATTTCTCCTGAAGCATAATTGTTGTTCTGCTGTACCTTTAAGGTACCTGAACACATGTTTTACTGTGTTCCAGTGCTGTTCTGTTGGTTCAGCAAAATACTGAGATAGTTTACTGACGACAAAACTTAAATCTGGTCTTGTGCAAGTGGACAAGTATATTAAACTTCCTACTGCCTCTCTGAACTTCTTTGGCTCTTTCATTTTTTCAGCATTTTCTGTAAAATCAAGCTTTGGTTCACATGGAGTTTCCCTAGATTTACAGTTCTGCATGTCGAAACGATCTAGTATTCTTCTCACATATCTTTCCTGTGACATTTTAACTAGACCCTCTGCTTGTTCAAAATCTATGCCCAGGAAATGTTTCAACCTTCCCATGTCTTTCATTTTGAACCTTTGTGTGAGCATTTCTTTTACACCTTCAAGAACACTTTTACTGTTAGCAGCTAGGATTAAATCATCAACCCATACTATCAGGATTACTTTCTCATCTGGCTTTTCTTTAGTGTACACGCAATTGTCAGCTGGGTTCTGTGTAAAACCGTTCTCAGTCAAACATACATGTAACGCAACATTCCAGTTTCTGCCAGATTGCTTAAGGCCATAGAGAGATTTCTTTAGCATGCATACTAATTTTCCATCTTTTTCAGATTTTTGCTCATAACCCTCCGGTTGTTCCATATAGATTTCATGATCTATTGGTGCATGCAAGTAAGCTGTCTCAACGTCCATTTGGTGCAAGATCAGGTTTTCTTGTGCTGCTTTCTGCAAAACTATTCTCACACTTGTCATGTCAGCTGTGGGTGAGAATGTCTCATCATAGTCAGTCCCTTGTTTCTGACTGTATCCTTTCGCCACAAATCTTGCCTTGTATTTTTCAGATCCGTCAATGTCTCTTTTAAGTGCGTAAACCCATCTTCCTCCGACTGGTTGTTTTCCTGGTGGTAATTTAGTGAGTGTGAAGGTCTTGTTCTCCTCCAATGATTGCATTTCTTTGTCCATAGCATCCTTCCACTGCTTGGATTTTGTTGATGTTATGGCATCCTGGTAGGTTTGAGGTATATCACATACTGCTCTGTAGCAAAAATCTATGCATGTTTGCAGTTTGTCTTCAGCATCCTTAGTTTCAAAATCATGTAGGTAAGCTGGCTTCTTCCTGGTTCTTGGGGGGTTCTTTCTGATCTCAGATTCTGTAGCTCTACCTGACTGATTGGGAGCAGCCTGTTCAGGCAAAGTCTCTGAAACATCACTTTGAACACCATGATCTGGTTCATCCTCCACATTATCGGCAGCACTGACTTCACTGCTGAAGATATTTGGATCCATGTTTTCATGTCTTGTGTGTGTCTCAGATGTTCGTTTTTCTCTTTCACTGGTTGTCTGTGTTGTGAACTTCACCAATCTGTGTTTTTTAACTTTTCCGGTGTTCGGATAGTATACTAGATAGGCTGGGCTGTTCTTGTCGTAGCCTATAAAAACACCTTGTTCGTATCTTGAGTCCAGTTTGCTTTTCTCTTGTTTGTAAGCAAAACATATTGATCCGAATTTCTGCATTTTTGAAACATCTGGCTTTTTGCCTGTGAATAACTCATATGGTGTTTTCTTTGTACGTCTACTGTAACACCTATTTCTCACATAGGCTGATGTTTGCATTGCATAGTTCCACAACTCATCTGGTAATTCACTCTCTATCAGAAAGCATCTGCTCATTTCAAAGAGTGTTCTCCATCCTCTCTCCGCTGTGCCATTCTGATGTGGCGAATAAGGTGCAGATGTTTCATGTCTAGTCTTATTCCTTGTCAACAGCGTTTGGAAATCTCGACTCATGAATTCAGTGCCGTTATCTGAACGAATGCACTTTATTTCTCCATAAGGTGCAATGTCAGCTAAAAACTTTTCAGTAGCTTGTACACTAAAAAAAATGTATTGTTGAATGAACGTGATTTAATCAAATAAATTGTTGAATGAACGTGATTTAATCGTAGCACCCATTATGCATCTGATCAAATCAAGTAAACTTGAGCTACTTTGAATATGTTATATGAACACAATATACATTTGTAGATTCAACATGATTGTAATATGTCAAAGTAACTTCTTTACAACTAATTGAATCAAAATGTTTGTATTGTGTTAGTCTAATCAAATTTATTCTTATCCACTGAATGTCAGTAAAGCACTTCAATTCAACAAGATTCTGCCTTGTTACATAAACTAGTTAATGTCTTGTTTTGGTAGTTGATTGAGCATTATTGAAGACACCTGATGTTAACAAGCAGAATCACTGAAGGCGAAAACCATAATTTTAAGTCACCATTGTGGAGATCAGTGTGTGTTTTAGTTGGGCTCTTGACCCTTAAATCATTAACTTTACATTTTGTTTGGCTGCTGTTACTGAGTTATAACAGCAAGAGGAACAAATGGTCATGGTCATCTGATAGTGTTGATTGTGTTTTAACATAATTATTATTTTACAATAATTTGACCTGAATCACTGAGCTAATACAGAGCCCAATTTAAGTTTACTTTATTAATTATAACAGCACAGGCGTTGCTCAGCATAATATTTTTGACTTCTTCAATGAAATCCAAATGATTAAGACAATAAAAAGATAACGTTGCAAATTCTTTATATAGGCAAACACAGACTTCTTTATATAGGCAAACACAGACATCAATAATTAGCGTATGAATCTCAGCAATGGTGACAATTATAAAGCATGTTTCAGTGCATTCTGGGTGCCACCAATCAAAACTCATTCATGGCTCCCATCATGCATTGCTGCATGAATAAATAATGAGCTTGTGTTCAGAGGTGATCTGTTTGTCACCATTGCTGAGATTCATACGCTAATTATTGATGTCTGTGTTTGCCTATATAAAGAAGTCTGTGTTTGCCTATATAAAGAATTTGCAACGTTATCTTTTTATTGTCTTGATCATTTGGATTTCATTGAAGAAGTCAAAAATATTATGCTGAGCAACGCCCGTGCGCTGTTATAATTAATAAAGTAAACCTAAATTGGCCTCTATATTAGTTCAGTGATTCAGGTCAAATGATTGTAAAATAATGATTATGTTAAAACACAATCAACACTATCAGATGACCATGACCATTTGTTCCTCTTGCTGTTATAACTCAGTAACAGCAGCCAAACAAAATGTAAAGTTAATGATTTAAGGGTCAAGAGCCCAACTAAAACACACACTGATCTCCACAATGGTGACTTAAAATTATGGTTTTCGCCTTCAGTGATTCTGCTTGTTAACATCAGGTGTCTTCAATAATGCTCAATCAACTACCAAAACAAGACATTAACTAGTTTATGTAACAAGGCAGAATCTTGTTGAATTGAAGTGCTTTACTGACATTCAGTGGATAAGAATAAATTTGATTAGACTAACACAATACAAACATTTTGATTCAATTAGTTGTAAAGAAGTTACATTGACATATTACAATCATGTTGAATCTACAAATGTATATTGTGTTCATATAACATATTCAAAGTAGCTCAATTTTACTTGATTTGATCATATCAATCAAGATGATGGCGCTGCGCTGCCGGCGACAGGGAGGAGGGCTCCTGCTGCAGATTGTTTGTTTACTCGTATTATTCGTTATGTCTCCGTTTATGTTCCCGTATTACGTCGGTGTCCAGGGGGCACACTGTGCAAGACATACGCTGACAGTGACTCGTGCTCTAAATTGTTTACTCTACATATGCGACATGAGACAGAGGGGAATGGAGCGGATAGCATTGGCGTGGCTAATTCTGTCTGGCCAGTTCACCCAGTGTTTTTCGGATGGGATTATCAATCAGGTAACGTACAGCGGATCCGAGCTGCTGGCACTGCGAGATGGCGGAGTTTTACCATCAGCAGGACTACTCAACGACGTGCCCAGGGAGCTTTATCGGCATCACGGCGCAGGTCATCGTCGCGATGGGAAGGCGAGGAAGAGGGGTAAGAGAGGTGGCTTGAGACAGCGCACTCGGAGGGCTAGTAAGTTACCGTTGCCTCAGATGCTGCCCCACTAAACAATATGATGTCCAAAAGACGTCTTTTCAACGTCTTTGTCACAAAAGTCTGACGTTGAAAAGACGTCCACTGAGGGGCCAGAATGAAAGTTTTTATGACGTCTTTTTTTGACGTGTTCTGGACGTCCGATATAGACGTTCATGGACCCTTCGCAGAGGGTTACAAACTAGTACAAATGTGGCCATTGTGGACATATTTTCAATATCATTATTTGTCTCATTTAGACAATTTATATTGTTTCTGGACCAAATAAGCACTTTATGCATTAAATTAAAACTTCCTTACATTGTTTAGATGAGGTTTCATTTTAAGACACCATTGTGGTGATCAGTGTTTGCTTTAGTTGGGCTCTTGGTCCCAGTTCTTCTTACTTTAGCTTTTCTTTGGCTGTTGTAACTGAGTGTTTGTTAAACACCATAGTTATGGCAGAGAAAGCCAAGAAAATGAAAGATCAGCTGTCATCAGCTCCTCGATGAAGATAACAAAATCAACACAAAGTGACCATTTAACAGTGTTTAAACTTTTGTTTTTATTTCTGATATTTATAACCACAGATATTGTAGAATGGAATTATTTGGGCCAATACCAATAAGATTATCACTTATTTGAAGATGGATAAAAAGCATGTGTACACATTGTTTTTCAGAAAATGTGTCATACAATCACACACAGACATCAATATTTTGCATATGATTCACAACAATGGTGACAGTAAAAAAAAAAAATAGCGTTATGCTGCAATGCATGATGGGTAGCTTTCATAGTACAAAACATCCTTGATTCCCAAGCTTTATTGTTTTGGTTGTCACCATTGTTGTGATTCATATCCAAAATCTTGATGTCTGTGTGTGACTTCGTGTTACATTTGCTTAAAAAAAAAATTGTGCACACCTTCAAATAAGTGATCATTTTTATAGTATTGGTCCAGATAGTGCAGTCCCACAAGATTGGTGGTTATAAAAGTCAGAAATAAATTCAAAAGTTTAAAGAATACGTTAAAAACTTACTTTGTGATTATAATATCATCATCAACAAGGAGTGATGACAGCTGATTTTACTTTTTCTTGGCTTTCTGTGCCATAACAATAATGTTTTACAAACACAAAGTTACAACAACCAAAGAAAAGCTAAAGTAAGAAGAACTGGGACCAAGAGCCCAACTAAAGCAAACACTCATCACCACAATGGTGTCTTAAAATGAAACATCTAAACAATGTAGGGAAATTACATTGAAATAAACATGAGTTTTAATTTAATGCATCATGAGAGTGTTTATTTGGTCCAGAAACAGTATAAATTGACTAAATGAGACCATAAATGATGTTGAAAATATGTCCACAATGGCCACATTTGAACTAGTTTTTAACCTTGTAAGAAGGGTCCATGAACGTCTGTATCGGACGTCCAGAACACGTCAAAAAAAGACGTCATAAAAACTTTCATTCTGGCCCCTCAGTGGACCTCTTTTCAACGTCCGAATTTTGTGACAAAGACGTTGAAAAGACGTCTTTTGGACATCATATTGTTTAGTGGGGCTTTGTAACTCCCGCTCCCTGAGAAATAAGCTGGATGAACTGCGTTTACTGGCCAGGAGTTGCTATGAATACCGTGAGTCAGGCCTAATGATTTTTACTGAGACTTGGCTTAGTAAAGATGTACCAGACAATTTTGTACAGGTAGACGGGTTTTCTCATGTACGCCTGGACAGAGACGCAAATTCGGGCAAAGTAGGGGGAGGTGGAGTATGCATTTTTATCAAAGACAGCTGGTGTTCAAACTTTGCAGTAAGAGACACTATATGCAACCCGGACTTGGAGCTGCTGTGTGTTACTTTACGTCCACACTACCTGCCAAGAGAATTCAGCAACATTTTTGTGTGCGCTGTCTATGTCCCACCAAGTGGGAATGCCAACAGGGCAGCAAACCAAATTTCTGACTGTGTCCATCGTCACCTACAGAATAAACCGGACGCCCCAATACTGATATTAGGGGATTTTAACCACAGCAGCCTGAACAAGAGTCTACCTGGTTTCTACCAATATGTGAAATGCAATACCAGAAAAAATAACATTCTTGATAAGTGCTATGGTAATGTCAGGGATGCTTATACAGCCAGAGCCAAACCTCCCCTTGCCAACTCTGACCATAATGCAATTCATCTGCTACCTACATATCGGTCAGTCTTCAAGTCCAGCAAACCAGAAATTCGAACTGTAAAGGTGTGGTCAGACGATAAAATTGAGGAACTGAAAGGATGTTTCCTCTCGACAGACTGGGACGTCTTTCTCAAGGAGGCGGACATTGACATGGCTACGGAATCCACAACTGCCTACATCTCCTTTTGTGTTGACTCCATCATTCCACAGAGAACTGTTAAGATATATCCGAACAATAAACCTTACATAACAAAAGAGATAAAGGAGTGTATTAAGTGGAAAAAGTCTGCTTTTAAACTTAGCGATAAAGATGGAGTCAAAACAGCTCAAAAAGAGCTAAATAAACATATGAGAGCAGCTAGGCTGCAGCACAAGGAGCGGGCAGAACAAAATTTGTCCATGTTCAACTCGAAGAAACTGTGGGACTCAATTAGAGGAATGACAAACATGGAGGCTAAAAGGAAGCCCCTGGTTGCTCAGGATGAGAGTTTAAAAGCAAATGCACTGAATAAATTTTATATGCGTTTTGAATCTGATAAAAATAGGGACTGCTGTGATGTTTTAGATAATGTAAACTGTAATGTGAAGGACAGGATTTTTATAGATCCACATGCGGTAACGAAGGTTTTTAAATCAATGCACTTGAAAAAAGCGACGGGGCCAGATAATATGTCCACTTTTCTCCTAAAGACATTTGCAGAGGAATTGTCTCCGGTATGGCATCAGTTGTTCCAACTTTCTATTGATAAACATGTTGTACCTGAGATTTGGAAAAAGTCCACTATAATTCCAGTCCCAAAAAAGGCATGTCCTCAGGAGGACAACGATTATAGACCCGTTGCATTAACTTCCAATGTCTTCAAGGGCCTGGAACGACTTATGGTAAATGTTCTTCGCTCGGAGGTGGAGCCAGTATTAGACAAATATCAGTTTGCATATACAAAGAAACGAAGTACAAGTGATGCCATATCAACTATAATGCACCTTATATTGAAGCACCTTGAAACCCCAGGTGCATATGCTAGACTGCTCCTTATTGATTTTAGCTCTGCTTTTAATACAATTCAGCCACATATTCTCATAAGAAAATTAGCACTTTTGAATGTAAATCCATTTTTAATTAGGTGGTACCATTCATTCCTTACTAAAAGGCCACAGCAGGTGAAGTTTAATTCCTCCTTATCAAATATAGAAATATGTAGTACGGGTGCCCCTCAGGGATGTGTCAGTTCACCATTTCTGTATACTTTGTACACAAATGACTGTGTTAGTTCTGAGCCTAATCAATATGTGGTGAAGTATTCAGATGATACAGCTGTTCTTAGTCTGCTCACTGAGAACTCTGACTCATCCATTCACAGAGATGCTGTGGACAGGTTTGTGGAGTGGTGCGACAATCATAAACTACAGATTAACACCTGTAAGACCGTAGAAATGCTCTTTGATCCCAAATCAATTGGTGACCGAAGCCTTGTGACCATACATGGCAATAACATTAATCAGCAAAACTCATGCAAGTACTTAGGCATTCATATTGACAGTGACTTGAGCTGGCAGACACAGGCAGCCACTGTCTGCGTTAGAAGCGCCTCCACTTTTTACGCAGACTGCGGTTGTTTGGTGTCAGTAAAAATATAATGTTAATATTTTATAGGGCAGCAATAGAGTCTATTTTAAGGTATGGCATCACCAGTTGGTTTGGTAATTTGAGTGTCAAACTTAAATCGCAGATACTCAACCTGGTAAGAGTGGCGGGCAGGATTATGGGTCACCTCCCCCTTAACCCTCAGGAACTGTTCAATGACGCTGTCCTTATTCAGGCAAAAAATGTTTTAAACGACAGTTCACATGTGTTGTTCAGCGAATACTCGCAGATGCCCTCAGGGAGAAGATACAGGGTCTCCTTATGTAAATACAACCGGTTCAAATATTCTTTTATCCCAGTGTCGGTTAAGCTCATTAATGAGCAAATGTAGGGAGGGTGTTTTTAATGTGTATTGCAATTTACTTCAAGTAGTGAAGCCCTATCCTCTTGCACTTTGGTCCCTATCTGGTTGCCAGTTATGTATCCTCTACTTTGTTTGGATGTTTTTATGTTTTTTATGCTGTCTATATGTTTTATGTTTGCTTATGCAGTAGTACCCTGTCTCTAAACCAAATTTCTCCAACGGGAGACAAATAAATGAACTTGACTTGACTTGATATGCATAATGGGTGCTACGATTAAATCACGTTCATTCAACAATTTATTTGATTAAATCACGTTCATTCAACAATACATTTTTTTGAGTGTATTGTGTCACCTTTAGTTTTCAAGAAGTACACGAACATAGTACCTGAATAGTCATCTGTAAACGACTGTACATATCTGTGTCCTTCTTTGCTCTGTGTTGGCATGGGACCGGCCAGATCTGTGTGAATCAGTTCAAGAGGTTTCTTTGCCTTTCTGTCTGGCTCCCGGTTTCTGGTCTGCGTGAATTTTCCTTTTGTACACACTTCACATAACTGTTCCTGTCTCATTTTGTTTCCTCTTATCTCCATGCCTCTTACTACACCTTGTAGCTTCTGTACATCTTCATGGTTACAATGTCCCAAAATTTCATGCCAGGTTTGTAAATCATGACACACTTTGCACTGGTCAACTTCTTCTAGTGTTGGCAAATAGTACAAGTTTCCACTTTCATGGATATCAAACCTGCTTCCGTTTTTGGTAATCAGGTGGCTGTCTCCTCTTTTGAAAATGACTGTTGCTCTTCCATTTGTTGCTCTAGCTACCGAGAAAATGTCATGTGGGTATGTGGTCATGTGGTCATGTATAGTGCAGTGTGCTGTTTTCCAGCATCATCTATGAGATAAATCACTGCCGTTCCTCTTTGTTGCGCCATTCCACTGCACTTCGTACCGTCGGCTAATTCCACTGAATGAGTCTCTGGTTGAAATGAGCTATCAAAACTTCTGAATTTTGTGATGTCACTCACAATGTGAGATGTCGCTCCAGCGTCTACCATGATGCCTTTCATCTTCACTTTGTTTTGCGTTTTTTCATATTCTGAGTGGTCAGCTTTGAAGAGATGATCGTGGTCATTATCGTTTTCGTCTGTAACCTTTCTGACGCCATCTTGGTCGACTTTTTTCTTGCACAGGAACTCCGAGTGTGTACTATTTTTACAATGGTTGGACCACACTCTCTTGTAACATTTTCTCGCTTTGTGTCCCTTTATTCCACATTTGTAACATGTCACATTTGTGTGTTCCTCTTTTCTTTCTTTAGTGTGGTACCTGACAGGACCTTTTCCTTGTCTCGTCTGTGTCTTCATCACATTATCTGTGGATTCCGTTCCTTTCATTTTCTCCGCCTCTTCGTAAATCCGCAGTCTTCTCTTAAAATCTGTGAACGTAACGTCGTCCTCATTCTGTGTTATGTGGACGGCTAGTGGTTTGAAAAGATCTGGTAATCCACGGAGAATCATTGCTATGGTTAATCCATCACTCATGGCTTCTCCTGCATCTCTCAGTGCTGTGATGATGTTTTCTGCTCTTATCAAGTAGTCAGTAACACTCTCGTTGTCTGTCATGCGTAGCTGAGTTAACGATGTGTACATATTTATTATCCGTGGCTTGCTTTTCCCTGAATAATGCTCTTTCAGTATTTTAAGGGCTTTCCTGCCATCGTCAGCAGCTTCATGTCTTATCAGTGATAGGCTTTTATCATCTATCAGTCTTACAAGTTCAGCATAACAATCAGCATTCTTCCGTCTGTCTTCGGCTAGCTGTTCTGCGTTAGCATCAGTGGGCTCATGCAAAATAGTCTCTTTTAACTTTAGAGTGTGTAAACAGCTTAAGAATCTCGTTTCCCAAAGATCATATTTATCTTCGGATCCATCAAACAAAGATTGTGTTGCTAGGACTCCTACCGCTCTGTTTACCACTCTGTTTGCCATTTTCGCCGACTTTCCTTATTATGTTACTTCAGTTTAAACTTTTCGCTAGCTTCATAGAACGCGTCTGTCTTACTCACGCTCGTTTGTTTCCGTGCCTGGGCCCATAACCTGTTGAGCATCCGAGTGCGCAATTCACCTTCACTCTCTTGTAAGAAGAACAAACGAAACGCTGTTCAGTGCTGTTTATCCTCTTGTGGGATTTTTATTTAGCAAGCTTCACTTGAACATAACATCAGTTCACTGCTCTCTCAACTTAGGAGCATGTGACGTAAAAAAAAAACGTAACGTCATCACGTACATAACCGTATACCTCCAAATAAAACAATACAGGTAGTCAATACCGTAATACAATGTATAAGGGTGCAATACGTTTAACAGTTTTGCTGCTGTATCTGAGTTAAGTATCTGTATCTGATCAAAGTGAAAAGATTATCAGGTGATGTTGGAGTTTGACAATCATTATTTGGCCTTAATGAAAGAACACATTTAGAGCCTAATATCTGAGATAGATATTATCAACATTTTCAATATAATGTAAAATTTTATATAATTTGGACACACTGACATCAAGAATCAGCCTGTGATTCTCAACAATGGTGACAATGATAAAGCTGCAGTGCATTCTGGGTGCCACCAATATGAATATCCGGTATGAATACATTTATTTAGTGATCCTTATTAATTTCATTTCATTTTGTTTCTGAAAGTTATTTACATATAAAAACACTTATGTTATTCATGATCAAGTAGGCTATATTATGTAATGGAAATTTATTTTTACCGTTAGTAACCTGAGGCAAAAGAAGTTAGAATGAAGGATAAACTGAAATGCACGGCATTTCAACACAACTTCTGCTCACGTATTTGAAGGCTGGATCATCGAAGCCAAACGTCATATTATATCGTCACCCTCCTAAAATTTTTGACAAAAATGATTTTTTTTGCATAAGTCATCTTCTCATGATGCTTGCCACCTAGGGCTGCACGATTAATCGCACAATATTGTTATGCGCATCTCATCAGTAAAGCCGGTTCCTTGATTAGTAGTAAATCACCTTCACCTGCTTTCAGATGGACGATATGATGCAGATATGAGTGTTAAAGTTAATGAGATAATTAAGTGATTAATTTAGTGATCATTGAGCATTATTTAAGACACCTGATGTTAACAAGCAGAATCACTGAAGGACAAAATCACAAATTGTAAGCCACCGTTATGGCGATCAGTGTTTGCTTTAGTTGGGCTCTTGATCCATTTACTTTAAGTTAAAGTTTTTTTTGTCTGCTGTTATTGATTTATTACAGTCAAATGAACAAAAACAAGTGTGATCTGATTGTGTTGGTTATATTTTGACATAATCATGCTGTGATCTGAAAAATGAAACTCATTCAGATGATCTGGCTTAACTTGATAGTAACAGTTTAGTGGTTCTACGGCATATGACAGTTGAAATTTTCTTATAATCCAAAACATTTAATAAAACTTGTTCTGATCAAATCACTTTAAAATGCATTTATTTAGAAACACAGACGTCAATAATCAGCCTGTAAATCTCAACCGTGGTGACAATAATAATCCTTGTTGCCACCAATCACAACTCATTAATGGCTCCCATCATGCATTGCGGTATGAATAAATTATGATCTGAATTGTCTATGTAATTTACTTTTCCTAATTGAATATTCTGCTCGTCACCATGGTTGAGATGCATTGACTGAATCTTGATATCTGTGTGTGCCTAAAAGAAAGATTTTTTTTTTTTTACAACTCTTAAGAAATCTTTTATATTATATCTCATGCAGAATCTCAGTTATGCTGAAACCAACATCATAAATACAAACAATTAGTTCAAATGATGAATGTTATAATATAACCAACACCATTAGATCTTTTTTTTTCTTTGTTCATCTGGCAGGTATAACTCAGATACAACAGCTGAGCAAAATCTAAAGTTAATAATATAAGGGTCAAGAGCCCAACTAAAGCAAACACTCATCTCCATAATGGTGACCTGAAATTCCGGTTTTCTCCTTCAGTGATTCTGCTTTAGGTGTCTTCAATAATGCTCAATCATCACTCAAATAATCACTTAATTATCTCATTAACTTTAACACTCTTGAGTGTGGACTCATATACACTCCCAGGTGTGTTCATTTAACACTGAGTTTTTGCTGCGTACAAAGAGCCGTAGTTAACTAACAAGCTGAGCCAAATCGTGTTAAAATCGAGGCCTCGATTTTAACGCGATTTGGCTCAGCTTGTCAGTTAACTACGGCTCTTTGTAGTAAATGCCGCTCCATCTGAAAGCAGGTGAAGGTGATTTACTACTAATCAAGGAACCGGCTTTACTGATTAGACACGCATAACAATATCGTGCGATGAATCGTGCAGCCCTATTGCCACCTCTGGTAAAATTGCCCACATCCTACGTTGAACAGATCATGCAATTCTATCCCTGTAGTATGGCCTATGTCAAAAGTGTGACTTAGGCCGTTTTATTTTGCCTAAGTAAAAAGACAATAAGACTTAAGCCTGGTTCACACGGGACGATTTTAAAATTGTCGGCCGATTTTCCAAACCTGAGAGACCCCACACACGGCGATAAAAAATCACGGGTCTAACAGCTTTGGTCGTACAGTGTGTGGTGCGCAGCCACACGGCAAAATCAACACATAACACACGAGCCGATTTGACTCCCGAGCATTCCCAGGTCAGATGGAAAATCTCGCAAAATCCCTCGAGATCAAACGTGATTTCAGAGTAAACAATCATGGTGGACGAAGAGGATGCAGTGGCGATAGTTTGTAGTTTGTTTTTAACCGACGTCCACCGGATTTTCAGGTGTATGAGGCGCTGGACTGGACAAAAGCGGAGTGCGCGAGCGAGCGACAGCGCTTGAGAGAGACCGAGGGTGTCTGCACGCGAGCGACAGCTCGGTCTCTCTCGCGCAGTTCGCTTCGCTTTTGTCCAGTCCGGCGCCTCATACTGGTGCGCAATGCCGCCGGCTGTTTTGATTTTGTTTCCCGGTCTGCGCCTCGTCACCTCGCTTTCTGATTGGCTACACGCCACAGTCCACAGGCTGCGTGCTCGTCTGTCCCAGAGACACCACACACGAGGAGAAATCGGGCCAAAAAAATCCAACATGTTGGATATCCCCGATTTGAGATCGGAGCAGTCCCGACGTCCTTCCGAGCAGACGAGAGCAGTCTTAACACACCACACACGGCAGGAATATCTGATCAGATTATTTTATGATAATCGGAGCATCCTTAAGATTGTCGGAAGGGGTGAATCGGGGCTAAAATCGGCCTAATTATCCTGCCGTGTGAACCAGGCTTTAGGCAATTTTACAAGCTTTTCATGATGGCAGTTGCAACAAGAAGAACACAAATCTTCTCGGCCTCTGAAGTTAGGTTCAGTTTTTTGTGTTTTCTGAGAAACCTGAAAAAATGACTTGGCCAATTATTTTAGGAAAGTGACGAAATGTGACTACACATTACTTTATGGAGAGCTTCCTAGTAGCAACGTTCTGTCTTACGAACGGTGCAACGGAATAAAGTACAGAGTTAGTTACAAACTAGCTAGTAGTTACTAACTTACTAAGCCTCTAGTGTGGACTTTACGTTCCAATTTAAGAAAGCGCTTACAAACGACTGGTGCAACCCTGACTCTTAAAATCATCTTAACTCACACTACTGCCAATGGTATTCCCAAACCTTTCACCAATATCTGTTTATCTCTCAAAACAGGGAAATAGTGTGAAAATCCTGTCAAACAGGTTGAGATTTTTAGCATTAACGAACACAGTAGTTTTGGCATTGGAAAAATATAGGCTATGTGATTGCACATGTGGGTCATTGTCATCAAGAGGTTCTGCAAATCAACTCTTCTAGTTGTGCTTGTTTGGTTGGACATTGGTTAGTTTATATAATATATATTAAATGAGCTCATGGTCACTCAAATTTCACTGTATATTAACATTTTTTGTAGGTTTATTTTTGCGTGTTTGAGTGAAAACAGGTTCTCATTGTTGTGAAATTAAGATTAAGAATATATCATTCCTAGACTGTTACTCTATAACTATGCTTGTCAAAGCAGTTTCTAAACATATTTTGATACCTGTAAATTCTGCCATATTCACAATCTTTGATATTATTTGGTCAATGTGAATAATATCGTGGGGATAAATGTAACATGTCTAAGATTAAAACTCTAATTATATGATAATATCATCATCATAATCATAAACATAATCACTGAGGTGGCCAGTTGTAATGCTGAATCCAAGGAAAGAAGAAGGTAAACAAAGTAATTCCAATATAAACAGTTTATTAAACAAAGTAATGAGACACAAACTTAGTGCGCAAGCACAAACAATACCGGACAAGGAACGAAAGGAAATAAGGGACATAAAAACACACGGGCTGAATCCGAAATCACCCTTATACCCTCAAATAGGATCCTATTTGAAAGGACAGTCACTTGTAGTGGTGTCTGTGAATACGTGCACTCAATGACGTCGACTGAAACCATAATCGACGTTATTGAGTGCACGTATTCGATCCCACATTGCACCACAGTAACGGGTGTACAACAGATGTATGCTCAACACCTGTCTGAATTTGCTCACTCGTTTTCATTCACTCCTTCAAGTGAATAGTATGTTGGGAAAAGTGAATGAGGGTTTAGGGGGCGATTTCAGATTCAGCCTTGGTGATGACCTAAATACAGACAGGTGTAGTCGTTTGAATGTCCATGATAACTAATGATTGGCGGGACACTTTTTATTGCTTCATGTAGCTACACATTTTTTTATAATACAGATATTTTTATTTTAAAGGCCAGACTAGTAGTTTGTTGAGGGTTGGTTTGTAAAGAAAGACTACACGCCTGAGCACATATATATTCCAATGAGCAGACATATCGAACAAACACGTATACGCATGTGCACGCCATCAGCGTTCTCACAGGATCTTGTTTTTGAAGTTTTACCTTTTACCTTAGAATCTATTTCAAGGTTTGCATTCTCGAGCCACCAAACACTGTTTTATAAACACTGTAAATGAGTGACTGGATCGCATTAAGGGTGTTAGCGAACCTAAGTTATTAACTAATGATCGTTGTGACAGAAGTGAATCAATCAAAACTAACTTTTAGCTGGACAATAACTTTATTCTAGAGCTGCTGTAAAGCCAAAACAATCTCGGTTACTTTAATTTCCTATTATCACTGTAAAGCCGCTTTGAAACAATCTATATTGTTAAAAGCGCTACATAAATGAAGATGACTAGAACAAAGAAACCAGGTAACTGAAGAGAAACAAACTAGAAGTCCATTAAAATGAAACCAAGTTGAGCATAACTTGGTGCTGGGCGGAACCAGTGGCAATAGGCGATTCGGCTGAATGTCTTTGTCCAAATTCTCATAATAATTATAATCCAGAGTCCAATTTTAGCTCACCCTGAGTGTCTGGATGTTGGTTAGGGTTTTCCTCCGACCCCTCAAACTCCATCATAAGTCCCATGGCGATATACAGACAAGCCAGCTCACACACCTGGTCAGACTCACATTGGGCTCACACACCTAGTCATACTCACACACCTGGTCAGACTCACATTGGGCTCACACACCTGGTCAGACTCACATTGGGCTCACACACCTGGTCAGACTCACATTGGGCTCACACACCTGGACAGACTCACACACCTGGTCATACTCACATTGGGCTCACACACCTGGTCAGACTCACATTGGGCTCACACACCTGGTCAGACTCACATTGGGCTCACACACCTGGACAGACTCACATTGGGCTCACACACCTGGACAGACTCACACACCTGGTCATACTCACATTGGGCTCACACACCTGGTCAGACTCACATTGGGGCTTGTGCTCCGGGGCGATGGCAGGCTCTGTCCTTGTCTCAGGCTTTGGCTCATTTGGATGATGGGTGGGCGATGTGAAGCTGATGTACTCCTGCAATCTCCGTGTGTCCCCCTTCGGGACAATGAAGCGAACGTCCTCATCCAGCTCATACCAAAAACCGCCCATGAGGGTGATGTCATTGCACGTCGCTTGTGGCAGATGTTAAGATACTCCTCTACATAGGCCACCGTAGAAGATAAAAATGAGGAACAGAACAGTTGAATCTAGCCTAATCCTTTATTCACCCGCCGGCAGGTTGAAGTCCTTCAGGAATGATGTAGAAGAATCCTTTGTTGTTGTTTTTTGAGGCTCAGTTTGTAGTTATAAGGAAAAGTCTCACAGGAGGCAATCAAAACAATAAAAATATTTATTTTATTAGTTACAATACAAAGCAGTTAATGCAAATAAAATCAGCTTAAGCTCACTCAAACTCTTAAGTTTTCCCTCTCAAGGTTTTCATTTATAAACAAAGAAAGTTCAAGTGCAATATAATTTTATGTACACTGTTAGCCCTTACCAGGTTTTTTTTACAGTAAAATCCTGGCAACACTGTTGCCAGCAATTTACTGTTAATTGTACAGTTCTTTACAGTAATCTACAGTATGTTACTGTAAAAATGCACTAAAACTCAAGTTAACTAATTTCACTTGCAGAAACCGACTGCCTTAAATTGACCAACAATAATTTAAATGTATTAACTAACATTTATAATGCATTAATAATGTGAGCAAAGTATTACTGTGAACTTATTTCATTTGAAACCACAAAAAAAAAACTTTAGTAAATAAAGAGATTTCCACTCGATCAGCAACTACACAGTCACTGTCTGTTAAATAAAGCAACATGCAGCGTATCATCAATGTTTGTAGATCTTCTCCTGGACTGAAGCACAGGCTCTACTCTTCAGCACAACGGTGATCCAAAAAACTACATTTTACAGTAAACTACTGGCAACAGTGTTGCCAGTATAAACCTGTTTAATAACTTACAGTTTATACTGTTAAAATACATTTTGTGGGTGTGTCTTTTTATCTTACACTGTTAACCCTTTCAACCCCACAGGAAAATCTGAAAAAATAATAAAATGGAAACAAATACGTTATATACTGAATAATATCAATAAGCAAAAAAACAAACAAAAAAAAATACAATTATTTACTGTATAAAGTTAACTAAAGGACCATAGTGAACTAAAGGAAACTAAAATAAATCACACACATGTCTGAAATAATGAAATAAACCTCCTAAAGAAAGTTAGATCAAATTGAAGTAAATAAAGATTTACATCAAATATAATAACAGCTAAAAAAAAAAAAGGACCTGTATAATATTAGTCTAATTGCTAATTTACAGGCAGAAGCTGAGACTGGTTTTAATATCTGAAACCATTGATTCTGTTGCATTCATCTCTTGAATCTGGATGCTGTAGTCCTCAGTATTTTTTCTGGACACTTTTGATGTTGTTGGGTTTGAGTCCACAGCAAAGACGTCTGAAGCACTTGCTGTACTGCTGTCTGACCTGGACAAGAGACGAGAGGAGCTGAGTGACTTCATGACATCCATTAACCTCTGAAACTCATGAACCACAATGGAGTTTCTTCATAATAAACAGGCAAGAAAATGTGTTTTATAAGTCTAGTTGCTCTTTCAAATGTAACTGATGTATTACATTTCTTTCTTATGTCTCTGGAGAGAGTGATTTTTTTTTCCAATGGAGCAGGATCATAAAATTGCTAAACTTATTTCGGAGGACAAAATAAATAAAAAAAGCTTGAGAAAGCAGGGCCTAAAAGTGTGATTTTCTGACAGTTGGAGTTATAAGAATAATTTTGGATGATTTGAACATTCCGTCACAGGAAGGAAATGGAATAATATTAACAGATTAAACAACTGACTCTGACATTTCTCTATAAAAGTCATGGATTGCCAAGACAAGAACAGGAACAGCATGAAAACAACTGTGATATTCTTTCATTTTCAGTTTTGAATGGAATATGGAGGTAAATTGAGTGATGTCTGACCTCATCATTGAGGACACAATAGACCAGGAAGATGAAGGTTCCCTGCTGGGAGTTCAAGATCAGGAAGAGGATCTCCAGCTCCTTCCTGCCACTAGTGAAGAAACCCAGAATCCAGGAGCAACCAAGAACCACAAACTGAGCCAGTGTTTTAAATACCATACTCCTGTAGAGAAAGAGAAAGAACGATTTAATGTTTCTCTGTTGTCTATATGCTTTTCTATTCTATAGTGTCAGAGCAACAATGCATATTACTTTGTTTGTTTCATCTGAGAAACTTCAGCGTTCAGTTTGGAGAGAGTTAAACACAGACTGGTGGTGATGTTGATGAAGAGAATCATGTTCAACTGCAGAAAAATAAGAAATGATCACATTCGTTTTCTTGACTTCAACAGCCCATGTGAAATATGTCTAACTTACTGCTAGTATGACACAAACAGGACCCAGAAAACTCCAGATAAAACCTTTATCCATTTTAATCCAGCAACTGTTTAGAAGAAACATAATATAAGAACTGCATGAATTTGTAAAAAATATTATGTCTGGTGTTTACTTTTTTATTATTTTTAATCTTGTATGTGCAGATAAGAAATGTCACAAAAGACCCAAGCTGCTTTATTTCCTTCTAAACAAATGACCTTAAAACAATAACAATAACTCACTGTTCACTGCCGTATCCTTCAGGAAGCAGCCCGACAGACACGGCCACCACAACCAGAGCAACCGTATATCCAATCACACACAGGAATCCACTGTTAAGCACCTCCCTCTTTTTGGAGCTGATCTGTGATAGGTTCTTCACACAGATGAAGAGCAGCACAGCTTCAATGAACATCCACACAAAGCCGGAGAGAAAGAGGAAGTGCAGCACACCTGATATCACGGCACACAACACCTGGAGATCATGAGAGACGGTTATGATGGTTCTCAGTGAGACTGTGCTGAGCTGTAGGGCTCCTTCATCATTCTCACCTGATGAGGGCGTATGAGGCTCAGGAACTGTTGTGTGAGCAGGAACAGAAGGTGAGCACACAGCAGACTCACACAGATGTTGATTCGAGCCACATTATTCACTCCAGGACTCCACTGACAAAGGGCAAAGGTCAACAGGGCCAAACTGAAGAACACCAGTCCAACAGGCACACACACCAAATTCAACAGCTCCATCAGTCCATCAGAGTCTCTCTGAGAAAACATGTCAGAGTACATGAGTGCCAAATCTGTGCTGTTCTTCAATGCTCACTATAAATGTTCTCGTACCTCTGGTGGGCGGTGGTTGGTCTGCATGATGAGAGCGAATGTGGACAGATGAACACAGGAACACACAGTGTAGTTGCTGTTGGTCTCTAAAACAGAACAACCATCTACAATCCACTCACTGATATTCCAGTACACACAGGACAGAGAACCGTTGGGGTCAAACTCCTGCAAAAAGAAGAACGAACATGCAGAAAATATTATAACACTGAATATTAGATGTTTTCAGATGTTTATCAGTTCTCAGGTTGGACAAAAACACATTTCCGTCTCTCACTCTGATGTGTTTGAGGGTGAAGTTGACTGGTTTGGTGAGTTTAGTGTTGGTGGTTTTGGGAAGAGTAGCTGAGATCACAGTGGACATCATGGTTTTAATCGTGTCATTTGATGTGTTGAAGAAGTCGGGCTTCAGTAGATTCTCCATTGTGTTATAACTCATGAAAGCCACAGCAGCAGATCCTGTGTGACAGAAACAGAAGAAACTTGTATTCAACACAATACAAAAAAAAAACTATGGTAAATGTGGTTTAGTGATATGTCTTCTAAATTTTTTTTATTAAAAAACATCTCACTTACTTGTTTCATTGTTGTTATTGGCGATCCCAATGAGATCAATGTCCACAGAAGAATTTGTCGTGTCAAGTCGAGGGATTTTATCTAAGGTGACATTGCGTCCAACCATGAAGACTTCAACCTCTGATTAAAAACAAACAAACAGTTATGTGATTTATTAATTTACTATATTTATCTTTATTTTATTAAAGTCAAATTCCATTGACTATTCACTATTGTTGGGTTTTCATCTCTGATGTAGTTAACAGTAAATTCCCCGGTGTTAAATTAAAGTCGGCATGAAACGGAAGTTGAGATTGTAATTTTTTCCTTGTTGTGACGTATATCCGAGTGAAACGGCTTCTGAAATTAGAAAAAAAATGTAGGGCGGGGCTTGATTTCGTCCTTCGGGAATTGATTGGAACGTTGGAGGTTGGGCGTTGCAAACAAAATGGAGGCAGATTTGAATGCCACTTTACATTCAGTTGTGGAGGATTTCTCTCCATCGGACTCCCCACTGTTACTCTCCCATGAAGGATTTTTTTATTGAGGAGCCCCGCGACGAGAACGAGCAGCTAAATTTTCAGGCAGGAATCAGCCCATTTTTTTACGAGCCTCCCGCGAACCACTGACAGGTTCTCTGAGAGGCGGTGCACCGATAGCCACACCCTCATCGGCTCTGGCCGCACCCTTTCGCCATGGCACGTGACCGAAGAGAAGAGAGGTCGTTTCGAGGGGGGAGGGAAGGGTAATGTATTTGATTAAAGATTATAAGGGTACATGAATTTTTTAAAAATAATGAAGTGCACAGATAAATCATTTATAATAAACACTACAATATTACATATAAAAAGAAGATTTGTCAAATTTGATTTCATGCCGACTTTAACACTGCTCAGTGTTCATATGGGAACCACCAGCAGGGTGTTAAAAGTAACACTGAGGCATTGTTAGAGTTAATGAGATAATTAAGGTATTAATTGAGTGATGATTGTTTGATTATTGAAGACACCTGATAATAACAAGCAGAATCACTGAAGAAAAGAGAAACACAAGAACTACAACTGACCTCCAGACACAGCCTTCAATTAAATCACCTGAAAAGACATGAAATCACTCTAAAACCAGTTGGACCTTATTTCTGTCATTCAGCTACAGATGTTCTTTTTGAGAATGAACACATTTTTAGATGTTGAAGTTTAACTGAAAATAGTTGTCACCATTATGGTGATCAGTGTTTCATCTAGTTGGGTGGTTTGACAATTTGTGTATATATGTATTTAAGTTGTTGTATTTGTAACAGTGTTTACCAAAACACATATGTTGTTGCAAAGGAAACCATAATCAAAGATGATCAGGTGATATGTTTTATATCATGTTTAAACTGACCAAAAGAGGCTGCTAAGTAATTAACTGGTTTTTAACATCAATAAAAATAAATTTCGCCAAAGATTTAACATTCTGGCTATAAATGTCTAAATACATTGCTAGAAAAAAAAACTGAAGACAAACACTTACATCAAGAATCAGCATATGAATCACAACAATGGTGACATGTTTCATGCTGCAATGCATTATGGGAGCCATTAGTTTTATAATGTTGTGGTTCCCAGCATGCATTCCAGCATGAAGCATGTCACCATTGTTGAGATTCATATGCTAATTCTTGATGTGAGTGTGTGTCTTAAATAATTTGCTCCACAATATAAAAATAAAAAAATCATAATTCAGAATGTCTTTTTTTGTTGCAAGAAATCATCATTGGTGAAAAATAATCTATTAATAACAAATTACAATTTTTGCTTATTAATGAATCATTCTACTTCATGATGGTTAAAACTACTTGACCTGATCATCTTTGTTTCTGGCATCCTTTGTAACAAAATGCTGTGTTTTGTTAAACACTGTTACAAACACCACAAACTTGCATAACAATGCCAAGAGTCAAACTGACCAACTAAAGCAAACACTGATCACCATATTGGTGACATCACAAAACCTATTATTTCCAATAAAACATCAACATCTACTCCTCTATTAATTATCAATAACTAGTCGGTAATAAGTGAAGCTGGTAATGGTGTTTGTGGAGTTTAATCCTCCTCTGCTGAGATCTTCACAGATTTAATGTCTTGACAGAATCTATTCGAGGCCAACCGGTAGTCCTTCTCCATGGCCTCACCGAACTTCTCCCAGGCCTGATTTTTTGCCTCCACAACCATCCGGGCTGTAGTCCGTTTGGCCTGCCGGTACCCGCCAGCTGTCTCAGGAGTCCCACAAGCCAACCAGGCCTGATTGGACTCCTTCAGCTTGCCGGCATCCCTTACTTCCGGTGTCCACCACCGGGTTCGGGGTTTGCCGCCTTGACAGGCACCGGACATCTTACGGCCACAGCTCTGAGTGGTCGAGTCGACAATGGAGGTGGAGAACATGGTCCACTCAGACTCAACATCTCCAGACTCCATCGGTATCCGGTCGAAGCTCCGCTGGAGGTGGAAGTTGATGACCTCTCTGACAGGGGACTCGGCCAAACGTTCCCAACATACCCTCAATGTACGTTTGGGTCTGCCGAGTCTCTCCAGCTCCCTCCCCCGCCATCAGATCCAACTCACCACCAGGTGGTGATCAGTTGACAGCTCCGCCCCTCTCTTCACCCGAGTGTCCAAGACATAGGTCGGATGAAACGACCACAAAGTTGCTCATCGACCTCCAGCCTAGGGTGTCCTGGTAACACGTGCACTGATGGACACCCTTATGCCTGAACATGGTGGTCGTTATTGCCGTTCGGCCCGTAGGCACACACGACAGTGAGAGACCTATCCCCGACCCGTAGGCGCAGGGAAGCGACCCTCTCGTTCACCGGGGTGAACTCCGACACATGGCGGCTGAGCTGGGGTGCTATTATGCAAAACGCCTCTCACCATGGGTAACTCCAGAGTGGTAAAGAGTCCATCCTCTCTCAAGGAATGTGTTTCCAGAGCCCAAGCAGTGCGTGAAGGTGATCCCAACTATCTTTAATCGGTGCCTCTCAACCTCACGCACAATCTCAGGCTCCTTCCCCGCCAGCGAGGTGATGTTCCATATCCCTAGAGCTAGTTTCCGTGTCCAGGGATCAGGTTGTCAAGGCCCCCGCATTCGACTGCTGCCTGATCCACTTTGCACCGGCCCCTTACAGTCACTCCTGCAGGTGGTGAGCCCACAGGAGGCCTAGCAACCAGGCGCTCGCATACAAGCTCCAACCCTGGGCCTGGCTCCAGGGTGGGGCCCCGGCTGAGCCATGCTGGTCGACGTCACAGTCCTTGTTTTAAACTCTATCATAAAGGGTTTATGAACCGCTTTTAGTCTGACCCGTCATCTAGGACCTGTTTGCCTTGGGAGACCCTACCAGGGGCATGTAGCCTTGGACAACATTGCTCCTCAGATCGATCAAGGTACTCAAATCCCTTCACCATGGTATGAAGGTATCCCACCATGGTATCCCTTCACCTCTTCTTAAAACCATCAAGGTAATTAATACAACAGCTATTATAATAGGACTAACATGTCACATGAACACAGAGACCTCAATACTTGGTATATAATACACAATGACTGTAACATTCGATAGATCGTTTTTGCGTTTCATTTTGAGTAGAAAAATACTCCAGATGTCACAAAATGGCAAGTTACCAAACCTAACAACAAAAGCAATTATAAAAAGTTGTAAATACAGCTGGAAAACTGTGCAAAAATCAAACCTCATTAATTATTTACGGCCCAGTGCATGATGGGAACACAACTATCAGAAAAGTTGAGTAGATTTGACCTAATTTTGTGTCGTTGAGATTTACATTTACATAGAAATTAAAAAAGAAATTCTGTAGCATTTACTACACCACAGAATAATTTGTATATAGTTGCATTTATCGCTGTTGCCTTCTGACACCTGTGATCCACCGCTGCTCTCTAGACTATATAAACTCCCTGACATCATATATAATCTCAGTTTCATCATCAATAATAACAGTTTCTCCACTCACCTACAACAGGAAGAGTAAAACTGACATTGTCACTCGTGTCTGTCGGCTTCACCAATGTAGAGATGAGTTTCTCACTGGTTTTTAACACACGATTTCCATAGGAGGCGAGTTCAGCCGGGCTGACTGATGATGATGATGAAGAGGACTCTAAAATCTGCCCTGAAGCGTTGAAGGCCACCGTCAAAATGTTGGTCACAGTCTAATTTATTGATAAACAGTGTCACAGTAAATGTCAAGAGAGCAAATAAGACAGAACTGTTTTGTCAATCATATATTATCTACAGTATTTAACTGACAAATATTTTATTATCTTATTATTTTTCTCTTGAATACTTACAGTCACAGAGAGCACTTGAGATGTGATGTTCTCGATCTTCTCAAGAAGATTTTGAAAACAGTTCTGACTCTGAAATCACAATTGTGAAAGCAGTATGCTATTTGTTGATTTTGATCCACTGAAAAAAAATCATAATTTTACAGAAAATAACTGATTTTTTGACGATAATTTTCTTTCATTTTAATTTGTAGTCAAAACACTGTAAAATTACAAATAATATCTGTAAAATAAAAATTCAGCTATTATTTAGGTATCGTGACATTAATGACAAATTGCAGTAATTCACATTTTTTTATAGGAAATTGATTGTATTTTTCATACAGTATTTTCAGTTTTCTTAAATTACATAAAAATGTATGTAAAATTACAAATATAATCTGTAATTAAACAGTAACAAAACAGTTAAATGATAAAAACACTGTTATTTTACAGGTATTTCCTGAATTATCACGATCATATACCTTCATTGTAAAAAAAAAAATCTTAAAAAAAGGGTCAAATGACTGGCAGCTATGGCTGCCAAACAAAAACCATAAAATTAAAGTAAAATATGCTAATTTAAATAAAGTGCAAAAACTTTAACAAAAATTTGATGTCACCATGATGGAGATCAGTGTTTACTTTAGTTCGGCTCATGACCCTTGAGTTTTTAACATTAGTTTTTCTCTGACTGTTTTGGCTGTGTTTTTGATACGCATTTGTTATTGCAATAACTAAACAAGTAAATGTCAGATGATCTTGTTTATGTATTGGTGATGTTATAGCCAACATATGTTGAACTTATTCACTGATGTGACGGTCTAACTTCTGAATATATAAGCTGTGATTACATTATATATAGATGGTCTTTAGTGTTATACAAAGTCTATGATTAATATCATACTTTTTTCAAGACCTCTTGCAACATTGTGGCATCAGTATTATAACAATCTGAAAATTAAAAAAATGTAATTGTGACCATTGTTGAGATCCATACGCTTATTCTTGCTGTCTGTGTGAGTCTAAGATCCTGGCAAAACATTTTCTGTATAATGACTTAATTGAGTTGAACTTGCATAAAATCTGAATAGCACGCAATGGATGATCTTCTATAGCAGTATTGGCATGTAAAATTAACAACTAATAGTTAATGACTTAATCAGATTTTACACTTCAGCTGGTATCAATAAAACAGGCAATTGCATGATGACTATTCTCACTATTGAATGACAATGACTAACTTAATTCATGTACTTTACAGCAAGAGATTCACTTTTTACAGTGTACATGTTTTTTTTTTGTTGTAAAAAATTCAGGAAATATTGATGTGAAACAACTGTTTCTGTTAAAAAGCTTAATGAAGATTTCTGTAGTAGTCTTTTGCGCTTATTTAAATTAGGATATTTTACATTTATTTTATGGTTTTTGGATGGCAGCCATTGCTCACAGTCATTTGACAGTTTTTTTTATGTTTTATTTTACAGTGAAGGTGTTTGATCATAATAATTCAGGAAATAGCTGTAAAATAACAGTGTTTTTCTGTAAAACATTTAAGAAAAAAATTTGGAAAAGTTTTTTGCACTTAATTTAAATTAGGATATTTTACTTTATTTTTACGTTTTTTGTTTGGCAGTTGTAGCTGACAGTCATTGACCGGTTTTTTTAAGACTATATTTTTTTACAGTTTTTCAATATTAACAGAGAGCCAAACATGTATTGTTACTGCACTGAAGTTCACTGTGAAGGATCAGTGATGTTAGTACAGACACACAATACAAATCTAAAATTCATATTTCACATAAAATATATCTACAATGCACATTTTATTGCACTACTCTTTGAACTAATTAACCATTTCCAATCCAAAGTTGCAAATTGAGCAAAAAATATATAATTCCCATTCAATGTGTTCAAGAGAATAAAATCGGCACTTCCTGAAATATTGGCTCAAAACATCAGTAATAATAATGGAAGCTGCTGCAACAAGAGAATCTTGTCGTTCTTTTTCAGGCATAAAAATGATTTGCTCCACAAAGCCCAGACGAAACCCAATAATAATATATGAGCTCATTGTGAATTCATACAGCAGGATGAGAGGCGGTTCAAATATCGGTCACCTGGGAACATTCTACTTCCTGTTTCTCAGCGCTATCACAGTGATGTCACATGGTGAGCTCACAGTATCGCGTACACTGATTATTACAAAAAAAAAAAAAAAAAAAAAAAAACAAATACACTGATTATTACACACAATCTCTCAATTAGGGACACGCGACAGCACACAAACTAGCCACATATTAAAAATAAAAGGATTACAATGTAAGATTAATATTGTGTACATAAAGATATGGTGGAATCCGGCTTGTCCCCTAGACGGTCTGCTTTAACCTCACGCACGAGCAGATCCGTTTCCTCACTAGCGAAATGTTCAGTCTTTCTGCTTCTATGTAAATAGCGAATCCGGCATGGCGCAGTGCAACTGGCCTTTACAGGGAATGGGAGATGAGACTCTGGTTGGTTTGTTGCACGTTACGGCCAAAACACACCCGTTACTTAGAGAATAGAGAATAGTGACAACACTTTTAGACCATGCGCTGCGTGCACCGACTATTTTTCCCGTCGTTAAACTAACAAAAGTGGATTCAGACACACACTAAGTGCACTTGTGCCGTTTGCATTAGACCATGTGTTTATATTGTTAAAATAGGGCACTAAAACTTCAATTTCAGAAACTCAACTTACGGTGCATCCTTCCTCCAGCGTTATATTTATATCTGCAATGACAGAAACCAGCATGAAGACAATAATAAAATACATCTCTGAATGAAACTTCAGCAGGGTCAGACAAAACTTTAGAAAATAACCTCATAAACTCCTATCCATTTATATTGTGTTTTATTCATTTTGAACTTAGTCCAGATCGAGTGGAAGTCAGTATCTCACTTTAAGCCGTTATGATGTTTCTCCATTAGAAGCAGAACTCATGTTACCAGCACATAAAACTATCAGTAATAAATCACTGTGCTAAACAATATTAATAGATTAGAAGAAGTCAGAATTAAAGAAAATAAATGATAAAAAATAAAATGATGGATACAACCATAATTGACCATTCAACACCCTGGGCCCTATTTTAATGATCTGAAACGCAAGTATCAAGTGTGAAGCGCAAGTAACTTTGTGGGCGGGTCTTGGGCGCTGTTGCTATTTTACCGGCGGGATAAATGACTCTTGCGCCCGACGCAAGTTTAAAAGGGGTTGGTCTGAAGTAGCTTCATTATTCATAGGTGTGGTTTGGGCGTAACGTGAAATAAACCAATCAGAGCGTCATATCACATTCCCTTTAAGAGCATGATGAACGAGGTGCGCTTGTTCCATGGCGCAAAACTATTATAACGGCGCATTTACCAGGCGCGCTTCAGAATCGGTTCACAGCCGAGGAGATCAATGTTCTCGTCAGGGCCATAAAAGAAAGAGAAGTGACATTGGGGATGGGACAAACCCACCCAAATTAGCTTCGGTTATACATGCATATAATAATTTGAGTAAATATGTAAGCTTTATGCCTATTTTTCCCATCGTCATGGACACAACAATGATTTCCCTCGAGTTTTAATATTTTTCCTTATAATAATGTATCATTTGCAAAAAGGAAAATGCATCTGTGTAGATGAGAGAATCATCTACAGTGTATGCGCGTTGTTCACACTCTGTATTATGACCAAGCATGCGCGCTTAAAATAGCATCTGAATGTACGCTCAACGCGCCACTGACTTTAGACTAGTTTTTTTCTGGTCAGTGGCGCAATTGTTTTCTGGAACTGCAAAATAGCACCAGGGATTGTTTGCGCCGGAACAAGCCTCCTTTTTTGCGCCGGCCCGCCCAGGGAGCGCAAGTTCATTCTCTAGTTTACCGACGTGCGTCTGTGGAGGGAAAAGTCCGCTTTGCGCGGGTGCAAAGTACCAAATATACATGCGTCAGTGTACAAAGTTATTCAGTGTACAAAGTTATAAAACAGACTTTTGTGACAAAGACGTTGAAAAGACGTCTTTTGGACATCATTTTGCTTAGTGTGTACACAGCAAAATCCCCAGTGTTAAATTAACACTCCTCCGTGTTTATATGAGTCCACACCCTACAGAGTGTTAAAGTAACACTGAAGAAGTGTTAAAGTTAATGAGATAATTAAGTGATTAATTGAGTGATGATTGAGCATTATTGAAGACACCTGATGTTAACAAGCAGAATCACTGAAGGAGAAAACCATAATTTTTAAGTCACCGTTATGGAGATCAGTGTTTGCTTTAGTTGGGCTCTTGACCCTTAAATCATTAACTTTAGATTTTGTTTGACTGCTGTATACGAGTTATAACAGCTGGATGAACAAATGATTATGATCATCTGATAATGTTGGTTGTGTTTTAGCATCATCATCATCATTATTTCACACTCATTTGACCTGAATCACTGAACTAATATAGAGCCCAATTTAGGTTTACTTTATTAATTATAACAGTACTGTCCTAGTACAGCATAATATTTTCATAGTTTACAACATAATCTAAAGATTTTTTTTAAACGTGTCTTATCTACAAAAAAAAAAAAAAACTATTATTTTGATTCTATTTAGTTTTTAGACACACAGACATCAGGAATCAGCCTGTGAATCTCAACAATGGTGACAGTTGGCTTTAATTAACTTTTTTTATGTCAACAGGATGCACATAACTAGGTTACGTTGGATTTATGTAACATTATTTATTTCAATCAACTTAAGTTAATTATTAATAAGGTTAATCCAATGCTGTTTAGTTGAATAAGGTTATCAGTCTTAATTTTGTCCAAAACAATTAAGTTAATTAAGTTAAATTATTCTAAAATTAATATTTTTACATTCAACCAAAACAAATAATTCAGCAGCTCCAGTGTTAAATGAACTCTCCTGGGAGTTTATATGAAGAGTTCAGATGCAAAAACCTCTAAGTGCCATTTGAAATTTTCTTCTAGAATGATCAATTTTATCAAGCTTGTATATTTAAGTTCTGTAATTTCACTTAAACGACAATTAATAGGTCATCCTCATTGCCATTTAAGTGGAATTACTGAACTTAAATATACAAGCTTGATAAAAATCATCATTTTAGAAGAAAATTTCAAATGGCACTTAGAGGCTTTTGCATCTGAACTCGTCATATGGCTCAAGAGTGTTAAAGTGTTAAAATATGAGTGTTAAATTAACACTTAAGAGTGTTAAAGTTAATGAGATAATTAAGTGAATAATTGAGTGATGATTGAGCATTATTGAAGACACCTGATGTTAACAAGCAGAATCACTGAAGGAGAAAATCTCATTTTTTAGACACCGTTATGGTGATCAGTGTTTGCTTTAGTTGGGCTCTTGACCCTTACATTTTAACATTAGTCTTTCTTTGAGTTATAACTCTGATAAACAAAGAGAAAAGTTGATCAGGTGGTGTTAGTTATGTTTTGACATATCATGATTTGACCATGTGCGCAGCAGACCATTTTTCCCTTTGTTAAACTTCAGACTTAGATTTGGACATACACTAACTGAACTTGCGCCATACGCTTATATTGTGAAAATAGGGCCCATACTGCCCTCTTGTAGTCTGCTGGTGAGTAGCTATCCTGATCTTTTTGAAGATTCACATTATAAACGTCAAATAATATAGATTTTAATATAAATTATTGCACTTTGTTCACCCTAGCTAGCCTGGTGATGAAAAAAAGAGAAAGAGAAAATTGTGAAGAAACACATGTGTCTGTTTAGGCCCAGAAATGTAAGGGGACCCGCGGTGTGTGTAGACAGAAATGGCTCATTCTAAGGTAATAAGAACATAATGGTTCATAAATTAAGGTCTTTATACACCACTGAAAACATAGTTATGTTTATGATATTGCATTTATGCACATTTAATATTACACAATGCACCTTTAAGTATGCCTGTGTAGGGACTAATTACATGCTTGATTAGTGATATTAAAGTGTATTTTATTTGTGTTATTAGTAGATTACAAATTCACTACGAGTGTGTTCGAAACACAAAAGCCATATACCATATATTATATTTGAGTAAACAGTATATGCTCAGTAATACCGGCTTATTCCAAATACTACAAATTGCACACATTGCCTTTAATAACAGATGCACATTAATAAACAAATATTACTTAGCTCTACTTTGTATAATATACTATTGTATACTATAATGTATTTTGAAAGTTAATCAATGCATTGTTACAATGATCGTCTTTCAGCACAGTTAGCCTACCTAAAGTATATTTTTAAGTAAAGTGCAAATAAATACACTTTTAAAAAATAAACTGAATTTTCACGTCAAGTAAATTTTTCTAAAATATATATTTTGAAAATACTCTAAAGTACAATAAGTTTAAAGTGTGTTAAAAGTTGTATTATGAGAATATGTAAAATCATGATGTTAATGATGTTAAGATGTGTGTTAACAAACACACATCTATCCAATGGTAAAGGGCTATGTTTCCTAAAAGTAAGCCTATAGTTGATCAGAGACCATTGTGCCAGTTGTTCTACGATGCTTATGATACTTTTGGGAAATGCAGCCCTGATCTGTAGCCTATATTAGAAAACATTCAGAAAAGAAGCCAATAGAGACACAGTGTGTTACATTACCAGGTGAGATGGTCACTGGTGTGACAGTTGTAGAGCTGGTGTTAATGCTGCCAGTGTCTGAAAGTTTGGATGAATAATGATTAATGAACAGAAACACAAATATCATGAATGTGTAGAAAGAGCTCATGTGAATATTATTACCTGCACAGTAAGCAAAAGTACAGCCAGTTGGACTGACCAGTTCATAGACATAATAATTGTCTGGACAGGCTTTGACTTTAATGGGGTAAGACCCGAAATAGCAGCAGAAATTGTTCCAGTGACCGCAGACATCTCGAGTGACGACTCCATCTGTTACTGTTGGGTGTCCACCACGGATCCACAGTGGGACATGAGTGCCACAGCTGGACTGAGCAACACACGTGTCTGGGATATGAGCGCTCACGCTGTTAATGAAGAGACGATACCAGCCGCTCCAGGAGACAGACTGGTCACAGTTGTAGTACGAATGTAAGCCATATGTATTATTGATGGATCTCCATGAATTGTCCAGCACAGTGTAGTTGTAGCAGGGGTCTGTAGAGAGATAAACTTATGAAAACACCAATATGAAGTCATAGTCTACATATGTTCATGAAAACACATTACATATACTGTAATATACATATCTTATATATTATAAATTAAAAATATTTTATATCTTATAAATACATTATGAAAGCACCAGTACAAAGTTAAAGTCTCAAATAAAAATGTATTTACAAAATGTTATTCCCAAATGCAAACCGTGGTCACAATTATTTTTCAATAATTTTATTTTTAATATCACCCTGAATCACCCTGAATTTGTGTATAAATATTTTGTTTGTTTTTTTACCCACATTAAAAGGGTGGAACAAAAAAAAAAGATAGATGCATTAGAGATGAATGAGGGATGAATGAAGAGTTGAATGACAGATGAATGAGGGATGAATGAGAGATGAATGAGGGATGAATGAGGGATGAATGAGAGATGAATGAGGGATGAATGAGAGATGAAAGAGAGATGAATGAGAGATGAATGAGAGATGAATGAGGGATGAATGAGGGATGAATGAGGGATGAATGAGAGATGAATGAGGGATGAATGATAGATGAATGAGAGATGAATGACAGAGATATGAATGAGAGATGAAAGAGATATGAATGAGAGATGAATGAGGGATGAATGAGGTGAATGAGGGATGAAAGAGAGATGAATGAGGGATGAATGAGAGATGAATGACAGAGATATGAATGAGAGATGAATGAGAGATGAATGAGGGATGAATGAGAGATGAATGAGGGATGAATGAGAGATGAAAGAGAGATGAATGAGGGATGAAAGAGAGATGAATGAGGGATGAATGAGAGATGAATGAGGGATGAATGAGGGATGAAAGAGAGATGAATGAGTGATGAATGAGTGATGAATGAGGGATGAATTAGAGATGAATGAGAGATAAATGAGAGATGAATGAGGGATGAATGAGAGATGAATGAGGGATGAATGAGAGATGAATGAGAGATGAAAGAGGGATGAATGAGAGATGGAAGAGATATGAATGAGAGATGAATGAGGGATGAATGAGAGATGAATGAGGGATGAATGAGGGATGAAAGAGAGATGAATGAGTGATGAATGAGTGATGAATGAGGGATGAATTAGAGATGAATGAGGGATAAATGAGGGATGAGAGAGGGATGAAAGAGAGATGAATGAGAGATGAATGAGGGATGAATGAGAGATGAATGAGGGATAAATGAGGGATGAGAGAGGGATGAATGAGGGCTGAATGAGGGATGAGAGAGGGATGAGAGAGGGATGAATGAGAGATGAAAGAGAGATGAATGAGGGATGAAAGAGAGATGAATGAGGGATGAATGAGAGATGAATGAGGGATGAATGAGGGATGAAAGAGAGATGAATGAGAGATGAATGAGTGATGAATGAGGGATGAATGAGAGATGAATGAGGGATGAATGAGGGATGAAAGAGAGATGAATGAGAGATGAATGAGTGATGAATGAGGGATGAAAGAGAGATGAATGAGAGATGAATGAGAGATGAAAGAGAGATGAAAGAGAGATGAATGAGGGATGAAAGAGATGAATGAGAAATGAATGAGGGATGAATGAGAGATGAAAGAGAGATGAATGAGAGATGAAAGAGAGATGAATGAGGGATGAAAGAGGGATGAAAGAGAGATGAATGAGGGATGAAAGAGAGATGAAGGAGTGATGAATGAGAGATGAATGAGTGATGAAAGAGAGATGAATGAGATGAATGAGGGATGAATGAGGGATGAATGATAGATGAATGAGGGATGAATGAGGGATGAATGAGAGATGAATGAGGGATGAATGACAGATGAATGAGGGATGAATGAGAGATGAATGAGATATGAATGAGATATGAAAGAGAGATGAATGAGGGATGAGAGAGAGAGATGAATGAGGGATGAATGACAGATGAATGAGGGATGAAAGACAGATGAATGAGGGATGAAAGACAGATGAATGAGGGATGAAAGAGAGATGAATGAGAGATGAATGGGGGATGAGAGAGAGAGATGAATGAGGGATGAATGAGAGATGAATGAGGGATGAATGAGAGATGAATGAGATATGAATGAGAGATGAATGAGGGATGAGAGAGAGAGAGATGAATGAGGGATGAATGAGAGATGAATGAGGCATGAATGAGAGATGAATGAGATATGAATGAGAGATGAATGAGGGATGAGAGAGAGAGAGATGAATGGGGGATGAATGAGAGATGAAAGAGAGATGAATGAGGGATGAATGAGAGATGAAAGAGAGATGAATGAGGGATGAATGAGGGATGAAAGAGAGATGAATGAGGGATGAATGAGAGATGAAAGAGAGATGAATGAGGGATGAATGAGGGATGAAAGAGAGATGAATGAGGGATGAATGAGGGATGAATGAGTGATGAATGAGAGATGAAAGAGAGATGAATGAGGGATGAATGAGGGATGAAAGAGAGATGAATGAGGGATGAATGAGGGATGAATGAGTGATGAATGAGAGATGAATGAGAGATGAAAGAGAGATGAATGAGAGATGAATGAGGGATGAATGAGAGATGAATGAGAGATGAATGAGATATGAATGAGAGATGAATGAGGGATGAATGAGAGATGAAAGAGAGATGAATGAGGGATGAATGAGGGATGAATGAGGGATGAAAGAGAGATGAATGAGGGATGAATGAGAGATGAAAGAGAGATGAATGAGGGATGAATGAGGGATGAAAGAGAGATGAATGAGGGATGAATGAGAGATGAAAGAGAGATGAATGAGGGATGAATGAGGGATGAATGAGTGATGAGTGAGAGATGAATGAGAGATGAATGAGAGATGAAAGAGAGATGAATGAGGGATGAATGAGGGATGAATGAGAGATGAAAGAGAGATGAATGAGGGATGAATGAGAGATGAAAGAGAGATGAATGAGGGATGAATGAGAGATGAAAGAGAGATGAATGAGGGATGAATGAGGGATGAAAGAGAGATGAATGAGGGATGAATGAGAGATGAAAGAGAGATGAATGAGGGATGAATGAGGGATGAATGAGTGATGAATGAGAGATGAATGAGAGATGAAAGAGAGATGAATGAGAGATGAATGAGGGATGAATGAGAGATGAATGAGAGATGAATGAGAGATGAATGAGAGATGAATGAGGGATGAGAGAGAGAGAGATGAATGGGGGATGAATGAGAGATGAAAGAGAGATGAATGAGGGATGAATGAGAGATGAAAGAGAGATGAATGAGGGATGAATGAGGGATGAAAGAGAGATGAATGAGGGATGAGAGAGAGAGATGAATGAGGGATGAATGAGAGATGAATGAGAGATGAAAGAGAGATGAATGAGAGATGAATGAGGGATGAATGAGAGATGAATGAGAGATGAATGACGGATGAATGAAAGATGAATGAGGGATGAAAGAGAGATGAAAGAGAGATGAATGAGGGATGAATGACAGATGAATGAGGGATGAATGAGAGATGAATGAGGGATGAATGAGAGATGAATGAGATATGAATGAGAGATGAATGAGGGATGAATGAGAGATGAATGAGGGATGAATGAGGGATGAAAGAGAGATGAATGAGGGATGAATGAGAGATGAAAGAGAGATGAATGAGGGATGAATGAGGGATGAATGAGTGATGAATGAGAGATGAATGAGAGATGAAAGAGAGATGAATGAGAGATGAATGAGGGATGAATGAGAGATGAATGAGAGATGAATGAGAGATGAATGAGAGATGAATGAGGGATGAGAGAGAGAGAGATGAATGGGGGATGAATGAGAGATGAAAGAGAGATGAATGAGGGATGAATGAGAGATGAAAGAGAGATGAATGAGGGATGAATGAGGGATGAAAGAGAGATGAATGAGGGATGAGAGAGAGAGATGAATGAGGGATGAATGAGAGATGAATGAGAGATGAAAGAGAGATGAATGAGAGATGAATGAGGGATGAATGAGAGATGAATGAGAGATGAATGACGGATGAATGAAAGATGAATGAGGGATGAAAGAGAGATGAAAGAGAGATGAATGAGGGATGAATGACAGATGAATGAGGGATGAATGAGAGATGAATGAGGGATGAATGAGAGATGAATGAGATATGAATGAGAGATGAATGAGGGATGAATGAGAGATGAATGAGGGATGAATGAGGGATGAAAGAGAGATGAATGAGAGATGAATGAGAGATGAATGAGAGATGAATGACGGATGAATGAAAGATGAATGAGGGATGAAAGAGAGATGAAAGAGAGATGAATGAGGGATGATGACAGATGAATGAGGGATGAATGAGAGATGAATGAGGGATGAATGAGAGATGAATGAGATATGAATGAGAGATGAATGAGGGATGAATGAGAGATGAATGAGGGATGAATGAGGGATGAATGAGGGATGAAAGAGAGATGAATGAGGGACGAAAGAGAGATGAATGAGTGATGAATGAGGGATGAATGAGGGATGAATGAGGGATGAATGAGGGATGAATGAGGGATGAAAGAGAGATGAATGAGTGATGAATGAGTGATGAATGAGGGATGAATGAGGGATGAATGAGGGATGAATGAGAGATGAATGAGGGATGAATGAGAGATGAATGAGGGATGAATGAGAGATGAATGAGAGATGAATGAGAGATGAATGAGAGATGAATGAAAGATGAATGAGAGATGAATGAGAGATGAATGAGAGATGAATGAGAGATGAATGACGGATGAATGAAAGATGAATGAGGGATGAAAGAGAGATAAAAGAGAGATGAATGAGGGATGAATGACAGATGAATGAGGGATGAATGAGAGATGAATGAGGGATGAATGAGAGATGAATGAGATATGAATGAGAGATGAATGAGGGATGAGAGAGAGAGAAATGAATGGGGGATGAATGAGAGATGAATGACAGGTGAATGAGGGATGAAAGAGAGATGAATGAGGGATGAATGAGGGATGAATGAGAGATGAATGAGGGATGAGAGAGAGAGAAATGAATGGGGGATGAATGAGAGATGAATGAGTGATGAATGAGTGATGAATGAGGGATGAATGAGGGATGAATGAGGGATGAATGAGGGATGAATGAGGGATGAAAGAGAGATGAATGAGTGATGAATGAGGGATGAATGAGGGATGAATGAGGGATGAATGAGTGATGAATGAGGGATGAGAGAGAGAGAAATGAATGGGGGATGAATGAGAGATGAATGAGAGATGAATGAGAGATGAATGAGGGATGAGAGAGAGAGAAATGAATGGGGGATGAATGAGAGATGAATGACAGGTGAATGAGGGATGAAAGAGAGATGAATGAGGGATGAATGAGAGATGAATGAGGGATGAATGAGGGATGAAAGAGAGATGAATGAGTGATGAATGAGTGATGAATGAGGGTTGAATGAGGGATGAGAGAGGGATGAAAGAGAGATGAATGAGAGATGAATGAGGGATGAATGAGGGCTGAATGAGGGATGAAAGAGAGATGAATAAATGATGAATGAGTGATGAATGAGGGATGAATGAGGGATGAATGAGGGATGAATGAGGGATGAGAGAGGGATGAATGAGGGATGAATGAGGGATGAAAGAGAGATGAATAAATGATGAATGAGTGATGAATGAGGGATGAATGAGGGATGAATGAGGGATGAATGAGGGATGAATGAGTGATGAATGAGTGATGAATGAGGGATGAATGAGGGATGAAAGAGAGATTAATAAATGATGAATGAGTGATGAATGAGGGATGAGAGAGGGATGAAAGAGAGATGAATGAGAGATGAATGAGGGATGAATGAGGGCTGAATGAGGGATGAAAGAGAGATGAATAAATGATGAATGAGTGATGAATGAGGGATGAATGAGGGATGAATGAGGGATGAATGAGGGATGAATGAGGGATGAGAGAGGGATGAATGAGGGATGAATGAGGGATGAATGAGGGATGAACGAGAGATGAATGAGAGATGAATGAGAGATGAATGAGAGATGAATGAAAGATGAATGAGAGATGAATGAGAGATGAATGAGAGATGAATGACGGATGAATGAAAGATGAATGAGGGATGAAAGAGAGATAAAAGAGAGATGAATGAGGGATGAATGACAGATGAATGAGGGATGAATGAGAGATGAATGAGGGATGAATGAGTGATGAATGAGAGATGAATGAGAGATGAATGAGAGATGAATGAGGGATGAATGAGGGATGAATGAGAGATGAATGAGAGATGAATGAGGGATGAATGAAGGATGAATGAGGGATGAATGAGAGATGAATGAGGGATGAATGAGGGATGAATGAGTGATGAATGAGGGATGAATGAGAGATGAATGAGGGATGAATGAGGGATGAATGAGGGATGAATGAGAGATGAATGAAGAGTTGAATGACAGATGAATGAGGGATGAATGAGAGATGAATGAGGGATGAATGAGGGATGAATGAGAGATGAATGAGAGATGAATGAGAGATGAATGAGGGATGAATGAGGGATGAATGAGAGATGAATGAGGGATGAATGAGAGATGAATGAGGGATGAATGAGGGATGAATGAGAGATGAATGAGGGATGAATGAGGGATGAATGAGAGATGAATGAGGGATGAATGAGGGATGAATGAGGGATGAATGAGAGATGAATGAGAGATGAATGAGGGATGAATGAGAGATGAATGAGGGATGAATGAGGGATGAATGAGAGATGAATGAGAGATGAATGAGGGATGAATGAGAGATGAATGAGGGATGAATGAGGGATGAATGAGGGATGAATGAGAGATGAATGAGGGATGAATGAGAGATGAATGAGGGATGAATGAGGGATGAATGAGGGATGAAAGAGGGATGAATGAGGGATGAATGAGGGATGAATGAGAGATGAATGAGGGATGAATGAGAGATGAATGAGAGATGAATGAGGGATGAATGAGGGATGAATGAGAGATGAATGAGGGATGAATGAGGGATGAATGAGGGATGAAAGAGGGATGAATGAGGGATGAATGAGGGATGAATGAGAGATGAATGAGAGATGAATGAGAGATGAATGAGGGATGAATGAGAGATGAATGAGGGATGAATGAGGGATGAATGAGGGATGAATGAGAGATGAATGAGGGATGAATGAGAGATGAAAGAGAGATGAATGAGGGATGAATGAGGGATGAATGAGAGATGAATGAGAGATGAATGAGAGATGAATGAGGGATGAATGAGAGATGAATGAGGGATGAATGAGGGATGAATGAGGGATGAATGAGAGATGAATGAGGGATGAATGAGAGATGAATGAGGGATGAATGAGAGATGAATGAGGGATGAATGAGAGATGAATGAGGGATGAATGAGAGATGAAAGAGAGATGAATGAGGGATGAATGAGGGATGAATGAGAGATGAATGAGAGATGAATGAGAGATGAATGAGGGATGAATGAGAGATGAATGAGGGATGAATGAGGGATGAATGAGGGATGAATGAGAGATGAATGAGGGATGAATGAGGGATGAATGAGGGATGAAAGAGGGATGAATGAGGGATGAATGAGGGATGAATGAGAGATGAATGAGAGATGAATGAGAGATGAATGAGGGATGAATGAGAGATGAATGAGGGATGAATGAGGGATGAATGAGGGATGAATGAGAGATGAATGAGAGATGAATGAGGGATGAATGAGAGATGAAAGAGAGATGAATGAGGGATGAATGAGGGATGAATGAGAGATGAATGAGAGATGAATGAGAGATGAATGAGGGATGAATGAGAGATGAATGAGGGATGAATGAGGGATGAAAGAGGGATGAATGAGAGATGAATGAGGGATGAATGAGGGATGAATGAGGGATGAATGAGAGATGAATGAGAGATGAATGAGGGATGAATGAGGGATGAATGAGGGATGAATGAGGGATGAATGAGGGATGAAAGAGTGATGAAAGAGTGATGAATGAGGGATGAATGAGGGATGAATGAGGGATGAAAGAGTGATGAAAGAGAGATGAATGAGAGATGAATGAGGGATGAATGAGGGATGAATGAGGGATGAAAGAGTGATGAAAGAGGGATGAATGAGGGATGAATGAGGGATGAATGAGGGATGAAAGAGTGATGAATGAGAGATGAATGAGTGAACACTCATTCATTAAAAACACAAGGACTGTTTTATGAAGTGTGTCATATTCAGAATACTGTATAGTGATTGACAGCCAGACACACATGAAAACAGGTTTCATTAATTTCTACCAAAACATTTCCAGGACTTTTGAGGCAAATATTAAAAAATATTAAAAATCCATCTTTGAATTTACCACAGCATATCTTGACTAAAATGAATGACAACCCTCTCTTGACGCTTGAATATAGTTAAGTTACTTTTTTTCAGCCAATAAAAAGTTTTCAGAAAGCATTTCTACAGCAGATCAACAGCTTTAATGTCAAACATCTGCTTTTCTGCAAAACATGACTAACGGAATTGAAGCATTATTGAAAAATGTTAAACTCATCTGAAATTATAAAACTAATTATAACTCCTGAACTTTGATGTCAAAGAGTATAATAATTACACTGACTTTACTAACTTTGTTTATAACATGTTTTGTGTCATTTAAACACTCACAGAGATCAACATTCGGCATATGAAACACAACAATGGTGACATGTTTTCTGAAAACTCCTGCAAAGGCTGAAACAAAAATAACTTAACAAACATCAAGAGTCACAAGCTCAGCTCAAGTCATAGATATATACACTAGATGTCGCCTTGGTTACGGCAGTTCATTAGAACGAATGCGTCAATAGATCCGCCATCTTGGAACAGGGGAGCCCCTCCTCTTTAATGCCGTTCTTATTTCTCTCTCTGTCAGCGCTTGTTCACAGGAGTTTGAATGATTGAAAGAATGTTTCAGGAACATAACACTAACCTTCAAATAACATTTAAGACATTTGATAAATGTATAAATGGACATTTATTATGTTCCCAGAACTAACACATTTGGAAAACGTTCTTGTAACTGAACTCTGTTTGCTGGGATGCTATGTGGTTTATTATAAAATAAACATTTATTTAAATAACGCTGACACACGAGCAAGACATAAAATAACGTGTCTAACCCTGAGAAATCCACTGTATGGATTAACAAAAATAGTCGGTTGTTCAGTCAACATAGGCTTACGATACTTTTGGGAAATGCAGCCCTGATCTGTGGCCAACAGACATTAGAAAACATTCAGAAAAGAAGCCAATAGAGACACAGTGTGTTACATTACCAGGTGAGATGGTCACTGGTGTGACAGTTGTAGAGCTGGTGTTAATGCTGCCAGTGTCTGAAAGATTGGATGAATAATGATTAATGAACAGAAACACAAATATCATGAATGTGTAGAAAGAGCTCATGTGAATATAATTACCTGCACAGTAAGCTGAAGAACACACAGTTGGACTGACCAGCTCATAGACATAATAATCGCCTGGACAGGCTTTGACTTTAATGGGGTAAGACCCGAAATAGCAGCAGTCATTGTTCCAGTGACCGCAGACATCTCGAGTGACGACTCCATCTGTTACTGTTGGGTGTCCACCACGGATCCACAGTGGGACATGAGTGCCACAGCTGGACTGAGCAACACACGTGTCTGGGATATGAGCGCTCACTCTGTTAATGAAGAGACGATACCAGCCTCTCCAGGAGACAGACGTGTCACAGTTGTAGTATGAATGTAAGCCATATGTATTATTGATGGATCTCCATGTATTGTCCAGCGCAGTGTAGTTGTAGCAGGGGTCTGAGAGATTAGCTGTTATGAAAATATATTAAGAATTGAACAAGTTTCTGAAAAACATGTTTTATTGCAAAATGTATAAAAGTGCAGCTTTAGACATAAGGTTTATATTTCTTCCTTTTTTTTTTTTGCTAATTCGGAGCGATTAATTTTGATCCACAATATTTTTTTTTAAATGCATTCATAGAATTATTTAAACATCAAATGCGTCTTATAGAAAAAGTCAATCTTTTAAATTGGAAGTAAACAAATTACATACCAGTATAATCATGTACATTTTATTATTATTATTTTATTTATTTATTTTAAAGATTTTATTTCCATTTTCTTGGTCTAGAAACTACCAAAATTACCATTGCTAGATTTTCAGTGGGAAACCTGGGTCATAAACTAATATTAAAGTAACAGTCTGGAATTCAGTTTCCTCAATATGTCACACTGTTAGCCCTTACCAGTTTTTTTTTACAGTAAAATACTGGCAACACTGTTGCAGGCAATTTACTGTTAATTGTGCAGTTCTTTACTGTAATCTACAGTATGTTACTGTAAAAATGCACTAAAACTCGAGTTAACTAATTTCACTTGCAGAAACCGACTGCCTTAAATTGACCAACTGTCATTTAAATGTATTAACTAACATTTATGCATTAATAACGTGAGCAAAGTATTACTGTGAACTCTTTTCATTTGAAACCATAAAAAAAAATAAAAAATAAAAAAAAACTTTTGTAAATAAAGAAATTTCCACTGGACCAGCAAAAACAGTCACTGTCTGTTAAATAAAGCAACACACAGCATATCATCAATGTTTGTAGATCTTCTTGTAGAAGTGTGTGCGTGTGCTCTCCACTGTGTGTGTGCTCTCCACTGTGTGTGTGCTCTCTGCTGTGTGTTTGTGTGTGTGATCTCCGCTATGTGTGTGTGTGTGTGTGCTCTCCGTTGTGTGTGTGTGTGTGTGTGTGTGTGCTCTTCGCTGTGTGTGTGTGTGTGTGTGCTCTCTGCTGTGTGACAACAAAACAATTTTTTAACTGTGTGTGTGTGCTCTCCACTGTGTGTGTGTGTGTGTGTGTTTGTGCTCTACACTGTGTGTGTGTGTGTGTGTGTGTGCTCTCTTGTGTGTGTGCGTGTGTGTGTGTGCTCTCCACTGTGTGTGTGTGTGTGTGTGTGTGTGTGCTCTCCACTGTGTGTGTGTGTGTGTGTTTTGTGCTCTAAACTGTGTGTGTTTGTGCTCTACACTGTGTGTGTGTGTGTGTGTGTGTGTGTGTGTTTGTGCTCTACACTGTGTGTGTTTGTGCTCTACACTGTGTGTGTGTGTGTGTGTGTGTGTGTGTGTGTGTGTGTTCTCCACTGTGTGTGTATGTGTGTATGTGTGCTCTCCACTGTGTGTGTGTGTGCTCTCCACTCTGTGTGTGTGTGTGTGCTCTCCACTGTGTGTGTGTGTGTGTGTGTGTGTGTGTGTGCTCTCCACTGTGTGTGTGTGCGCTCTGCTTTTTTTAAGTGCTTTTTTAAATTAAGTACATCCATCATTTTCATTTCGGGTTATCCCTTGTATTAAGTGTTATTTTGAAAAAAGTGTGTTTTTCAGAAAAAAGAAATATTGTTTGTAGTTTATGTTAATGTTTAATGTTCAGTTATGTTGGACATTTAGTAGTTTCTGTTATTAAATGTTGTGGTTCATTGTGCTGAAAAGCTCTTGTGTTCAGTGTTTTCTACTGACACTTTACTGTAGTTTATTATATACATTTGGGTTTAAAGATGAATGACACTATTCAATTGGAAATTTAAACTTCAGTATATTAATTATAACATCAGGATGGACCAACAGAAGTGTTATAAATAAATTAAATTGTGTGTTAATTTCTTCAACTCAATTAGGTGAGGGTAATGAATGCGTTATTTTTTACATCAAGGTAGGAAAAGACTCTCATCATAAAAAAAATTTAAAAAATTAAAAAAATTTACACAGCAAAACCTCCAGTGTTAAATTAACTCTCCTGGGAGTTTATATGGCTCCAGACTCAAGAGTGTAAAGTGTTAAAATATGAGTGTTAAATTAAGGCCCTGTTTACACGAGAACGATTCCGGGTGAAAACGTAAAAATATTTTATCGGATGTGCCTTTCGTTTACACAGCGATGCCGTTTTTATGGCTTAAAAACGCAAAAAAGTGAAACCACCCTCCAGAGTGGAAAACTTAAAAACGCTCCACCGTCATGTTCCCGTGTAAAGGGTAAAAACACAAATCTGCTCTCGTCGCGTGCGCGTTTACGTCACAGGCATTCGCCAGTACAGGAAAATAACAACCAACATGTCGGATTATTTCCATACGTCGGACCTTCAAGTTGCCACAGCAGCTCTGATAAACGTACAAGAGTCTTTTCAGCAGTTGTACAAAATATTTTCAGATATTGGTGTTGTTGTGTGGCAGTGCTTCACATCGCCACCTAGAGCCTGGAGTGCACACTACATCGAATTGCACACACTTTTGCGTCACCATATGCACGCAGATTTCCCCCTCATAACACTCGTCTAAACGCAGAATAAAAAGTGAAAACGCAACGCCACTTTTGCGTTTTCTCTTCAGATCGTTTCCGTGTAAACATGGCCTAACACTCAGGAGTGTTAAAGTTAATTAGATAATTAAGTGATTAATTGAGTGATGATTGAGCATTATTGAAGACACCTGATGTTAACAAGCAGAGTCACCAAAGGTGAAAATCACAAATTGTACGTCACCATTATGAAGATCAGTGTTTGCTTTCGTTGGGCTCTTGACCATTACATTTTTTTACACGAGATTTTGTTTGTCTGCTGTTACTGAGTTATAACAGCTGCATGAACAAAAACAAAAAGTGATTGGATGGTGTTCGTTGTTTTGCCATAATCATGTATTGATTTGAAAAACTAAAATTATTGAGGTAGCTTATTTTGTTAATTACAACTGCTCTGTGATTCTACAACAGATGCTTGTCCGTGTTCTTAATACAATCCAAAATATAAAAAAAAAATATAAAAAAATTCTATTTAGAAACACAGACATCAATAATCAGACTGTGAATCTCAACAATGGTGACAATAATAAAGCATGTTGCAGTGGCTGCCACCAATCACAACTCATTCATGCCTCCCATCATGCATTGCAGTGTGAATAAATTATGATCTGAATCTGAATTTCCTAACTGAATAAACTGTTTGTCACCATTGTTGAGATGCATAGATTGAATCCTGATGTCTGTGTGTGCCTAAAAGAAGACTTTGAAGTTTATTTTTTGAAAACGCCTTTTAAGAAATCCTTTGTATTATATTGAAAATTATGGATCTTTGATGTAAAAATCAGTGATGCTGCAATCAACAATATCAACTCAATCAACTGACCATCTCAGTCAGAAATAAGGGTCTTAATGAGTTCAGTGGTCAAGTTCATATGATGATTACATCATAACATAATCAACACCAACAGATTTGTTTTTTTCTTTGCTCATCTGGCTGTTAAAACAACAAACAAAGTCTAAAGTAAAAATAAAAGGGTCAAGTATGAAGGTAAAAGAGTAGCAAAACTCGAGAGCGCGTAGATGTGAATTTGAGAACTTGTACAATACATATTCGTACTTGTACACGAACATTTACACTCACAGCTCCGATGTGAAAATCTGTAAAATAAAAATCTGAACTTGAACGCTGAGATTTGCACTCACAGACAATAGTCACAAACCTGTATTCTGAATTTGAAGCTGCAGACAAGTAGTCACAAATGTGTTCAACGCCATTCACAAAGATACAATGACAGACACAAACTTGTAATACAAATATGCACTTCTTCTAACATTCAAATTCGCAGTACAACCTCAAACTGGCACTTGCAACTTCTCAAATCTGTCACTGCAAGTGCAAATTTTGCGCCTTGACTTTTGCAACTCTTTTCGCGATATATTAGATGCAAAACTGATTTGTGCACTTGCAACTCATTAGAGGCGAGAGGGGGGAGGGAGGGGGTGGGGGGTGTTGCGGAAATGGAGTCGTTCTATTTGTTGGCGTCTAGCCAATGAAATCGGACTGATATTGTACGCGATGATGTCACGAAACAACGCGCTGAAACGCTATCATGGCTTAATCCCTTTTACAGTCTACATTAGAGTAGACTGATATTAAAATAAATAAATTATATCAAACTCAGTGATCCAAAATTCAGTAAACACCATTCTAGTAATGCATACTATGTACAGAAAGCAGATGACGAAGTGGTCAAAATCATGTCCACTCCATGTTTTTCATTTCATTTTATTGTTTATTTTTACAGGGACAATGCACAATTAGAGTAATTGCACCAGAATTAACTAATAGCTAGTTTACATCTGCTGTCCCTGGGCAGGTAAACAAATAAAATAACATACATTACATATGTCCCACATAAAACATCACAATACATACATGTTCAGAATATAAAATTTAAAACCAGAATATAAAACAGATAATGTACAACACAGTCATTAGTGGTTGCAGATCTGTTGTGATAGTAGAAAGTACTTAAGCTTATTTTTAAAAATTGGGAAGCTATTGAGGCTTCGAATGTTTGAAGGTAGGGAATTCCACAACCCCACTACTCTAACTGAAAAGGCTTTTTGCCCAAAGGCTGTTTTTCTGTACTGCGGTACCAAATCTCCCCTGGCAGATGCTCTAGTCCTACCCGCATTTCCATTATGGGTCACACATCCCTGAAGAGGGGGTGGAGCAAGATTATGAATGATTTTGTACATCAGGCACACATCAGTATAAAATACAAAATTATTCATATTTAAAAAATTTAACCTTTTTAAAATAGTACAATGATGGTAGTCCCTTGGTTTTTTATCTAACACTTTCATGATTTGTTTATGATGGGAGTACACAGGCTTCAGTGTAGTTGCATCTGCTTGTGACCAGGTTGTTATGCAATACGACAAGTGAGGCAGAATCAGAGTATGTACTAAAAGAAGTGCAGCTGATTCAGAGAGCTGGTGCCTGATGCTTTTAAAATTAATCAAATTGAATTTAACATTATTTATAACCCTTTTTACTTGCTTTTTAAAAGACAGGTGTTGGTCTATTATTATTCCTAAATATTTAACATGCGTCACAAATTTGATTGCTTCACCATTAAATATAATATCTGGATTCACAGAGTTTTGTTTTCGTGCAGTGAAATACGTGCATACAGTTTTAGTTACATTTAGAGACAAACAAGACTCATTCAACCAATTTGAGACTTTCACCATTGCAGATGACAGTTTGTTTGCAACTAGTTCTTTAGTTCTTGCATGAGTAAAAAGCACAGTATCATCCGCATACATTATAACATCTATTCCTGGACATACTTGAGGCAGATCATTAATATAAATACTAAATAAAATCGGTCCTAAAATTGACCCCTGAGGAACCCCCGTAGGACAATTAGCAAATGAAGAGCATTTATCAGCCACTCTTGTGCATTGACTTCTATTACTGAGGTATGATTTCATCCACATCAAGGCAGCATCTGATAAATTAAAATTCTGAAGTTTTGACATTAAACAGTTATGATTCACTGTATCGAATGCCTTTGCTAAATCTAAAAACACAGCTCCAACAACACCACCTTTGTCAAGTTGACTTCTAATTTGTTCGACAAAATAACAATTAGCAGTTTCAGTAGAATATTTTTTTCAAAACCCAAATTGCATTTGGTGTAGATTTACTTCACTTTCGTTTAAATAAGAAACTAATTAATCACAAACTACTCTTTCTGCAATTTTTGATGCTATTGGAAGGATACTTATAGGTCTATAATTTGATGGAAGAGTCCTATCACCTGCTTTAAAAATAGGTGTCACTACTGCCGCTTTCCAGCAATTTGGGAAATAGGAGTTTGTAATTGACAGATTTGTCAAGTGTGTTAGAGGTTTACAAAGAATTGATTTATAAGTTTTAAAAAATCGTGCATCAGTATCATAAACATCTTTAGACTTAGATCCTTTTAAATTATCAATTTTTTTTAATACAGTAGATTCTGAGACATTTTCAATAGTGAAGACAGGCTTTTCGTTGTTTATAGGTTCTAGTACACCAGATCTCGCACCAAATTTCCTAGCCAGACACTGTACAGAGTTCAAGAAGAAGGAATTAAAAATTGTAGCAATTTTTTCTTTATCTTCTATTAATTTCGATTGGTCCCGTATTATCCAATTTTGAACTGATTTATTCTCCTTCTTTGTAATTTTATCAATATTTTTCCAAATTAATTTACAATTTCCTTTAGAATCCTCAATTAATTTAATAAAATAATTAGCTTTGGCCTGTCTTAATTCTTTTACTACTTTATTTCGCAAATTCTGAAATGTTCTCTTATCATGTGGTAATTTAGATTTAAGAGCAGCTTTTAATGCCAAGTCTCTCTGCTTCATTAGCTTCCAAAGCTGTTCATTTAACCATGGCAGATGTACTTTACTCGAGTAAGATATATTTTTACTAAATTCATTTTTAGTCGTATTAACTCTATCCATCATATTGATAAATGCTTGTTCTATGTCACCTGACTGCATAATATCATTCCAGTCCAAGTGCTTTAATTTCTCCTCGAATTGGCCGATTAAGGATTTTGGTATGATATTAAAGAAACTTTTGCCTTCTTGTCTGTATAAAAACCTTTTTTTTTTGTCAACTTTCTTACGATTAAGGTCAAGTTGTGGTCTGACATACCTGTTACCAAATTAAATGATTTTTTAATTCTTTCAGGTTTATTGGTAAAAATTAAATCTATCTGAGTTTGTGTTGATTGAGTAATCCTAGTTGGGCCAAGGATCATTTGTGTAAGATTCAACTGATCTGATATGCTTTTAAGTTGAGATCTCTTAGCTTTTTCCGCCCAGTTTATATTAAAATCACCTAAAACAATTAGTTCCATTTTTGAACCAATTTCCTTTAGTACAGATTTAAATTTATCAAAAAATGTCTTTGTTGAATTAGGGGGTCTGTATAATCCAACCACAGTAAAAGACATTTGAGGAGATAAAACAATAGATGGGTTTCCGATGACGTCACATTTCTCCCGCAGGCGCCATCTTGTGTGTCAAGTGGGTCAAGCGTTTGTGTTACGGAGCATGATAATAATTAAACTGGGCATTATTCTGAACATGAAAATCATGCGATTATTCTCCATTTGGCTGGAGTTAATGTTCAGTGCTGCTCTTGTGAACATTTAGAGGTTTTGTGCTCTGGAGATGTGACACTTTATCTAATCATTTCCAAGATGGGCTAGCTAAATGCGCTAACGTTAGCTCTCATCGGCTGTCAAATCGCTGTACCCAGGCGGCTACTATCGACACAGCCCTTGAGAGGTGTTGGCTGGGCAAAACAACACTCTGACGATTGTCCACCTTCATCACTTTCTCTGTGGCCACATCAGCTGGTCGAGCCAGAGGCAGAGGCTAACTTACACCTGGAGCACATCGCTCCGTGCTTCTGCTCTCCATCTCTCTCCTACACTAAATTAGTTCGGAGCGTTGTGTTGTTGTTTTTTATTACCCAGATGGTGTTGTCTTGACACTGAGTCTAAATATCAATACCGTCAATGCAGGGCTCCAGACTAACTTTTCCACGAGGGAATGAGAGCAAGACAGCGCTTAGTTTGGAGACGGTGAAGTCTTGTTTACACTTTCGCCTAGCTCCGAAGAGAGAGAGGGAGTGCGCGCGCGCGACCGGCTCTCTCTCTCTCTTTCTGCTCGTTCTTTCAGTTAAACATGCGTTCGTCCATAGACTGTAAAAAATAGGTCCTGTCACAAGCGCAGCAGTACCATTATTCACCGATCAAATAAGAAATCAAAAATTTGATTGAACGAATAACACACACATGTACACGTACAAAAAAATTACCTCAACACAAAAGAGTCAAAAATACTTGGGTAAATGAAAAGGCGGTAAACATGAGCATGACAGACGGGCTTTGATGACAGCTTTGACACACAACATGGCGGCGCGCCGCAGAGGATTATGGGTAATTAGAGAAACGGAAACCCATCTATAGTAACAATAATACATTCTAAATCTAACGTTGAATTAAGATGAACCTCCACACATTTAAAATGATTACGAACATACAGAAGGACTCCTCCTCCTCTACCTAGTTTTCTATCCTTCCTAAAAACACGATATCCCTGTACAGCAAAAGCAGTCTTTGGTGATGACTCAGTTAGCCATGATTCAGAGAGAAAAAGAAAGTCCAAATTAGAATCCATCAGCAGACCCTCAATTTGCTCTGTCTTTGATACAATTCTTCTTATATTCAAATGTCCGCCGAGCAGGCCTTTGGGTTTTAGTCTTTTATCCCACAATACTTTAGACTGGTTTGCTGGTTGAAAAAGTTCAAACTTTCTTTTAGTCGTCATTCTATTTAAATGTTCTTTACAGCCATTCAAGTTAAGAATAGTGTTTTGTGGAGTTGCGATCGGACTTACAGATCGATTGTCACTTCCATGATGCAGTTCAGTGGCGTTTACAAGCTGAGGTGTAGCGCTATCCGGCAAAAATGGCTTTCGTTCAACTTTGCAAACTGGCCCTGGATTTGAATGAACGTCACCTGCCAGTAAGATCGTGATTAGCAGGTAGCTGGTTAGCTTGTAGTTTGGGCTTGAAGATTTCATCCTAGAGCGTGGCCGGACCGACCGTAGTTGGTAAGTTAGCCGTTCCAGCCTCAGGATATTTTGATATACAGCTTGATATGGCGCTCGCTTTGTGTCATTTCTTTCCTAACCAAGCTTAAAGACGTGTTAACGTGCGTGTGAAATGCGTGTGGAGAACGTCTGCACGTCTTAACGTCTGCACGTCTTAAACGTCTGCACGTCTTAAACGTATTAACGTCTGCACGTCTTAACGTCTGGGGCTATCTATTTTTCTTTATTTTCCCTCACGTCTATTTTTCCTTATTTTATCATACATTTACTGTTATAGACACTATCATAGATAATCTTATTTTGGCACAGTTTATAGGACTACATTTGATCAACTTATTTCTATAATTCTGAATCTGTTAATGTACCATACATTTGGTATCCCAATGAAAGGTATAACTTTTTTAAATAGAAGTCAATTGTCTTGTATTTTGATTATAAAATAAACATGAAGACAAAAAGTTGAGAAAAAATACCAAGTAAAACACATTTGTTAAAAAATAAAATCATTCTATGAACTTCTAGCAAGCTCATTTAAACCGATTTGTAAATGTCAAAATGAAAAGCTAATTTAAACCGAGTTGTAAATGTCGAAATGAAAAGAGCATAAACAGATACGAAACTACTAAATATAAATATAAAACCGCCAGTAGATGGCGGTAAGGCACTGCTCTATTGACATCACTGGTTAATGTTCAACCTATTCTTTCAAAAACACAAATATATATTTAATACCCACACAGCTACTTCTTTTAGGCAGTTGTTCTGCTGTGGTGCTGTTTGGAACTATATGTTCATTGTATTAACATATTGTTTATTTACAGGCATTTTGGTTTTCTAATGATTCTTTTTTAAAAAGCTAAAAACTGCTCATTACAGAAAAATTAAAACAAATATTTACAAATATGTGTTTTACTTGGTATTTTTTCTCAACTTTTTGTCTCAATTGGCAGTTAATTTTCATTATATTTAAACTGTTACCCAGAAGTTCATCATTATGTGAATTTAAAGTGACTGCATTACAAATAGAAATAGCCTATAGGTAGCCTACATGTATGTGCCGTTGTTGGTTCCCATGACATGCTATTTTAATGTTTTAATTACAGCAATAATTTTTTGTCTATGAATTTTGCATTCCACTAATTAATGGGAATGTAAAGCTTTAAATCAACCAGTTTTCTGAAATAGCTCAGAGGTGCATCTCATGAAGCTTCATTTGGCAAGCATATATAGATAGACAGAGCACAAGTCATACACATTCAGATAATGGAAGAAAAACCAGGTCAACAGCCGGCAAGAAGAGGAGTAAAGATGGGTATGGAGGCAAAACAGTGAAGAGGTCAAGATTGTGGACATGTTTCTAATGAAATAACGGTCACTATTGCAGACAATGTTGGAGAACAACAGTGCGTTTCCATTACCCTTCAAATTGCGCAAATTGAAATTGCGAATTAAAAATAGGCTACGCTCAATGGAAACACGTCAATTTCGCAAAAACTCCCATTTATCGCAAAAAGGTTTTTACGCTCGCATGAGGTGGTTTTTCAGGCAATTCGAAAAAGGAATATTTCGCAAAACTGCAATGGAAACAGTTTTTGCGCATTTACAGTCACGAATTTAGAAGGCGAGTGTGTTTTTGGTCCGTGGCTACTTTGGCGTCCACACTCAAAAAAATGATATGTTGGCTTTACTTAACTTTTCTTTGTAAACAGGTTCCACCGGTTCCACATAACTATGTTTCGTTAAACAAACATAATATGTTCATGTAACTTCAACATCATGGAATTTGGTCATTTTAAGCGACCCAATTAAACTCTGAGCTAATGAGTTAATTAAGTGAATAATTGAGTGATGATTGAGCATTATTGAAGACACCTGATGTTAACAAGCAGAATCACTGAAGGAGAAAAACGGAATGTTTAAGTCACCATTATGGAGATAAGTGTGTGTTTTAGTTGGGCTCTTGACCATTAACTCATTAACTTTAGAGTTTGTTTGGCTGTTGTACGTGAGTTATAACAGCCGGATGAACAATGAACAAAGGTGATCTGATGGTGTTGGTTGTGTTTTAACATAATGATTATTTAACAATCATTTGACCTGAATCACTGAACTTATATTAAACCCAATTTCTAAGTTAAGTTTACCTTACGGATTATAGCAGCACTGTAGAACATACTATTTTGAGCCTTTTTAATGAAATTCAAATGATCAAATCAATACATAAAAAAGAAACTTCTTAAAAAATATCTTGAGTAGGCACACACAGACATCAAGAATCAGCCTGTGAATCTCAACAATGGTGACAATTATAAAGCATGTTGCAGTGCATTCTGGGTGCCACCAATCAAAACTCATTCATGGCTCCCATCATGCATTGCTGCATGAATAAATAATGAGCTTATGATCTGTTTGTCACCATTGCTGAGATTCACAGGCTGATTCTTGATGTCTGTGTGTGCCTACACAAAGTATTTTATAAGAAGTTTCTTTTTTATTTATTGATTTGATCATTTAAATTTAATTGAAAAGGCTAAAAATAATATGATTTTCAATGACAGTGCTGCGATAATCTATAAGGTAAACTTAACTCAGAAATTGGGTTTAATATAAGCTCAGTGATTCAGGTCAAATGATTGTGAAACAATGATTATGTTAAAACACAACCAACACCATCAGATCACCTTTGTTCATCCAGCTGTTATAACTCACGTACAGCAGCCAAACAAACTCTAAAGTTAATGAGTTAATGGTCAAGAGCCCAACTATAACACACACTTATCTCCATAATGGTGACTTAAACATTCCGGTTTTCTCCTTCAGTGATTCTGCTTGTTAACATCAGGTGTCTTCAATAATGCTCAATCATCACTCAATTATTCACTTAATTAACTCATTAGCTCAGAGTTTAATTGGGTCGCTTAAAATGGCCAAATTCCATGATGTTGAAGTTACATGAACATATTATGTTTGTTTAACGAAACATAGTTATGTGGAACCGGTGGAACCTGTTTACAAAAGAAAGTTAAGTAAAGCCAACATATCATTTTTTTGAGTGCATTCGTTTTTCCTTTAACTTATCCGAAAAACATGTGTTCTTCTTTATTAGTTTTTAGACTGGATCGATCGGTTTAACAAATCGTTCCCACGGATTAATAAACTGTATGATATCCTAATCCGCCCTCTCAGATTTGTAAATAGGATATCAGTTCTTTGTAATTTCTTGAACTTTCTTGAGAAAAAAAAGACTTCACATGCAAAAAATAAATATAGTAGGCTAACACAAACTAATTTCCAAAACTGTAAAAGGTTATATAAAAATAAAACATTCATCAGTTATTTTATGATAGCCTAAGCATATTACTGTCTTAAGTGAACTCATTTATAGTTATAAACGCAAATAATAATAATTATCATTATTATTAGGCGGTTACATTTATTAGGCTACATATTTAGAAGACGCTTTTATCAAAAAATAATAATACAGGGCTAAGATTATCACAAATAAACAAGTTTTTGACGCATAAAGGGTTTGAGCGGAGCGCGCACTGCATGAAATGGAGGCGCCGGCGCGAACACTTGCATTTTTCTATCAACAGTGGAAACAACTTAAAATACTCTATCATTTCTGGTCATACAGAAAATAATAAAACATAATCCGCAACTACTTTTATTTGTGTAAACTCACAATAACAAGAAAACGTTCTTCTTTCAGGAGCGCTTTCATGATCTCCGTGAACTGAAACAAAATATAGCCTATGTATGTTAATTTGTAAATATTGTAAATGTTTAATAAAGGGACAAAAAGTCATAAAAAAAAATCTGAAAATTCATCTATTCTAGAGCCTATTTATTTTTTAATATGATTAAAAAAGGAAAAACTAATGGACGCAAAAGTACACGGACCGTTTGGGCAGAATACGAGACAGAGTTCTTTATTAAATTCATAAAAAAAAAAAAGAATGACAGGAATACTGGATTCTAAACCTCAAAGAAATGCCACAATCAAGACCTTGAAATAGAAATGAGTGAGAAACACCAGGTCCTCACATGTGCCGCTCACAGTGTAAGGGTCTTTCCTTGCCATTAATGCTTGGATAAACGCCCCGTCTCCTTATTAATAATAATAATAATGTCCAGTGCGGTGGCTCTGATATAGGCTATAAACCTACCAACGTCCGTTACCATAATTTTTGTAATGACTTATCGCGAGAGGAAAAAAGGACGTTTTAGTCGCATAACATCGGTTAATGGAAACGCCGTCATTTCGCAATAGTTTTTTATCGATATTTAGAAAATATCGCAAAAGTTTTGCGCAAATCTGTAATGGAAACGCCATTCAAACGTTTGTGGACAGAACAGGTATGTAATCAGACATTGTTCGTCTGTACTGTAATACTAGCCTACTCACTGTATTCAGGCCCGTCGGAACAGGACAGGCAAACCAAGCAATTGCTTGGGGCCCCGAGCTGGACTGGGGCCCCAAGACAACGACTGTTTAAGAATAAAATGCAACGACAAACTGTGAGCGCCCCTTTGATTGTCAATGCAGTAAAGTGCAATGACACTGTTATCGGAATCCCCCTCAAGGGGGCCCTCTCAGTAGTCGCTGACAGCAGCCAGCCAACCACGCGATCTCTGCAGCCGGCAAAATACAAACCTCCTCGGCAGTCATCATGAAGCAGAATTATGCTTCAGGAAGCCAGAAAAGAAAGAAGAGAAAGGAAGAGGAGGATAAGAAAAATACCAGATAGTGGTAAAGTGATAAATTACACTGCATAAAAATAGCTCTACTTGTCTTGTACAAATGGTGTAATTTTGCAGCAGGTAACGTTAGGCTAGCAAAAATATGTTTATGTTAGCTACCTTCCTGACGGCAAATGCTGCACATTTTTTTTCGAACGGACGGAATATGGTTAACGTTACATAATGTAATATGTTTTTTAACGGTTTAAGGAAGACGCAGATCCGTTTATCTTATTTAATGACATGACATGATTGCTATAGCTTTGTAATAGGTTTTGATGAAAGTGGCATAGCATGCTATACTAACTTTTCCACCGTGATAATCTATTTACCAATGGGGATTAGGAAAACCACACAATAAATTCCGTGCAATCAAACATTAGCTTGGGATGTTTTTATGCATTGGTAGTGAAAGCAGCATCCCTTCCCTTCTAATATCAAAATATCGAAATGCTAACATATCTTTAAGTTTTCGGTAACAGTTTTCGGGGGGGGGGTCTCCATGTCTATTTTGCTTGGGGCCCCCAAATTCCTTCAAACGGCCCTGACTGTATTACAGTTGTCCACTTTCATTTTACATTATACACTACATATACTTTATAGAGACAATGTAGCTAATACAAACACACACGTGTATATATATATATATATATGAATGTATATGTATGTATGTCATTGTGATATAAAGAAAAAGACAAGACTAAATCGTATAGCCATAGTTTATGACTAGGCTACATTTAATAGAGTGCTATATAGGCTTTATTAAAACTTTTGTGTAGCTCTATTATATATTCAATTAAAAAATATTTAACATAAATGTAGCCTACTGATTATTACTTATTCAGAATAAGAATAGCAGTAGCCTAATCCAAGCAATCACAAGTAGGCTAACTAATTTTAGCTTAAAATCCAATAAGTTCTAAAAGGGTTTCTGAATGGAACAATTAATGCTAAATGCAGCATCTATGAGTGAACTTGAGGCATATGCAGACCCTGCCTGCTGCAGAGCATTGACACATCTTAAACCAACAAATATATAATGATAATACCCACCTTTTCGGAATTTTACTTGCCCATTTTATTATCAAAATACATGACAATAGACTTTTATTAAAAAAGTTAAAAATCTATGGGATACCTATGGTACATGAACAGATTCAGCATTATACAAATAAGTAAATGTATGAGAAAATAAGGAAAAATAGACGTGAGGGAAAATAAGGAAAAATACTCCAGACGTGCAGACGTTTAGCAGACGTGCAGACGGGCAGACGTGCAGACGGGCAGACGTGCAGACGTTCACACGTTAAGACGTAATCCACACGTTAACTTTCTAACGTGACGCCGCCGTGACGTCTGCATAGATCAACAGCTACACGTGATTGACGTGTATACGTGACGTGATATTTGCGTGTACGTCTCCATATAAAACAAATAGAGACGTACACGCACGTATACACGTGTGTTATCTGTCGTGCTTGTCAGTCTCGTCGCCGAATGGAACATTGCGAGCGCCATACTTGATGACTCCGCTGAGCGAAGACAACAACGCTTCCCTGCGCAACACCGCCAGCTCGACCAAGCCAGCAGCAACAGAGCGAAAGCAGCAGGAGAGCTAAGATGTAAATGATCATTCCGCCTCGATACGCCATATTTCCAGTAAATTGCTTTAATCCAGTTTCAGTTCTTGGTTTGAAGTTTGATTTGCAACAAAAAACATTCTTGTTGAAGTTAGTATTGTACTTATATTTGGTTTTGGCTGAGCAAACACCAGCAGCACCTGCCGTACTGCGCGTCCGCATCTATTATTACGCTTGCCCATGTCTCCAGACATCTCATAATATATCATATCTTTCTCACTTTATGCTCACTTTTATATTAAACATTGATTAAATATATTAAATTTAAACATAAATATGAAACTAATACGTTTTCTTTAATGGCTACAACACATACAGATTTAATGTCTTGTCATCAGCCACAACAAAATGACGTAACATATTTTCCAAACCAGCCCCCCTCGCATGAAACAGCTTCCAGCGCGCGAGCCCGCCTGCAACCCATCGACGCGAAACAGATATACACATATCTATGGGAGCGAAAGTTTGTTCTGCTACAATTAATATGTGCCACGTCAATCATTATTTTGGGGGTGGGGAGGGGAATGATTGGCCTAATAGGCGGCAACACACAGCTATAAGGATGGTTTGCTCTCACACGCGCTGCAATAATAGTCACACACGCGCGCGCGCAGTCACTAGTGCGCGGTCTTGCTCCAGATTCCGGGAGATTGGATCTCATTTGCGGGCGTCAAGGAGCTGCTATCAATATGTGGGAGACTTCAGGGACAGTTAGGATCAGTGCCGCTGCTAGCCATTTTGGTGCCCTAAGCATAATTCCTTTATGATCCTACGCACAGCGCGTGATGCGCGTTATGGGAGCGGCGGCACTGGTTAGGATGTCTAGGATGAGTTAGGATAGTTAGGATGTGTTAGGATATAATTGCATTAAAATGAAAATGTCCTCTCGTTTGGCGCGCCCCACTTGTCACGTCTATTACCCACCAACAGTGTGGCGCTAATGCTTAATGCGACTATATTAAAATAAATAAATGATTATCAAACTCAGTGATCCAAAATTCAGTAAACACCATACTAATAATGCATAGCCTACTATGTACAGGAAAGCAGATGAGCTTTTTATTTGCATTTTATACGTGTTTAAATGTACGTAAGCATTTTTCCTTCCATAGAAAACCAAGAAAGCGCTTAATTTATTCATTTAGCAGACGCTTTTATCCAAAGCGACTTACGCATAAGAACAATAGCAGTTAAACTAACAATAGGACAAAAATATGCAAGTGCTTTAATCTAACGCAGTACATACGTTTTTTAGGCTTAATGGACCAATAGTTATAACAAATAAATAAACATTCACAATGCGTTATACATTAATAAAACACAGGCAGCAGGTTTATTTGCACTGAATAGAAATTTGCTTTCTTTCGTCATATTCTGGGCTCATCTGCTTTCCTGTAGTATGCATTACTAGAATGGTGTTTACTGAATTTTGGATCACTGAGATTGATAATAATTGATAATATAATTTATTTATTTTAATATCAGTCTACTCTAATGTAGACTGTAAAAGGGATTAAGCCATGATAGTGTTTCAGCGCGTTGTTTCGTGACATCATCGCGTACAATATCAGTCCGATTTCATTGGCTAGACGCCAACAAATAGAACGACTCCATTTCCGCAACACCCCGGAAGTCTTGAGTCTGGAGCCATATAAACTCCCAGGAGAGTTAATTTAACACTGGAGTTTTTGCTGTGATCTACTGTTATGCTTCAATGAAACCTTTTATTTTGTAGGTTGGTTGAAATCAGTTATGATCAGTAATCTTAAACAATTTAATTTATTTCAACATTTTAACCAGGGCTGCGTTCAGCGCAGACAAAACGTTGCAGAACGTTTTTTAAACAGAAACGGTGACGCGTTGAACGCACTGTTGTGATGACGCAATAGTTGCAACTACGGCAGCTGAGAAGGCTTTTTGTGTTCTTTGTGAAGAATTTTCGGAGCCTGATGAAGTCGGTATAAATATGTGTTTAATACTACAAAATGACCGATGTTACAGTTACTGCACTTGCCGCCCAGAACACAAGAGAACATCAAGTGAAGGGATTTGTGGAAACTGAAATGGAAGCACACATCTTACCTAATTCAGACTAAACACATCTATTTAGCCTTACATACTGACTTTATTTGTTGTTCATACTGTTTTATTAATACCCTGTATTTTCTTTCTCATTTTTAGGAAAAGCACTTTACCATTGTTTATTTCTATACCAAATGTCATACACTTGCAATGAAGATAAAAATATAAACAACTACATAATTATGTTGATATCCTATATTTTTACAATAAAACTTATGACAAACATGTCTTCTAATATCCTCAGTTAAACACATTCTTAAATTACTTCCATTGTGCGCGTTCACTTTAACACCGCGTGCTTTATATACATGTTGCTGCTGATTGGACTGCAGTTCTGACACGCCCACCAAACAAGAGAAAACGCATCTCAAACTCCGTTGCATACCGGTGCACGCCGTTTCCAGGAAACATGACGTTCAACACGGAAACCGTAGCAAAACGTTGCGCACCGTTGTGATCTTGAACGTGCCCCAGTTATTTTAGATGTTATCACATTAAGTACATTTTCTAAGTTGAACTGACAAATATTTTTTTAGTGTACATTACCAATTGCAGTCGTCACTGGTGAGACAGTTGAAAAGGCCAAGTACAGTCTTAAGACATCTAAAAAAATAATTATAAATACAAATTAATCAACATGTTACAAGTGGCAGAATGAAATAGCAGTCAAATAAACATATTATATTAATATAAGCTTGTAGGGAGTTTCCAGGAGGGGATTTCTGAAGATGTCAAAGAGTTTGATGGACTTTAAAGGTATACTATGCAGGAATTTTACCTTAATATAACAGCTTCAAAGTAATTTCGGTGGTAAACAAACTCATAATAGGGCGAATCATCCTGGTAGTAAAGCTTGGGGGGGTCGCCGCTGGAAATACCAGCAATGCAAGTCTGAGAGGGGCGCCCCTGACAAATCTCGCGAGAATCGCGACTTGCTTTACGGCAAAGACGTCACACACAACAACAACATATGAAGCACGAATTGCGCTCATTTCAGATGATGGAAAAAGCAAAGAAAACGCGGTAGGAAGAAAGTAGGAAAAGGAAAGCTTTCACTTGTTGGCGCAAGTTAAAAAGTAGCACTGGATGCAACAGAGATGCTGACCTGGCGATCTTGTTGATGGACTAGTAAGTAAATATCTTACTTGTAAACTTGTTTGCGTCATATGTTGTATGTTGTTGCGCAACTTGCGCTTGCTTGTAGTATGCCATTGTTTCTATGATGCTGTTCATTCATTCATTGGTGATAATTAGACCAGTCCAATAATTTCCACATATGTTTAGCTAGATTTCGATTATCATATTTTGGTTATATATGTTTTATTGCCTAGCTTGCCGCACAACGCTGTTGACGTTGATTCCAGCGATTATCATGAGAACAGTTGTCAATATCTCACATAATTGTCTAGTGTAAACGAGCACAATTTGCAAACTATTATGATAAATTGCAATAATCATGTCTAATGACATCATAACGGCCAATGTTATGAAATAATGCGACGTACATTTAACTTTATTGATGTCATCAGGCATTTTGGAATGTTTACATTACAATCAAAAAACATAAAATGAAATTATACATTAGGCCTAGACTATAGGCTATTTACTTGTGATTTAGCTGCAATCATGTAAAAACGTTATAAGCTGCCAAACGCGATAGGGGACTTTATTATTATAAAGTAGTCTAACACTTATATTATATTATAAGACATATTATCCGATTTTGAACATCATCATTATTTCAGTAGACTATGCAGTATATGCAATAGCCCAATCTTTTTATGAAATCGTGAAACATTACCTGGTCAATATCTTCGGTGTCTTGTGCCTGTTCCATGACCAACGCTACTATCCTACCGAACAGGGAGGGAAATTAGCACCGGCCACCAGCCAACTGTGGGTGATTTTGTGTTGTTGCGGGTAAACTCGCCGCACCTACCGGCCACCGTGGCGGGTAAATAAAAATAACATCATGCAACGTTCGTCTGTTAGGACAAATTAGTTTGAATAAACGAGCAGACACTGATTAGCAAGACAACTAGCAGTGAATGTGCTTTCCATTAAATTAATCACACACACAGTAAACAAATCCTTAACAAAAAAAAACAAAACAGGGCTATTCTGGTGGGTGCGGTGATGCTGTGGTGACGCGTTCATGTAAGGGTGGCGCTGCCAAGAAAGCTCCTAAAATCTGTCACAAATAGGCTAACAGGCAAAAGTAATGAATATGAATATGTAAACTATAGCAAGGAGATAATTTAATTATTTATTAATAAACAAGTATTTTCTTTGTCCGTGTCAGTTGCAAAGATGAAGTTAACGATGCTGATCGTGATCATCGCAGTAGTGAACGCGCAAGAGAGAAATGCACATTTCATACGAATTGCATAAGCAGAGAGCAGTCTGTGTCTGTTTTCTTTCTTTTTTAATAGTTCTGTTTAAAAGTAGACATGTCTGTCTGTGAGGCAAGGCTACCTTATACGCTGAGTTTCACTCCAGTTGCTGCTCCAGTTCACGCGCCGTCGCCTCCGTTTCGTGATTATCTACTGTCTGCTATATTTAATTATTATGTATTAAATCCAGGCAATTGGTTGATGAAACATTGATTACAATTAAGATACAATTAATACAAAACGAAATTCACTTTAAAGAAAGGTTTTGTGCTTTCTGTCTCTGTGAAAGTTTTAAGCATCTTTTAGTGCCGCTTTCACAGTGGTCACGTCTGTAACATTGTTTTTTCCTCATATGGGAACTGAAATGAATATCAGTTCATGGTTTGTGTGTGTAGGCTATAAGAGAGAAAGAGAAAATGCCAGTATTTCATTGAGACTTGAGATTAAATAAACTGCTTAAGTATTGTAGATCTTGTAGTATTAATTTTCACATGCAGTTACACATTGTCGGTTAAAAACAAGAAAGTGGCTGGTAAAAACATTGAGTGGCTGGTAGATTTTGAAATCCACCAGTCACAGTGGCCGGTGGACAAAAAGGTTAATTTCCATCCCTGCTACCGAACAGGTACCGGTGTACAGGTTGGGGGGTGTATTTACGACAATGCAAGTATTGCACAGCGACTCTGGGGGTCGCTGTTTGACAAAAACACAATTTCTGCATAGTATACCTTTAAAAGGACTGGAGAGATAATGTCCAGCAGACGCTGATTCACCAGGGCACTCTCCGGTGGTAGATGCCTTGCTATTGCGCCTCATGCAGTTAAAGATTGTAAACTATTTGGTTTTGATTGACTTTTATTTATGTTTTATATATTAATACCCTTATATGTAAACTAGTTTACCTGTATTTAATAAAAAAAAAATATATAATTGAAATTAAGAAGCTCGCCTGCCATAAGTCTCTGCCTTACAAAAGATTGAGCTGAACTGACCACAGAGAAGTCTTCTGTGATTTAAATATTGTAAGTATGGAAATTAAAATGCTTACTGTATAGGACAGATTTGACTTACTTTACCTAACCTGAGAATAATTAAAATAAGGTAAAAGTTGTTTAAAATGACGCACCATTAAAAAAAAAGCACAATTACAGCACTACACACAGCAAAATCCTCAGTGTTTATATGAGTCCACACCCTACAGAGTGTTAAATGAACACTGCTCAGTGTTTATATGAGTCCATACTCTACAGCAGGGGTGGGGAACGTTGATCCTGGAGGGCCATTGTCCTGCAGAGTTTAGCTCCAACCCGGAAAAAAACCACTCACCTGCCTGTAACTTTAGCAATCCTGAAGACCTTGATTAGCTTCAGGTGTGTTTAATTAGGGTTGGAGCTAAACTCTGCAGGACAATGGCCCTCCAGGATCAACGTTCCCCACCCCTGCTGTAGAGTATGGACTCATATAAACACTGAGCAGTGGTCACCAATCCTGGTCCTGGAGGGCCGCTGTCCTGCAGAGTTTAGCTCCAACCTCAATTAAACACACCTGAACCAGCTAATCAAGGTCTCACTAGGCATACTAGAAACTTCCAGGCAGAGGTGTTGGACCTGGCTGGAGCTAAACTCTGCAGGACAGCGGCCCTCCAGGACCAGGATCAACGTTCCCCACCCCTGCTCTACAGTGTTAAAGTAACACTGAAGTTAATGAGATAATTAAGTGATTAATTGAGTGATGATTGAGCATTATTGAAGACACCTGATGTTAACAAGGAGAATCACTGAGGGAGAAAACCATAATTTTTAAGTCACTGTTATGGTGATCAGTGTTTGCTTTAGTTGGGCTCTTGACCCTTAAAGGTTGTATCTGTGATTTCAGGCTGAAAAATTAATTATCACGTTGATTTAATCTTTCCTAACGATCCGCTAGCTGTCTGCCCTTAGTAATGGGAAGTCTGGTTCTTTCAGACAGTTCTTTTCAATGAACCGGTTCAAAAAAACGGTTCACCAGTTCTTTTTTACGTCATTAATGACATCCATTCTATTATCCCGGCGAATAAAAATACTTTAAATTAAAGACATTTGTAATGATAACTTCAGTTAAATAATAGTACTCATCGTCATAATCATCTTGGATAAGTTTCTTACATTTACGTTCTGCAAACGAACCCTGCTGAGCCTACAGGCGATGTTAACGAGGATGTTTTACATGTTTTTAAGATATAAAATGCATAAATGGTCTTCATCATTTTATTTGTTGTTAAATAAACGTACATTTCGCCGAATTCGGCCTCTCATTAAGTCCTGGTTTCACCCGTACTGCGTGCTCATGTATCAGCACAGCATCAATCGGCCGAAAGAAAGTTCTGTATAGTGTTTAGAGACAGTGCTATCACGCATGCGCAGTATCTCCAGGTCATCAGTTCTCCGTATCGAACGTGTCCGAAAGAAACAGTTCTCGGGTTCTGTACTGGTCATTCAAGAACTGCAACAGCCAGTTCTTGACTCGAGAAACGTAGGCCTGTGTGTGCTGAGCTGAGAACTGCTGAAACCTGAACATAGACGACAAAACAAAAAAAAATCGATGCATGTCTCCAGTATGTTGAATTCGTTTTGTTAACACAATATAATCATTTACTAAGCAGTGCACCATTAAAACCTTGGCAAGAGTTTACATCAAAGATTTAGCTGTTCCTGAAAATGTTATTTTAATATAATAATAAATATATAGTTTGACAGTTTTACAATCCAATCATTGTTTCCAAACTTTAAAATAATACAGCGATAATACAGTAATTATGTGATAAACATGTTTCCAAAATGTTTTATTTTGTTACACTTACTGATGTACTAACTAAATACTTAGGGAACGTGCATTTCGTCCCTCAGAAAAAATTGCACGCATGCTCAGCTCATCAACTCATCAGCTCTCCGTGTCGATCGTATCCGAAAGAAACAGGCCCTGTCCCAATATCCGCACTTCTGCCCTTGTGCCCCTCAAATGCGCGTTCTCACTAAGGGGTGCAAGACCGTAGGGTGTCCCGATCCTCTAATGGTGTTCTCCAGGGGTGATCGTAAGTGCACTTAATGCACCCCTTTCGCAAGTGCGCATCAGACCGCACTTTGCTATGGGCTATTACCCAGAATCCTTGTAGTGTCGTGACGTTTCGAACAGCTAACCAATGCCAACGGGGGAGCAAAACGGTTGCTATGGTGCAGGTCGGCAGCGGGAAAACTCAGAAGAAAAGGGAAGCCAGTGTGGTGGAGAGATGAGTCCCACCGATAAAATAAAATGACACAACCTTGTCTCTTTTTGTTAAATTTCAGTTTTATTGCTTAATAATAGCCATTATATCTCATGTTTAACCACTAGACTCGAGACATCAGAGCCAGCAGTAAACGTCATAAGCACTAGCCGAGTTAAGGCTGTTCCAGGCGGGGTTCATGAGCGCTGAGCATCCGGTGATCACCTGGATCTCACAACTCCGAAAACGTCAGATCAAAATTTTAAATAGGCGCTATCTTTATAAATAAACCACAGATTTGAGCTTTAAACAACTACATTCTCGACTGAAAAACTCTTAAAACTACATTTCGTGTACAATAAAAGTAGTATTTAAAAATTTCGCGGCCTTTCTCCTCTGCTATTGACGCATCCTACTATGAAAAGCGCTATACAAAAACTTAAAATAACTCCTGTTCAATTACACTCGGACACGCACAGTGATTACACGATAATTCATTGAACAGACACAAACAGATAAGCATATAAACTGCGAATACCGCAACTGCGTCTAGCGCCATGTTTGCTCTCTTGATCACAACAGAAGTGACGTGTGGAAAACTGTCCCAATTCTGCTCTTCTCAAGCTTCGGGCCCTTGCGCACTTACTCCGCTAAGTGCACTTTCAACAAGTGTCCACTTCAAGGAAGGCCTTAGGGCTTAGTGTGAGTATTGGGACAGGGCCTCAGTGAACTTTTGGAGTTACTGGAATAAAATGTACTCCTGGATATTGGTTTATTTCGATTTGGAGGGACTGTCAGGCATGTCTGAAAGTGAGTAACTTTAGTAACTTGTGGATCAGCGCTGACGCAAGACGCAAACTGTTTTCGAACGATTCAGTCCGATTTAGTGTACTGGTTCGACCGGTTCACTTAAAGAACCGGTTCAAAAGAACGATTCGTTCACAAACCTGCCATCACTAGCCCGCCCCATAAGCAGGCTGTCAAAAAAATGTGTCTCTGTAGGCAGCCTAGGCTCTGAGATCTGCACACAAAAACAAATGGGTACAACCACCACTCAAAACCAAAATAAACAGTGTTTAAACCAATCACCGACAGGGGCGGGTGTTGTGAGGTTTTGAGCTCGTGCACGGCTGGACGCGAAGTCGGAGCAACACCCGCTCATGTCATGCTTATGCGGCGGCCAGCTAGCGGATCGTGAGGAAAGATTAGATGAATGTGATCATTTATTTTTCGGCCTGAAATCACTGATACAACCTTTAAATCATTAACTTTAGAATGTGTTTGGCTGCTGTACATGAGTTATAACAGCCGGATGAACAAATGGTCATGGTGATCTGATAGTGTTGGTTGTGTTTTCACATAATCATTAATTCACAATCATTTGACCTGAATCACTGAACTCATATAGAGCCCAATTTAGGTTTACTTTATTAATTATAGCAGCACTGGTCTTGTTCAGCATAATATTTTTAACCTCTTCAATGAAATCCAAATGATACTGCTGTGCAGTATCTAAATATATAATCTTCTGAAGTCAAACAGCTGCTTTATGTAAAAAGAAGTGGTTGTTGTTTTGAATGCTTCTCTACACAGATAAATCAATCACATTGTAGCTGTATCAATAAATTATTGCATGAATGACCAAATGATTCAGGAATTCTAGAGGTTTCAACAGAATTAAAAGTTATTTCTCCCAAACGGATCCTAAAATGCAAAAAATGCAAAAAATAAGTTGTGCTTGAGTGATTTGTATCCAAAACAAATATCAGCTCTGTTACTGTCGCTATTCCACCTCTCAAACAGAGCGAGACACACCACAGTAAATTCCCCGGTGTAAAATTACCACCACTCTGTTTTCATATGACTAACTAACTAACTAACTAACTAATGTATAAACGTAGCCTAAAGCTGTGTCTGGAAGTCAGTTGTAGTTCTTGTGTTTCTCTTTCCTTCAGTGATTCTGCTATTATTATCAGGTTTCTTTAATAATCGAACAATCATCACTCAATTAATCAATTAATTACTTAACTCTAACAAAGCTTTGTGTTTCTCAGGCTACGTTTACACGTGGCCGGCTATTTTCATAAACAGACATTTCACCCTCTCCATTTTCAAAAATAACATTGTGCACACCTGTCAGTTTTCAGAAAAGGGTTTGTTTTACGAACCCATGTATATATGTCGTCAAGAGTATGCCAAACCTGTAGGTGGCAGTGTAACGAGAAGCTCAAGCCCACGTTAGCCAATCAGAACCCCCAAAATCGCGACAACAGCTCATAGACATAATAGAGTAGCTGTATTAGCAAGTGCAAACAGACAGAAAGGGTTTGCAGCAACATAAATGACTGCTACTCTGAATGCATCATGATCACCAAAACCAACTGAAAATGTAAACATAGGTCACACTTTTGACGCAGGTGCAAGTTCTGTCACATACTGCAGAGGTGGGTAATCCAGGGGCCAAAGAGTAAAAGTCCTGCCATATGTTTATTCCACCCATAAACTCAGTCAGCTGATTTCACTAATTAGTTCTGTCTCCTGTCTGAATTAGCAAATCCAGGAGATTGGAACAAAATACTGGTGAGGACTTTTACTTTCTGAACCTGGACCTTACACCTCTGCATAGCAATGACACATGTCAGCCAAGGGTAAAGAAATAAACCAGAACTGGACCTTATCGTAGCCAAAGAATTTGTGTATATTAAATATGGAGTAATTTCAGACACAGTCTTAGATGAAATCCACTGAAGAGAAAAGAAGACATTAAATCTGTGAAGATCTCAGCAGAGGAGGATTAAACAACTCCACAAACAGCATTACCAGCTTCACTTTTTACTAACCAGACTGACTTTATTTCTGTCAGACGTCTACAGAAGTTTTTTTGAGAATTAACAGAGGTTTAACTCTAGTGTTTCATTTGAAGTCACCATGACAGTGATCAGTGTTCCGTTAGTTGGGCTTTTTCTAAATATCCATATACATGTAAATGGGGTCTTTGAACACTCTGCTGGTGTTTCCCTTATGAACACTGAGCGATAGTAATTCAACACTGGGGAATTTACTGTGTGAAGTGAAGTGAGGATAAACAGGATCTGATTCACTGGTCATTACATCAGCATACAGATAAAAAGCAAAAAACACTATAGACTTACACAAAATAACAGAGATGAGAGGATGAGTTTTTATAAAACCTGAAATATGAAGAAAAAGTCAATAAAAACAACTGAAATTGTATTGTATTGAGTCTGAGAAAACTACATTCATCATACGTTCATAGTTCACAAGGTTCTTGGGGCCAACCTAAACACAAGAAGAATACTCACCTTTATGAAAGGAAGCCATTGTCAGTTTTTCTTTTATCCACAAACCAGTTCAGAGGATGAATTTCCTTTACAGTTAGAGAATAAACAAATTAGCCATTGCATTTACGCAATGTCTTAAACAAAGCTGTCTTCTCTTTGCTTCAACCACACATGTAAAATATTCCACAGCATTTGATTTTGGATTAGAGTTCAAATTGAGATTTTTTAAACCATTATTGTCAAGCATAATGCAATAAAGGATGAAACAGGTCGATCAATCCTCAAATTTTATGAGATGGCTATTGGCTTATTCGTATGATTGACCGACCCCTGACCCCACCCCCAAACCTGCCCCTCACTGGGGTTTAGACCAATCGGTCGTGAGATAGTGTCGGATGAAATAATGCTCTTGTGTTTTCCTAGAAATTAAGAATCACAAATCATCTTAGAATCACAAGCTGTTTCCCAAAAACATCAGACCTGAAAACTGTTGTATACAAGTGCTCTTCCTTAGTTTCATCCTTAACAATGTTAGTAAGAGTCCTGACCTGGTTAAAGCCCAAATTACTCAACTACAACTACACACAAATCAATTATAACTACACAACTGTAACACACATACACACACCAATACATGTTTTTGATATAAAGAGATTAAAGAGGATCATTATGATCAGAAAGAAGATCTTACCTGATATAATCTGATATACAGTGATCCTCAGCCGACACGACTGACTGAAGAAAATGTTTGTGTGTGTTGAGATGATTGAAGTTATCTGTCAATCATTCCAATGATGAAATATGAACCCAAGTCCACCATTTTCCTTCCTCAAATTCAAATTCAATATGTGTTCACCCTTCTCCTTATTTTTCTCAGATCAACGCTACCCTTCATGGATAATTGATTGATTTATTATTGTTTCGATGTTGATTCGATGTAAAATAAGTGGTTTTATTTTTATGTCCATCTTGATCTTTTCTTTATAATTGAAATGACATTATTTCAAGGTGCAAACCTGATGAAAAATCAATGCTAAATTTCGATCTTGATTCAATGTTGGCCAGTATCAGTGTTTTAAACAACACTCTCGATAATGGAGACCAGAATACTGCCGACCATGTTAAAAGCAGAGCATTAATCTACTAGCAGCAAAACTTTCACTGAATTTTAAATTTGCTTTCACTAAATTTCTCCCATAAATGCTGTAAAATATGTAGTCTACAGTATCACAAAAACAGCTATTAATGACAAAAATGCAAAAAACGTAGATTGACAGAAAGACTAAAGCATTTAATTCTCATGTAAGTAAAGAGAGACTCACCTGATAAGAGTTTCTTCATCCAACTAGACTGACTACACATAAATATGTGTGTCAGAAGGTCATATGACCGTTATCTGATCATCCAATGAGGGGGGAAAAAACAAACATATTTTGTCAATCCTTCCTGCAAAAATTCTAATTAGCATTCAAATTTCAATGAATGAATAGAATGAACACAAAGATCAAATTTCTAAAAACATGGTACATGTGCTTTGAAGAAGAAGGAAAAATACTATTTATAAAATTACTATATCTTTATATCATCTTAGACCTTCATATTTGCCATAATGCATATTTTCAAAGTTGTTCTCAAAAAGTGGGTTTGCAAAGACGACCACAGCTTCACATTCATCTTCAATGTTTAAAGCCCAAGTTTGACCAAAGTGACCAAAATCTCATCAAACTGCTCTTCATTACAAACTTCAGCATGTCTAATATTCATGACCGGTGTGAATAGATGAATCCATTGTTTCTACATTGTAAAATGCTGTCATAGTTTGAATAAGTCCACATTTACATATATGTACCGTTTCTTTTAAAGGTTATTACAATATCAAGAGACAGCCTCTGCTAAGCCAAATTTTTTTGTAAAAGTTCTTGTTTAAAGGTTTTAATGATACCTTAATTTAGGGCTGCACGATTCATCGCACGATATTGTTATGCGTGTCTAATCAGTAAAGCCGGTTCCTTGATTAGTAGTAAATCACCTTCACCTGCTTTCAGATGGAGCGACATTTACTACAAAGAGCCGTAGTTAACTGACAAGCTGAGCCAAATCGCGTTAAAATCGAGGCCTCGATTTTAACACGATTTGGCTCAGCTTGTTAGTTAACTACAGCTCTTTGTACGCAGCAAAAACTCAGTGTTAAATGAACACACCTGGGAGTGTATATGAGTCCACACTCAAGAGTGTTAAAGTTAATGAGATAATTAAGTGATTATTTGAGTGATGATTGAGCATTATTGAAGACACCTAAAACAGAATCACTGAAGGAGAAAACCGGAATTTCAGGTCACCATTATGGAGATGAGTGTTTGCTTTAGTTGGGCTCTTGACCCTTATGTTGTAAAAAAAAAAAAAAAAAAATCTTTCTTTTAGGCACACACAGATATCAAGATTCAGTCAATGCATCTCAACAATGGTGACGAGCAGAATATTCAATTAGGAAAAGTAAATTACATAGACAATTCAGATCATAATTTATTCATACCGCAATGCATGATGGGAGCCATTAATGAGTTGTGATTGGTGGCAACAAGGATTATTATTGTCACCACGGTTGAGATTCACAGGCTGATTATTGACGTCTGTGTTTCTAAATAAATGCATTTTAAAGTGATTTGATCAGAACAATTTTTATTAAATGTTTTGGATTATAAGAAAATTTCAATTGTCATATGCCGTAGAACCACTAAACTGTTACTATCAAGTTAAGCCAGATCATCTGAATGAGTTTCATTTTTCAGATCACAGCATGATTATGTCAAAACATAACCAACACAATCAGATCACACTTGTTTTTGTTCATTTGACTGTAATAAATCAATAACAGCAGACAAACAAAACTTTAACTTAAAGTAAATGGATCAAGAGCCCAACTAAAGCAAACACTGATCGCCATAACGGTGGCTTACAATTTGTGATTTTGTCCTTCAGTGATTCTGCTTGTTAACATCAGGTGTCTTAAATAATGCTCAATGATCACTAAATTAATCACTTAATTATCTCATTAACTTTAACACTCATATCTGCATCATATCGTCCATCTGAAAGCAGGTGAAGGTGATTTACTACTAATCAAGGAACCGGCTTTACTGATGAGATGCGCATAACAATATTGTGCGATTAATCGTGCAGCCCTACCTTAATTATTTAAGGTAGATGTTAACTTATCAGTGGGCCACACGGAATCTGCTGACTTTTTTTGTGATTTCTGTGCTAAACTTTTGGATAAATCTGCAGAATTATGCGGAATGGTTTTATATATAGGCCTATATGTATATATATATATATATATATATATATACACTCTCAGAAAATAAAGTACATAATTGTACCTTTAGGGGTACAATGCCTTGTCACTGGGGCTGTACCCTCAAGGGTACAATATTGTATATATGTACAATATTTGTACCCTTGTGATTTGTACCTTAAGAGACCAGTCTTGTACCTGTGGTGACAATTTTGTACCTTTATTTAACAGTACAAAAATGGACCCTTCAAAAATGGTACAAAATTGGCTTTGACAGGGTACAATCGTTGACTATAATGAGATATATATATATATATATTACACACATGCTGAATTAAAATCAGAATTTATTAAACCCTTTTAATTTTCACATTTTCCAACATTTCATTTTAAACTCAATGTTTAACTGTGACATATAAATGATCATATATGTACCTTGGGGGACAGAAATGGACTCCTACTGTACCCCTATTTCTGACAGTGTGTATATATATATATACACACACACACAGACACACACGCAAGATATATTATTGTTTATATATGTTATGCATGAAAGCACTATACAGAGCATGTGAGCAAAGCGGAGCGGTGGGACGCAAGTTAAAAACGTAAACATACGTTTCATATTTATGTTTAAATAATATAATTAATTTTTTTAAATTTCATCTTTATTATATGAAAAGGGAACCGCGTGAGATGAGTAAGATAGGATCATAAAATTACCAATATATTGGAAAATATTTGGAATGGGTCAGAGGTAGGGCTGGAAGATTTTGGCTAAAATCATAATCGCGATTAATCGAACAAGTCACCTCGATTACGATTATTGAACGATTATTTAAAAAAAATTCTCATGTCACTGGCAATGCTTTTACTGTAAATATGTTTACGGTTATTTTTTCTAATGAAAGAGCATAATCCTATCTTTGTGATTCTAAAATAAGGAAACACACAGATAGCTATTAATGCTTATTTATTAAATATTTCAAACATTTGAATTAAACAAAGCATACAATGCTTGAAATAAAAACGTCTTATAAAAAACGTAATTTAAGTTTTAATGTAAAAATAAAGTTTCCTAAAAATGTAGAAAATAAAGAACTTTTAAAGTTATTTTTGTAAACAAAATAAATTATTGTAAATATTGCCATCTTAAAAGTAAAATATAACTTGTATAAAACTAAAAAACAAATCATTTTCATATCGTATAGCATTTGTGTTAGACACCTGCTTTGTGGGGGCACTTGCTGGGCGTTTGTCAGTCTCTCTCTCTTTTTGAGCAATGCACATGTAATGTCTCAGCAGCGTCTAGTTTGCTTATGAGCTGCGATTTCTCTCTCGAGAAACCACGCTTGTGCATTTTTTTTCTCTGATTCGATCATAAACGCTGGCGAACGATCCCGGCTTCAGCGTCATCATTACGACGACACGGCATTGATTACAGCTTTTGTTCACACAGCGCGCGTTTCGCGACTGAACACGGCAATGTTACTAGGTCCCCAACATCAATCCCGGCTCGTGTTTGCGTTCACACAGAAGGAAATTTCCCGACAATTTCCCTCCCGGGATCAACGCGCTGTGTGAAAGGAGCTCATGTTGCTTCAATTTCGCAGACTGACTGGACAGTGCGGAGTCACGTGACTACACACGCGGTAATATGTTTTAAGGGGAAAGTACATTAACACGCAGTGGGCGGAAATATTAATAGGATTCAAAAACCGAAATAACCGACATGGTAAAATTACGTCGGTTATAGGCTCTGAATTTCGGTTTCGATTATTTTTCGATTAATCATCCAGCCCTAGTCAGAGGGCACCTATTATGGCATTTAAAATGTTCCTAATATTGTTTTGGGAGTCCCCAACAACAGTTTTACAAGCATGCAATGACTAAAAACACTTTTGTTGTTTTATAATATGCATTTATTTTTACCTGATTTGCTCAGTGACTCCCATATGAATCGTTCTACGACTCATTTTTCCAAACCCCGCCTTTGCGTGACGCTAATTTGCGGTGATTGGTCAGATGACCCAGTCAGTTGTGGTGATGCAATGTGTGTATAAGTAAAAGTGAATGCTTCTCACTAGATCTCGCAGCGATGTTATTACTTCAGTGGCGAATTCAAATGCTTTCTTTACTGGATCTCTTAGCGCTAGTAACACTTCGCTTGATCAAGATCGGCTCGCGCTCATAGAGCTCGCGCTGCACAGATGTTGACTGTCCGAAGTCCGAACTGATATACGGTCCGTAGTGCAGTTTCGTTCCGCTTTCATTACGTTTGCCATTTGATGTTGCGCAACGTTGTGGTGAGCACCAGCGCGGATTTTGTCGGCTGGAAAAATGGTCCAAGGAATCGTTCGGTTTGTATGCGTACCGAACCGGAAGCCTCGAACCGAAACGGTTCAATACGAATACATGTACCGTTACACCCCTAATAAACACTGAAGCAGTGTTAAAGTTAATGAGATAATTAAGTGATTAATTGAGTGATGATTGAGCATTAATGAAGACACCTGATGTTAACAAGCAGAATCACTGAAGGAGAAAATAAAAAAAAGTATGTCACCATTATGATGATCAGTGTTTGCTTTAGTTGGGCTCTTGACCCTACCCTTAACTTTACATTCAGTTAAAACAGCCAATTAAACAAACAGAAAGTGTGATCTGTTGGTGTTTGTTAGGTTTTAACAATCATTTTATGTTCTGTATCTCGGAGTTAAATTTACTTTAATGACTTTAACTTCTTTAATCTTTTTTAGCACAATCTTATAAAGCATTAATCTTTTTTAGCAATTTCAACGTATTCAAATGGATCTCTTTAAGATGTTCTAAAATTCAAATACTCTTTTCAATATTTTAACCACATAGAAATCAAGAATCGACCTATGAATCTCAACTATGGTGACAAATATAAAGCATGTTGCAGTGCATTCTGGGTACCACCAATCAAAACTGATTCATGGCTCCCATCATGCATTGCTGCATGAATAAATAATGTGTCACCATTGTTGAGATTCATACGCTAATTCTTGATGTCACTGTGTGCCAACGCAAAATAATTTTTTAAGTTTTATTTTTATTAATTTTATAATTTGGTTTCATTGAAAAGGCTAATACTATGAAGCTGTACAAGGACAGTGCTGCTATAATTAATACAGTAAACTTAACTCAGAAATTGGGCTCTACTTTGTGATTTTTCTCCTTCAGTGATTCTGCTTGTTAACATCAGGTGTCTTCAATAATGATCAATCATCACTCAATTAATCACTTAATTATCTCATTAACTTTAACACTGCTTCAGTGTTTATATGAGTTCACACTCAGAATGTTAATTTAACACTGGGGATTTTGCTGTGAACAATTATTAATATTAATAATACTTACAGGTTGTGATTCGGAGGAGGAAGCTGATCCAAATAAACGTAACCTTCCTTCAATATCAGCCGGCTCGCGAATCCACTTTTTACAGCATTTGTTTGTGAAGCAATCATCTTCAAAATGACGCGAACAAAGCACAAGGTCCGGGCTAACGTATACCTCTGTGGTATAGTTGTATATATGAACGGCTATACTTCTGTGGTATAGTTGTATGAACTGTAGCCACTTAGCCTTCAAATGCTCCTCCCTGGGCAGAAAAGTTCGCTTTTGCGTCGCTCTTCAGAACACAGCGTCTCGTCGCCATGATGTTTTCAAGTATTCCCTGGCGTCTACGAGCGCAATAAGTGGGTGTATCTTATTCAAATAACTTGTTAAGTTGACGTCATCTAGACAGATAAAAAGCATCGTTCGTCTATCGATTAATATCAGCGACTCAGAGTTGACTCTTACTTTTGCGAGACAATAACTTTGTATACGGTGTACTTTCATATTTAAAACTTTGCAGGATGTTTTTGTTCACTTAGATCTATGTTACACACTACATGAAAGGTAATTTTCAAAAATCCATAATAGGTGCCCTTTAAGTTTTGTTTTGTAGAAAGCCTTTCTTTAAAGTTTATTTTGTTTTCTATAAATTGTCTCTTCATTTTAATCAATATTTCATCAACAAATTTGCCTGGATTAAAGGTGGGGTATGCGATTCTCTCTTTTGTCCATTTTTTCTAAATCACTTGAAATCTTATTCATAACCCACTTACAGCCACTGAGTTAGAAGCACTGAAATGAAAATTAAACAATTTAATCATCTGTGGAACAGGCATGACTCGAAAAACTCCAGCCAATCATTTCCAAGACAACCTAGAATCATTGGACTGTGAGTCCGTCAATCAAACGGTCGTACCATACCCCCCTCCCCTCATCCCCCTCCCGCGAATCAGGGCCAGCGTTGGAGGAAAGAAGGTAGGACCATTTGAGTTGTGTATTTTCAAAATCTGCCGGCCGTTTTGCAAATCACATGCCCCACCTTTAATAAATAAGAAGCAAATATAGTGGATAATATAATCAGAACACGGAGGCGCCAGCGCGTGAACTGGCGCGTCTCAAATGATCCGAAACTCAGCGTATAAGCTACTTGCCTCACAGACCTGAGAAGTATATCTATATAGAACGCTTGAAATGTCTACTTTTAAACAAAACAATTAAAAACTAAAATAAATTGGCTACTCTTTGTCTCTGCTTATGTAGGCTAATTCAAATGAAGTGTGCATTTCTCTCTATAGGCTCGTTCACTACTGCGAAGATGGCGAGTCTGCATTAAATATACTGACATTAAGAGAGAAAGAGTAAACTTACCAATAGCAATGTGTAGTACATGTCATGGCCAAAGCAAGACAGTCTTGTCCACATGTTTAGAGTGGCTGCTTTTACTATATTGGCCCCGCTGTCCGTTGTTAGGCACACCTGTTTCTCCTCATCTAAATTCCATTCTTGAAGAAACTGCTTCAAGCCACTCGCAATGTTTTCACCTGTGTGGTCATCTGGGAAAAAAACTTGTCTGGATGCAACAGCTGTTCAAACTGTCAGTCACTCGTTATGTAGTGGACCGTACGGCTAATGTACGGCTCAGTCGTTCTGCTGTCTGCAGTTGAAGCATAAAAATCCGCCGTAGACAGTGATGTTTGTACCCTACCGCGACAATCTTCATACATCGCTGGCAGGGCTGTTTTGGAAAAGTACTTCCTTGAGGGCATGTTGTATCTTGGGTCCAGTTTATGGATCATTCTCTTGAATCCTTCTTTTTCGACAGTTTGGAATGGCAACATGTCTTTTGCCAAACAAAACGCCACTGCTTCTTTCAATTCGTTCCATCGTTTACTTTGCTTATCATAAGGGACGCAATTAGCAAATGCGCTGGCAATTTTCGTCTGGGTGGGAATTTTCTTACCCCTAGGTCCACTTGTAGTTTTCGCCTTCGTTGCCTCGCGTATCTTCAGACATTCTTCATACTCTGGTTTGTGTTTGTGTTTCAGATGGTGGAACAAATTGGACGTGTTTCCACTCTTTGTAACCACCGTTTTTCTGTAAACTTTGCATATTACGGCAGTTTGCTCCTCATCAGTTGGTTCCAGCATAGTAGCTAAAAGCGGACTCTCCTTGTTTAGAGTGAACCCTTGGTATTTCTAGCTGACGTGATCCTAATGATCTGAGTGATCTGTTGGGTTTATATTCTGTGAGCATATCTGCAATGTATTGAGGTCCTAGGCCATTGAATGATTTATATACCAGTAATAATACTTTAAAATCAATCCTAAATGTAACTAAGAGCCACTGTAAAGAACTGAGGACTGGTGTGATGTGTTCAATCTTTTCTTGTTCTGCTCAGCGTTCTGTATGAGCTGCAACTGTCTTATGGTCTTTTTGGGAAGGACAGTGAGGAGTCCATTACAGTAATCCACCCTGCTGGTGATGAAAGCATGCACAAATTTCTCTAAGTCTTGACTGGAAACAAAGCATCTAATTCTTGCAATATTTTTCAGATGATAATATGCTGATTTAGTTATTGCTTTGACATGACTACTGAAACTAAGGTCTGACTCTAGAGACACACCAAGATTCCTGACTTGATTTTTAGTTGTTAGACCCCTAGAGTGAAGGTATGCATTTACATTGAGAACTTCATCTTTGTTTCCAAACGTAATGACATCAGTTTTGTCTTTGTTTAACTGAAGAAATTTTCGGCACATCCAACTGTTGACTTCATCAATGCATTGGCACAGGGAGTCAATGGGGCTGTAGTCGTTAGGCGATAGGGCTAAGTAGAGCTGTGTGTCGTCTGCATAGCTGTGGTAAGAGATTTGGTTCTTTCTCATTGGCTCATTGGGAGCATATACAGGTTGAATAGGAGTGGTGCATGAATTGAGCCTTGAGGAACTCCGCATGTCATCCACTCAGACTTATAACTATATTCTATAAGTCTCCTAAACTCACATAATAACCTCTCCCTTCTAAGTATAACCTGAACCATTTTAGGACTATCCCAGAAAGCCCCACCCAGTTTTCTAGCCTGTAAAGAAGTATGTTGTGATCGACAGTGTCAAATGCAGCACTGAGGTCGAGTAGTACCAGCACTGATAATTTGCCTAATTATAAATTCCCTAATAATTGTACACACTCAAAAAAATGATATGTTGGCTTTACTTAACTTTTCTTTGTAAACAGGTTCCACCGGTTCCACATAACTATGTTTCGTTAAACAAACATAATATGTTCATGTAACTTCAACATCATGGAATTTGGTCATTTTAAGCAACCCAATTAAACTCTGAGCTAATGAGTTAATTAAGTGAATAATTGAGTGATGATTGAGCATTATTGAAGACACCTGATGTTAACAAGCAGAATCACTGAAGGAGAAAACCGGAATGTTTAAGTCACCATTATGGAGATAAGTGTGTGTTTTAGTTGGGCTCTTGACCATTAACTCATTAACTTTAGAGTTTGTTTGGCTGTTGTACGTGAGTTATAACAGCCGGATGAACAATGAACAAAGGTGATCTGATGGTGTTGGTTGTGTTTTAACATAATCATTATTTCACAATAATTTGACCTGAATCACTGAACTTATATTAAACCCAATTTCTAAGTTAAGTTTACCTTACGGATTATAGCAGCACTGTCATTGTAGAACATACTATTTTGAGCCTTTTTAATGAAATTCAAATGATCAAATCAATACATAAAAAAGAAACTTCTTAAAAAATATCTTGAGTAGGCACACACAGACATCAAGAATCAGCCTGTGAATCTCAACAATGGTGACAATTATAAAGCATGTTGCAGTGCATTCTGGGTGCCACCAATCAAAACTCATTCATGGCTCCCATCATGCATTGCTGCATGAATAAATAATGAGCTTATGATCTGTTTGTTACCATTGCTGAGATTCACAGGCTGATTCTTGATGTCTGTGTGTGCCTACACAAAGTATTTTATAAGAAGTTTCTTTTTTATTTATTGATTTGATCATTTAAATTTAATTGAAAAGGCTAAAAATAATATGCTCTTCAATGACAGTGCTGCTATAATCTGTAAGGTAAACTTAACTCAGAAATTGGGTTTAATATAAGCTCAGTGATTCAGGTCAAATGATTGTGAAACAATGATTATGTTAAAACACAACCAACACCATCAGATCACCTTTGTTCATCCAGCTGTTATAACTCACGTACAGCAGCCAAACAAACTCTAAAGTTAATGAGTTAATGGTCAAGAGCCCAACTAAAACACACACTTATCTCCATAATGGTGACTTAAACATTCCGGTTTTCTCCTTCAGTGATTCTGCTTGTTAACATCAGGTGTCTTCAATAATGCTCAATCATCACTCAATTATTCACTTAATTAACTCATTAGCTCAGAGTTTAATTGGGTCGCTTAAAATGACCAAATTCCATGATGTTGAAGTTACATGAACATATTATGTTTGTTTAACGAAACATAGTTATGTGGAACCGGTGGAACCTGTTTACAAAAGAAAGTTAAGTAAAGCCAACATATCATTTTTTTGAGTGCACTGTAACAAATTACTGTAAAATTTACAGCAGCTCACTGGCAATTTTGGTTGCCAGTAAGCCTGTAAATTTTACAAGAGTACTGTAAATCATAAACTACAATTATACTGTAAAAAATACAGTACACCTGTAAAAGCAGAAAAACATGCATTTTTTTTCCAATGATCTGATTTTTCATCTGGTTTGTAATGACAAAAGGGTGAGTAAATTATGCCAATTTTCTCTTTAATGTGCCTGTTGACTATGTTGTGAAAGCAGGAACCTTGGATTAGAGAAATAATCTGTTTCATCTCACTACTTTACATGTTCATTATCAGTATCACATGCAAATCCACTGTGGAGTAAAAGAGTCAACCCAAGTTGAATAGTATTATTTTTACTATTATAATTTAACCATTTATTTGTTCAGCTAAGTTTATTGAACAGGGGTAAAAAAGCAACAAATACACAACAAAGCAACACATTTTTCAGATTTTTCAGTATCTACACTCAAAAAAATGATATGTTGGCTTTACTTAACTTTTCTTTGTAAACAGGTTCCACCGGTTCCACATAACTATGTTTCGTTAAACAAACATAATATGTTCATGTAACTTCAACATCATGGAATTTGGTCATTTTAAGCGACCCAATTAAACTCTGAGCTAATGAGTTAATTAAGTGAATAATTGAGTGATCATTGAGCATTATTGAAGACACCTGATGTTAACAAGCAGAATCACTGAAGGAGAAAACCGGAATGTTTAAGTCACCATTATGGAGATCAGTGTGTGTTTTAGTTGGGCTCTTGACCATTAACTCATTAACTTTAGAGATTGTTTGGCTGCTGTACGTGAGTTATAACAGCCGGATGAACAATGAACAAAGGTGATCTGATGGTGTTGGTTGTGTTTTAACATAATCATTATTTCACAATCATTTGACCTGAATCACTGAACTTATATTAAACCCAATTTCTAAGTTAAGTTTACCTTACGGATTATAGCAGCACTGTCATTGTAGAACATACTATTTTGAGCCTTTTTAATGAAATTCAAATGATCAAATCAATACATAAAAAAGAAACTTCTTAAAAAATATCTTGAGTAGGCACACACAGACATCAAGAATCAGCCTGTGAATCTCAACAATGGTGACAATTATAAAGCATGTTGCAGTGCATTCTGGGTGCCACCAATCAAAACTCATTCATGGCTCCCATCATGCATTGCTGCATGAATAAATAATGAGCTTATGATCTGTTTGTCACCATTGCTGAGATTCACAGGCTGATTCTTGATGTCTGTGTGTGCCTACACAAAGTATTTTATAAGAAGTTTCTTTTTTATTTATTGATTTGATCATTTAAATTTAATTGAAAAGGCTAAAAATAATATGCTCTTCAATGACAGTGCTGCTATAATCCGTAAGGTAAACTTAACTCAGAAACTGGGTTTAATATAAGCTCAGTGATTCAGGTCAAATGATTGTGAAACAATGATTATGTTAAAACACAACCAACACCATCAGATCACCTTTGTTCATCCAGCTGTTATAACTCACGTACAGCAGCCAAACAAACTCTAAAGTTAATGAGTTAATGGTCAAGAGCCCAACTAAAACACACACTTATCTCCATAATGGTGACTTAAACATTCCGGTTTTCTCCTTCAGTGATTCTGCTTGTTAACATCAGGTGTCTTCAATAATGCTCAATCATCACTCAATTATTCACTTAATTAACTCATTAGCTCAGAGTTTAATTGGGTCACTTAAAATGACCAAATTCCATGATGTTGAAGTTACATGAACATATTATGTTTGTTTAACGAAACATAGTTATGTGGAACCGGTGGAACCTGTTTACAAAAGAAAGTTAAGTAAAGCCAACATATCATTTTTTTGAGTGTAGACATTAGAAGTGAAAGAGGCAGTTTCTAAAGAGATTCCTTAAACAGGCTACAATTTATAATATCTCATGAATAGATTAACATGTAACATGTTTGTTATTAAAACTTTAATATTATTAGCATGATGGATCTGTTATAAAAAGTCTAATTGGTTTTGAATTCCGATCATTTTCTTCAGATTTACTAGCAACTAAAAAATGCTGGAAAAAAAATCAAATGAAACATTCATAGATTTACTGATAATAAATAATAATAATAATAATAATAATAAATAAGAATAATTTACTTACAAATCATCTACTGTCTTAACATACTAAATATATGCACAATAATAGAGGTGATTAAAAGAAAAGCAACAACAACTTAAGGGTCTCAAGTATAATATATCACACACAGGTTTTCAAATTAAAGAAATACCAATACAAGATTAACAAGAAGAAACTAATAGTTAAAGATAATAGATCAAAATCAATGAATTAATGACAGCTATAAAATAAGACCAGTATAACATTAGGCTATAGCTAATATACAGACAGAATTTGAGACTGTTGTTAATCTGAAAACATAGATTCTGTTGTAGTGGTAATTTACTGTATGATAATGGCACTTTATTTCCTGAATCTGGATGCTGTAGTCCTCTATTGTTTTACTGGACACTTTTGATGTGTTTGGATTTGAGTCCATAGTAAAGATGTCTGAAGCACTTCTTGTACTGCTGTCTGACCTGGACAAGAATAAGAAGCTGAGTGACTTCATGATCAATTTAATTTAACATTTTTCTTAGATCTTTCGACTTTAAGAGGTTATTGTTTTTTTGTGTGTGTTTTTTTTAAAAAGCAAACAGCAGGTTTCAGAACAAAAAAAAAAATCATCATCACTGCAAAAATGACATTTGTTGAAACCAAGCTGCCAAAACAACCCGAGTTGTAGTTCTTGTGTTTCTGCTCGTCTCTTTTTCTGTTCTCTTCTTTCCTTCAGTGATTCTGCTTATTAACAGGTTTATTAAGGCTGAGATGACTCCATATTTAATATACACAGATTTTGTGACTCAGATAAGGTCCAGCTCTGGTTTATTTCTTTGCTCTTGGCTGACATGTGGCATTGCTATGGCCTGATTGTGGCCCAGATCTGGCAAACAGGACCCAGTCAACAATTTGATCTCACAGTAACCTCACTACACTCAAAAAAATGATATGTTGGCTTTACTTAACTTTCTTTTGTAAACAGGTTCCACCGGTTCCACATAACTATGTTTCGTTAAACAAACATAATATGTTCATGTAACTTCAACATCATGGAATTTGGTCATTTTAAGCGACCCAATTAAACTCTGAGCTAATGAGTTAATTAAGTGAATAATTGAGTGATGATTGAGCATTATTGAAGACACCTGATGTTAACAAGCAGAATCACTGAAGGAGAAAACCGGAATGTTTAAGTCACCATTATGGAGATCAGTGTGTGTTTTAGTTGGGCTCTTGACCATTAACTCATTAACTTTAGAGTTTGTTTGGCTGCTGTACGTGAGTTATAACAGCTGGATGAACAATGAACAAAGGTGATCTGATGGTGTTGGTTGTGTTTTAACATAATCATTATTTCACAATCATTTGCCCTGAATCACTGAACTTATATTAAACCCAATTTCTAAGTTTACCTCACGGAATATAGCAGCACTGCCATTGTAGAGCATACTATTTTTAGCCTTTTCAATGAAATTTAAGTGATCAAATCAATAAATAAAAAAGAAACTTCCTAAAAAATATTTTGTGTAGGCACACACAGACATCAAGAATCAGCCTGTGAATCTCAGCAATGGTGACAAACAGATCATAAGCTCATTATTTATTCATGTAGCAATGCATGATGGGAGCCATGAATGAGTTTTGATTGGTGGCACCCAGAATGCACTGCAACATGCTTTATAATTGTCACCATTGTTGAGATTCACAGGCTGATTCTTGATGTCTGTGTGTGCCTACTGAAAATATTTCTTAAGAAGTTTCTTTTTTATGTATTGATTTGATCATATGAATTTAATTAAAAAGGCTCAAAATAGTATGCTCTACAATGACAGTGCTGCTATAATCCGTAAGGTAAACTTAACTCAGAAATTGGGTTTAATATAGGTTCAGTGACTCAGGTCAAATGATTGTGAAACAATGATTATGTTAAAACACAACCAACACCATCATATCACCTTTGTTCATTGTTCATTTGGCTGTTATAACTCACGTACAACAGCCAAACAAACTCAAAAGTTAATGAGTTAATGGTCAAGAGCCCAACTAAAACACACACTTATCTCCATAATGGTGACTTAAACATTCCGGTTTTCTCCTTCAGTGATTCTGCTTGTTAACATCAGGTGTCTTCAATAATGCGCAATCATCACTCAATAAATCACTTAATTAACTCATTAGCTCAGAGTTTAATTGGGTCGCTTAAAATGACCAAATTCCATGTTGTTGAAGTTACATGAACATATTATGTTTGTTTAACGAAACATAGTTATGTGGAACCGGTGGAACCTGTTTACAAAGAAAAGTTAAGTAAAGCCAACATATCATTTTTTTGAGTGTATGAGCTCCCATACTATGATCACAATGTGAGGTCAAAGTGCACACTAAAGCCCTATTCGCACTGGAATAATTGCGGAGGGTGTCTGTGATCTTAATTCCATCCAAATCGGCCATCTCTGTAATTTGTAAAGTACAAATTCCCCCACAAATGACCTACCACACAGAGGTCCTGTGGTAATATTAGTCCCGTGCGAATCGGCATCTCTGTGATTTGGCGGGATTGTATATAATTATTTCAAGGTTTTTGTTTCCTGCGCACCTTTTTATCCATCTTTCGCGAAGAATGGAGGCTGCGCTGAGTGTTTTGATAGTAGTTTGGGTGCTGGGTCATAGTGCTATACACCATACAAATACAATTTGCAGAAAAAGAAAGCTGAAAATCATCAGAAATCATCAGGGGGTAATTTCTAAACCACACGAGGTCCCCAGATATTAATAATCCCGTGTGAACAAGGCTAAAGACTAGATACCCAGCATGCATTGCTTGAAGCTTTTGATCGTCATCATGGTCTCTTTGTGTATAAATGACACAATAGTTAAAATGTTTGTCTTATTATGGACTTAATATCCTTTATAAATGATTATGATGATCACAGTGACATCACACCATTCTCATACATGATGCATGATCTCACATGTTGACTCATTGACTCTAACTTCTGATGTCACAACAAACATGCTCTGGTTCGCTATCTTCTGGTTCCGGTTAGAGCGTATGCTGGCGTGTCTGACTGCCGCTGCTCTACCAGCTCAGTGTTACGTGCGTGCACCTATATTTACAATTTGAGCTATTCGTTTTTGGATTCAAGAGATCGCCTGTTCTACCTGAAGGCCTTTTGGATTCAAGGGATCGCCTGTTCTACCTGAAGGCCTTTTGGATTCAAGGGATCGCCTGTTCTACCTGAAGGCCTTTTGTCCGCTAAAATTATATTTCCTCCGATGAGGATTGGCACATACTGGCTGGTGTCGGATGGTTTTCGGCGGGTTGGGATCAGTTTCTACAAAGATGCACATTTCACGTCCAATGACGCCATTCCAGTAATTTCATTCTGTCGGTCCTCCTCAAAGTCAGCTGCAGAACTACGGTCAGTGAACCCTCTTAATCTCTGTTCTATCAATATTTCATCTCCAAATGACGAAAAAACAGAGTATCAGACACTGAGGATGGCCTTGATTAATGCGAGGTCATTATCTAATAAATCGTTCATTTTAAATGACTTTTTCACCACAAACTCACTGGACTTTCTATTTGTGACTGAAACCTGGCTGAAATTGGGTGATTTCTCATCTCTTGGTGAACTCTCTCCCCCGGATTGTGCCTTCTTTACCACTCCAAGACTTTCTGGTCAGGGTGGGGGTGTTGCTACTGTTTTTAAAAATAATTTTAAAAACAATCAATTGCAAACGGATGTGTATTCAAGCTTTGAAGTACAGTTAATGATAATCAACATAGGGAGTCCTGTACTATGTGCATTGATTTACAGACCTCCTAAGTTTAACAAAGATTTCCTCCAACAATTCTCTGAATTTCTCTCTAATATTGTATCTTGCTATGATAGGCTGTTGATTGTAGGAGATTTTAACATTCATATTTGTTGTCCATCCAAACCTCTGGTTAAAGAGTTTTCTTATCTTATTGAATCCTTCAACCTGTCACAATCAGTCTTTAGCCCTACTCATAATCGGGGGCACATTTTAGACCACATGGTTTTCCTGTAACAAATCTGAGAGTAGTCGATGCTGCTATTTCAGACCATCTGCCAGTTGTGTTTGATTCTGTTTGTGTTTTTCCCACCTCTTCTCGTTCAAAAAAGTTGAATTACTCTCGTTTTATCCAACCTTCTACTGCCAGGCTATTTTCTGAATACTATCAGGCCAACCTTGCAGATGATACCCCATTTAACAACTTAAATACTGAAAAGATGGTGGAGGTTTTTACAAAAGCCTGCTCCATTTCTTTAGACGCTGCTGCTCCCCTTAAGCCCAGGAAAGCTAAGGGAAAGGGCCCCACACAGCCTTGGTTAAATGGCTCTACTCGCTCTCTTACACTCAAAAAAAATTATATGTTGGCTTTACTTCACTTTTTTTTCTAAACAGGTTCCACCGGTTCCACATAACTATGTTTCGTTAAACAAACATAATGGGCCTATCTTGCACCCGGCGCAAATGACTTTGTTCACTGACGCATGTATCATTCCTATTTTGCACCCGCGCAAAGCGGACTTTTCCCTCCACAGACGCACGTCGGTAAACTAGAGAATGAACTTGCGCTCCCTGGGCGGTTCAGCGCAAAAAAGGAGGCGTGTTCCGGCGCAAACAATCCCTGCTATTTTGCAGCTCCAGAAAACAATTGTGCCACTGACCAGAAAAAACCCAGTCTAAAGTCAGTGGCGCGTTGGCGCCACTGATCTATATAGAATGACTGGATAGCTCATGACGTTCTAAACTGCCAGCAGGCAGTGAAGCCACCGGAAGTGTTCGAGCGGCCATCTTACGATTCCCTACCAGCAGAGGGCTCCAATGGCGTTATACAGAGATTGGTGGCTCCGAAGATGATTTACTGTGCAACATACAAATGTAAAATGACGTTCACAAAAGGATGTAGAAAAACTGCCCACAGGTTGTAATTCAAGCCCTATAAGTAGTAATTTATATGCACAATTGTCGCTATTCCAGTGTTGTTTTCTCCGAGGCAAGATCTGCTTCTTCAACAACAAAAATAATTTGTTTCTAGCCTGAAACCTCCGAGCAGAAATAATCAACACAATTAAGTGTCCAATAGCGACACCATTTGACAGCTTCGTTGACAGAGCTCAGAGTCCGTTTACCGTTACTTACATTAACCCATACAATTTGTATTATGCATTTCTTGAACATGCACTTCTTGCTAACTAATCACACACTTTATTTGAACAAACTACTTAAACACAATCGGTCTTCCGACCTTTTACTATCGTGTCGCAAGGGAGAGAGAGCAATACAGTGCTCGTGTTGTTTGAAGACGATTAGAGAGCGCGCGCGCGCGGCCGGCGGGCTGTCTCTCTGCTCGTTCTCATTGACCAAATGATTTTTAATAAATCGTGGACACGTTAAACTTATTCCCTCCCTCGTTTTGTTTGAACGAATTACAACGTGGCCACAATATAGTAAAACGTGCTGAGTAGCCTATTCGTGGCCACGAAACGATTCACCTGAATATTCACCAATTCACGAAATAGATAGCATTCACTATTTAATTAATAGTATCAAACTGTTTTTCTTACCTGCGAAGATCTTCAGTCAAGGCTGACTAGTGTTCTCGTACAGCTTTTTATTCCTTTTGCAAAGAAATGGCCGTTTTAACCAGCACTGACTAAGCTACACGGAAGTCCCCTAAGTGAATAACTAACACTGGCCACTTAAAAAAAAAAAATATATATATATATATATATATATATATATATATATATATATATATATATATATATATATATATATAGCCTATATTTTAACATGGAGATCCTGCTGCTTCTTCATTCAAAGGACAAATCACAAAATAAAACACTTCTTCATTAGCTACTGCCCCCTGCTGTTAGCCTAGACAGACATTCTCCAAGCTCCTCTCCCCAGTATCTCCGCAATTTTTAATAAGCAGGAAAAATTTCCGACTTTAAACAAATACCCATTTAAATGCTTAGGGAGTTTGCGTTGTAAGAATGTACAGGGAGACTTTAAATTTAAAAACGGTGTCTCGTTAGGCAATGTTTTCTCAGTCAAATCATAAAATTTCCTATTGATTCAATAGAACGCGTGAGCGCACTAGGGAATACCAAGATGGCGGCGCGGTGGCTTCACTGTTGATGACGTCATGAGCTATCCAGTCATTCTATATAGATCAGTGGTTGGCGCGTACATTCAGATGCTATTTTTAGCACGCGTGCTTTGTCATAATACAGAGTGTGAACAACGCGCATACACTGTAGATGATTCTCTCATCTACACAGATGCATTTTCCTTTTTGCATAAGGGAAATACACTTTTTACACAAGGGAAATCATTGTTGTCAAGTCAAGTATATTTATATAGCGCTTTTCACAATTATACAGATTGTATCAAAGCAGCTTCACAGTATCAATATGTTGTGTCCATGACGATGGGAAAAATAGGCATAAAGCTTAGGCCTACATATTTACCCAAATTATTATATTCATGTATAACCGAAGCTAATTTGGGTGGGTTTGTCCCATCTCCAATGCCACTTCTCTTTCTTTTACGGCCCTGACGAGAACATTGATCTCCTCGGCTGTGAACCGATTCTGAAGCGCTCCTGGTAAATGCGCCGTTATAATAGTATTGCGCCATGGAACAAGCGCACCTCGTTCATCATGCTCTTAAAGGGAATGTGATATGACGCTCTGATTGGTTTATTTCACGTTACGCCCAAACCACACCTATGAATAATGAAGCTACTTCAGACCAACCCCTTTTAAACTTGCATCGGGCGCAAGAGTCATTTATCCCGCCGGGAAAATAGCAACAGCGCCGGGATCCGCCCACAAAGTTACTTGCGCTTTGACACTTGCGTTTCAGATCATTAAAATAGGGCCCAATATGTTAATGTAACTTCAACATCATGGAATTTGGTCATTTTAAGCGACCCAATTGGTTACACTTTATTTCGATAGTCACTTTAGACGTTCTACTAATTATAAGTAACTTTTCAACTACATGTCAACTAACTCTCATTAGAGTATTAGTATATTATAGTAGACTGTCAGTAGACTGTTAGGTTATGGTTAGGTGTTAGGGTTCGGGTTAGGAGAATAAGTTGACTTGTAGTCGCCAAGTTACTTATAGTCAGTTGAGTGTCTGTTGGAGGACCAACAAAATAAAGAGTTAGCAGATATTAAGCTGACAGTCTACTAATACTCTAATGACAGTTAGTTGACATGTAGTTAAAAAGTTACTTATAGTTAGTAGAATGTCTAAAGTGGACTATCGAAATAAAGTGTTACCACCCAATTAAACTCTGAGCTAATGAGTTAATTAAGTGAATAATTGAGTGATGATTGAGCATTATTGAAGACACCTGATGTTAACAAGCAGAATCACTAAAAGAGAAAACCGGAACGTTTAAGTCACCATTATGGAGATCAGTGTGTGTTTTAGTTGGGCTCTTGACCCTTAATTCATTAACTTTAGAGTTTGTTTGGCTGCTGTACGTGAGTTATAACAGCCAAATGAACAATGAACAAAAGTGATCTGATGGTGTTGGTTGTGTTTTAACATAATCATTATTTCACAATCATTTGACCTGAATCACTGAACTTACATTAAACCCAATTTCAAAGTTAAGTTTACCTTACGGATTACAGCAGCACTGTCATTGTAGAACATACTATTATTAGCCTTTCAATGAAATTCAAATGATCAAAGCAATAAATAAAAGAGAAACTTCTTAAAAAATATCTCGAGTAGGCACACACAGACATCAAGAATCAGCCTGTGAATCTCAGCAATGGTAACAAATATAAAGCATGTTGCAGTGCATTCTGGGTGCCACCAATCAAAACTCATTCATGTTGCTCATTTCATAAATAATGAGCTTATGATCTGTTTGTCACCATTGCTGAGATTCACTTTTTTATTTATTGCTTTGATCATTTGAATTTCATTGAAAAGGCTAAAAATAGTATGTTCTACAATGACAGTGCTGCTATAATCCATAAGGTAAACTTAACTCAGAAATTGGGTTTAATATAAGTTCAGTGATTCAGGTCAAATGATTGTGAAATAATGATTATGTTAAAACACAACCAACATCATCAGATCACCTTTGTTCAATGTTCATACAGCTGCTATAACTCACGTACAACAGCCAAACAAAATCTAAAGTTAATGAGTTGATGGTCAAGAGCCCAACTAAAACCAAGGGTGGTCGGGCCTTCTCTGCCGCGGCACCGAAACTCTGGAACAGTCTGCCCTTCGCTGTGAGGTCTGCCCCGACATTATCTAGTTTTAAATCGGCTCTTAAAACTTATTTATTCTCTCTGGCTTTTAATTAAGCTACGTCATTTATATGAATGATGATTTTATATGAATCTATTAAATGGATTGTGTCGAGTGTAATTACGTCTATAACTGTCTTCTGCCTTTTCTACTTCGATGCTTTTAATTGCACATTGTAGTTATGTACAGCACTTTAGCGCAACTCTGTTGTTTTTAAATGTGCTATAGAAATAAAATTTGACTTGACTTGACTTGATCATTCCACGATGTGGGCCGGATCTGGGCCGTCACAGTGTTGCTATCTAAATTTCAGACACTTGCAATTTGAATAGTAGTGGCTCATTTTAACATTCCGTCACAGGAAGGAAATGGAAGAACAGTAAAAGAATAAACAACTGACTCTGACATTTCTCTCTTAAAATCACAGGTTGCCAAGACCTTCATGAAAACAACTGCATATTCTTTCAAATTCAGTTTTGATTGGAATATGGAGGTAAATTGAGTGATGTCTGACCTCATCATTGAGGACACAATAGACCAGGAAGATGAAGGTTCCCTGCTGGGAGTTCAAGATCATGAAGAGGATCTCCAGCTCCTTCCTGTCACTAATGAAGAAACCCGGAATCCAGGAGCAACCAAGAACCACAAACTGAGCCAGTGTTTTAAAAGCCATAATCCTGCAGAGAAAGAGTTAATGTGTCTTTATCGACTACTTTTTTTTTTTTCTATGGAGTGTTTGAATCATAATGTTTGTTACTTGGTTTGTTTCATCTGAGAAACTTCAGCGTTCAGATTTTGAAGAGTTGAGTTCAGGCTGATGACGATTTTGATGAAGAGAATCGTGTTTAACTGAAAAGTAGTAAAGAATAGTTAATCACCTTGTTTTCCCTTTAATATTAATTAAAATAATAACAAATAAGAAATGTGCTAACTGCTAGTATGACACAAACAGGACCCAGAAAACTCCAGATAAAACCTTTATCCGTTTTAATCCAGCACCTGTTTAGAAGAAAACACAATATAAGAACTGAATAATTTGTGATGATTTGTTTACTTATTTATTTTTATTTTGTGTGTTTCCTGTAGGGTTTGTAGAAATGTTATTTTATCAGATGGCAGGGATTTCACAAAAGCCCAGAGCTGCCTTATTTCCCTCTAATCAAATGAACTTAAAACAACAACAACAACAACAACAACTCACTGTTCGCTGCCGTATCCTTCAGGAAGCAGCCCGACAGACACGGCCACCACAACCAGAGCAACCGTATATCCAATCACACACAGGAATCCACTGCTAAGCACCTCCCTCTTTTTGGAGCTGATCTGTGATAGGTTCTTCACACAGATGAAGAGCAGCACAGCTTCAATGAACATCCACACAAACCCGGAGAGAAAGAGGAAGTGCAGCACACTTGATATCACGGCACACAACTCCTGGAGATCATGAGAGACGGTTATGATGGTTCTCAGTGAGACTGTGCTGAGCTGTAGGGCTCCTTCATCATTCTCACCTGATGACGGCGTATGAGGCTCAGGAACTGTTGTGTGAGCAGGAACAGAAGGTGAGCACACAGCAGACTCACACAGATGTTGATTCGAGCCACATTATTCACTCCAGGACTCCACTGACAAAGGGCAAAGGTCAACAGGGCCAAACTGAAGAACACCAGTCCAACAGGCACACACACCAAATTCAACAGCTCCATCAGTCCATCAGAGTCTCTCTGAGAAAAGATGTCAGAGTACATGAGTGCCAAATCTGTGCTGTTCTTCAATGCTCACTATAAATGTTCTCGTACCTCTGATGGGCGGCTGGTCTGCATGATGAGAGCGAATGTGGACAGATGAACACAGGAACACACAGTGTAGCTGCTGTTGGTCTCTAAAACAGAACAACCATCTACAATCCACTCACTGATATTCCAGTACACACAGGACAGAGAACCGCTGGGGTCAAACTCCTGCAAAAAGAAGAAACAACATGCAGAAAATATTACAACACTGAATATTAGATGTTTTCAGATGTTCATCAGTTCTCAGGTTGGACAAAAACACATTTCCATCTCTCACTCTGATGTGTTTGAGGGTGAAGTTGACTGGTTTGGTGAGTTTAGTGTTGGTGGTTTTGGGAAGAATAGCTGAGATCACAGTGGACATCATGGTTTTAATCGTGTCATTTGATGTGTTGAAGAAGTCAGGCTTCAGTAGATTCTCCATTGTGTTATAACTCATGAAAGCCACAGCAGCAGATCCTGTGTGACAGAAACAGAAGCTTGCATGCAAAACTACAACAATCAATTTATTATTATTTTTATTTAAATCAAACTAAAATATTTCACATACTTTCATCGTTGTTCTTGGCGATCCCAATGAGATCAATGTCCACAGAAGAATTTGTCGTGTTAAGTCGAGGGATTTTATCAAAGGTGACATTTGGTCCAATCATGAAGACTTCAACATCTGATTATAAAACTACAGTTATGTTAAATGTAGGCCTATGCTATGTCACATTTGCCCCTCTCGCAGTCAAAACAAAGCTGCATGCCTTTTGTGGAAGAACATTGTTTTGGTTGTGCTTTCTCTGCATGACTGTGCAGATGAATATGATTATCCTACTGCCCATAAAGCATTCACTACTAGGCTTTAGAGATATATAACCAATTTAGATGGAAACCCTGTCAACAATCACCACCAAAAACAACAACAAAAACCAACATCACCTGGATACATTCTCTTTTGGATTTCTTTGCCATAACAAATGTGTCTTACAAATACAGAAGCTAGAGAAAATATAATGTTAAAAAGTGATGAAACTAAAGGAAACACTCTGGTCATGCACTCATACTGTGAGTTCACCATGTGACACCACTGTGATGTCACTGTGACAGTGTTGTGAAACAGGAAGTAGAATGTCCCCCCGGTGACCGATATTTGAATCGCTTGCTCTCAACCTCTCAACATTTGATTATTCATGCAGTGAGCTCATATATTACTCACTCTGTGAGCATCACCATATGAGAATGGTTTGATGCAACTGTGATCCTCTCATGATCTCACGTGTTGACTGAAGGATCTCAAGCTAACTAGCCAAAGACGTTACTGTAGCTTTACCCATTAATAGACACTGTACTTCCTTGACTACTGACGCATGTATGCGATTTTCCATGAAAGGCACTACATTTAAAAACTAAAATGGCCTCACCATTTTGAATCAAAGAAAGACAAAAAAAAATTATTGGATGAAGGATTGATGGTGTATTGATCATTTAAATTGAGTTAAAGGGGTGGTTTGGAATTTTGGACATCGGGCCTCATTTCCAAGTGAGCCTTAGTGTTATTTATCAGTGGAGACAGTTTAAAAAAAAATTCATCCAGTCATCCCAGTTGCATATGTAGCAGGATACAGTTGTCTGGCTCATACCTCCCTAGGTGACGCTTAATTTGCTGCAGCTGTGAGTGGTCCTGGGCAGTTAACTTTGAGCCAATCGTGAGGGCTACACCCCTTTTATAAACCGGGACTTTTATTTTGACAAATGGTGTCACCGGTCTTGTCTTGTTTACCTGCCCAGCGACCTGATGTCTGCCTGGTTATCGGTCTACCGTAGCGCTGCAAGTATGGATGGCTTCGTTTCTCTTTTTCACTCGTTAACTTTATAGCTTGGGCTTATGGGGAATGTTTTGTGCTATAGAATCCCCGGTGCGGCAGCAGCCCTTCCACCAGCTGAATGTGTGCCCTGCGATCAGCAATCAGAGCTCAGGGCCTGTGATAATCATAGGTATGTTGCTATACTGAGTAATAGTTGAATGATTAATGTGGGAACTATTTGTAAATTGCCATCCTGTGCATTCTAGGGAGTGCTATTTAACTGGGGGTGCGGCCGCAAGTTGGCTACATCGACGCTGAACATCTGCTGCTTTGCTTATACTCTTCACGTTACATGTTCACGGATTTAAAGCTACATCGTACCCGGCTGCCTTCACACTTGGCCAAGGAGTATTGAACTCAATTATTAGTTCAAGTTAGCAGGCGGCTGGCTAGCGTTTTACATCGTTGCCTGTTTAACACTGTTGATCCTTCTTCAGTGCTTGAGTGTGGAGTGTTTGATGGACTGACATCACTTTAATGTTTTTATGTATTTATTTGAACTCTTGTATGGAGGCCTTTTCTTGCTGTTGATATCCAAGAGGATTGGCCTAATTGTGAGTTTCCTTTTGTAGTTTGTCCATGTTTAATTGTTTATTTTGATTGAGTCTCTGTTCATATTGTTAGCCAGTACCACCTTGGACTTCAGAATGGGTGACTTATTAGACATTTTTTTTTTGTAATTTTGTTTAACTTCCACATGTCCGTTTATTGTCCAGGTGCTGAGAACTGCCAGTGGGAGCAGTGCCCCTTGTGGTGGCGGGTCCCTTGGTGTGCTGTGGCTGTGTGTTCACCAAGTGTGGTAATTTCTCTTACTGTGTGTGTGAAATTTGACACGTGTGAATGGGGTGTTTTCATGGACGCTCCTTGCTTGAGCCACTAGCTTCCCACTGGTAAGATTCCGTTCTATTGCCCTCTTCGTGTGTGTGTGTACGTTGCAAATAGAGTATAGTGAGTGGAGTGAATATTGAGTGTGTGTTTTATTTGATTTGGTGTACAGTGCATGTTATTTGTTATGAAATCTCCATCATTGATGTTGTGAAAATAAAGTTTGTTTTTGTACTGGACCACTGTCTCTGGCTATCCATCAGCGAACTTGAGTGCCTTGGTTGAACTAAATACTTAATTCTTTGGGTGTAAGTCCCATCGTGGCGTAGTCTGCTAACTGTCTATATATATATATATATCCATTCTGCCACACATAGTTCACCGGTGCTAGGCTAGCACGAGTCAACGGTAGCCTATCTGTTAGCCTGCCATTAAAAACAGTTTTACCCACTCCACAGTACACCAAATGCAAATCAATTATAACACAAGACTATCGATGTAAATGTCTGTTGAGAGAATGTTAGAAATCAAACTATCCTTTCATCGCATTGCAATAGTTATATTTTCCCCCCTCTATTTATTAGCACCGTCTACAGCAGTGGCGGATTGATATGAAGTTACCTAGGCAACTCCACATGACAATCACGCAATTGTAAAGACAATAGCACTACTATGTTTGACAGACTGTTGGACCAATTCATAAAATAACTATACTGTTATGACACTATTGTCACTCTACACAATGCATTAAACTGTAACGTTATGTCCACTAACGTTGTCAGTGTCGATCTATCAGTTATGAAAGGGACTAGCTTCATTAGCTAGCTAGAGTAGCCTAACAAAATAAATTACCTGTACATCTGTAGCTATTGGTGCATCTGGAAAGACGGCTGGAACTGCATTCCTTGTCATTAACCTGTGACCGTTTCGATTACGGTCTAGTCATCTGGTCTAAAATGATTACTGCAAAATTCTCAACTTTTGGAGAGTCTCTGCCGGTGTCTCGTTGTCCAAGCCAGCAGAAATAAGCCAAAGTTGGATCCTTTCTGGATCTTTAAATGGAAATTTGTGGAAACTTCTCGATTAACATTTATTAGGTTTATTATTGCAATTGCGAAATGCACACCGAATCACCATGTTTCCTTCCTAGACCTCAACTAGTACTAGCTAGCTAGACGTCCCGACTGTCATGCGCTTCTGTTCTGTGTTTACTTTTTGGCGCAGTACTACCGGAGCGAAGTAAAATTCCGCCACAGCTGAGAAACTAGGTCCTGTAAATGTAATGCGATCATTGAGATGCAAGAGTAGTTTGATTTCTAACATTATTCTCTCAACAGACACTTACCTCGATAGTCTTGCGTTATAACTGATTTGCTTTTGGTGTACTGTGGAGAGGGTAAAACTGTTTTTAATGGCAGGCTAACAGATACCGTTGACTCGTGCTAGCATAGCACCGGCGAACTATAAAACTGGGAAGACTGGAGGAATTTTTTTAAAACTGTCTCCACTGATAAATAACACTATGGCTCACTTGGAAATGAGGCCCGATGTCCAAAATTCCGAACCACCCCTTTAATTTTAAATAAATATAAATTACATAGTGCACCTTTGATGAATTAGTATTAACAATTAGGCCATCTAAAAAAATTTCAACAGATATTTCACAAATCTTAGACTTTCGCACATTGTGCACATTGCACATTGGCTTAATGATTTGATTTCACAGCAAATTCCCAATTCACAGTGAGATTCACTTACCCACAGTGTCAAGAGTAAGACTGACATTGGCATATGTGTCTGTCGGCTTCACCAGCATGGACACCAGCTTCTCACTGGCTTTTAACACACGGTTTCCATCTGATACCAGTTTATTTGGGTCAGCTGACGATGACACCATCTCTGAAGCGTCGAGGATCACATCCAACATTTCAATTATATCCTATTTTAGTGACCATATACATAGGATTATTTGTAGATGTTAAGACAAAATAAGGCATTTTTAAAGTATTATATCTTTGTGACAAAAAAATTATTATTTTGCATTTTTTCTCCTATACGATCAAAAGGAGGTCTACACTCACCGGCCACTTTATTAGGTACCCCATGCTAGTAACGGGTTGGACCCCCTTTTGCCTTCAGAACTGCCTCAATTCTTCGTGGCATAGATTCAACAAGGTGCTGGAAGCATTCCTCAGGGAGTTTGGTCCATATTGACATGATGGCATCACACAGTTGCCGCAGATTTGTCGGCTGCACATCCATGATGCGAATCTCCCGTTCCACCACATCCCAAAGATGCTCTATTGGATTGAGATCTGGTGACTGTGGAGGCCATTTGAGTACAGCGAACTCATTGTCATGTTCAAGAAACCAGTCTGAGATGATTCCAGCTTTATGACATGGCACATTATCCTGCTGAAAGTAGCCATCAGAAGTTGGGTACATTGTGGTCATAAAGGGATGGACATGGTCAGCAACAATACTCAGGTAGGCTGTGGCGTTGCAACGATGCTCAATTGGTACCAAGGGGCCCAAAGAGTGTCAAGAAAATATTCCCCACACCATGACACCACCACCACCAGCCTGAACCGTTGATACAAGGCAGGATGGATCCATGCTTTCATGTTGTAGACGCCAAATTCTGACCCTACCATCCGAATGTCGCAGCAGAAATCGAGACTCATCAGACCAGGCAACGTTTTTCCAATCTTCTATTGTCCAATTTCGATGAGCTTGTGCAAATTGTAGCCTCAGTTTCCTGTTCTTAGCTGAAAGGAGTGGCACCCGGTGTGGTCTTCTGCTGCTGTAGCCCATCTGCCTCAAAGTTCGACGTACTGTGCGTTCAGAGATGCTCTTCTGCCCACCTTGGTTGTAACGGGTGGTTATTTGAGTCACTGTTGCCCTTCTATCAGCTCGAACCAGTCTGGCCATTCTCCTCTGACCTCTGGCATCAACAAGGCATTTCCGCCCACAGAACTGCCGCTCACTGGATGTTTTTTCTTTTTCGGACCATTCTCTGTAAACCCTAGAGATGGTTGTGCGTGAAAATCCCAGTAGATTAGCAGTTTCTGAAATACTCAGACCAGCCCTTCTGGCACCAACAATCATGCCACGTTCAAAGTCACTCAAATCACCTTTCTTCCCCATACTGATGCTCGGTTTGAACTGCAGGAGATTGTCTTGACCATGTCTACATGCCTAAATGCACTGAGTTGCCGGCATGTGATTGGCTGCTTAGAAATTAAGTGTTAACGAGCAGTTGGACAGGTGTACCTAATAAAGTGGCCGGTGAGTGTATAGCTGTAGTGTTCTTTACCTGGTCAAGAAGATTTTCTACACATCGTCTTATGGCCTGAAATCACAATTGAAACACTTTTTTTTTAACTGGCCCCTGTGTGGACTGTGGAACATATCTTCATTTTGATAATATTTTTCTTTAATTGTTTTTAAGTGAAATAAAAGTTAACTGTAGGTGTTTTCCTACAAAGTAAAAGAAACATCAGTGCACACTATAGCGCATTAGTCTGTTGGTTGTTTCCACTTTTATTTGTATGTTTTCCAAACGCAGTTTCAGAAACTCATCTCAACTTACCCTGCATTCTTCCAGCAGTGTGATGTTCAGACCTAGAATGAGAAAACTCAGCATGAATTAAACAGAAGTTCCTTTTAAAAGTCATATCAGTGGGATTGGCTGAGGCTGTGGCTGAAGAAGTGTTGGGAGAACAACCAGCTGTAAATTGGTTTAGATTTATCTTTTACTTAATTAATTTACTTAAAGGGCCTCTAGAGCCCTCGCCCTCTTCTTACAATTACATTTTCAGGTCATAACTACAAAATGACACACTATAACATTTCAACATTAACATAATTTTCTTAACCGTACCCTCTGTTATAACATTCTGTATTTAACGGACCATATCAAAAATGTAACATTAAAATGGTTTCACTTTATTTTGATGGTCCCTTTAACACATTCTGTTGACTATAAGTAACGTTGCTCCTACATGTCTACTAACTCTCATTAGAGTATTAGTAGAGTATGAATTGACTGGTAGGGTTAGGGTTACACTCAAAAAAATGCTGTGTTGGCTTTAATTAACTTTGTTATGTTAACAGTTGGCTTTAATTAACTTTCTTATGTCAACAGAATGCACATAACTAGGTTACGTTGGATTTATGTAACATTATTTATTTCAATTAACTTAAGTCAATTACATAAGGTTAATCCAATGCTGTTTAGTTGAATAAAGTTAACAGTCTTAATTTTATCCAAAACAATTAAGTTAATTAAGTTCAATTATCCTAAAATTAATATTTTTACATTTAACCAAAACAATTAATCCAGCAGCTCCAGTGTTAAATGAACTCTCCTGGGAGTTTATGTGGCTCCAGACTCAAGAGTGTTAAAGTCTTAAAATATGAGTGTTAAATCAACACTCAAGAGTGTTAAAGTTATTTAGTTAATTAAGTGATTCATTGAGTAATGATTGATCATTATTGAAGACAGAAAATCTATTTTTTTAAGACACCGTTACGGAGATCAATGTTTGTTTTAGTTGGGCTCTTGACCCTTAAATTGTAACTTTAGATTTTCTTTGACTGTTGTGTCTGAGTTATAACTCTCAGATGAACAAAAAGAAAAGTTGATCAGGTGGTGTTAGTTATGTTTTGACAATCATAATTTGACCTGAATCACAATTCTCATCTAGAGAGTTTTGTCTAACTTGTTGACAGCATAACTGTCAATCAGCAGCAAATGATTTCAGCTTTTTCAATATAATGCAAAATATTTCTTAAAACTTGTTCTGATCAAAATACATTGAAATGTACTTGATTTAGACACACTGACATCAATAATCAGCCTATGAATCTCAACAAGACTTTAACACTCTTGAGTCTGGAGCCACATAAACTCCCAGGAGAGTTCATTTAACACTGGAGCTGCTGGATTAATTGTTTTGGTTAAATGTAAAAATATTAATTTTAGGATAATTGAACTTAATTAACTTAATTGTTTTGGATAAAATTAAGACTGTTAACTTTATTCAACTAAACAGCATTGGATTAACCTTATGTAATTGACTTAAGTTAATTGAAATAAATAATGTTACATAAATCCAACGTAACCTACACTGTAAAAAATTGCTGTAAAAAAACGGCCACAATTTTACAGTAACATGCCGTTTTCCATTAAAACAGCAATATACCGTTGAAAAAATGCATTCTGGGTGATATATGTCGTTTTCGAGAAAGTAGCCAACAGGAATATACTGTAAATTAACAGCGATCAAAGTCGACACTCAGAGGCTGTGTTCCCAATCACACCCTATACCCTCATTCACTATTCCCTACATTAGGTCACTAATATAGTCCACTTGACTGAGTAAATAATTGCATAGTTAATTAAGTTCAATTTCAAAGTTAATTCAGACACTGATGAACACCTGCTGTTAACAAGCAGAATCACTGGAGGAAAGAGGAACAACAAGAACAGAAAAAAATATCAAATCAACTGAAGATAAAAGACATTAAATCTCTGAAGATCTCGGCAGAGGAGGATTAAACAACTCCACAAACAGCATTACCAGATTCACTTATTACTGATCAGATTGCCTTTACTTCTGTCAGACGTTTACAGAAGTTCATATTAAAAGGTGACAGAGCTTTAATGTCAATTTATTTTCATTTGATGTTACCATGATGGCGAGCAGTGTTTGCTTTAGTTGGGCTCTTGACCCTTGACTTTAGAATATTAGTGTTTATTTGACTGTGGTAGCTGTGTCTTACATTAGCTACTTTTAAAAAGCTGATAGAAAGCTGTTTTATATGACAGTGATTATTTGTTAATGGTCACAATCATCATATAGTGGTCTGATGTACTGATCTTTTTAAAGTCTAGTGAATTTATTACAGTGATTTTTGTATACGTGATTATATTATCACTGTGATTTAACAAATCGAGATCTATCGCGGTTTTTACAAGCAAAAAATATGAAGAATTTTAAAAAGCCAGTTCTCAGAAAATTTCACAGACATCAAGAATCGGCATATGAATCTCAACAATGGTGACAATCAAAAAAAGTGTCATGTTGTAATGCATGCTGGGTACCAGAATAGTACACAAATTTTTGCATGACTCCCAGCATGCATTGCGGCATGAATAAATTATGCAGCTGAATTGTCTGGTTCTTTTCTTTAATGTTTACTTTTTGCTTTTATTTTTGCTGTTGGTTTTGTGTTGACTTTAAGTAGTGTGTTTTGTGATGTTCAGATTTGGTATTATCTTTTTTGTTGGTTGTCACCATTGTTGAGGTTCATTGGCTGATTCATGATGTTTGTGTGTGTCTAACTGAAGCCGAAGTTCAAATTTCTTTAGTGAATGATGAGGTTTAAAATCCTTCAAAACTGATTGAGCAGGGTGCTTGAATTTTTGCTGTAGTTTCACAGTGCAGCTAAATATAAAATTAAGCTGTATTAAAAACATACTTTCGATAAATGATTAGACTCTGGATGAGATCAGTGATCCATATTGGATGAAATATTCAAAACTTAACCAGCAGCAGCTGATCTAATTTTTTGTTAGCTTGGTTTCTGCTATAACAAATGTGTCTTAACAACACAGTTACAGCAACCAAAGAGAAATTAATTTTGAAGTCAAGGGTCAAGAGCCCAACTAAAACAAACACTGATCTCCATAATGGTAACATCAAATGAAACAAAACATCTAAACCTCTGTTAATTCTCAATAGGAATTTCTGTAGACGTATATAAACAAATAAAGTAAATCCGGTTAGTAATAAGTGAAGATAGTAATGTTATTTTTTTTTAGCGTTGTTTAATCCTCCTCTGCTGAGATCTTCACAGATTTAATGTCGCTGAAGTGAGTTGTAGGTCTTGTGATTTGCTTTTTTATCTTCTTGTTGTTCCTCTGTCCTTCTGTGATTCTGCTTGTTAGCATCAGGTGTTCATCACTAATTCTCAATCATCAGTTAATTAATCACTGAATTATATCATTAACTTCAACACTGCTTCAGTGTTACTCCAACACTCTGTAGTGTGGACACACAAGCTGTTCATTTAAAACATAAGTGGGGTTGAAAGGATTAAATGTGTTAAATAAATAAAAAACTGAGTGAAGCGTAATTTAACGGTAATCAACTGTAAATTAATTTACAGCATAAAACTGTAGAAAAACAGCAATTTACTGGCAACCACAGCTGCCAGTAGATTACCGTAAAATCAAGGAAAAACAGTAATATTCTGTAAAACCTAACAGTCAGATTTACTAAACAAAAGAAGTTAATTTCACTGGAATATTAGTAAACGTTTAAAGAAAAAAGTTATGCAAAGTCAATAACTGATAAGGAGAGTAAATATTAAACTGAAGTGTTTTATGTGTTTTGCACAGGATGATATAGGAGAGATCTGGGTAACACTTTATTTGAAGGGGTGTGCATAAGACTGACATGACACTGTCATAAACATGACATAACACCTGTCATGAACATGAAGGAGTCTTTATGAATGTTTATGACTGTTGTCATTAAGTGTCATTCGGTAAATTATGACACTTTTAATGCAAAGTTGACATTGTTTAAAATGTCTTTGTTATGACAACTTGACATTACCCAAGACAAAAATGTCTTGATTATGACAACTTGACATTAACAAAGACAGAAATGTCTTTGTTATGACAACTTGACATTAACCAAGAAATCATAACCTGTCAACCTGTCACAACTTTGGCTGTCATGACACCATTATAACTGTGTCATGAATATTTTACTTGTCCTCAAGTAAAGTGGAACACATTGTACTAGTTATAAATATGTCATTAAGGGTTATTACACTGTAAAATGCTTTAAGTTTGATAATTAGACCTGTTATGACATATTTGTGACAGGTTGACAGGTTATGATTTCTTGGTTAATGTCAAGTTGTCATAACAAAGCCATTTCTGTCTTTGTTAATGTCAAGTTGTCATAATCAAGACATTTTTGTCTTGGGTAATGTCAAGTTGTCATAACAAAGACATTTTTTGTCTTTGTTAATGTCAAGTTGTCATAACAAAGACATTTTTGTCTTTGTTAATGTCAAGTTGTCATAACAAAGACATTTTAAACAATGTCAACTTTGCATTAAAAGTGTCATAATTTACCGAATGACACTTAATGACAACAGTCATAAACATTCATAAAGACTCCTTCATGTTCATGACAGGTGTTATGTCATGTTTATGACAGTGTCATGTCAGTCTTATGCACACCCCTTCAAATAAAGTGTTACCGAGATCTGTTAGTTTAATTAATTAGTTTTGTGAGTCACCATTGTGCTGGAGAGTAGAGTCTGTGCTTCAGTCAGAGATGAGTAAAGAAACACTGATGTTATGCTGCCGGTTGTTTTAATTAAAAGCAGTAACTGTGTATTGCTGATCCAGTGACAATCTCCTTGTTAAGTACTTTAGCACATACATGTATGCTAATGTTTGTTAAATGAGAACTGCAAATATTTTAGTTAAAGTCATGTTATTAATTAATTCACTATTACACATAAGGTGTTTCAGTTTAATATTAAGAGATATACATTTTCAGTGGACTCAAATGAAGTAACTTCACACGTGCCACCTCCGTTACAGTACTATCAGTAGTTTTTAAACTCGAACTGTTTGAAGCAATCGGTTTCCCAAATTATATGAGTTACCTTCCATTGTATTTTTACGGTAACATACTGTAAAAAAGGAGAGCTGTATATTAACGGTAGAGGGCTGTAAATTAACAGTACATTGCTGGCAACCACAGCTGCCAGTAGATTACCGTTATTTTACAGCGCAATTTTTTACAGTGTAGTTATGTGCATTCTGTTGACATAAGAAAGTTAATTAAAGCCAACTGTTAACATAACAAAGTTAATTAAAGCCAACACAGCATTTTTTTGAGTGTAGATTAAGTTGACATGTAGTTGCAAAATTACTTATAGTCAGAGTGTCTGTTGGAGGACCATCACAATAAAGCATTTGCAGATATTAAGCAGACCGTCTACTAATACTCCAATGAGAGTTGGTTGACATATAGTTGCAAAGTTACTTATAGTCAACAGAATGTTCAAAAGGGACCATCAAAATAAAGTGTTACCAAAATTATAAATACTGAGGGTCATGTCATATCTTTCTAACATTGATGTACAGCCATTGAAAAAGGGCAGAGCACAAAATCACACACAATCACATACAGTATTTGGGTTATGAGAGTGAAATATTACATGTAACATGTATATATATAACAAATGTCAAATCAAACTCTGATGCATTACATGCATACTTGTTATTGACTGTTTCGAAACAATCTGTAATTTAACAAGACAATAAATTATCGCCAGAACAGACTTGGATGAAAGGAAGTGTGTCACACTCACCTGCAGATGCAGAACTGGTAGATGTTGTGGAGGTGACCGGGTGCAAAAGAACTGAAAAAATAGCAGATGGAAACAAGATGATAAATTACACTCAGATTGAATTCTGTGTACCTCATGATGACAACAATTAGGAGAAGCTGTTTTGAAAACCACAATTCAGTTCTGTTCATTAACCTGTAGAAGTGGGATGAGTTGACATTGTGGAAGTGAGTCTCAGTAATTGACCTGTAACATTTATAAGATGGAAAGAGATGTCAAGTCAGATTTACAGTAGATGACATACTGTTTTCTTTATGAAGACACTAATTATGGAGGGCATTTCAATACCATAGTCCAGTAACATCATCCTCACCTGTAGAAGTCGATGTTGTGGAAGTGACCAGCTGTAAAGAAACTGAAAGAATAGCAGACGGAAACAGAAAATAAATCAGACTCAGATGTTGAATTACTGTGTTCTTCAAAAATACACTAATTATGAAGGGTGTCATTTCAATATTACAATCAGAGAAAATCGTTCAAAATGTTGAACAACATCATCTTGAGGGGTTTCTTTTAAAAGCCCACATTCAAGTCTAGTTTTAAGACTAGTCTAGTTAGTTTCCTAACCCTAACCTAACTGATAGATGTTGTGGAAGTGACCAGCTGTGAAATAACTGAAACCTAACAGATGGAAACTGATGATAAATCAGACTCAGATGCCAAATTACAGTTTTTCATGCAGACAATGGTTATGGAGACTTGCTGTTACACCCGCCAGCTGTAGTGCCCATGATAACCACCAGAGGGCACTCCTCCCATCTCCTTTATCGTATCATGAATTACATTTCCTTTAACCCATTGCCTGGACTCAACATGTTCGGATTACTTCCACATGTTTGTCCTTTACTTGTTTGTGTTTGCTTTATAAACTTATAAATTCACTCACTCATGGTGAAGTCTTGTATTGTAGTGAAGTATGCATCAAGCTTGCAAGCAATGGTCACGGAGCTTGGACCACCACAGTTTTCAGCAATTCATAGTCTGATGATCTCAAGTCAAATGCTCATAGCATTTCCTAATCCAGTAATCTCTAGTTTAGAAGCCTCAATTGTCATGTCATACCGGCCAGAGCCTCATCTTGAAATGGTCGCCATGCCAGAGTCTTCTTTGCTGAAGACTCTCGCATTAAAGACTTTGCCTACCTTATCATGGACATTACACCTGGACGTTCTGTCTGCCCTGTTATGGCCATGGAGGCCATTACTTAATGGTCAGACCCGTCCACTCTGATGTGGTGGTCTTCTGCTCCACCGTGGGGATGTTCAGACCCGTCCACTCTGCTGTGGTGGTCTTCTTCTCCACCGTGGGGATGTTCAGACCCGTCCACTCTGCTGTGGTGGTCTTCTTCTCCACCGTGGGGATGTTCAGACCCGTCCACTCTGCTGTGGTGGTCTTCTGCTCCGCCATGGTGGTCTTTCAGCTCCACTCAGATTGTCTTCAGTCTCGTCAGATCCGCCCTGGCCACCTGCCTTGCCTGCTTCACCTTGTCCACTTATTGCTCTGTTACACCCTGGCTCACTCAGAAGTCATTTATGTTAAATGTTACTCTGCAAATCTGAACCCTGGTTTCCTGTGTCTTAGTTTTGTTCTTCTGCCTGTTGTCCTGGATTCCCTGTTTGCCTGTGTTTTTCTTTTTTTTTTTCTTTTTTTTTTTTTTGGTCTATTGAATGGATAATCTACACAGTGTTTTGACCAATTAACTGTTGCAAGCCATATCATTCTGGATTGCCCAATAAAAATGCAGGTGGATCCTCAAACCGAGTTATAACACTTGCATTTCAATATCACATCCTCACCTGTAGAAGTTGAACTGGTTGATGATACAGATGTAGAACTGGTAGAAGTTGTGTAAGTGACCGGCTGTAAGAGAACTGAAACAGTAACAGATGGGAAAAGACAAATCATACTCAAATGCTGAATTTGAAGATACTGTTCCTCATGAATATACTAATTATAGAGGGATGCATTTCAATATCACAGTCTGAGAAAATTATCAAAAAAGCTGGAAAATGTAGACTATCATCTTGAGGGGTTTCTTTAAAAGGACATATTCAGTCTAGATTTATTCTCACCTGTAGATGTAGAACTGGTAGATGTTGTGGAAGTGACCGGCTGTAAAGAAACTGAAACAATAACAGATGGAAACAGATGATAAATCAGACCCAGATGCTGAATTACTGTGTTTTCCAAGAAGACAATTATGGAGGAACATCTTATGAAAGTCACATTCCAGTCAACAAACATGCTCACCTTCAGTAGTGGGACTGGTAGATGTTGTGAAAATGATTGTCAGTAAATGACCTGTAATATTTACAGATGGAAAATTGACAAATCACACCCTGATTTAGTATTGTGTTCATCATGAAGACATTAATTATATGGAGGGGACACAGCAGAGTCCATACTCTACACAGAGTGTTAAAGTAACACTGAAGAAGTGTTAAAGTTAATGAGATAATTAAGTGATTAATTGAGTGATGATTGAGCATTATTGAAGACACCTGATGTTAACAAGTAGAATCACTGAAGGAGAAAACCATAATTTCCAAGTCACCGTTATGGTGATCAGTGTTTGCTTTAGTTGGGCTCTTGACCATTAAATCATTAACTTTAGATTTTATTTGGCTGCTGTATGTGAGTTATGACAGCCGGATGAACAAATGATCATGGTCATATTATAGTGTTGATTGTGTTTTAACAATCATTGTTTTACAATCATTTGACCTGAATCAGGGAGCTAATATAGAGCCTGATTTAGGTTTACTTCATTAATTATTGCAGCACTTGCCTTGTTCAGCATAATATTTGTAACTTCTTCAATGAAATCCAAATGATCAAGTCAATAAAAAGAAAACTCTGAAAATTCTTTATAATTTTTTTTAATTCTTTGTTAGGCACACACAGACATCAAGAATTAGCGTATAAGTCTCAGCAATGGTAACAAACCGATCACCTCTGAACACAAGCTCATTATTTATTCATGCAGCAATGCATGATGGGAGCCATGAATGAGTTTTGATTGGTCGTACCCAGAATGCACAGCAACATGCTTTATAATTGTCACCATTGCTGAGATTCACAGGCTGATTATTGATGTTTGTGTGTCTAAACACTAATAATCAAAGTAATAGTTTTTAGTTTTTAAGACACCTTTAAAAAAAATCTTCAAATTACATTGTAAAAGATGAAAATATCATGCTGAGCTAGGACAGTGCTGCTATAATTAATAAAGTAAAACTAAATTGGGCTCTATATTGGTTCAGTGATTCTGGTCAAAATGATTGTTAATTAATGATTATGTTAAAACACAACCAACACTATCAGATGACCATGACCATTTGTTCATCTGGCTGTTATAACTCACGCACAGCAGCCAAATAAAATCAAAAGTGAATGATTTAAGGGTCAAGAGCCCAACTAAAGCAAACACTGATCTCCATAACGGTGACTTTAAATGTATGGTTTTCTCCTTCAGTGATTCTGCTTGTTAACATCAAGTGTCTTCAATAATGCTCAATCATCACTCAATTAATCACTTAATTATCTCATTAACTTCAGTGTTACTTTAACACTCTGTAGAGCAGTGGTCACCAATCCTGGTCCTGGAGGGCCGCTGTCCCTGCAGAGTTTAGCTCCAACCCCAATTAAACACACCTGAACCAGCTAATCAAGGTCTCACTAGGCATACTAGAAACTTCCAGGCAGAGGTGTTAAACCTGGTTGGAGCTAAACTCTGCAGGACAGCGGCCCTCCAGGACCAGGATTGGTGATCCCTGCTGTAGAGTATGGACTCATATTAACACTGAGGAGTGTTTATAGGGAATGTGGAGGTACGTCACGCCGTGTTGCATTATGGGACGTGGGCGCCATCTTTACAGGCACGATCTCTGTTTACCTTTGGTAAAATAGTAGGTGTTTGGCTAAAACAAAGTAAAATTAAAGAAGAACGGAAGAAATGGAGATGTTTAAAGAAAAAGAGAAGGGACCCTACAGGGATAAACTAAATGCCACTGCCAAAAAACATTATTTAGACAAACTATCCGCGATAAACAACGTTGATACATCTGATTTAGTTTTGGTGTTCGAAGCCTATGCTAAGTCGATTACTATTGTACATAAAGTTCAAGCTATTTTACCTGTAAAGCAGCTCTCATAGTTATTGTTAGCTTGCTATTTTCAGCATATGTTAAGTTTTCATAGGTTGTGCAAGAAAAAACAATTGTACATTACTTTGTAATGCCACACAAGATGTGGTAACTTGTTAAATACAACTGTGCCTTGTTGTCATCATTTAATGTTGACACGTGTAAAAATTAGGATATTTGGTCGTTTATTTTAAAATAGTTTGATGTATCTTTGCCCAGTTATGTGTAACGTTACTTAAAGGGTCTTTGTGGATGCGATCAGTACAGAAACAGAGTCACTTAATGTATTTATTAAGCAGATATATAAAAACATGATTCACAAACATTTTTAAAAAGGCATGTAAAAAGATGTACAGAAGATCAAAGCAAATTGTTAATTGAAAACAAAATAAATATAATTTGATTCATGCAATGTGCCCTGGCTTTATTCTCTGCTAACATGAACCACAAATTCAACGTCATTCATCAACTATCCTCCTAACTGTTAGTCATCGAGGAATATACAATACACAACCTCTTGCTTTGTACAACTTTAAACAAACATAGTATGCAGTGGAGGACAGTAAGTAAAGTTTTTCCTCATGATTGCGGCACCCCACGCGATCCGGCGTCTTCTCGTCAGCTCCTCGACCTGCTTCCCTTGTTGTTTTTTCCAAGAAAGAAAGGTGAAAAAACGTATTCCATTGTTCAGATTCCTCCCTGAACGATCGTGTGACCTGCTATGGCAGTTGAACTGAACAACCATATCGACGTTTATTAAAATCTCGACAGAAAATCCAAACACAGCCTCCAACACATGCATTTAAATACAGCGGTATTGGGCGCGATCCTGTAAATATGGCGGCGGACCCATAATGCAACACGGCGTGACGTCATCTCCACATTCCCTATTTAACACTGGGGATTTTGCTGTGGAAGTAGTAGTGATGTTTGTTGTTGTGGTTTTGACAAGTCTGGGAGACGTTGTGGTAGTAATATTATTGGTGTACTTAGTGCAGAAGCATGTGGAATAGCGTTATAGTTGTATGCACAGGTGTAATTTGCACTAGTGCAAAATAAGTTAATATTTATTTATTTATGGTGGATGTGTATTACACAATAAAAATCTTGGAATCTCATAGTGCAGTACATGCAATAATGAGCACCAATGCTGTGAGAATAACTAGTTGTAAATTAGTTTGGATTTCTCTTTTAGTCATTAATTATAAAACTGATCAAATACATTACTTGATAACACTTTATTTTGATGGTCCCTCTTGAACGTGCTATTGACTATAAGTAACTTTGCAACTATATGTCAACTAACTCTCATTAGAGTATCAGTAGACTGTCTGCTTAATATCTGCAAATACTTTATTGTAATGGTCCTCCAACAGACACTCTACTGACTATAAGTAACTTTTCAACTACATGTCAACTTATTCTAACCCTAACCCTACCAGTATATTAATACTCTACTAACACTCTAATGAGAGTTAGTAGACATGTAGGAGCAACGTTACTTATAGTCCACAGAATGTGTTAAAGGGACCATCAAAATAAAGTGAAACCCATTACTTTGCTAATACAAATGGGCTTATTTTAGATTTCTCTAAAATCATTACCTATATGAATCAGAATTTGTGACTATGAGATCTGCAACAATGGCTGTCAATGGCAATGAATGAAGAAATATAATCTGGGAGCAAGAACACCAACAGTATTCTTCAGTTTTCAGAATAGTAACAGTCAGATATGTAAATTAAGATTTATTTAACGGTCTAAAAATAAAATGTTTAACTGGTTTCATAATAGACTAACAATGAAAGGAAGTACAGAGTCACACTCACCTGTGGACGTAGAACTGGTAGAAGTTGTAGAAGTAGAACTGGTAGATGTTGTGGAAGTGACCGGCTGTAAAGGAACTGAAACAATAACAGATGGAAACAGAAGATAAATCAGACTCAGATGCTGAATTACTGTGTTCTTCGTGAAAGCACTAATTATAACGGAGCATCTTTTGAAAGGAAGTGAAACATTACAGGCTACATTACCAGCTGAGGCTTTCTCTGGTGTGACTGCTGATGTTACCAATCAATCAACAAACAATAAAAAGGGCTCATGCATATATAATTACCTGCACAGTATGCTGAATCGCATTTAGTTGGACTGACCAGCTCATAGACATAATAATTGCCTGGACAGGCTTTGACTTTAATGGGGTAAGACCCGTAATAGCAGCAGTAATTGTCCCAGTGACCGCAGACATCTCGAGTGACGACTCCATCTGTTACTGTCGGGTGTCCACCACGGATCCAGAGCGGGACAATAGTGCCACAGCTGTACTGAGCAACACACGTGTCTGGGATCTCAGCGCTCACACTGTTAATGAAGAGACGATACCAGCCGCTCCAGGAGACAGACTGGTCACAGTTGTAGGAGCTTGGTGTCTGACTGCTGTTGGCTCTCCATGGATCGTCCAGCTCAGTGTAGTTGTAGCAGGGGTCAGAGAGATTGGCTGTAATGATATATACACATATATATATATATACATACATATATATATATATATATATATATATATATACAAATTCTGCTGCTTGAAAAATGTTGTCATACATTTTATTAGAATGAATTCTGCTCTATTGTGGTTACAGTTTATATAGCAGAGGTTTATTAAACAAATAAATATTGACTATGTTACAATAGTATCATGTTACACAGACCTAAATTATCTCACAGTATCAAACATGACTGTAAAATGACACTTTACTGTACATAATGCAATGCCCACAACACTGGTTACAGTTGTAATGACAGTAAACACCACATTTAGGCCCTGTTTACACGAGAACGATTCCGAGTGAAAACGTAAAAATATTTTATCAGATGTGCCTTTCGTTTACACGGTGACGCCGTTTTTATGGCTTAAAAACGCAAAAAAGTGAAACCACCCTCCAGAGTGGAAAACTTAAAAACGCTCCACCGTCGCGTTCCCGTGTAAAGGGTAAAAACCGGTAAAAACGCAAAACTGCCCTCGATCACGTGCGCGTTTACGTCACAGGCATTCGCCAGTACAGGAAAATAATAACTAACATGTCGGATTATTTCCATACGTCGGACCTTCAAGTTGCCACAGCAGCTCTGATAAACATACAAGAGTCTTTTCAGCAGTTGCACAAAATATTCTCAGATATTGGTGTTGTTGTGTGGCAGTGCTTCGTTGCCACCTAGCCGCCTGGAGTGCACACTACATCGAATTTCACACACTTTTGCGTCACCATATGCACGCAGATTTCCCCTTCATAACGCTCGTCTAAACGCAGAATAAAAAGTGAAAACGCAACGCCACTTTTGCGTTTTCTCTTCTGATCGTTTCCGTGTAAACATAGCCTTAATGTTTTGGTCTCCCTATTTATCTTAACATGTACAGATAACTGGAGAACACCCAATTTACAGTGTCTGCAAAAGGGTTTTTCATTTGTAACAATTCTGATCCAGTCCATCAAACTACATCTGTGTGTCCACGAAAAGTCAGTGCAGTGGACTATTAAATGAAGATGAGTTCACACAAAATGCAAATACTGTCATTGTGTTTTAGTGCATTTCTATGTGTTTTTCTTGCTGGTCTAATAAAAGAGTCCTTCACCCTCTAGTCTGTGCTTCTATTCTAAAGCTATGGCTCAAGTCCCTTCTTTAATGTGAGGGTTTTTTTTTTTTTTTTTTTTAAATGTTTTATCATCTGCTGTTAATAGAATGAACTTGAAGAATTTGGCCTTTTTTACAGCAAGGGTTAACGGTGTGTTACATTACCAGGTGAGATGGTCACTGGTGTGACAGTTGTAGATCTGGTGTTAATGCTGCCAGTGTCTGAAACTTTGGATGAATAATGATTAATGAACAGAAACACAAATATCATGAATGTGTAGAAAGAGCTCATGTGAATATTATTACCTGCACAGTATCCTGAACAGTTCACAGTTGGACTGACCAGCTCATAGACATAATAATCGCCTGGACAGGCTTTGACTTTAATGGGGTAAGACCCATAATAGCAGCAGAAATTGTCCCAGTGACCGCAGACATCTCGAGTGACGACTCCATCTGTTATTGTTGGGTGTCCACCACGGATCCACAGTGGGATATCAGTGCCACAGCTGGACTGAGCAACACACGTGTCTGGGATATGAGCGCTCAGGCCATCAATTAAAAGACGATACCAGCCGCTCCAGGAGACATTGGTGTCACACACGTAGTATGAATTGATGAAATCTGTATCATTGATGGCTCTCCATGGTTCGTCCAGCTCAGCGTGGTTGTAGCAGGGGTCCGACTGATTAGCTGTAATGAAAATATTTTAAGAAATTGACTAAATCTATCCAGAAGTGCAGCTGAGCTATTTCCATGCAGATCCTTATTTTAAAGCCAAATACATTACCAATTGTAGTCGTCTCTGATGTGACAGTTGTAAAGGCCAAATTTAGTGTTATGACATCTGAAAAATAATAATACAAGTTAATCAATAAATCACTGGGGCAGTCATAGCCTAATGGTGAGGGAGTCAGACTGGTAACCCTTGAGTTAGGCACCGAACCCCCAATCGCTCCCTGGGTGCCACAGCAAAAATGGCTGCAGATTTTGAGTATGGGTTATATTAGCCTTCACATTTCACTTTCAAAGGGCAAAATGAAATGACTGTCAGCTGGCCTAAAAAACTGAAATCTAAAGACCAAACACTTTCAAATGCTTCAACAAATATGTTACCTGAACAGCATCATGTCATAATTGCACAATTTTACTCCTACCAAACTGGATTGTGTCAGCAAACAGAAGTGAAGTGTCATTATATCAGTGACTACATTTACATGGACATAATAATCTAATTACTGACCTTATTCTTAATAAGACAATATTCTAACGAAGGCGTTTACATGAGTTGCTTTTAGAATTATCTTTTCATGTTCCCATTTTACGTTATGTTCCACGTATCCACATACAGTTTTGGGAGTTTCACTTTTAAATTTAGGAAAGCTTCAAGTGCAGTTTAATATTTGTCATGATGATATACGTGCAAATAGATGACGGATGAAACAAATCAAAGACAAACAAATCAAATTCTCCAGCAACAAACCTCCTCTGTACTTTCACTCTTTTGTACATTTATACATTTCTTTCAAAATTCTTAACATTATCATTGTTTCCCGCTTAGACCAAAATGATGCCTTCTTGATTGCCTTGCTCTCTTGGTTTTGCCGTCAAACGGTTGACCACTGTGTCCTGTCGCTAAATGCGGCGAAAACTCCCACACAACGTTTATAGTGTGCACTTCAATAATGAGACTATAGGAATACTCCACGTCTTAATTCAATGTATTTGTGTTTACTTTGAGAATGATGGTAGACGGATTAAAGTACACTCAAAAAAATGATATGTTGGCTTTACTTAACTTTTCTTTGTAAACAGGTTCCACCGGTTCCACATAACTATGTTTCGTTAAACAAACATAATATGTTCATGTAACTTCAACATCATGGAATTTGGTCATTTTAAGCGACCCAATTAAACTCTGAGCTAATGAGTTAAGTGATTAATTTAGTGATCATTGAGCATTATTGAAGACACCTGATGTTAACAAGCAGAATCACTGAAGGAGAAAAACTGAATGTTTAAGTCACCATCATGGAGATAAGTGTGTGTTTTAGTTGGGCTCTTGACCATTAACTCATTAACTTTAAAGTTTGTTTGGCTGCTGTATGTGAGTTTTAGCAGCCGGATGAACAATGAACAAAGGTGATCTGATGGTGTTGGTTGTGTTTTGACATAATCATTATTTCACATTCATTTGACCTGAGTCACTGAACTTATATTAAACTCAATTTCTAAGTTAAGTTTCTCTTACGGATTATAGCAGCACTGTCATTGTAGAGCATACTATTTTTAGTCTTTTCAATGAAATTCAAATGATCAAATCAATACATAAAAAAGAAACTAATTAAGAAATATCTTGAGTAGGCACACACAGACATCAAGAATCAGCCTGTGAATCTCAGCAATGGTGACAAACAGATCATAAGCTCATTATTTATTCATGCAGCAATGCATGATGGGAGCCATGAATGAGTTTTGATTGGTGGCACCCAGAATGCACTGCAACATGCTTTATAATTGTCACCATTGTTGAGATTCACAGGCTGTTTCTTGATGTCTGTGTGTGCCTACTCAAGATATTTTTTTTAAGAAGTTTCCTTTTTATTTATTGATTTGATCATTTGAATTTCATTGAAAAGGCTAAAAATAGTATGTCCTACAATGACAGAGCTGCTATAATCCGTAAGGTAAACTTAACTCAGAAATTGGGTTTAATATAAGTTCAGTGATTCAGGTCAAATGATTGTGAAATAATGATTGTTAAAACACAACCAACACCATCAGATCACCTTTGTTCATTCGGCTGTTATAACTCACACACAGCAGCCAAACAAACTCTAAAGTTAATGAGTTAAGGGTCAAGAGCCCAACTAAAACACACACTTATCTCCATAATGGTGACTTAAACATTCCGGGTTTTCTCCTTCAGTGATTCTGCTTGTTAACATCAGGTGTCTTCAATAATGCTCAATCATCACTCAATTATTCACTTAATTAACTCATTAGCTCAGAGTTTAATTGGGTCGCTTAAAATGACCAAATTCCATGATGTTGAAGTTACATGAACATATTATGTTTGTTTAACGAAACATAGTTATGTGGAACCGGTGGAACCTGTTTACAAAGAAAAGTTAAGTAAAGCCAACATATCATTTTTTTGAGTGTAATCAGAAATCGCGGTTCAGATGGCAGTTTCTTAATCAGAGTATTGTCTTAATCGCTTAATATCGGAATATTGTTGTAAAAGTACTGACTGTGAAGCCACAAAAACAACAAAAAAACAGCTCATACTTACACAGCATAACAAAGATGATAGTTAGTCCTCTTTTAAAACCTGTCATGAAATAATAAGAAAAATAAATAAGAAAAAACACTTGAAAACGTATTGGACTGCACTGCAATTTAGAGTTTGAGAAAATATCAGAACACTCTGATAGCAGTTCATAAAGGATTTTTGGGCAGCATGAACTAGTCTGCAAATTATGACAAGAAAAATCACCTTTATGAAGAGAGGAATCCATTGACAAATTTGGCAGGCTGATATTTCTCTGTATCCAAAAGCCAGGAGGACGAGTTTTCTTTTCAGTTCAGAGGAAAAAACAAATGAGGTTTGGCATTCATGCATGACTTCTGTTTGTGTCCCCAACACTTATGGAAAATTCCACTGAATTTATCAATTTACATGTTGAAAGAGAGGAGCATTTTAAACATTTATAGTTTAAAATGAATTAAAAGTTCATATTAAGTTAAGCAATTAAATTAAGAAATTAAGTTGAGCAACTGAATACTGAATGAACATTTCCAAAAGAGTACACCAAAACCGATCGCAGAAATGATCATATATATTGTAACTGTAATATATATTGTAATATATAACTGTAAATCAAAAATGTAATATATAAAAAAAAAAAAAAATTGAAGATCTACGAGTGCACTGGAAAAAAAACCTGTAGAAACAGTTTTCACTCATAAATTGCTAGTAAAGTTCATAAGTAATTACAAAGAATCTGCAAGTAACACATTGAATTTAACTAACATTTTGATGCAGAAAGACAATTTTATTGTTTGTAAAACATATTTAATACTCTTTGTGCTATTTATTGTTTTCAATGCTTAAGAGTAATTAGAGTGTATTTAATACAAGTATTTCAATATTAAAATCACACACTGTAAATTGAGTGATTAGTATCCATACGCAGTTTCAACCAGTTTTTTTCCAGATCAACCACATTTCTAAAGGCCGTTTAAGAGATTTAAGAGGTCAGCCCTAGTCAGAACATGAATAGAATTACTCCAAATCACCCCTCAGTCCATGATCACACATCAACACATGATTTATTGTGACTGATGGATCATTATGAGCAGAAAGAAGATCTTACCTGATATAATCTGAGTGACCCTCACCAAACACGAGATATTTGTGTGTGTTGAGATGTTTATAGAGAAGTTATCTGTCCATCGTTTCCATAAATCCACTGTTACCTCGTCATATTCAAATTTAAATAAAATATGTACATAACAATAGCTCACATGTTCCTATATAGTGTACGTTCCTATTTTCATTGGGCTTCTAGCATCTTATGTGTAATTTAATATCAGGTTTTTTTCACTCCAAGTGGACTGTGATGTTGGTGTATTGTTGGCTGTTGTTAGTAATTATTCATTAGGGTTTTTTTTCTCAACTTCCCAACACTGTCTTCTTAACTTCCTCAATTAGATGGACATTTCAAGTCTCTCATTAAATAGATGCAATAAAAACTATGAAGGCAACAAAAGAAAAAGACATTCAAATAGTGGAGAATTTACTGATGGTAAATATGCTTAGACTTTGTGACCAGAATTTCTATCTATTTTAAATGAATAATCACTGATTAATTAATGGACATAATTAATAAAAATTGTTTGCATATTGCATTTTTTAATCTGTGGAAGATAGATTGATTCAATATATAATATTTAGCAGATTAAAATAATTCTGTGTTTGTTTAAATTTTAATATTTGACAGTTGGAGTTTTGAATAGTTTTGGATCATTTGAACATTCCGTCACAGGAAGGAAATGGAATAATAGTAACAGATTAAACAACTGCCTCTGACATTTCCCTCTAAATGCCAGACAATCAAAATAAGAATAGGACCTGTATAGAATTTTGTGAAAAAAAAAAAAAAAAATCCAGTCATTCCTATAGTCCAATAGGAATCTACACAGTCTAGAGTTTCACATGAGGGTAAAAAAATTCCCCATGCAGATTTCTCTCATGCTCATGTTGGTCATGTGATCACCGTGCTGACCAATTACCAGAAAGCTGCTGCTTGCTGAAGAGTGGTGCTTCATACATTGCTACACTATTGACCATTGAACTTTTCCCCCGGTGAAATGTTGCTGAACTATCGCTAATGTGACCACATTTTTGCACATTTAGCAGCTGGACTCTGGCAGTTAAAAATCATCATTGTTTGCAGAGTAACTCTAGTTTGAGAAAAGCCCATATTGTTCCTTTAGCAAGCAACTTTTTCCCATGCAAAAGCGGCAACCAAAAATACAACATCAGGTTTTCTGGCAGAATTTAAGCCTATCAGGAATAGGCAATGTCAATCCAAGAGTGACGCTCTCCTGCAGAGTACAACCCTGGGGAAAAAAAACCTCACCTGCCTGTAACCAGTTATCCTGAAGACATTGATTAGCTTGTTCAGGTGTGTTTGATTAGGGTAGGAGCTAAACTCTGCAGAACAGCAAAACTCCAGGACCAATGTTGCCCATCCCTGGCCTATAGTATACAATCATCAAACATGCTCTCCTTGAATCCTCTCTTAGCACTGGAAAGTCTGATTCACTTTAGTGAAAAGCTCATTTCAATTTTATTCATCTCTTATAGTGCTCCCAAAGTCCTTTTACAGCTATTTTTGTCAGTAGTCTAAAGAGAAACCTCTGAACAGTAAACTGATCACTACGGGCTCCGAGGAAGATTCATTTGCATTCAGTCTAGAACACACAGCCCTCACATATACAAAAACTGTGGCTTTTAACACTGTGCTTTCGTCAAAACACTATTTACATAGTTTCAAGAATATACTGAACATATTTTGTGTATCCTTTACAAGACAATAAAGGGTTGTGTTGTTTGACAGTAAGTTGACAACCAGTATTCAAATGCTCCAATACAAAAAAAAAATTGTGCTTAAACAGTACAACTAGAGTAAAATATCCAATTTCACAAGAGAAAACAGATTTGAAAATCTCACTCATTTAAATAAAATGAAAACTAGAGTTGGTGATTTACATAGACATACAGTGGACAACCTTTTCACTGTTATAATACTGTGTTGATGTGATTCTTGATAAGGATTCATGACTTTTGGCTCATGTCTCATCTATACAATATTTGCACTGGACTTAGACATTTAGTTGTTGTTAAATGTTAGCTTATTACGTTAATGCTGACATTTTATGAATTTCTTCTTTTTTTCACAATCTGTCTGTTTGCATCTCAGGGGATAGACTAACGGTCTATAGACGTCATACTTTGTGGCCTGTTTAAGAAAATCTGTTCAATACTTAAATCTATTAAATGAAAGATCATATTTAATAATTTTGTCATTAATCATTAAGTTACATATGCAGAATTTGGTTTTAGATTAACAATACATTATTTTCATGCAATTTCTGTCAAAACGTTCTATGACAAAATAAAGGGACAGTGTCAGGCAGTAGTTTTTCACCTGGAGCTTTGGGACCCATCGTCCTCCCTCCTGAAAGGTGTGTCCTCATGCTGTAAATAGTCCAACTGAGGATGGATGGGGCTCTGGTGGAGGACATGGAGCTGGAGAAGGACGTAACCAATCAAGGGCAGGCAAAATGGTCCAAGGGGGAGTGGAGGGTGGGACGAGCCAAGAGTAGAAGCACCAGATGGGAACCTAGAGTCCAGCCTGAATGATGCCCCACAGCAAGTCGTGGGATCGAGAAGCCATGGTGGAGATTTGGCTGTCGACTCCAAGGGGACAATGGGACAGAGATGGAGCTGCTGAAGATGGAGACCCCGGTGGAGCTGATGAGCAGAAGAGACCATGCAACATTGATGGCTGTGGAGACCGAGGCGGAGCCACAGGGACAAGTGTCCAAGGTGGAGTCAGAGAGCCAAAGGACTGAGTCGGAGCTGGTGGGACTGAGGACCAAGTCAGAGCCAAAGAAATGGTGGAGCAAGACAGAGCCGAAGGCACAGCTGATAGAGCCCAGTGAAGCTGCAGTGATTTTGATTTCTGGTGGAGCCAAGAGGGGGCGGAGTCAAGAGGCCACGGTGGAGTGATGGGTAAGGAGGCAGAACTATTGGATCCTCTTGACTATGTAGGGCTGGAGACTGGAAGACCCAAGGCAAATCCACACTGTGGAGAGGTGTCAAAAGGGGAGCTGAGGGGATGAAGGGAACCAGCGGAGGCGGGACTGAGAAATTGTCTTTGGGAGAGGAGGCGGGAGATGGAGGATGAGCAGAGAACCCACATCGGGCAGGCGTGCCTTTGTTCCCTCACTCAGAGTGATAAGGAAAGAAGCAGCACAGTGATTGGCCAAGAAAGTTGGTGAGGCATGGCAGATCTAGAAATCTACCTGATGTGTCTCGAGGGATTGCTGCCCCTGCTCTAGGCTGAGCTAACAATATAAATCTCAACAATTACTTTTTTTAATCAATTGAACACATCCTTGCTAAATAAAAGTATTAATTTCTTTCAAACTGACCCCAAACTTTTGAACAGTAATGTATATTGGTACAAAAGATTTCCATTTTAAATAAATGATGTTCTTTTTATAGGTTATGAAAAAAATATTAAGCAGCACAACCGTTCCAACATTGATAATAGCATTTTTGAATAATTTCTGAAGGATCATGTGACACTGAAGACTGGAGTAATAGCTGATGAAAATTCAGCTGTTCATCACAGAAATAAATTATATTATTAAATATACTGCCCCCTAGTGGGGAGTAGGAAGTTGTAAAGAATAAAGTTGCATGTTATCACAACTGTCTCACCTGGCTTATTTTTTAGCATGAATCATCGACAAATAGCCATCCTAATGCAACAATAATCACGAGTTAATGTATGACTCATGAAGAACTAAATATATTAATGATTACTACGTCCGCAACTACTAAAGATTCTATATGATTAATTGATTAAGTAATATATTCATTGTTATTAATCAATTGTGAGTGGGGGGCTCTGGAGGAGGGCATGAAGCAAGAAAAGAAACTAAAGAGTCCGGGATACATAATACAGTCCATGGAGGAGTGGAAGGTGGAAGGAGAAGGAGGATCCAGATGTTCGGCCAGAGGCCAGCCAGTACGAGGCACTAGGCTGGACTTGAAGGCGGGAGGAGCCATGGTGTAGCCGACTAGATGGTATGCACCTTGGGGACGACCGACGGAGATGCAGCCACTGATTATGGAGACCCAGGTGGATCTGATGAGCTGATGAGCCCACGCGCTGCCGATGGTACTGAAGACCATGGTGGAGCTGTGGCGATGAGAGTCCGAGGTGTAGCCAGGGCTTAATTTGAGCCGGAACACGCCGGAACATGTTCCGGCACCTCTGATGTTGGATCCGGAACCTTTTTTACTGGATCCGGCACCTCCTGTCACTATGGAAAATTAGTCGCCTAAATGAAAAAAATTACTGTTTGTGTAGTGTTCAATGTTGTTATCTGTCTTGTTAGTATTTATTCCACATTGAAGTTCCACAAAAATCTTGTGTTTGCAGTTTCGATGCGAGGTGAACTTTCAGGGTAAAGTGGGTCGCGGCCGAGAAGCGCAGCGCCGCGCGAACACATTATTCTCTATGAGTATACACAACAGTAGCGCCATTCGGCGTCGTTAATGTAACCTATACACTATCTGACTTCACCCTGTGGTGCAATATACATTTAGTTTTACATTCATTTACATAAATCAGTTGCTTGAAAGAAAATTGCTGATATTATCGGATTTTCATGAATTCTCAATTCATTTCATTCAGTTAACGGACGCTCTGAGGTAAAGTTCAGAGTCTGCAGACCGATTGTATTTAATTGTACAGTACAATCATAACATAATACAGACATTATCTTAATTCCATAATGTCCTTAAACATAACATTATTGCTGGCCATAAACTGAGAAAGTGCGCATCCGGTGAGCGATACCTCGAGGCTCGAGTTGTCCTTGACGCGACGCTTCTCGTCCGGTGTGACAGAAGGGGGAGAGGGAGCGGAGGCACTTCAAGTGACAAATGCGCAAGTAGTGCTGGTTGAGATTGCTGTTAGCCTCGTTTCACTCAGGGGAAAAATTTTAAAAAGACAACAACGTTTGCTTAACTATTTCCAAATACGCTGCTCAGATCCCAAACAAGCAAAAATTTCGCACATATGCAGTGCATGTTCTGAAATTAAAATAAACATTGCCCTGATGCCCTGTTTTTTTGTTTAAGTTTTTTTTGTTTTGTTTTTTTTTGTCAGAGAAGCTACATAGCTTCTCTGACTGAAAAAACATTAACAACGCTGTGTGTGTGTATGTAGGCAGTGTAAAAAAAAAATTCGTTCCGTTACCTCCAACCCCCGTTTTGAGTCGCCGGATCCACCCCCCCTCTGCGCTCCGGGACCTCCCACTTTACAAATTAAGCACTGGGTGTAGCTGGAGTCCGGAGTCCGGAGGACAGAGGCTGAAACGGTGGGATCAAGGCTGAAGGCAGAGCCGGGGAGAAGGTGGAGTCAGACAGAGCCGAAGGTGCAAGCAGGTCGGCGGCTGACCAAGGCAGAGCCGGAGGAACAAGGGAGCCTAGAGAAGCTGTATGACCGATGGTTTCCGGAGAAGCCCAGGGGGGGAGGAACGGGGAAGAGGGTGGAGCCGATGCATCGACAGGCCAAGGTGGAGCGAAGGGCACAGAGGCTCAAGGTGGAGACAGGATCCTCTGTGTGAGATGGAGCCTTTTATCTGTCATGTGGGAGATACAGAAGGGCTGAAGGCCAGCAGTGATGGTGGGGCTGAGGAACAGGCTGAACGAGGAGGTGGAAAAGGGAGGCTGGGCGGGCATTTGGGGAATACTGGGGACACGGGAGATGCAGCGGGTGCTGGAGAAACAAGGAACTCTGGAAATAAGGGGCCACTGGAGATTGGGAATTACCTCTCCAAAAAAGCCTATCAAATCTGACTCAAACAAGTCCTTAAGCTCATCATAACATTTACAAGAGTCCAACATACACATTTCCATAGCGGTAGGGTTGTGGGTTGGGCTATCTTCCCAGCCCTTGAGCTCCACAATCACTCCCTCAGTGACGTACAGTGTTGCTGGCCCGCACACCTGGTCAGACTCTGCATGGTCTGGGCTTCGAGGTAATGAAACACTCCGTCCTTATCCTCGGTCCGGGCTCATCTCTTGCGGGTGGCCAGTCTCAACTTTCTGCCGGTGGCCTCAAACAATATCTCTGTCATGTCGTTCACTGGTTGTGGTTGGCTTGTCTCTGGCGGTGTGTTCCGTGTTGGGCTGATGAAGATACGGTATCAGTCAGTTCTTCTGTCACGGTACGTGGTTTAGACTTTAATTGCAACATTCTGTAATATTGTAAAACACATGCTAACGTTAACGAGAACCAAAAAACACTAACGGAGAACTGAAGGCTTATAAGCATGACCAAACAAAGGGAACTAATAAGTTGATTAACAAGACACAGGTGAATGAAATGACTAATTAAACAGACTCATGTAACCGGTCTCACTTGATGGGATGTTGACTGTGTGTGTAGAACAAATGGACACCAAACTTATATGGATGGTCTATAGTTGGCTCTTTATTTTCTGGACAAACGTAGAATTCAATATCAATGAACATGCATTCTGTAGCTTCACTACACGAGAGCTACGAGACATCCTCATCTCAGATTAGCTTAGTGTGAACTGAGAGAGGCAAGAATGCGCCCAAAGTTAAGTGTCTCTTAAAGGGTCAGTACACTTCATTTCCAAATCGTATATAAACTCAAACTATACATGCCAATGTGATTAAATCAAAAGATAATACAATGAAATCAAACAATATATTCAGAATAAAAGAATAAGAGTTCATACAATGAGAAAAGGGATGATTTGAGTGAAAAGAATAATGCTGATTTTACACTAAGGAAAACTAGGTCACATGACAGAACCAAAACACAATGTAGGGAGAAACACAGAACATACATGTTACAGGTAGTGTTGTTTGACAATAAATTGAAAAGCACTCTTCAATTTGTTGCAATAAAGAATTTCTCCATATCTCACTCATTAAAATAACAGGAAAACAAGAGTTGGTGATTTCCATTGACACACACTGGACAACATTTTCACAGTTTTAATACTGTTTTTTTTCAGTATTATTCTTTATAAGGATTTATGGCCTTTGTCTCATGTCTCTTCTGGACATTTTTGCTGACTCTTTTTGGAAGAACAGCTCTCCACCAATTCCTGTACTGTTGCCTGACCTGCACAAGAACAGAAAGTCAGTCAAATCGGGTTATTTCACAAGACAAATGATTACTAGATCAAGGGATAGACTGACTTAAATTCTTTTGGAACAATCTTTCTGTTGGAAGTGTGCCTATATGGCCCAAAAATGCTTTATAATAGGCAGTTTACTGGGTTTTGGAACAGTGCTGTAGTCTCTCAGGTGTGAAAATAAGATGGAATCATATGAATTATGTGAAGCATAAAGAAGATTCTCTGGTAGAGTAACATGTCTGACCTCATCATTGAGGACACAATAGACCAGGAAGATGAAGGTTCCCTGCTGGGAGTTCAAGATCATGAAGAGGATCTCCAGCTCCTTCCTGTCGCTGAAGAAACCCAGAATCCAGGAGCAACCAAGAACCACAAACTGAGCCAGTGTTTTAAATGTCATAGTCCTGCAGAGAAAGAGAAAGACACATATTTAATGTGTCTTTATTGACTATTTATTGTTTTAAATCAGATTGCTTGTTACTTGGTTTGTTTCATCTGTGAAACTTCAGGGTTCAGATTTTTCAAAGTCAAGTTCAGCCTGGTGAAGATGATGATGAAAAGAATCATATTTAACTGCACAGTAAGAGAGGAAAAAAAGTAATTAATCATTAATCAGTATTTTCCTTTTAATACAAAGTCAAGAGATAAAAGAAATAAGATATGTGCTTACTGCAATTATGACCGCAACAGGTCCCAGAAAACTCCAGAAAAAACCTTTATCCATTTTAATCCAGCAGCTGTTTGTTGGAAGATACAGTCAAATAATATCAATGAACAAACATGGATGAAGATCTCTAAATCACTCAAACTAAACTCACTCTTCACTTCCGTAGCCTTTAGGATCCACCATGCCAGACACGGCCACCACAACCAGAGCAACCGTATATCCAATCACACACAGGAATCCACTGCTAAACACCTCCCTCTTTTTGGAGGTGATCTGTGAAAGGTTCTTCACACAGATGAAGAGCAGCACAGCTTCAATGAACATCCACACAAAGCCGGAGAGAAAAAGGAAGTGCAGCACACCTGATATCACGGCACACAACACCTGGAGATCATGAGAGACGGTTATGATGGTTCTCAGTGAGACTGTGCTGAGCTGTAGGGCTCCTTCATCATTCTCACCTGATGACGGCGTATGAGTCTCAGGAACTGTTGTGTGAGCAGGAACAGAAGGTGAGCACACAGCAGACTCATGCAGATGTTGATTCGAGCCACATTATTCACTCCAGGACTCCACTGACAAAGGGCAAAGGTCAACAGGGCCAAACTGAAGAACACCAGTCCAACAGGCACACACACCAAATTCAACAGCTCCATCAGTGACTTTCTCTGAGAAAACATGTCAGAGAACATGAGTGCCAAATCTGGGCTGTTCTTCAATGCTCACTATAAATGTTGAACATCTACTGTAGATTACAATTGAATTCTGCTAGTGTGTTCAATGCTTCAATGTTTTGAGGAGGTTTTACTTGTTCTTTTTCGTACCTCTGGTGGGCGGCGGCTGGTCTGCATGATGAGAGCGAATGTGGACAGATGAACACAGGAACACACAGAGTAGCTGCTGTTGGTCTCTAAAACAGAACAACCATCTACAATCCACTCGCTGATATTCCAGTACACACAGGACAGGTAACCGTTGGGAACAAGCTTCTGAACAATAAAGAAAAGACATGCATATTAGGCATACATTCAGTAGCAGCTGGTCAATAGAGGGATTAAACCTAGTTAAATTAAACCTAAAACAGATGCAAAGACTAGGTTAAATATTTAAAAATACTTCAAATACCAACAGTTGTGTAGGGGTTGTTAATGCAATATCAATTAACTTTTAATAATTAAATAACTAATTTCTGAAAGTTATTAATGCAAATACATAATTTAATAGTAAGTGATCTGAAATAGTATAAACTGCTAGTACATACAAAAAGCAGGGGTCCTTGAAATGTGGTCACGGTATTGCAGGAATACCCTACTCAGCTCTGGGGTGATAGAGAGATTGCCCGCAGGAGATGGGTATATGTAGCAGTTTAGCCAATTGCTGATTGAAGATGTGAACATATTGACTGTATGACATCAAATTAAGCTTCCTCAAATCTAATCTGAGAAGGGTGATTATGTTATCGTCCCTAACAAGCCACTTCTAAAGTCAGGACTAGTCTGTAGAATTATGTGTTGAGGCCAATTCACACCACACAGACAAACACCAACATACACGTTTGTTGGGTTTTGTCTGATCAGTGTTGCCCCTGTTGGCGTCTGTCAGGGTTTGTTTTCACCTGACTGACCATGTTTGATCAGTGTTTGTTGGTGTCTGTTGGGGCAGTGTGAAAACGACAGACAGTTATTTTTCATAAAATTCCAGCTTTACTGCCAGTAAAGTTTATCGAGTGGATCTCTGAACTGGTGTGAGTGAGTGGAGGCGGGGCTAATTTGTAAATCCATGGTTCCGCCAGAAAAAAAAACTTTGAAATGTCATTTTGTTGATCAAAGATGAGTTTAAAAAAAATTATTGATTACAAGGGGACTTTAATAAAACATAAGGACACTGATCCTGATGAATAGAATGACCATCACACCAGCATGCAAATCCCAGCTAACACATAGTTACGGATCTGTTTACAGCAACGAGGAAACAGGATCTATATGCAGCAGTCTTTATTAATCATGAACTCAAACTTACAGAAAAACTCGACATACTAGGAAATCTCTAACACAGGACAGGACAACCAGGCCAGGATCAACGACGACAGACATCTAGTCAGCACAAGACTCGGACCGAGGCTACGTTTACACGTGGCCGGCTATTTTCATAAACTGACATTTCACCCTCTCGGTTTTCAAAAATAACATTGTGCACACCTGTCAGTTTTCAGAAAAGTGTTTGTTTACACAAACTTGTATATAAACTCACCTAAAGGATTATTATGAACACTGTACTAATACTCTGTTTGACCCCCTTTCGCTTCAGAACTGCCTTAACTCGACGTGGCATTGATTCAACAAGATGCTGAAAGCATTCTTTAGAAATGTTGGCCCATATTGATAGGATAGCATCTTGCAGTTGATGGATATTTGTGGGATGCACATCCAGTGCACGAAGCTCCTGTTCCACCACATCCTAAAGATGCTCTGTTGGGTTGAGATCTGGTGACTGTGGGGGCCATTTTAGTACAGTGAACTCATTGTCATGTTCAAGAAACCAATTTGAAATGATTCGAGCTTTGTGACCTGGTGCATTACCTGCTGGAAGTAGCAATCAGAGGATGGGTACATGGTGGCCATAAAGGGATGGACATGGTCAGAAACAATGCTCAGGTAGGCCTTGGCATTTAAACGATGCCCAATTGGCACTAAGGGGCCTAAAGTGTGCCAAGAAAACATCCCCCACACCATTACACCACCACCACCGGCCTGCACAGTGGTAACAAGGCATGATGGATCCATGTTCTCATTCTGTTTATGCCAAATTCTGACTCTACCATCTGAATGTCTCAACAGAAATAGAGACTCATCAGACCAGGCAACATTTTTCCAGTCTTCAACTGTCCAATTTTGGTGAGCTCTTGCAAATTTTAGCCTCTTTTTCCTATTTGTAGTGGAGATGAGTGGTACCCGGTGTGGTCTTCTCCTGTTGTAGCCCATCCGCCTCAAGGTTGTGTGTGTTGTGGCTTCACAAATGCTTTGCTGCATACCTTGGTTGTAACAAGTGGTTATTTCAGTCAAAGTTGCTCTTCTATCAGCTTGAATCAGTCGGCCCATTCTCCTCTGACCTCTAGCATCAACAAGGCATTTTCACCCACAGGACTGCCGCATACTGGATGTTTTTCCCTTTTCACACCATTCTTTGTAAACCCTAGAAATGGTTGTGCGTGAAAATCCCAGTAACTGAGCAGATTGTGAAATACTCAGACCGGCCCGTCTGGCACCAACAACCATGCCACGCTCAAAATTGCTTAAATCACCTTTCTTTCCCATTCTGACATTCAGTTTGGAGTTCAGGAGATTGTCTTGACCAGGACCACACCCCTAAATGGATTGAAGCAACTGCCATGTGATTGGTTGATTAGATAATTGCATTAATGAAAAATTGAACAGGTGTTCCTAATAATCCTTTATGTGAGTGTATATGCCGTCAAGAGCATGCCAAATATGTAGGTGGCAGTGTAACGAGAAGCTCAAGCCCACGTCAGCCAATCAGAAAATAGCAACAACAGCTCCTCGACATAATAGAGCAGCTGTATCTGCAAATGCAAACAGACAAAAAGGGTTTGCTCCAATATAAATGCGACTGCTACTCTGAATGCATGATCACCAAAGCCAAATGAAAATGTAAACATAGGTCGCACTTTTGACGCAGTTCAAGTTCTGTCGCATACTGTGACGTCGGCTGCCTAAAACTCAGTTTTCATCAGTTTACATGCAAACATGCAAATTAAGTTTTCCAAAATCTTCACTCTGGCCGGAGTTTTTAGAAAGAATAGTTTTTAGAGGCTAATTCTCTGTTTGCGTGTAAACGAAGGGAACAAATGAAGGGAAATGTCTCAGTTTTTCAAAATAACCATGTACGTGTAAATGTAACGTTAGATACACAGCTAACAGGGAGGAACTAATTAGACTGATTAACAAGATAGACAAGAAGACACACAGCTGAACCAAAAGAACTAATGAAGACGTTGACCATTGGAACAAAGGAGTTGTGGGAAACTGAACAAATGTCCAAAGAAAGTCCAAACACACATGAAACACACACAAAGTATGTAATTTATTGATACTTTTGGAAATTTCAGGAGTTACTTATTGACAACGTAACTGCAACGTTGCATGCTCTTAATTTCATAAAAACGCCTTCACATTTGCGTTTGCAATTAAAGTCTGACAGAACAGGAAACAGGATTTTTTTTTTCTGAGGTGAGAGACTTTTTGTTTCGCAGCAACTTATGAAAATAACGTTAGAATAATGATGTAATGTTTCCACACATTCAGAATGATTTTATTTGTCATTTTTATTTTGCTTTGTTTAGTAATTGGATGAATGGATCTGTATTTATATACGTATATGCAATCAGGTCAAGGTGCCTACAGTGGTCTGCTGGCATCTCTAAGCTATAAACAAATGACAAAAACAAACTTTTTTCCTCACAGTTTTTGCTGTTGAAATGTATCGATAAATTGTAAATTATTAAAATAAAACAAACATTTATTAAGCACGATAGTTTTTCTTAAAGGGGTCATGACATGAAAAACCTAATTTGCCTTGATCTTTTGGTATTTAAGAGGTCTTTGTACCATTAAAACTTCCTGCAAGTTTCCTAGCTTAAGACGTCCTCCCCATTATAAACTGACAATTTGTTTAATCCAGCTCTAAATACAGCTCATTGTGAATCCATGGTATGAAATGACGCCACGGTACGAAGTGACATACCAGTCGTTTGCATATGACCGCCTCCAGCGCAGGACAACTACGCCTCATTTTGCATCATTGCATCGTTCTCGCGCGGCTCGCGCCCACATGTGTTCAGTCGACGTGCAGCGAGTGGGTCTGTTTACAAGAAGATTGCGATGCCACGCAGATGTGCTGTTCCTGGCTGTGGACAAACAACATGTTTGAATACGCTGCCGAACGATCCAGACGTCAGGGAAAAATGGATGCAGTTTATTTTTTGTGGACGTCCCAGTCACGACAGTGTTCATTTAAGCGTGTTTTCTCTACATTTCAAGGATGACTATTTTGAGAACAATTCGCAGTATGATGCTGGCTTTGCCAGAAAACCTTTGCTTAAAGATCAGGCCGTGCCCACTATTCTAGGCCCAACAACGATGCCGCAAACTGTAAGTAATGTATTTCATCTTAAAACTACTTTCTATGCATAAGCAGCACTGACGTTAGCCAATCATAACAGTGGGCGTTAACACTGAACTCTTAAAGGGGAAACACCTCCAAAACAGACTGTTTAAATCAGAGGAGGAGAAAGAGGGTGGAAAAAGGTCATAAATCACTACATTTTAAAAGGTTTTTGTCCAAAAAACTATAGTAATACTATAATTGCACCTAAGGGAACATAATAAAACAAAAAACAAAAACCATGTCATGACCCCTTTAAATTTTTTCTTTAACTTTCACTGTTTTCCATTAAATCATACTGGGATGTTTGCTGAACATGTTGGATGCACAGCCCTTCCTAGAAACTTTTCAACCAGTGGTCACCTCCATTTTATTTTCTCCCTCCTTCACTCACCCTTTTCTTTTATACTGTACATTTTCAAACCGAACCCTGATTGATTAGAACAGTGGATAAAGGAGATTATGAGGTAATGAAAGTTACTCACTCTGATGTGTTTGAGGGTGAAGTTGACTGGTTTGGTGAGTTTAGTGTTGGTGGTTTTGGGAAGAGTAGCTGAGATCACAGTGGACATCATGGTTTTAATCGTGTCATTTGATGTGTTGAAGAAGTCGGGCTTCAGTAGATTCTCCATTGTGTTATAACTCATGAAAGCCACAGCAGCAGATCCTGTGTGACAGAAACAGGAAATCACATACACTGAATGTGATATTATATTGGAAGTATGTAAAAAGTTATTTAATGAGTCATACCAAAACTTTTCACATACTTTCATCGTTGTTCTTGGCGATCCCAATGAGATCAATGTCCACAGAAGAATCTGTCGTGTCAAGTCGAGGGATTTTATCTAAGGTGACATTGGGTCCAACCATGAAGACTTCAACCTCTGATTTAGAAGAACAAAACAACCCACACACATTGTGTAAATTATTCAGTCGAACAATATTTTACATCAGCCAGATGAGAAATCATGAAATAATTTGATCATCCAGAAAGTCAATGATTAGTTCAGAGTACAAGTTAATAGAGCTGCATGATTCTGGTTAAACTGAGATCACGATTCTCAAATCTGAACAGATAACTAAACAAAATAAAATGTAATCTACTAGAGGTTCTGGAAAAATATTAATTGCTGCAGTCTATTTAAAATCTTTTAACAATTGATCATGCAGCTCTACAAAGTTAGTAATATCATGTAGGCTGTACCTGTTGTTACTTCCGCAGTTCTGCTTCACTTACCCACAGTGTCAAGAGTAAAACTAACATTGGTATATGTGTTTGTTGGCTTCACCAGCATGGACACCAGCTTCTCACTGGCTTTTAACACACGGTTTCCATCTGACACCAGTTTATTTGGGTCATCTGATGATGACACTAAAACCTTCTCTGAAGCATTGAGGACCACATCCAAAATTTGGGTCACATCCTATTTTAGTGATGATATAATTAGTATTATTTTGTAAATGTTGAAACAAAAGAAAGCATTGCTACAGTATATAGAGACAAACAGTTATCATTTTGTCATGTTTTTCTTACGGTCAAAGGGAGAACTTCAGCTGTGATGTTCTCTATCTGCTCGAGAAGATTTTCTACACATCGTCCTGTGGCCTGAAATCAGAGCACTAAAGATTATTTGTTAATTTTAATGTTTTTCTTTTATGATTTCTAAATTAAAGTTAATTGTTGGTGTATGTAAAAGGAACAAATAGTTAAACATACTGTATATCTACTTTATGCAAAGAATCAACACTGACCAAAAAAAAATAAATAATAATAATAATTTGATTCAAGTTTTATGGTGTCCAACCTTTCAATCACAGTTTAAGAAACTCGTCTCAACTTACCCTGCATCCTTCCAGCAGTGTAAAGTTCAGAACTGGAATGAGAAAACTAGAATTAAATAGAAGTTCCTTATAAAAGTCATTTCGGTGGGACTGGCTGATGCAGTGGGTGTAAGAATAATCCATTGTAAATTGGTTTACAGTTATATTTTATTTAATTATAAAACTGTTAAAATACATTACTTGGCAAATCCAAATGGAGTTATTCTAGGTTTTTCTGAAATCAACACCTAATCTCACTCAGACTAAGGTTAGAACATACCAAAGCCCATCATTTGATTATGCAGATGTGCAGTTTATATATGATGTATTTATTTATGGTGTCTTTTGTAAAAACTGCAAAACGATATGGAGCCAGTGTTAAGTTCTTACATTTACATTTTCAGATCATAACAGTAATATCCTCACATGTCATATTTAAATGACCATAACAAAAATGTTACATGATATACAATCACACTATATTCAATTAGGTTAGTAATATTACATGTAACATGAAGGGAAGGAACTATCAAATCAAACTCAGATATGCATTACATTCATAGTGACTGAAATTATATCCTCATTTGTAAGTCGCTTTGGAGAAAGGTGTCTGCTAAATTACTAAATGTAAATGATCTCATAAGGTGTAACATTAGCAAGACAAACTAAAAAAATAACAGATGGAAACCAATGTTAAATCAGACTCAGGTGACAAACTACTGCTTTCTTCATGAAGAAAATCATCATGAGGTCACATGACTACAGGCCCATGAGAAAAAGACCACATTCAGTCTATCATCCTCCTCACCCGTAGATGTAAAAATGGTAGATGTTGCGGAAGTGATTGGCTGTAAAGGAACTGAAACAATAACAGATGCAAAATCAGACTCAGAACTATTGTTTTCTTTATTAACACTGATTGTGGAGGGTCACGTTTCAATATTACAATCCAAGAAAATCTTCAAAAAAGATGAAGAATATAATCTTGAGGAGTTTATTTTTAAAGGCCACATTCAGTCTAGATTTATTCTCACCTGAAGACGTAGAAATGGTGGATGTTGTGGAAGTGACAGGCAGTAAAGAAACTGAAACAATAAACAGATGATAAATCAGACTCCGAAACCGGATAACAACATCCTTTTACCTCCTCAAAAACATCTTTGTTCACAGTGACCCGTTTCGTTGCATGTCTCTTTAAATGATAATGAGCAACTGCTGACCCCACCCCTCTCTTCCGTGGGTCGTGTCGACACAAGACAGGTAAAGTTTTGCCTTGGTGGACAACAAATGGCTGAGGGCGGAAATATGCTAATAGGGGACAGTCCGTCAGCGGTCGTGGGCGGAGCAATATGACATCATATTGCTCCGAAAATCCTAATGACTTGTTTATTGAGTGTTTAGGCTTTTTGAGGATTAAAAAAAAGGAGTGAATGGATTTTTTTCATTGTACGGTGGTTGTGTCCACACACTGTAAAGACACATTTATATGCAAACATCATAAAAAAAGTGAATTTTGCATTCGATGACCCCTTTAAAGGATACATTCAGTTTACAACCAACCTCACCTGTAGAAGTAGAACTAGATGTTGTGGAAGTGACCGGATGTAAAGAGACTGGGGGGGAAAAAGCAGATAGAAATCTGTTAAATCAGACTGGGATAATGAACTACCGTGTTCTTCATGAGGAAAACCACTTTGATGGATTTCTTTTAAATGACCAGATTGAGTCCAGAATGATCCTCACCTGTAGATGTAGATCTGGTAGATGTTGTGGAAGTGTCCGGCTGTAAAGGAACTGAAACAATAACAGATGGAAACAGATGATAAATCAGACCCAGATGATGAATTACTCTTCATGAATAAAATCATTAAGTGGGGGTTCTTCTTAAAGGGGTCATCGGATGCCCATTTACCACAAGTTGGTATGATTATTTAGGATCTTCGTGTAAAGTTTGTAACATAATTTGGTTAAAATTCTTTAATGATTGCTTAAAACAACACCCTTTTACCTCCTCAAAAACATCTTTGTTCACAGTGACCCGTTTCGTTGCATGTCTCTTTAAATGATAATGAACAACTGCTGACCCCACTCCTCTCTTCCGTGGGTCGTGTCGACACAAGACAGGTAAAGTTTTGCCTTGGTGGACAACAAATGGCTGAGGGCGGAAATATGCTAATAGGGGACAGTCCGTCAGCGGTCGTGCGGGGGCGGAGCAATATGACATCATATTGCTCAGAAAATCCAAACGACTCGTTTATTGAGAGTGTTTAGGCTTTTTGAGGATAAAAAAAAGGAGTGAATGGATTTGTAAAGTAAAAAATGTAAAGACACATTTATATGCAAACACCATAAAAAAGTGAATTTTGCATTCGATGACCCCTTTAAAGGATACATTCAGTTTACAATCAACCTCACCTGTAGAAGTAGAACTAGATGTTGTGGAAGTGACCGGATGTAAAGAGACTGGGGAAAAAAAGCAGATAGAAATCTGTTAAATCAGACTGGGATAATGAACTACCGTGTTCTTCATGAGGAAAACCACTTTGATGGATTTCTTTTAAACGACCAGATTGAGTCCAGAATAATCCTCACCTGTAGATGTGGTAGATGTTGTGGAAGTGTCCGGCTGTAAAGGAACTGAAACAATAACAGATGATAAATCAGACTCAGATGCTGAATTACTGTGTTTTTCAAAAAGACACACATTATGGAGGTACATCTTTTTTAAAAAGCCACATTCAGCCCAGAAACATGCTCACCTTCAGTAGTGGGACTGGTAGATGTTGTGGAAGTGACTGTCAGTAAATGACCTGTAACATTTACAAGATGAAAAGAGATGTCAAGTCAGATTTAGATGAAGTACTGTGTCCTTATGGAGGGTTGCAGTTTAATATAACAGGACAGTCCAACCATCCTCACCTGTAGATGTAGAACTGGTAGAAGTTGTGGAAGTGTTTGGCTGTAAAGAAACTGAAACAATAGCATGTCAAATCAGACTCAGATGATGAACTACTACTGTGTTCTTTATTAAGACATTGATTATGGAGGGTCGCGTTTCAATATTACAGTGCAATCCACCATCATCCTCACCTGTAGATGTAGAACTGGTAGATGTTGTGGAAGTGCCCGGCTGTAAAGGAACTGAAACAATAACAGATGAAAACAGATGATAAATCAGACTCAGATGCTGAATTACTGTGTTCTTCAAGAAGACACAAATTATGGAGGAACATCTTTTTAAAAAAGCCACATTGAGCCCAAAAACATGCTCACCTTCAGTAGTGGGACTGGTAGATGTTGTGGAAGTGACTGTCAGTAAATGATCTGTAATATTTACAAGATGAAAAGAGATGCCAAGTCAGATTTAGATGAAGTACTGTGTTCTTTATGAAGATATTAATAATGGAGGGCCTTTCAATATATACAGTCCAGTCTATCATCATCCTCACCTGTAGATGTAGAATTGGTAGATGTTGTGGAAGTGACCGACTGAAAAGGAACTGAAACAATAACAGATGGAAACAGATGATAAATCAGACCCAGATGATGAATTACTCTTCATGAATAAAATCATTAAGTGGGGGTTCTTCTTAAAGGGGTCATCGGATGCCCATTACAAGTTGGTATGATTATTTAGGATCTTCGTGTAAAGTTTGTAACATATATACTTTGGTTAAAATTCTTTAATGATTGCTTAAAACAACACCCTTTTACCTCCTCAAAAACATCTTTGTTCACAGTGACCCGTTTCGTTGCATGTCTCTTTAAATGATAATGAACAACTGCTGACCCCACTCCTCTCTTCCGTGGGTCGTGTCGACACAAGACAGGTAAAGTTTTGCCTTGGTGGACAACAAATGGCTGAGGGCGGAAATATGGTAATAGGGGACAGTCCGTCAGCGGTCGTGGGCGGAGCAATATTACATCATATTGCTCCGAAAATCCAAACGAATTGTTTATTGAGTTTTTAAGGTTTTTGAGGATTAAAAAAAGGAGTGAATGGAGTTGTATCATTGTCCAGTGGTTGTGTCCACACACTGTAAAGACACATTTATATGCAAACACCATAAAAAAGTGAATTTTGCATTCGATGACCCCTTTAAAGGATACATTCAGTTTACAATCAACCTCACCTGTAGAAGTAGAACTAGATGTTGTGGAAGTGACCGGATGTAAAGAGACTGAAAAAAAAAAAAAATAGCAGGTGGAAATCTGTTAAATCAGACTGGGATAATGAACTACTGTGTTCTTCATGAGGAAAACCACTTTGATGGATTTCTTTTAAACGACTCAGATGCTGAATTACTGTGTTCTTCAAGAAGACACACATTATGGAGGAACATCTTTTAAAAAAGCCACATTCAGCCCAAAAACATGCTCACCTTCAGTAGTGGGACTGGTAGATGTTGTGGAATTGACTGTCAGTAAATAAGTGAACGGTTGAAAAGGAACTGAAACAGATGTTTCCATCAGCTCATCTTTATCTATAGACACAAACACACTCACCTGTTTAATGTAATGGTCCACAAACATTCAGACAAAACACAACCCAACAGAGGAATCATCAGACTACATTACCGGCTGAGGTCGTCTCTGTTGTGACTGTTGTATCGGTGACACTGATGTTAGCTGAAAAAATAATGACATATGAATATCAATTTATCAACAAACATACAATAAAAAGAGCCTATGTAGATATAATGAGTGAGTTATTACTAAATTACATTTATTGGATGCTTTCAGTGACATTTTAACACACTTTCACAGTGTGTTACATTACCAGCTGAGATGGTCTCTGGTTTGACATTGAGTTTACACAGGTTTTAATTCATACTGTAAATATTACAGTAAAGAACTGTAAATTCACAGCTGCTCTTGTTGTGCTATATTGTATACAGTTTAATTGTACGTAGTTGATGATTTACTGCAATCTTGTAAATTTACAGGCTTACTGGCAACCAAAATTGCCAGTAAGTTGCTGTCAATAGAACAGTATATATATTTTTTACAATGTGGCTGTGATAGGAACCAGCCAAGGGTGAGGCATATAGGTGAGTTTGCTATATATATAGACCTCCTCTCGTGCTGACTGGATAGATCATTTGAATGTGTTAATAAAACATCATGAATTGAAAGTTGAACAGCAAGCTCATTGGCTTCCAATATAGCGAGAACCAATCATGTGTTCTCTAAAGAGAATTAAGTGTTACCAGTAACGTTAACTAAAAAAGTGTTAGTTAGAACAATTCTTGGATTTTACAGTGTGCTTCTGCAAGCTCGCGTTCATCTGTCTCTGTTTCCAAGAGCCACACCCACAACACTCAACCAACAACTGACACATAGAGTCTCCACCCTACATTTTTAGTGTTTGATAATCTGTTACACTTGGCTGTATGTAACAATAGGGAAAAGATATGTCACTACTTTGTTTCATAATGACTTTATTTGCATGGTCTTTATGTGCAACCAGAGATGGTGGTTCGCAAAAGAAGTAGTTCCTCATAACTACATTTCAGGCATCTTTACTGACACAAACCCACTCACTCACACATATTCACTGGTAAAGATCATCACATTCATCAGGCCATAAAATAACCAAAGAGACACAGTGTGACATTACCAGTTGAGTTGGTCGCTGGTGTAACAGTTGTAGAGCTGATGTTAATGCTGCTAACGTCTGAAAGTTTGGATGAATGGTGATTAATGAACAGAAACACAAAAATCATGAATGTGTAGAAAGAACTTATATGAATATAATTACCTGCACAGTATGCTGAATTGCATAGAGTTGGACTAACCAGCTCATAGACATAATAATTGTCTGGACAGGCTTTGACTTTAATGGGAAAAGACCCAACAATGCAGCAGTTATTGTTCCAGTGACTACAAACACCTCGAGTGACGACTCCATCTGTTACTGTTGGGTGTCCACCACGGATCCAGAGCGGGGCAGCAGTGCCACAGCTGTATGTTGCAACACACGTGTCTGGGATCTTAACATTCAAGCCATAAAAGAAGAGACGATACCAGCCTCTCCAGGAAACAGAGACGTCACACATGGAGGAGGAATATGTATTACTGGTGGCTCTCCATGGATTGTCCAGCACAGTGTAGTTATAGCAGGGGTCAAAAGAGGGATCTGTATTGAAAACATTAAAACAACAAGAAAGAAGACAGAATGTGTTGCTTAATTTTTTTTATTTTATATTTAATGTTCACGTCCTTGGATTGAAAATTCTGTATTTCTATGGCAACAATAGGAACGGCTAAGTTGATCTGCAGTGGCCGCATGGTACAACACTCAAAAAAATGAACTAGGAAGGTTGTGCACTTTACATAATATATTTATATTTAGTTTACTTATAATAATTGTGTTTTTTGACTTTAAATGTTTTTTTCTATTAAGGTCAACGTAATTATGTCTCAACTTAACAGTACAAAATCTTAATGTGTTGCCTAAACACAAACCATTTATGTTAAGTAAAAAATTCTTACATCCAGAGGGTGGCAGTGTAGAGCGAGCCAACTGCCATTTTGCCCGAACTTAATTTGATTGTGTTCAATCTGCTTAAATATGTACAATTTAAGTTTGCTTAATCCATTTGTGTTGGGTTTACATGATTGATTTGTGTTGCATTAACTGAAACTGGGTGGTGCTTGTTAGTTCCCAGCATGCTTTGCATATGGTTGAATTAACAGAGAATAAATGTTAATATGAAGTGTTATTTTATGTTTTTTTGAGAAAATGAGAAAAGGGGAAGACTTGATAGTGTGCAATTGTGTTTAATGTTCAATTACATTGCAATTATTGAACCATTTAAATTACAGTGGGTTACCATTGTGGAGAAGAGTGGAACATTTGGTTAGGCAGAAGACTGATTCTGCCATACTCACAGCTAGGGCTGCACGATTCATCGCACGATATTGATATGCGTGTCTAATCAGTAAAGCCGGTTCCTTGATTAGTAGTAAATCACCTTCACCTGCTTTCAGATGGAGCAGCATTTACTACAAAGAGCTGTAGTTAACTGACAAGCTGAGCCACGTTAAAATTTGGCTCAGCTTGTCAGTTAACGCGATTTGGCTCAGCTTGTCAGTTAACTACGGCTCTTTGTACGCAGCAAAAACTCAGTGTTAAATGAACACACCTGGGAGTGTATATGAGTCCACACTCAAGAGTGTTAAAGTTAATGAGATAATTAAGTGATTATTTGAGTGATGATTGAGCATTATTGAAGACACCTAAAGCAGAATCACTGAAGGAGAAAACCGGAATTTCAGGTCACCATTATGGAGATGAGTGTTTGCTTTAGTTGGGCTCTTGACCCTTATATTATTAACTTTAGATTTTGTTCATCTGTTGTATATGAGTTATACCTGTCAAATGAACAAAGAAAAAAAGATCTAATGGTGTTGGTTATATTATGACATTCATCATTGGAACTAATTGTTTGTGATTTATGCTGTTGGTTACAGCATAACTGAGATTCTGCATAAATATCCAGAATATGAGATATAATATAAAGGATTTCTTAAAAGTAAAAAAGAAAAAAATCTTTATTTTAGGCACACACAGATATCAAGATTCAGTCAATGCATCTCAACAATGGTGACGAGCAGAATATTCAATTAGGAAAAGTAAATTACATAGACAATTCAGATCATAATTTATTCATACCGCAATGCATGATGGGAGCCATTAATGAGTTGTGATTGGTGGCAACAAGGATTATTATTGTCACCACGGTTGAGATTCACAGGCTGATTATTGATGTCTGTGTTTCTAAATAAATGCATTTTGAAAGTGATTTGATCAGAACAATTTTTATTAAATGTTTTAAAAGGATTATAGGAAAAATTCAATTGTCAAATACTGTAGAACCACTAAACTGTTGCTATCAAGTTAAACCAGATCATCCGAATGAGTTTCATTTTTCAGATCACAGCATGACTATGTCAAAACATAACCAATACTATCAGATCACACTTGTCTTTGTTCATTTGACTGTAATAAATCAATAACAGCAGACAAACAAAATTTATAATTAAAGTATAAGGATCAAGAGCCCAACTAAAGCAAACACTGATCGCCATAACGGTGGCTTACAATTTGTGATTTTCTCCTTCAGTGATTCTGCTTGTTAACATCAGGTGTCTTAAATAATGCTCAATGATCACTAAATTAATCACTTAATTATCTCATTAACTTTAACACTCTTGAGTGTTAATTTAACACTCATATCTGCATCATATCGTCCATCTGAAAGCTGGTGAAGGTGATTTACTACTAATCAAGGAACCGGCTTTACTGATGAGATGTGCATAACATTATTGTGCAATTAATCGTCCAGCCCTACTCACAGCAAATGCTTTGGCTGATGAATCTTTATAAATAAAGATGCAATAAAGTGCTATTAGTAGTTAATAGTCGACTATAGTCTAGAAATTGATTAGTGTGACTCTAAAATAAGTTATATTGAATTGAATGAATGAATATTTGAATACCTGAATCATATCAGGGAGCCTTTTTTAATTCACTGACACTATTAAATTAGGCTGTGCCCAACCATAGTAAATAAGTTGAATCAACCTTAATGAATTAAGTTGACCCAACGTAAGTACATTAAATTGGAATAACAGAATTGCATAATGCTGAAATAAAGCAAGTTAATCATGTGGAAATCCTTTCCATGATTTTTTTATGTTCATTCAAAGAGTTCTTTTTTTGAGTGAAGTTGGAGCTCTTTGAAAATGATGAGTTTTGTAATTATGAGTTCTATGTGGAAGGTGAAAGCTTTCTACAAATCAAAATCTCGTAATTAAAGTTGCAGTGCTTCGCCTTTGCTTCCTCCCCATATAGTCTCAAGTCAATATCTGCCTGGGAAATCGCCAAGTCTTAATCTGCATTAATAATAATAATAATTTGTCACATTTATATAGCGCTTTTTCTGGGACCTCAAAGCACTTTACATGGATGGGGAATCTGGGATTTACTGGGATTTTTAATGACCACAGAGAGTCAGGACCTCAGTTTAACGTCTCATCGGAAGGGCGGATAGCATTGCTATTTGCACTCGTTGTGAATACGCAGGCCACAAGAAGTAATTCGTTTTGTGGGGTTTTTTTGCTCACGACACGCTATCCGGCAACAAAGGATTCCATTCATAATGCTAAGTTAAGATAACGTTGACGCTGCCAGACTAAGCCAATGCATGCACTGAGACAAAAATGCGTTTGCTCACCTATCTAAATATAGGGGAGATGGTGAATTCAAGAATTCGAGACGATTTCAAAAAACGATGGCGTGTTCCTTTAAAACACAACCAACTCCATCAGATAACCTTTTTTCTTTGTTTATCTGACTGTTATAACTTAGTTACAGCAAACAAACTCTAAAGTTAAAAATGTAAGGGCCGGCACTATGACTCAGAACAAAAAAGACAACTGGTCCAGACACTATAGCATGAACTGCTGATCAACTGCTAGTTTAGAAAATAAGCCAATAGAATCATAGTGTGTTACATTACCAGGTGAGATGGTCACTGGTGTGACAGTTGTAGAGCTGGTGTTAATGCTGCCAGTGTCTGAAAGTTTGGATGAATAATGATTAATGAACAGAAACACAAATATCATGAATGTGTAGAAAGAACTCGTGTGAATATTATTACCTGCACAGTATGCTGAACAACAGTAAGTTGGTCTAACCAGCTCATAGACATAATAATTGTCTGGACAGGCTTTGACTTTAATGGGGTAAGACCCATAATAGCAGCAGTCATTGTTCCAGTGACCGCAGACATCTCGAGTGACGACTCCATCTGTTACTGTTGGGTGTCCACCACAGATCCACAGTGGGGCTTCAGTGCCACAGCTGAACTGAGCAACACACGTGTCTGGGATATGAGCGCTCACGCTGTTAATGAAGAGACGATACCAACCGCTCCAAATGACATTGGTGTCACACTTGTAGTAGAAGTTGCAGTAGTAGTTATAGTTATAGTAGTAGTAGTTATAGTAGTTATATTGTCTGCTGTTGGCTCTCCATGGATCATCCAGCACAGTGTAATCGTAGCAGGGGTCAGCGGAACGAAAATCTGTTGTGAAAACATGAGAATCTGTTGCTTTGATAATACTGTTTCAAAAAAAGAATTCTAGTTTTGTGTGGAAACTATTATTTCATTTCACAATCTATAACTTTGTTTATTTAAAAGACATGAAATTGGAGTTGCTATAGTCTTCTCTTCCCTATTGTGGCATATATCCGAGTGAAACTTCTTGAATGAGAAAAACTTTAGGGCAGGACTAGATTTTGTTGGATGGTTGTGGTTTGCAAATGATGGACCTCATTTGAGTGCAGTGGCGACTCGTCAGAGAGGCAAGGGTGACACAGCCTAACCAGAATTGTATGTCTCAGAAATTGAATGTGTATTTCTTATTTGTAATTTCAACTCTTTAAGTGTAACCACTGAGCGCTTCTTCCCAGAATGTGCAGAATCTGCGAAACGCGAGTCTGAGGGGATAAAAAAAGGGAGGGGGAGGCTTATCTATAGCCGGAGACTTGTGTCTCCGTTGGTAAAAAAAGAGATCAGCCAATCACCATTGAGTATTTCACTCTAAGTGATTAGGAGTGTTGAGAAAAGTAACATGGCAGAGAAGAAGAGCTGATATAGTTTGATATAAACCAAGCATCGACAAGATATAGTAGATATATTGAATCGCAAGAAAATTTACTAAACTACAATTCAGACAACAGCTACAAATTAAAAATGAAGGAAGACCCCATATGCTGGAACCAGCTTCCAGAAGAGATCAGATGTGCTCCTACATTATATCAGATGTGCTCCTACAGAAGAGATCAGATGTGCTCCTACAGAAGAGATCAGATGTGCTCCTACAGAAGAGATCAGATGTGCTCCTGCAGAAGAGATCAGATGTGCTCCTGCAGAAGAGATCAGATGTGCTCCTACAGAAGAGATCAGATGTGCTCGTACATTATATCAGATGTGCTCCTACAGAAGAGATCAGATGTGCTCTACAGAAGAGATCAGATGTGCTCCTGCAGAAGAGATCAGATGTGCTCCTACAGAAGAGATCAGATGTGCTCGTACATTATATCAGATGTGCTCCTACAGAAGAGATCAGATGTGCTCTACAGAAGAGATCAGATGTGCTCCTGCAGAAGAGATCAGATGTGCTCCTGCAGAAGAGATCAGATGTGCTCTACAGAAGAGATCAGATGTGCTCCTACAGAAGAGATCAGATGTGCTCTACAGAAGAGATCAGATGTGCTCCTGCAGAAGAGATCAGATGTGCTCTACAGAAGAGATCAGATGTGCTCCTACAGAAGAGATCAGATGTGCTCTACAGAAGAGATCAGATGTGCTCCTGCAGAAGAGATCAGATGTGCTCTACAGAAGAGATCAGATGTGCTCCTACAGTACACTCAAAAAAATGATATGTTGGCTTTACTTAACTTTTCTTTGTAAACAGGTTCCACCGGTTCCACATAACTATGTTTCGTTAAACAAACATAATATGTTCATGTAACTTCAACATCATGGAATTTGGTCATTTTAAGCGACCCAATTAAACTCTGAGCTAATGAGTTAATTAAGTGAATAATTGAGTGATGATTGAGCATTATTGAAGACACCTGATGTTAACAAGCAGAATCACTGAAGGAGAAAACCGGAATGTTTAAGTCACCATTATGGAGATAAGTGTGTGTTTTAGTTGGGCTCTTGACCATTAACTCATTAACTTTAGAGTTTGTTTGGCTGTTGTACGTGAGTTATAACAGCCGGATGAACAAAGGTGATCTGATGGTGTTGGTTGTGTTTAAACATAATCATTATTTAACAATCATTTGACTTGAATCACTGAACTTATATTAAACCCAATTTCTAAGTTAAGTTTACCTTACGGATTATAGCAGCACTGTCATTGTAGAACATACTATTTTGAGCCTTTTTAATGAAATTCAAATGATCAAATCAATACATAAAAAAGAAACTTCTTAAAAAATATCTTGAGTAGGCACACACAGACATCAAGAATCAGCCTGTGAATCTCAACAATGGTGACAATTATAAAGCATGTTGCAGTGCATTCTGGGTGCCACCAATCAAAACTCATTCATGGCTCCCATCATGCATTGCTGCATGAATAAATAATGAGCTTATGATCTGTTTGTCACCATTGCTGAGATTCACAGGCTGATTCTTGATGTCTGTATGTGCCTACACAAAGTATTTTATGAGAAGTTTCTTTTTTATTTATTGATTTGATCATTTAAATTTAATTGAAAAGGCTAAAAATAATATGCTCTTCAATGACAGTGCTGCTATAATCTGTAAGGTAAACTTAACTCAGAAATTGGGTTTAATATAAGCTCAGTGATTCAGGTCAAATGATTGTGAAACAATGATTATGTTAAAACACAACCAACACCATCAGATCACCTTTGTTCATCCAGCTGTTATAACTCACGTACAGCAGCCAAACAAACTCTAAAGTTAATGAGTTAATGGTCAAGAGCCCAACTAAAACACACACTTATCTCCATAATGGTGACTTAAACATTCCGGTTTTCTCCTTCAGTGATTCTGCTTGTTAACATCAGGTGTCTTCAATAATGCTCAATCATCACTCAATTATTCACTTAATTAACTCATTAGCTCAGAGTTTAATTGGGTCGCTTAAAATGACCAAATTCCATGATGTTGAAGTTACATGAACATATTATGTTTGTTTAACGAAACATAGTTATGTGGAACCGGTGGAACCTGTTTACAAAAGAAAGTTAAGTAAAGCCAACATATCATTTTTTTGAGTGTAGAGATCAGATGTGCTCTACAGAAGAGATCAGATGTGCTCCTGCAGAAGAGATCAGATGTGCTCCTGCAGAAGAGATCAGATGTGCTCCTACAGTAGAGATCAGATGTGCTCTACAGAAGAGATCAGATGTGCTCCTACAGTAGAGATCAGATGTGCTCCTACAGAAGAGATCAGATGTGCTCTACAGAAGAGATCAGATGTGCTCTACAGAAGAGATCAGATGTGCTCCTACAGTAGAGATCAGATGTGCTCCTGCAGAAGAGAACAGATGTGCTCCTACAGTAGAGATCAAATGTGCTCTACAGAGGAGATCAGATGTGCTCCTACAGAAGAGATCAGATGTGCTCCTACAGAAGAGATCAGATGTGCTCCTGCAGAAGAGATCAGATGTGCTCCTACAGTAGAGATCAGATGTGCTCCTGCAGAAGAGATCAGATGTGCTCCTGCAGAAGAGATCAGATGTGCTCCTGCAGAAGAGATCAGATGTGCTCCTACAGTAGAGATCAGATGTGCTCCTGCAGAAGAGATCAGATGTGCTCCTGCAGAAGAGATCAGATGTGCTCCTACAGTAGAGATCAGATGTGCTCCTGCAGAAGAGATCAGATGTGCTCCTACAGAAGAGATCAGATGTGCTCTACAGAAGAGATCAGATGTGCTCCTGCAGAAGAGATCAGATGTGCTCTACAGAGGAGATCAGATGTGCTCCTACAGAAGAGATCAGATGTGCTCTACAGAAGAGATCAGATGTGCTCTACAGAAGAGATCAGATGTGCTCCTACAGAAGAGATCAGATGTGCTCCTACAGAAGAGATCAGATGTGCTCTACAGAGGAGATCAGATGTGCTCCTGCAGAAGAGATCAGATGTGCTCCTGCAGAAGAGATCAGATGTGCTCCTACAGTAGAGATCAGATGTGCTCCTGCAGAAGAGATCAGATGTGCTCCTACAGAAGAGATCAGATGTGCTCCTGCAGAAGAGATCAGATGTGCTCTACAGAGGAGATCAGATGTGCTCCTACAGAAGAGATCAGATGTGCTCCTACAGAAGAGATCAGATGTGCTCCTACAGAAGAGATCAGATGTGCTCCTACAGAAGAGATCAGATGTGCTCCTACAGTAGAGATCAGATGTGCTCTACAGAGGAGATCAGATGTGCTCCTACAGAAGAGATCAGATGTGCTCCTACAGAAGAGATCAGATGTGCTCTACAGAAGAGATCAGATGTGCTCCTACAGAAGAGATCAGATGTGCTCTACAGAAGAGATCAGATGTGCTCTACAGAAGAGATCAGATGTGCTCCTACAGAAGAGATCAGATGTGCTCCTACAGAAGAGATCAGATGTGCTCCTACAGAAGAGATCAGATGTGCTCCTACAGAAGAGATCAGATGTGCTCTACAGAAGAGATCAGATGTGCTCTACAGAAGAGATCAGATGTGCTCCTACAGAAGAGATCAGATGTGCTCCTACAGAAGAGATCAGATGTGCTCTACAGAGGAGATCAGATGTGCTCCTACAGAAGAGATCAGATGTGCTCTACAGAAGAGATCAGATATGCTCCTACAGAGGAGATCAGATGTGCTCCTACAGAAGAGATCAGATGTGCTCCTACAGAAGAGATCAGATGTGCTCCTACAGAGGAGATCAGATGTGCTCCTACAGAAGAGATCAGATGTGCTCCTGCAGAAGAGATCAGATGTGCTCCTACAGAAGAGATCAGATGTGCTCCTGCAGAAGAGATCAGATGTGCTCCTGCAGAAGAGATCAGATGTGCTCCTACAGAAGAGATCAGATGTGCTCCTACAGAAGAGATCAGATGTGCTCCTACAGAGGAGATCAGATGTGCTCTACAGAAGAGATCAGATGTGCTCCTACAGAAGAGATCAGATGTGCTCTACAGAAGAGATCAGATGTGCTCTACAGAAGAGATCAGATGTGCTCCTACAGTCACATTCAAATCCAGACTCAAAACACTTTGTTTAGCTGTGCATTTACTGAATGAGCACTGTGCCACTGTTCGTCCGACTGTTTACTGTATTTTATTTTTAATTCTAAACTGTTTTAATTGTTCTTATTTATTTTGATTATTTTCATTTCTTTATTCTAAACTGTTTTAATTATTGTTATTTATTTTGATTATTTTAATTTCTTCTATGTAAAGCACTTTGAATTATCATCATTTCATAATGTTGTACATTGGATTACGTGTCTGGATTGTCCCTTTAATAAAAGCTACACTTGGATCTCCAACCTTTTGAGTCTCGGAACTCACTCACTCATACACTTACTCACTTACTCAATCACTCACCCACTCACTCACAAACACGTTCGTTTAGTCCATCAGTCCATTCAATCATTCCGTCACTCACACACTTACACACTCACTCACTCACTCACACACACACTCAATCAGTCAGTAAGACACTCAATCATTCAGTCACTCACACACTCACTCACATTCATCAGACCAGAAAAATTACCTAATAGAGATAAAGTGTTACATTACCAGTTGAGATGGGCGCTGGTAAGACAGTTGTAGAGCTGGTGTTAATACTACTAACGTCTGAAAGTTTGGATGAATAATGATTAATGAACAGAAACACAAATATCATGAATGTGTAGAAAGAGCTCATGTAAATATAATTACCTGCACAGTATGTTGAACATATAGACGTTGGTCTAACCAGCTCATAAACATAATAATTGCCTGGACAGGCTTTGACTTTAATGGGAAAAGACCCGTAAAAACAGCAGTAATTATCATAGTGACCGCAGACGTCTCGAGTGACGACTCCATCCTCCAGTTTTGGGTGTCCACCATGGATCCACAGTGGGACAGTAGTGCTACAGCGATACTTCTCAACACACGTGTCTGGGATTTGAACACTAAAGCCGTAAAGGAAGAGACGGTACCAGCCGCTCCAGGTGACAGAGACGTCACACATGGGGGTGTAGGATTGTCTGTTATTGGCTCTCCACGCATTATCCAGCACATTGTAGTTGAAGCAAGGGTCAACATGATGAGAATCTGCCATGAAAATAATGTATTTTTGAGAAAAAAATAAAAAAATGTTGTTCTTATAAATTATTTTCCAATGTTTTATTATTTAACTCCTTGTCTGAAATCTATCTAGAAATGAATCTGAAGTCATGTACATCTCTTTTTATTAAGTAACAAAACATTCAAACTGGAGTTTGGTGGCTACTATTATATTAGCCAAATATGTCATCCTTTAATCTTATCTACATGCTATTCTAATCTGCTTCTGTACAATGACAAATTTGACATTTAAAAGATATAAGCTTTCAATATTTGCTGGGGTTTTTTATCTTTCAGCAATAAGGATTGAACTTTTTGATGGCTCATTCAGCACTTCTGCATCAGACTGGGAAATCCTGAATTTCAAAACCGGTTTGCCACATTCACGTTTAAATAACATGTTTAAAATTAGCAGCCAAATCTGACATTAGCCCCATAAATGTTGTTAAGTTATGCTAAATGTTCAATCAGTGTTAAAAAGCTTATTTTTCCAGGCTGGTTGTGCTAATGCGCATGTACAGTCCTAAGTGTGTGTCTCAAAACACTGTTTGTGTCTATGGCAACCGGAGCATCTAACAGCTGCAGTGATGCAATGACTTTTTTTTTTTTTTTAAAGGCAGGACTTATTATTCCACCATTTTCCATGTTGCACATACTCATATTCATATTAATATGAGTGTGACATTATGGTATAAGACTTTGTGGTTGCCAGAGCAATCGTGTAGTCAGGGGAGACTTAGTAATTTGGTGCCGTAAGCAATTTCCAGATATGGGGACCCAACACACCAACTATGTGCTCTTTGACTTTTGTTATTCTTGTTTGCCAATTTGGAGTTTATTTAAAATATAATATAAAACATTTTAAATGGATTATAGCCAAGAAAGAGCACAAATGTCTTTCACCTTATAATCACTAAAAAACTCACTTCAGTGCTATTCTGAATTTATATAGAATGTCAATTTCCAAAAGAACAAACACAAAATATAATTTGAAAAGTATATTTGTGAAAATGAAAACATTAAATAACACACAACAAATTAAAAGTGATAGACATGCCCATAGTACACTGACAAAATGCCAACAAATGACACAAGAAATCACAACACATTACCAATTGTGGTCGTCTCTTGTGCGACAGATATAACGGCCAAGTTAAGTGTTAAGACACCTGGGGAAAAGATTAATACAAATGAATCAACAAAATAAAAACAGCATAACATTTGAAACATGAATCAGTTGGCATAACAAACACATAAAAATTGCCTTTGCCAGGCTTTCACCATGGGAATAGTTCACTCAAAAATTAATATTCTTTCATCATTTACTCATCTCAAACCCCAGAACACAAACAAATATATTTTTTTAAGATAAGACATATTTTCCTCATAATAAAAATGGGGCTGAAGCTTGATGCCCTGGACTCTTCTGAAGGAACAGACTAAAATATAATTACTCATAAAATACAATGATCTGAAATGGACTAGAAAAGTTGTGTGGAGTTGACTGTGAAAATAGCACTTCAACTGCATTTAACAAACAAACAGCATTGGTTTTTGCATGTCATGCAGGCCCGGCTGCAGGATGAAATGACTGAGGGGGCATGTGAAATTGTTAAGGGGGCTTAACTTTATACCATCAATGAACAATACACACTGAGAACTCGCTTTGGAACAACATATTTTTAAATGCAGCGCTCCCTAAAACACTCCATATCCAACTGCACAGGTAACCGCGAAATAAAAAGATAAGCCCGGGGTGGGTGATATGGCAAAAATATCATATCACGATTTTATTCAGGAAAATCATGATTTTATCAGGATTTTCTTTCATGTTGGTTTTACTATTTTGCAAGTGACTGAGCATTACAGCCAATTCCCCTGTTTTAAAACCAAAGCCTTTCAAGGTAACAAAATATGAAATAAAAAAAGAATGACAGACAATTAGGCCAAAGTGGCGCAAATAAAAATAGGCTACACAACATATAGGCTTACAAATGAAATAAACAGGGATTTATTTTTTCAGTTACAGTAGGTGTATTTAACACATTCAAGTAAGAAATTAAGTGATCAAATATAAAGATAAAACACTATATAGACATCACTGAACTATACATCGATTCTTATTAAAGCTACTTTTAAAGTTCTTAGTTAAGTTCTCAGTTCTCAGTCTTGTTGTTGTATTAACATTAAAGGATTAATTCCCCCCAAAATGAAAATTGTCATTATTTATTCTCCTAAGTTGTTTAAACCTGAATAAGTTTCTTTCTTCTGTTGAAAATAAAAGTTATTTTGAAAAATGTGGGTAACCAAACAGTTGCTGGTCCCTAGTGACTTCTATATATTTTTTCCTATGGAAGTCAATGGGGACCAGCAACCGTTTGGATAGACCCATTTTTCAAAATATATTCTTATATATATTATATATATTCTTATATACATATATATTCTTATATATATTGTTCAGCACAAAAAATAAATGAATACAGGATTGCAACAACATTAGAGTGAGTGAATAATGACAGACATTTGTTGGGTGAACTATCCCTTTAAGGACAAGCGGCAGCATGTTTACTATTGGCAGTGTTGCCAGATTGGGCGGGTTCCAGCCCAATTGGGCGGTTTTGAATTTGATTGTGCGGGTAAAAAAGGGTTTGGGCGGGTGGACAAAATTTGGGATGGTTTGGGGTCAGTTCGGCGGTTTTCAAACATCTACTTATTAAAGTCTAATTGGTTAAAAAACTAAACTAAAGTGTGCATGTGCGCTGTCATCATGACAAAACACACACGCCCATGCAGAGTCAGCTGGCGTTGATGTTGACGTCACCGACGAGCACGCACGCACTTATAGCCAATCAGCGATCAGCAGGCAGACGCGATTTAGCGCGATTACTTGTAGCTGTATATTCTAGTCATCGATAATGCCAAAGTGACCTAAGTAAGTTGTATCTACAGTAAAGAGTAAGATAGTGATCAACTCTAAAAACGTACACATGTGGTGGGAGAGACTGGATGGTTAATATAACTCTGAGAGGAGAGCACAGTTTAGTTGAAATACTTTAATTGGAATCGAATATGGGAGGACTCCTGTCCATGGTCCATGTGCACTAGCCTAACCAGACATCTGCAACGTTTACACCGTCCAGACTGCATGCACTCTCCTGTCCCTGACAGCTGCTGAAAAAGGTTTGAATCAACAATGAATCAGTTTTGACTGCTAAATTATGCGTTATGTTCTACAATGTGTAACAGCTACTTCTGAGGGTTACAGTCATCGGTACATTTCTTGATTGCCGTTTTCAAGGTCAGGTCAGTGCAGCATTGTTTGCAGGTCACACAACTTTTCTGTCCATTTCAGGCTATGTTTACACAGAAACGATCTGAAGAGAAAACGCAAAAGTGGCGTTGTGTTATAAATTTTTATTCTGAGTTTAGACGAGCGTTATGGGGGGGAAATCTGTGTGAAAAAATGTGTGAAATTTGATGTAGCATGCATCGAATAAAAAAAAAAATTCTAAATTCTGCGTTTTTTGGGAAAAGTGAAACCAACCTCCAGAGTGGAAATCTTAAAAACGCTCCACCGTCGCGTTCCCGTCTAAAGGGTAAAAACGCAAATCTGCTCACGGTGGGTCTCGTCGCGTACGTGTTAACGTCACAGGTTTGCGCCAGAACAGGAAAATAACAACCAACATGTCGGATTATTTCCATACTTCGGACCTTGTTGCCCAAGCAGCTCTGATAAACGTACAAGAGTCTTTTCAGCAGTTGTACAAAATATTCTCAGATAGTATTACTGATAGTATTACTACAGATAGTATTCTTCGTCCTAGCGCTTTTCCCGTGCAGGTGCAGGGTCCGCTTTTTGTCAGGCTGCTCTCCATTTATTCCGGTCCGTGTCCTCCGGGGCGACTTGCACGTCCTTCATATCCTGCTTGATCCGGTCCATCCATCTCATCTTTGGGTGGCCACGTGGGGTTACTGGGTGGGTCAAGGTGCATAGCTGTCTTCGCCACTGAGTTCTCATGGCTGCGTGTTACATGGCCGTACCAGCGGAGACGGGCCTCGCGCATCTTCTCCGTAATCGGCACTATTCCCATTCGCTTCCTGACGTCGATGTTCATGACGTGATCTAGCCTTGTCAGCCCGAGTGACCAGCGGAGCATACGCATTTCCATGGCGTGTAGAAGCTGGCCATGTTTGGCAGTCGCTGGCCAACATTCAGCTCCATACAGGGCAGGGCGTACAATGATCTTATAGATTTTGGACTTTAGGCGGATGGGAATTCGGCGATCGCATAGCACTCCCATGACTTGGCGCCATTTTGACCAGGCGGCACTCACACGTGCGCGGACATCCGAGAGGGTGTCACCGTTCGATGAGAGTACTGATCCAAGGTACTTGAAGTGCTGAACTTTCTTTAGATCTGTTCCGTCGATGCTAATGGTACCATCAGTCTGAGGGCCACACTCCAGGTACTCCGTCTTTGCGAGGTTGAGTCGCAAGCCATTTGCATCCAGGCGATCTTTCCACTGCTGCCCTTGGTCTTGAAGGTCTTGCCGCTCCCTGTCGGCGAGGAATACATCATCAGCATAGAGTAAGGACCATGGATGTGGCGTCTGGAGGTCCTGTGTCACTGTGTCCATGCATGTGATGAAAAGCAAGGGCGAAAGCGCCGATCCTTGGTGGACTCCTACATTGATGTTGAAAGGAGATGATATCCCAGCTGTGCATCGAACCACGCTCCGGACGTCTTGGTATAAGAGTTGCACCCAGCTGATGTAGGTTTCGGGTACATGGTGACGTCGGAGGGAGGCCCAGATGAGGTCATGGGGAACGCGGTTGAAAGCCTTCTCCAGATCCAGGAAGACCATGCGGACTAGCTTGTTCTTTTCCCGGTGTTTCTCCATCAGGAGGCGGGCAGCGTGCAGCGAATACAGATAGTATCACTGATAGTATTACTGCAGATAGTATTACTGTAGGAGAGGAAGATTAATGAGCAGGAAACAACTTACATTTTCAGTGTTTCTCACACAATGTACAATTTATATAACAAATTTTAAATATAATGTGCAAGTCATATGGACTAAAATGCTTTTATGATTTTGGCATGTTAGAGCTTGAGTAGCACATATTAAATGGAAATAAGAAGAAATGTTCCCAGCAGCTGTTATTGAATTGAGTAATTCAATTTTTTTGGTTAACTTATTGCTATTGATCAACTAATGGAGAATTTAAACAAGTGTCATGACTCATGACCAAAACCAAACGTCACAAATGTAACTTTATTTCTTCCCAAAGATCTGTATGCTGATACAGTCCTGTTTGGATTACCATTGCGCTGGCACAAACTAAATCTGAAAAATCATTTTATATCTTTAGTGTATCAGGGTTTTGAATAAAGAATTTAAACAAGGTCAGATGTTTTAAAGAGAGATAAGAGCATGACCATATTTGGCTAAATATTTAATAAAACATGGGCCCGTTTGTGTTATATTCATTACAACAGAAAAAGCAACAAGCTAAAAAAAACACTGCTCACTTACACAACAAGGCAGAGATGGTAGCTGGTGTTCTTGTAAAACCTGTCACGAAATACAGTTTTCTGGAGTGTTATTTTGAGCTTGAGATAACTCCATTTATCATCTGACAGCAGTTCATGTTATAAAAGCTTTTGGGGGAATAGGAACTACTGTTTAAAGACAAGAAAAATACTTACTTTTATCAAAAGTGGAAGCCATTTGACAATCTGGTGTATTTCTGTTTATCCACAAACCAGTTCAGAGGAAGAGTTTCCTTTACAGTTAGAGAATAAACTAATTAGCCATTGCATTGACAGCTTTGTTTTCTTTTTATTTCAAACATGAAAAACTTTCACATGAAAAACTTTCCACGGCGTGTGTTTGCATATTGCAAGAGTTAAGAGTTAAGATTGAGGAGAGTTTTAAACACTTGTTGTCAAAGCATAATGCATTAAAGGATGAAACAATGCTTGTAAACAAAAGTTTTTTCTAGTGCGCAATTAATTATGAATATCGTATAAAATTATTGCATATGAATTATTATTATCTTACCTGATATAAGCTGATATACAGTGATCCTCACCCAACACAACTGAAGGAAATATTTGTGTGAGTTGTGACAAGGAACTGACTGTGTTTTTATGTACAGATTGAATTTGAATTTGAGAAGGAAAAAGTAAAATTGTGCTCATACTTCCTCATTGGAATGATAAACAGATAACCTCTAAATACCACAACTCACACACATATTTCCTTCAGTTGTGTTGGGTGAGGATCACTTTATATCAGCTTATATCAGGTAAGATAATTAACATATAATAATTTTATATTAATACATACTGGGAACTATATTCTCAGAAGGCGACGCACTGCTACTTGGGCGGAGTGATTTGCTCGCAGCACCAGAGAAGCCCGTGGTGAGGAGCAGAGAGTTCACTCAGAGTGTTGCGCTAATCACTCCGCCAAAGTCCTGGCCTTCTGAGAATATAGTTCCCAGTATGTATACGGTTAAAAGATGGCTGTGTCTCATATGACCTTGTTATTTGTACACACTGTTTCTATACAAATCACAACATAAATAGAAAAATGTTGGCGCTATTTTGTCACTTATTGGGAGCAGTATGCTAGCTGGAGCCATTTACTTCCAGTCTTTGTGCTAAGCTAGGCTAGCGGTGGCTAGCACGCACAGAGATGAGAAAAGTATATATGGACTTATCTAACTCTGGGGGATATGGTGAATAAGCTAATGTCCCAAAAAGTCGGTGTGTTCCTTTGATGTCTGTGTTCTGTCCATCATTAGTAGACACGCCCCTTACTGCTGATTGGTTACAAGCGTGTTTTGGTAGTCGGTCCGACACAGTTTTCAAAAGTGTTTTCCAAAACATACTGATCCCACCTTTAATTATACCATTAACTTTAGCACTCTGTAGTGTGGACACATACTGTATGTACTCTGAGCAGTGTCGATTTAACACTGGGGATTTTGTTGCACTTCATTTCCTCAGCTCACATCGATGTGACCCGTCATTACAAATCCCAACATTCCCTTTCATCTTAATCAGGATGTACATTTCAAGTCTCATCCAGCCCTCAAACTCTGATTGAAACTCTGAAAACACTTCTGTTTAGCTGTGCATTTACTGAATGAGCACTGTGCCACTGTTTGACTGTATTTTATTTTATCTTTTATTCTAAACTGTTTTCTTTTGATTATTTTATGTAGAGCACTTTGAATTACCATTGTGTATGAAATGTGCTATATAAATAAACTTGCCTTGCCTTGCCTTGATTACTGACTCGTGTCGTAAATAAAAATTGTGCATAGACCATGTGATCATATTATTTGATTATTTCACAGATATCTACAGTTAAGACTTGTATGTTACAGTTTAGATACAGATATGTTGCAGAAGATGGCTTGATTTCATTTTTTAAACTAGTATATTCTTCTCAAATTAGAGTCGGTCTATTATATATATTTTTTTCTTTCGTGGAATGTGGAAAAACTTGTTCACAAACCCCTTTATCTCTCACTGTTTATTAAGACATAACTTTGTAACAAAAATGCATTGAAATAAAACATGAACGAAAGCAAAAATCAATCGTCATTCACGTGTTTTAATACAAAAATACATTACATCTATAAAACCTGTGACCTTCCCTTCTGAAAATATATTTTGCCATATGAATATTTAAAGTAATATAAAAATTATCTTTACAGAAGAATCAGTCATTTCCTTTCTGGAAGCTTTCTGAACTCAACAGTGAACTCAGTCTGTAAAAAAATATATAATTTCCCCCTCCACCAAGAAAATATTATGATTTCAAAAAAGATTAAATAATACCGTTTAGAAGTTCTGCATCAATAGTATTTATCAAAAGACTGGTAAAAAAAAAAAAAAAAAAAAAAAAAACATTTGCAGAAATGGCCTGACACTACATTTAACATCCAAAACATTGATTCTGTATTCATAATATCTGGTATGAAGTAGCAGGGAAGAGAAGGAGCAAGAATTCAGATGCAGCAACATTGATTCCAAAAACACAAAGAAAATCCACATCAAAATCCAAACCACAAACAAAATCCAAGGAACAAGAGTGTAACAGCTTTACAAAACATGCAAAGACAACAACCGACACAAGGTAACTAAAACACAGGGTATACACAAGGAAAACAAGGGTTAATGAGGGGCAGGTATAGGCAATGAAAAATGAGGGTAGCAATAGAAACAGACAAGGGAGTAAGGAACAAAGGCAACCAGGAACTAAACATAGGAAGTGAACACAGAAACAATAGAATAGAAACACTTCCAACATAAAAGTCCTTAAACACGAGACAGGAGAATACAGGCTGGAATCATGACATCACCACTTGTATATTAATGTCACTTGACCAGTACTTTTTAATTTCCTGAAGATGATGGTGTAGTCCTTAGTGTTGTTTGACACAGCGAAGACATCTGAAGCACTTGCTGTACTGCTGTCTGACCTGGACAAGAATGAGACGAGAGGAGCTGAGTGACTTCATGACATTAATTTAACCTCTAAAACTCTTGAACACTAGCTGAAGACACTAGCTGCATTTCCATTACCTTTCAAATAGCGCAAATTGAAATTGAAAATTGAAAATACGCCCAATGGAAACACGTCAATTTTCGCAAAAACTCCCATATATCGTGAAAAAAGTTTACGCTCGCCAGGTTTTTTTTTGCTGTCACTGCAATGAAAACAGTTTTTGCACATTTACGGGTCACTTAATGTAGATGACGTGGTGTGTTTGGATAGAAGACGAGTCAGAGTTCTTTATTAAACTCATAAAAGACAAAAGAAACCACAAAGAAATGCCACAATCATGACCTTGAAGCAGATATGAGGGGTAAACACCCAGAAGCTGCTCCCAAGTATAAGGGGCTTACCTTGCCATTAATATTTGGAAAATTCGCCCATGTCTCCTTCCATTAAAAATAATGGCTAGTGTGGAGGCTGGTATATACTTAAACCTACCAACATCCGTTCCCATAATTGTTGGAATGACCTATCGCGCGAGAAAATATATAAATTTCAAGTCGCATAACATCGGTTAATGGAAACGCTGTCATTTGGTAGTTTTTTTATCAACATTTAGAAAATATCGCAAACGTTTTTGCGCAAATCTCTAATGGAAACCTGGCTACTGATACTTTTTTCCAAATACTGTCTCTGTTGAGAATGTAACGGATTTCCTATGGAGCAGGATGATAAAATTGCGTAACTAATTATAAAGGACAAAATTGAAAAAAAGCTTGAGAAAGCAGGGCCTAAAAGTTTGATGTCTCTTTTACAAGCTTAGAATTTGAAAGCATTAATGGAGTCAGACAGAGAGACAGACAGACTGCATCTGTTTAAATTTGAATTTCTGACGGTTGGAGTTGGAATGGAAGAGTATTAACAGATTAATGTCCCCCTGTGGTGAAAATCAAGCTTTTTACAAGATCACACTTGCAAATAATCAGATCAGAGTAAAGTAGTATGCGTATTTTGGCGTGCTGTCCGAGGGGAGGGCTCCGAGCACTGGCCAATTTGACGTGTCGTTATGTATACTCACTTTGCTGGGGAAGTTTGTGCAAGCCAAATCTCCGCAGATTTAGGGCAAATACTCAACTCATGAGTCATCATGATTAAATGCGTATTGCGCAGAATCTGCACGCATCTGACTGATTTGAACATGCCCATCACTACGCAACAAATAACGGCGCGCTTGTTCACTTGCATTGAAGTAATAGCGGAGATTAAAAAGCATTTGGTGAACAGAAAAGCGTTCAAAATTGTTTTTACCAACATCCTAAAGAATATGTTCTTTGTATTGATCTGTCCACCTAAAATACATTTTAAGGAAAAGGAAGTATAATCTGGGTCTGCGTCGTTAGCGGAGGCATCCTCAAGCTAGGGTCTGCAGGCCAAGGACAATGGGGAGAGTTAGAGACGGCAGGATGAAATGGCTGAGAAGGCTGATCTTGCCCCATTAGCTGAGGCAACCTCACGCTAAGGGGAAGGCATTTGTTGAGAGGGGTGGGCATTGTTGTATGGGGTGCAGCGCCTGGAAAATCTGCGGTGTGTGGCTGAGCGAAAGGAGGAGGAGAGTTGGGCATGCAGTGCCAATGCTCGTCTTCTTGCGCGTGAATCAAAGACGCAGGGAAATCCTTGCAGGATTATGCGCAGCTGAAGTTAAAGAGGCCGAGCAAAGATTGCAGTTTGCGTTTAGAACCGTTTAGACTGTCTGGGAAAGTGGACGAGACCAGACAATCCTATCGATTTTTCCTTGTGCAGTGAGGCCTGGAAATCAAGTGTAATTTAGTTAAATTTTTAGTTTAATTTTATTTGCACAAATGTGAAATGTATACAATAAGAGCAAGAAAATACTATCCAAATACTGTGCAGGGAGAGGCAGAAACCCCAAAAGGGCTTATTTAAAGCCTCCCCTTAAACAATTAGGAAAAAAAATAATTTTAAAATGAAAGAAAGAGCTAAACTATAATAACAAATATATAAAAGTATATGACTGAATCAAATGAATTACAACATATATCAAAACCCCCAAAAATATACATACCAAAAACAAACCCTGTAGGGCGCATAAATGCATAAACAACAACTGAAAATATATAAGATACAATTACAAAGCAACAATGAAATTTTATAATATATTGAAGATGAACATTTTCTTGCTAGATGGGAGAAACCATTGCATCATTTAATGCCCCTAAATCAGGGCCTGATCCTGGAGGGCCGGTGTCCTGCACAGTTTAGTTCCAACCCTGATCAAACACACCTAGCTGTGAGTTTCTAGTGATCCTGAAGACATTGATTAGCTTGCTCAGGTGTGTTTGATCAGGGTTGTTGGAGCTAAACTCAGTTGCCCTCCAAGGACCGAGTTTGAGAAACCCTGCCCTAAATCTTATTGAGTATTGACCTCTACAAGTGAGAAATTTTGGAAGATGAAAATCTGTAGATTGACAAGTCGTCTCGTCAAGTCAAGTCATCTTAATTTATATAGTGCTTTTAACAATGTAGATTGTTTCAAAGCAGGTTTACAGAGGTAAACATATAATTTGAGGACACAGAGACTTTTTTGGGCTTTATAGCAGGTCTTGAATAATGTTATTTACCAGCTAAAGTTAGTTTTGATTGATTCACTTCGGGCGAAATGATCATTTGTTATTAAATTAGGGTCCGCTAAGACGACGCCGTTCTCTCTAAATAGACTTTAAACGTGAACCTGTGATATCTTTGATAAATGCTGATAATCACATGCGCATTAAGAATTGATTAGTTATGTGCGTTTGAATATATGTGCACAGGTTTGTAATTCCGTACAAACCATGCCTAAAGAAACTACTTGTCTTGCCTATAAATTTTGATTCAGAATTTTATTTTATTTTATCACTTCAGGGTAGGTACGCAAACCGAATTTTCCCACAATGCTTTATCTGTAGAGTGGGTGACAGTGAACCTTTGAATTTACTTTGAAATACATCTTAAATTGCTCTGGAATGTTACCTTCACTTGAATATATCTTATAAATGAAAACACATATTTTAGAAATATTGATATCATAAATAGTAAGAACTTGAAGTTTCTGAAATAAAGGCACAGATCGGGTTGTAATCCTAACAAAACGTTTCTGAAGGATAACATTTTTTTGAAGAGTAATACACAGCAAAATCCACATTTTTAAATCAACACTGCTCAGAGCACATATGGTCCACTCTACAGAGTGTTAAAATAACACTGAAGCAGTGTTAGGCTGCGTTTACACTTGGCATTAGCATGCGATCACCGTGATCCGATCAAGCAGATCGGATCATTAGCCAATCAGGACACGGTGTGTTTACATTTGTTCATATTAAGTAGCCTCTGAATCTGGATAACCGATCGGATTTCTGTTTTTGCATAATATTTAAATTAGGTCAGTAGCCAAATTTAGCCAACAGCGCACGCTCTTCATTAAGATCTCATGACTCACAGCTGATTGTACAGGCGATCGCCTCGTTCAGATAATGTTGCACAATTAAAATGAAAACACACACAGTGTTTTAAATATTGACGTTTATTTGTAAAGTTCAAATGTGTTTAATTTATTGTCTAAACTGTGTCTGGTCATTATTTTCTGACAGCACATGGGGAGACTGGGCGGGGATTTAGGTGGCTTTTCCACTGGGCTCGTTTGCTGCGGTCCGAGCCTGAGCGCGATTGTTCCCGGCGCCCCCCGCAGCGTTGGTCTGGTTTCACACTCAACTTGATTCTATCGAAACCTGGTGCGTTTGCGTTCATCTTACGTCATCGCAAACGTGCACGGCGCATTATAGAAAACAAAACGTGGGTCAATATGTTGTGTTTTTTATTAATTCTGTGCTATTATGCGCAGTTGAGTGAACAATACAGGTTTATTGTGAGTGTTTGTCACATAAGCTGGCTTTCTGCTGCTTGCAAACATATTCTTAGAGGAGACAGTGGATTAAAAAAATTGTTGCCCTAATTCCATGCGATATGCGCGAATACAATGCAGGCTCAGTGTATCCAAGGTAAATCAACAACACTATCATCCCTTACATGTGTTTTATTTAACTAAATACATTATAATCAGCTAAAACGCATGCGCAGGTCACTTTACTTCCTGAACAAGTGTGCACCCGAGTCCGTGTTGCTTGCACATTCACGCGAGCCGCGGCACGGTTCGGGAGCAACTGAACTCAGACCACCTCCTCCAGGTAGTCTCGGGTTCGGTACCCCAGTGCGCACCCGGGTTCCATGACAGCGTTCACATTAGCGGTTTTTCATGCGAACCGTGCCCCGTTCCGAACTAAACTGCCAGTGTGAAAGCCACCGTGCAGACACGATGGCTGGATTGCGTTTACATTACACTGAGATCCGATCACAATGCGTCCTCGACTACCTCTGGACCAGGACACACTGATCGGATAACATTCCCATCAGAAACGCGTTTACACTTGTCTTTTCAATGTGTATGTGGACAACATCCAGATACAGGTCGCATGTTAATGCCAAGTGTAAACGCAGCCTTAGAGTTAATGAGATAATTAAGTGATTCATTGAGTGATGATTGAGCATTATTGAAGAACACCTGTTGTTAACAAGCAGAATCACTGAAGGAAAGAGAAACACAAGAACTTGTTGTTGTGTTTCTGCTAGTCTCTTTTTCTGTTCTCTTCAGAGGTGTAAAGTCCAGGTTCAGAAAGTAAAAGTCCTCATCAGTATTTTGTTGCAATCACCTGGATTTGCTAATTAGCAGTTTTTCAGCCAGGAGATAGAAATCAGCTGACTGAGGTCATAGGTGGAATAAACATATGGCAGGACTTCTATTTTCTGACCCCTGGACTATTACCTCTGGTAGGAACCCTCAACATAACAGTTTATTTTCATAATTTATCTGTCTATGGGTCATTTCATTACTTGCTGATTTCGGTTCGTTCTAAAATCAGATGCAGATGAAGTGGGATGGTAAGATTACATTTATTTGAATGCATTAGTGAGAACGATTGTGTGTATGAATTTGTCCTAACGTTACCAATACGAGCAGTAGTTCTTTACCAATAGTGAAGGACAGCATTAACAATAAGTTCTTAATGATTCCGTGTGCACCTGTGCGTGCGATCTTCACGTAATGTGCGAGCTACTGTTTGTATGTGAGTGTTTAAGACACAAGCAGCACTTGCCGTTCTTTAGTTTAGAATGGCAAACCCCTTGTATAAAAATGGTTTAAAACGCGTATTCCACGATCGAAGAAAAAAAAAGTCTCCAGATAAACTGTGCTCACGATTTAGTGACTGAACCGATGCAAAATTCAACCAGGGACAGAAAAGGAGAAGGTTTTGAGCTGAGGCTGAGAGTGTGAGCTGGCCGGGACTGTGTCTGTGGCGTGGCTCACTGAGGGCCTCCTCCTTCGCGTGAAGACGGCGGCATTGCTCAAGTTTGGTGCTTGATGGTAATTATTGTCCATTTCTCTCTAGCAGGAATTATTGAAATGAATGTTTTGCTAGCGGTGCCGAGGGTAGGCCCGAGGATAACACCAGAGGATTGTGGCAAAGATTTCTCAAGGATGAAAGATTCATCATCTGATGGGAAGAGCTTGATTCAGTCATGTTGGGAAGGTAGGCAAAATGCTGAAAACTGTTGAGGAACATAGGTGAGTCGAATGTATATAGGCCTCAACTCATTTAGCGGATTGCGTAGACATGTTGATTACTGATTGTTGACAACTGGTTGGAATAACGTGATGATTGCACTGTAAAATCTAACATTGTTCTTACTAAGAATTTTTTTGTTAACTTTACTTAATGTCCAATAATTTGTTGAATTTACTAAAAATTTCTTAGTAATCAGTATTGTTTGCATGCTATGCCTTCGTTACTCAGAAAAACCTAGTAAACATTACTTGACTGGTTTGAGTACCATTTTGCAAAAAACAAAACAAAAAAACAGGCGGGGCAAATGGTTTATGAGGCGGGGCAATTCTTAATAGACTTTTCACTAATTTCTTCCACTTCTGCAGTCATCATTCTTCTTATTTGCATTTGCTCATTTTCCAATCATCTTGAATATTGTCAATACACAAATTTTGGGAGAACATCAAAATTCTTTAGTTGACTTGTTGATTTCCCTTTTCTCACCATTATTGTGAATAATGTTCCCTTTGGTTGGGCACTTGGAACTTAATTTATATTACAGTTTTTTACAGTCGCTAGGACACATTTTTCAATACTTAAGTCACTTTTTCTAAACTCTTCACACAGTTCTCCTAACCAACTTTCAGCTCGGCACAGCAGTTCATTTCACATTCAAAATTCACTAAAACTACCAAATCACTTCATACATATCTCAAATCAACACATTCTTCCGTAACACTAGCAAAGGTTGACAGCTAACAAACACACTTTGTCACCCACAAAACAATAACATAAAAAACACGAACAACAGGTTACTTTATACAATGTTTGCTTTCTTCTACCTCTCTACTGTTTAGAATTCACTGCAATATATGTTACTGAATCAGACATCATGCAGTTATTATATTTTATGTTTTTGGAGTAATTCCAAAGTACAAACATTTGAATACTATACACACCATCCACCGATACAGATACAATAGGAATCAGCTGTGGTTGGTCCAATTGTTTTTATACCATTTAATTTTTAGATTCTAAATATATTTCATTACAATATTACTGTAGAAATGTGGCAAAATGCTGTCAGTTTTGTATTATGTTATTGTTTTGAACTTAAGTTTAACAGTTTTGAAAACAGTATGTAAGCATGTGCAAATTGGCCTGTCAGTACACAGAGTTTTGGCGGTTGTTGTGTCGAAGTGAGAAAAGAATTAATGTAATTTGAAAGATGTAGTCATTGAATGCATTTTGTGCCAAAGCACTGATAAATGATCCACAGTTTAGCCCACATATACTTCTGTTGTGCTCACTGTGTGAAGAGTTTTGAAAAAGTGACCTAAGTATTGAGAAATGTGTCCTAGCGACTGTAAAAAACTGTAAAGTAATTCTCTTCCAATTGATGCAGTGATGCAACATGAAATCACAATAATTTGATTTCAAAGGAAGTGAAGTAATAAATATTGTATATATATATATATATATGCTTAAATTATTTCCATGTTTTAAATTAATTTATTAATTATATATAACATAACTATATTTCATGTATAATAGTGATCTTTTAAAATTTTATTGCTAACACTTATGGCAATCTTATAGCACTTATAATAAATCTTTAATTGGGTTGATATAATCCCTCTATATTTGTGACAATATCTTGCAATTTTGATTGAGTCACACACAGACTTAAACATTCAGCATGCAAACCACAACAATGGTAACAATTTTTTTATTAAAAATAATTTAATTAATTAGACCATTACAATTTTATTTGCTGTCTCTTGTCAGTATAACCCCAATAACAATAGCAAATAAAATTGTAATGGTAAAACAAAGCCAAAAATAGTAAAACAAAGCAATTAATGTATTCATGCCGCAATGCACTCTGGGAGTACACTTCCTCAGATCACAGATAGAATTAAGTTGACAAAACTTAAATGGATTAAGTAAGAATAACTTGATGCAATTAAGTTATGCTTACTTAAAGAAATTAAGGCAACGAGTTTGCATGAAAAAAATTAAGTAAACTGAACTAATTGGTTTTTACAGTGTGGATAGATGTCATGATTGGATAGATAATTTGAACGTGTTCCTCCTGAACTTTGTTAATAAAACATAATTTAATGTTGTTTATATGTCTATGTGGTGTTTTTAAGATGCTTTAAGACAAACCATGTGTTAATTCATAAGTCAACACCATTGGTGAGTATGTTCTTCTTAAAACTGCAGTGAACCAAAGACAGTCTCAAAAACACGGTTTGAAATCGCTGGTGTTTCTGACGTCACAACCTACCTTGTAACCAATCAGATCAACGTGTGATCGTCAACGAGTGGATATCTGAGCTGTGTGAGTGAGTGGAGGCGGGGCTCATTTGCGTATTCATTGAACCACGAATACTAAATGAGGCAAGGGTGTCGAGTTACAATCGAACTATTTTTAGGCATGAAGAATATTTTTTCAATAATTTTTTTTAAGGTATAAAATTATTGACCACACGGGGACTTTCAACAACTGCCTCTGATATTTCTCTATAAAAGACACAGATTGCCAAAATAAGAACAGGACCTCCATGAAAACAACTGTAATATTCTTTCATATTCAGTTTTGAATGGAATATGGAGGTAAATTGAGTGATGTCTGACCTCATCATTGAGGACACAATAGACCAGGAAGATGAAGGTTCCCTGCTGGGAGTTCAAGATCAGGAAGAGGATCTCCAGCTCCTTCCTGCCACTAGTGAAGAAACCCAGAATCCAGGAGCAACCAAGAACCACAAACTGAGCCAGTGTTTTAAAAGCCATAATCCTGTAGAGAAAGAGTTAATGTGTCTTTATCGACTACTTTTTTTTCTATGGAGTGTTTGAATCATAATGTTTGTTACTTGGTTTGTTTCATCTGTGAAACTTCAGTGTTCAGATTTTGAAGAGTTGAGTTCAGGCTGATGACGATTTTGATGAAGAGAATCGTGTTTAACTGAAAAGTAGTAAAGAATAGTTAATCACCTTGTTTTCCCTTTAATATTAATTAAAATAATAACAAATAACAAATGTGCTGCTTACTGCTAGTATGACACAAACAGGACCCAGAAAACTCCAGATAAAACCTTTATCCGTTTTAATCCAGCACCTGTTTAGAAGAAAACACAATATAAGAACTGAATAATTTGTTAAAAATATGATTTGTGATGATTTGTTTACTTATTTATTTTTATTTAGTGTGTTTCCTGTAGGGTTTGTAGAAATGTTATTTTATCAGATGGCAGGGATTTCACAAAAGCCCAGAGCTGCCTTATTTCCCTCTAATCAAATGACCTTAAAACAACAACAACAACAACAACAACAACAACAACAACTCACTGTTCACTGCCGTATCCTTCAGGAAGCAGCCCGACAGACACGGCCACCACAACCAGAGCAACCGTATATCCAATCACACACAGGAATCCACTGTTAAGCACCTCCCTCTTTTTGGAGCTGATCTGTGATAGGTTCTTCACACAGATGAAGAGCAGCACAGCTTCAATGAACATCCACACAAAGCCGGAGAGAAAGAGGAAGTGCAGCACACCTGATATCACGGCACACAACACCTGGAGATCATGAGAGACGGTTATGATGATTCTCAGTGAGAGTGTGCTGAGCTGTACACTCTAAAAAGAGATGTGTTAAAAAACAACACACAGCATGTGTTGATGGTATTTTGACACATGTTGTGTAGATGTTAACACACAATGTGTGTTAAAATGTAACTGGATAGAATAGCACCGGGTGGAGGGAAGTTTGTGTTTATGAAAATAATGATAGGTAGTATATTTTATATGGTATCCCATAACAAGCTCTAAAATAAATAAAACAATACATTACAATAAATAAAAATCTTATTTCATTAAAACTTAAAGATTAACTGGTGTTTTTTGGCAGCCAATCACATCATGCCTCTTTTTTCATTGTATTTTTCAAATGCTGCTTTCACTTGTTATTAATAACCAATTTATTATAGCAAACAATTTATTTCTGTCAGATGTCTACAGAAGCTCTTATACTTATACTCTTATTACCAGGTTTGGTGTTGACGATTCATTGAATGTTTCAATTGAATTCACCAGAATCGTGATTAGTGTCAGCTTTATTTGGGATCTTGACCCTTGACTCTTTAATATTAGATTTCTCTGTTCGCTGTTTCTGTGTATTTATTTTGCACATTTGAAACAGCTGAACTTACCATGAGGAAAAGATCATCAGATGATAATATTATCATCATGTCGTTTTATTAAGCTTAGCAAGATGAGTTTAATATCTAAAAGATGACTTATAAACAGTGTTGTGCAAGTTACTTCCAAACTGTAATACATTATACATTACATGTTACTGTTATTTAAAAGTAATTCATTACCTTACAATATTACGCTGTCAGAATTGTAATGCGTTACATTACTCCTGTATTACTTTTGAGTTACTTTCACAAAAAATACCTATACAGAAATAGAACTTAACATTCGGGCTGTAATGGTATGCGATATGAAACCGAAATCGCGACACTCAGATCCACGAACCTGCAGAATCGCGACACACCCCTTCCAACTCCCGTCCAGATCCAATGTATACATCTTTAAATTACTATTAGTATTATCAGAATTTTGAAGTTAACATTATAAAATACATAGACCTACACGCACCTTCACGCACCTTTCGCACTTATGAACATTTTGCAGTCAAAACTTGAAATATAAATTCTCAGAATTTAATACCAATATTGAAACGTCTGTTTATCTATAGGCTACTCCCTTAAAGCAGTCCAGACATTCGAAAAATATCAGTCTACACATGTGTTTTATATTTAATATTATATGAGGAAAATAGACACGCATTCATGCGTAAAAAAAAAAAAAAAACTTTTAGGAGGCAATTTTTTTTTACATTTTTCAAAAGTAGCCTAATACTACCCACCGGATGACGAAGGGTTGGCTCTCCACAGAACATAAAATATTTATTTTATTTTATTTTTCGTTTTCGCATTTATGAGGAAAAAATGTAAGGATGCGACAGGGACGCGACCGCTCTGAAGCGGCACTAAAAGATGCTTTAAAACTTCAAACAGAAGAGACAAAGCCTTTTCAAAGTGAATTCACAAAGTGAATTTCGATTTGTATTAATTTTGTATCTTAATTTTAATCAATGTTTCATCAACCAATTGCCTGGATTTGATCATAAGAAGTAAATATTGCAGATAGGCGTAATCACGAAACGGAGGCGCCTGGGCGTGAACTGGAGCGCGTCTCAAATTAACCGAAACTCTGCGTATAAGGTAGCCTACTTCACAGACCTGCACAATATATCTATATTGAAATGTCTACTTGTAAACAGAACAATTCAAAACGAAAGAAAACAGACTGCTCTCTGCTTGTATGTGCATTCTCTCTGGAGCACTCGCCTACTGCGAAGATCGCGAGTCAGGAAAGTCAACTTCATCTTTATTAATAAACAATTAAAATGTCTCCTTGCTATATTTGACACATTCATAATCATTGCTTTTGCAGGTTCTTTGTGAAGCTTTTACGTGCTTTATCGGCAGCGCCGCCGCAACCCTTATAGCCTACATGTTACAACGTGTCACCACCGCATCAAAAAAAAAAAAATGATTGCGTGATGAAAATATGAAAAATACCACCTAAACACAGCCTAATTCTTTAGAAAGAAAATAAAGAACAAATAGTAGCCTAATGCGCATACTTCCATCTCGCGAATGTAGGCTACAGTCTTCTTCATGCCATCTTCACCATTAGCCGCTTTTCCACTGGCCAGCGCGAGCACAGAGGCCGAAATCATGCCTCACGGCACTCCTGTAAACAATAAATCGCTATAGACCTACAATAGGCTACAAGACGCTGCCATTATTTAGTCAATTTACAAACTTGGACATCACACGCGATATTGACTGACCACGAACAGGTAAGTCAGCCTACCTGCATATTTCATTCGTTAATGGATCGCGGTTTTGGTGTTTTTTTTTTGGTTTTTTTTACAATTAAAACTAAAAGTGTGTTGTAACGCAAGCGTTACTGAACATGTACCGAGTAAAATATTACTGAAAATTGATTAGTAATGCCTTACACTACTGCGTTACAGCAAAAAGTAATATGTTATTGTAATGCATTACTTTTGTAACGCGTTACTCCCAACACTGCTTATAAAGTGATGAGCGAAATTAACATTTTGCAACTGGCTTATAGTTTGATTTTAAATACTCCGTGCGTACAGAATCTTACCGTTTACGCTACATTATTATTTCTTTTAAAAAGATGTTAACAGAAAGTTTTCAGCTGCAGCAGAAACTAGTCAAATACAGACATCAAGAATCAGCGTATGAATCTCAACAATGGTGACAAAGCTTCATGTCGCAATGCATGCTGGGTGCTACCATAGTACAAAGCTCATCCATGAGTCCCAGCATGCATTGCGGCATGAAGTTTTCGTTTGTCACCATTGTTGAGATTTATACGCTGATTCTTGATATCTGTGTTTGACTAGTTTCTGCTGTAGCTTTAAATTTTCTGAACTTTTTATTTTATTTTTTTTAAGTCATTCTGCACTTTTGGATAGCATGATGTGGATTCTCAAAACCGTTATAACTAACAGCACATAAATAAAATAAATGTACACAATTTACTCAAAAACTTGATCTAAACTTGCTGATTATGACATCATCAAGAACCATCTGATCATGTTTTTTCTCACCAAACAGATGTATTTTCTTAAAATACAGTTACAGCAATCAGAGAAAAACTTAAAGAAGATTAAAGGGTCAATAGCCCAAATAAAGGAGCCATTAATCACGATTCTGGTGACTTCAAATAAAACATTCAATGAAACATCAAACCTCTGTTAATTCTCAATAAGAGCTTGTCTATGTAGATTCATGATGTCTAAAACATCCAAATGTTCAAATAAACTCTTATTAAACATCACTGGACTCCATAAACACAAGGTACCAATACGTGTCAGTGTTCATCCAAACACTCAGTTGTAAAAAAAACAGGAAGAAACTCCGGCAAATACACACCGACTAGTCACATGTGACACAAATCTGACACAAGTTGTGTAACTATAACACATTAGTGTGTAAAAGGTTTCAACACACTTCTGTTTAAGAGGAATAACACATTAGTTGTGCTAAACGTAACACAAAATGTGTAGTCCTTATAAACACAGAGATGTGTTAAGAAACAACGTGGTTGTGTGTTAAATTCGACACAACATGTGTTGTCCCTGAGCACACACACTACATGTGTTAAATTCTACACAATGTGTTCAAATCAACACAACATGTGTTAAAATCTACACAACATGTGTTGTCCCTGAGCACACACACTACATGTGTTAAAATCTACGCAACATGTGTCATTTTTAACATCTCTTTTTACAGGTTGTGTTGTTTTCAACACATCATTTTATAAGAGCGCGCCAGTGTAAATAAAAGTTATTTATTTACAATATTTTGTTAGTTGCTACATTTGAATTAAAATTTAAAGTGCAAACTCAGTTAACTGTTATCTCTTCATGAACTTTTGTCAATAGCAGATTATCAATCAGGGGTTAAAGTGTGAATAACAGAATAATGTACAGTACAGTGAGTCTGTCCAGTCATTGAGCTTGAGACATTGTCTTGTACTTTGTGTGCACATGCATATTTTTACATCTTCCCCTTCTGCTTTATTGTTTTAAAATGACACAATTATTGTGTTAAATTTGACACAACATGTGTAGTCCCTGAACACACCCACCACATGTGTTAAAATTCTACACATGATGTGTCATTTTTAACACATCTCTTTTTAGAGTGTAGGGCTCCTTCATCATTCTCACCTGATGACGGCGTATGAGGCTCAGGAACTGTTGTGTGAGCAGGAACAGAAGGTGAGCACACAGCAGACTCACACAGATGTTGATTCGAGCCACATTATTCACTCCAGGACTCCACTGACAAAGGGTAAAGGTCAACAGGGCCAAACTGAAGAACACCAGTCCAACAGGCACACACACCAAATTCAACATCTCCATCAGTCCATCAAAGTCTCTCTGAGAAAACATGTCAGAGTACATGAGTGCCAAATCTGTGCTGTTCTTCAATGCTCACTATAAATGTTCTCGTACCTCTGGTGGGCGGTGGTTGGTCTGCATGATGAGAGCGAATGTGGACAGATGAACACAGGAACACACAGTGTAGCTGCTGTTGGTCTCTAAAACAGAACAACCATCTACAATCCACTCGCTGATATTCCAGTACACACAGGACAGAGAACCGCTGGGGTTGAAGTCCTTCACAGGGTAGACACAACATTGTACATCAGAGATTTTTTTTTTTTCAACACATCTTTTTCTGGGTTCACAGTAAACCTGGCTAGAACAGAACAGTGGCTTGTAGGAGTCATATAAATTAACTCACTTTGGTGTGTTTGAGGGTGAAGTTGACTGGTTTGGTGAGGTTAGTGTTGGTTTGTTGAAGAGTAGCTGAGATCACAGTGGACATCATGGTTTTAATCGTGTCATTTGATGTGTTGAAGAAGGTGGGCTTCAGTAGATTCTCCAATGAGTTGTAGCTCATGAAAGCCACAGCAGCAGATCCTGTGTGACAGACCAACATAAAATGAGGGTAACACTTTATATTACGACCCGCAAACAACTGCGTATGTAAACCGAAATTACGGTGTACGTTTCTGTAATTACATTTACACATTTACATTTAGTCATTTAGCAGACGCTTTTATCCAAAGCGACTTACAACTGAGGACTAAAGTGAAGTGTTCAAAATACAAAGTTCAGGCATTGCTCAGAGTAGTAAAAATCAGACAAGGGGAAGGGATTGTTTTTTTTTAGTTTTTTTTTTATGTTAAGTGCTCACGGAAGAGATGAGTTTTCAGCTGACTTTTAAATGCTGACAGGGATTCTGCATTCCGGATGAGGGTGGGAATTAATTAAACTAATTAATTAAACTAATTGATTAATTGACTAATTCCTACTCTTCCTACTCTAATAACTACTCATTAAAGGGATAGTTCACCCAAAAATTTAAATTCTGTCATAATTTACTCACTCTCAAGTTGTTTCAAACCTGTATGAGTTTCTTTCTTCTGTTGAACACAAAAGAAGATATTTTGAAGAATGTTGGTGACCAGACAGTTGCTGGACCCCATTGACTTCCATAGTATCTTTTTTTCCTACTATGGAAGTCAATGGGGTCCAGCAACTGTCTGTTCACCAACATTCTTCAAAATATCTTCTTTTGTGTTCAGCAGAAGAAAGAAACTCATACAGGTTTCAAACAACTTGAGGGTGAGTAAATTATGACAGAATTTTCATTTTTGGGTGAACTATCCCTTTAAGCCAATAATTAATTGAATCAGGTGTGCCATTTCAGGGTTACAACAGAAACATGGCGTGTCAGGGGGTCCCTGCAGGAGAGGTTGAGAACCACTGCTCTACAGCGATCTGTCACGACACATTAAAGAGCCACAAAACGGTATTTATTGTTAAAATTTCTTTTAAAAAATGACCAAATTTGAAAGGTGAGACTTTGTTTAATATGTTTAATATCAAAAATAACCGAAAAGTAACCTGGTCTGTCCTGTCTGTCAGCGTGTTGTCAGACTCCTCTCTGCTTCGCGATGTATTTTTCCACTGTGTGAGAACATGAGAGCGGCATAGCTTGTCGGACATAGCGACAGTAACTAAGGGGGGCGGGTCTTTGCTAAGGGTCAATTACACAGTATATTTGCCCTGACATTTAAGTGTCATTGCAATACAATGTGATAAGGTAAGTACTAAGTACTACATGGTAGGCTACACTGTAAAAACCAATTAGTTCAGTTTACTTAAGGCGAGACACGGCAGGCAAAAACATAGTTTTTTTTTCACTGGTCAATTTTGAGATTTTGGGATATTTGTCTTCAATAACATGTCTTCTATCAGACTTGTGGTGAAAAAAAGTCCGAAATACACATTTACGACACATTTTACGACACTTTGTCTGTTTGCGTCTGTAGATTTCTCATAAATTCATCAAAAGTTGGCGATCTAAATAATCCGTCTGCTCCGCGATCGCGATCTGCACCCTGTCATCACACACACCGTTGGAAAGCTCTCTCTCTCCTGTACAATGCTGTCGGATCCAAATATGGTCATTTCCTTTTTAGCAGCAACCAATCGTGAAAGTAAAAGGGCGCAAATGCGCAGTCTCATTGGCTGATGCTAAATCTTTAAAGCCCGTTTTCTCAAAATGACCTTTCTCTCATACTCCAAGTCCGAAATCTCCACTAGCACATATATACACCAGACTTTCCAGTCTTGTACCTAGTTATATTATGAAGACATTTACAGAGGGATTTGTAAATATATTATTCCTAGCCTGATTTATATAACATTTTATTCCAAAAAACATGGCAAAAATCATTTTTTTAAGGCTATTGACAGTATATTCTGATTTACAGGATAACAAAAGTAGATATCCATAAATCCCTCTGTAATTTTTTTTCCAACTAATATGTGAACACAATGAAAAAAGAATTTTGAACCTGGCTTTATCCAATACTCAGATTTCATTTTTTGAAATATATGCAAATTAGCGCATATTTAATTAGATAATGCCTCATTTGCATATTTAAACATTAAATTACAGAAAACTTGTAATACATTTTTTTCTCATCTTAATGTAGGTAATCAACTGGGAAAGTTTCATGGTGATATCTGCTAGTTAAAAAAAATACCCTATTCACCTGTAGTGTCTCGCCTTAATTTTATCATGCAAACTCGTTGCCTTAATTTCATTAAGTAAGCATAACTTAATTGCATCAAGTTATTCTTACTTAATCCATTTAAGTTTTGTCAACTTCATTCTATCTGTGATCTGAGGAAGTGTACTCCCAGAGTGCATTGCGGCATGAATAAATTAATTGCTTTGTTTTACTATTGTTGGCTTTGTTTTACCATTACAATTTTATTTGCTATTGTTATTGGGGTTATACTGACAAGAGACAGCAAATAAAATTGTAATGGTCTAATTAATTAAATTATAAAAATAAAAAAAATTGTTACCATTGTTATGGTTTGCATGCTGAATGTTTAAGTCTGTGTGTGACTCAAGCAAAATTGCAAGATATTGTCACAAATATAGAAGGATTATATCAACCCAATTAAAGATTTATGCCATAAGTGTTAGCAATAAAATGTTAAAAGATCATTATTATACATGAAATATAGTTATGTTATATATAATTAATAAATTAATTCAAAACATGGAAATAATTTAAGCATGCATATATATATATATATATATAATATTTATTACTTCACTTCCTTTGAAATCAAATTATTGTGATTTCATGTTGCATCACTGCATCAATTGGAAGAGAATTACTTTAATATAAATTAAGTTCCAAGTGCCCAACCAAAGGGAACATTAATCACAATAATGGTGAGAAAAGGGAAATCAACAAGTCAACTAAATAATTTTGATGTTCTCCCAAAATTTGTGTATTGACAATATTCAAGATGATTGGAAAATGACCAAATGCAAATAAGAAGAATGATGACTGCAGAAGTGGAAGAAATTAGTGAAAAGTCTATTAAGAATGGCCCCGCCTCATAAACCATTTGCCCCGCCTGTTTTTTTGTTTTGTTTTGTTTTTTGCAAAATGGTACTCAAACCAGTCAAGTAATGTTTACTAGGTTTTTCTGAGTAACGAAGGCATAGCATGCAAACAATACTGATTACTAAGAAATTGAGTAAATTCAACAAATTATTGGACATTAAGTAAAGTTAACTAAAAAGTTCTTAGTAAGAACAATGTTAGATTTTACAGTGTACGCTCTAAATTAAAATCACAGCAGAAACTAATTTTTTTTGGCTTAACGTTAAAGTAAGAAAAGCCAATAATATATATATATATATATATATGTTTAATTTACAACCCACAGATGTCAAAATTACCTTGTAACTACATTGCACAAGAACATATTTTGCCAGAAATGTGATAAAAACTCTTATATACAACAGACGTCAAATTTTTGCCTGGTAGGTACCTGTTAATTTTTAAATAATTACATTATAAATAATTTGCTTGTATATGGTTGTACCCCTTTATTACCCAAAACGTAACATATTGTTCCCTTGTATCTACACGGAAGTACACTATAATTACAGAAACGTACACCATAATTTCGGTTTACTTACACTGTAAAAAATATTTTTGCAATTTAGTTATTTCAACTTATATTTTTTAGTAGAGATAACTAGATTGTCCAGACAACAAGAAATATTAAGTTTTCTTGTCCTCAACTAGACTGAAAGTTGAATGAACAAGTATACTTGTTATTTTAACTTATAAATGTAAGTTGAAACAACTGCACTACATTTTCTGCAGGTTTTACTTCAATTATACTCTAATGCTTTGATAATAAACTAAACTTAATTTATCTATCTATCTTGCTGTCTGGTAGACTGCATGGTCTTAAAACCTAAACTTCAAGCTTTTAAAACCGCTTCAAACATAAATCTTCAACTTCAACACTGTTATTTACACAGCAAAAACTCCAGTGTTAAATGAACTCTCCTGGGACTTTATATAGCTCAAGACTCGAGACTGTTAAAGTATTAAAATATGAGTGTTAAATTAACACTGAAGCAGTGTTAAAGTTAATGAGCTAATTAAGTAAGTCATTGAGTGATGATTAACCATTATTGAAGACACCTGATGTTAACAAGCAGAATCACTGAAGGAGAAAAGCACATGTTTAAGACACCATTATGGTGATCAGTATTTGCTTTAGTTGGGCTCTTGACCCTTACATTTTAACTTTAGATTTTCTTTGACTGTTGTGTCTGAGTTATAACTCTCAGATGAACAAAGAGAAAAGTTGATCAGATGGTGTTAGTTGTGTTGTGACATAATCATCATCATATGACCTGTATCACAAAACTCATTTAAAGTCTAATATCTGACTTTAAATGTATGTTGTTGATTATAATATCACAGTGATTTTACTGCTCAAGGTCCAGAATTTTCTAAATAATCAAAAGGATTTCTTAAAAGTTGTTCTGAAAATAAAATAACAAATGTTTAGGCACACACAGACATCAAGAATCAGTGTATGAATCTCAACAATGGTGACAATCAGAATATTCAATTCGGAAAAGGAAATTACTAGGGGTGTGACGAGACGCTTATCTCACGAGACGAGACGAGACACGAGATTGGGTTCACGAGAATGACAAAATGACAAAATGTTCAATGACAAAATTCATGACTGGAAAAATAGTATGCAGGTGCATTTTGCAATGTTTAACTAATAATCTTATAAAGTAGACCTGAAATGACATGCAGTAGGAGTAGGCCTATGAATTATCAAATGCATTGAAAGAAAACAATATACAAGCACTGCAAAAGGTTTTTATTGACTGGCTTTTCTCCTGTATGATTTCACATTAGTCTCTTCAGACCTTACTGTACACACTCAAAAAAATGATATGCTGGCTTTACTTAACTTTCTTTTGTAAACAGGTTCCACCGGTTCCACATAACTATGTTTCGTTAAACAAACATAATATGTTCATGTAACTTCAACATCATGGAATTTGGTCATTTTAAGCGACCCAATTAAACTCTGAGCTAATGAGTTAATTAAGTGAATAATTGAGTGATGATTGAGCATTATTGAAGACACCTGATGTTAACAAGCAGAATCACTGAAGGAGAAAACCGGAATGTTTAAGTCACCATTATGGAGATAAGTGTGTGTTTTAGTTGGGCTCTTGACCATTAACTCATTAACTTTAGAGTTTGTTTGGCTGTTGTACGTGAGTTATAACAGCCGGATGAACAATGAACAAAGGTGATCTGATGGTGTTGGTTGTGTTTAAACATAATCATTGTTTCACAATCATTTGACCTGAATCACTGAGCTTATATTAAACCTAATTTCTGAGTTAAGTTTACCTTACAGATTATAGCAGCACTGTCATTGAAGAGCATATTGTTTTTAGCCTTTTCAATTAAATTTAAATGATCAAATCAATAAATAAAAAAGAAACTTCTTATAAAATACTTTGTGTAGGCACACACAGACATCAAGAATCAGCCTGTGAATCTCAGCAATGGTGACAAACAGATCATAAGCTCATTATTTATTCATGCAGCAATGCATGATGGGAGCCATGAATGAGTTTTGATTGGTGGCACCCAGAATGCACTGCAACATGCTTTATAATTGTCACCATTGTTGAGATTCACAGGCTGATTCTTGATGTCTGTGTGTGCCTACTCAAGATATTTTTTAAGAAGTTTCTTTTTTATGTATTGATTTGATCATTTGAATTTCATTAAAAAGGCTCAAAATAGTATGTTCTACAATGACAGTGCTGCTATAATCCTTAAGGTAAACTTAACTTAGAAATTGGGTTTAATATAAGTTCAGTGATTCAGGTCAAATGATTGTTAAATAATGATTATGTTAAAACACAACCAACACCATCAGATCACCTTTGTTCATTGTTCATCCGGCTGTTATAACTCACGTACAACAGCCAAACAAACTCTAAAGTTAATGAGTTAATGGTCAAGAGCCCAACTAAAACACACACTTATCTCCATAATGGTGACTTAAACATTCCGGTTTTCTCCTTCAGTGATTCTGCTTGTTAACATCAGGTGTCTTCAATAATGCTCAATCATCACTCAATTATTCACTTAATTAACTCATTAGCTCAGAGTTTAATTGGGTCGCTTAAAATGACCAAATTCCATGATGTTGAAGTTACATGAACATATTATGTTTGTTTAACGAAACATAGTTATGTGGAACCGGTGGAACCTGTTTACAAAGAAAAGTTAAGTAAAGCCAACATATCATTTTTTTGAGTGCATTTAAGAGCTTTCAGTACTTCTGAATTGAGGCATTGAGGCTGTGTGTGACCTCCTAACTGAACTCCAGAAGTCTTATTAAGTGCAAACAATAAGTGCAAGTGCAACCATAATCAAAGTTAGCACACAGACTCTTTATAATTGTTTTGCACTGGCGGTTATAGGGTTAATGCGGTGAGTTCGGGAAAGGCCGGTAGAGAAACAAGGCTGTTTGTTTGTCTCCACAGTTGTTCTTGCGTTCCGATTATAAGTTCAGAAACAGAGCCTCCCTTGTATGTTGTCTTTAAGACATTACAGTACTCTCTCAATATTTGAAGTGCAAACTGAGACGATAGCCGCAAATAAACAGTCCAGAGATGGGTATTGGGAGACGGACTATTGTATGTTCGCCGCCTAATTTGTGCGCAATGCACATCAGCGAGCTAAGCTTGTGTTTTACTTTCACTTTCGTGATTGCGCATACTCTGTGTATAGCAGCGGTGCTGAGCGTGCATTCTACAAGATAAGATCAGACGTTTAGTCTATGTTGCGCAACGAATCCTCCGCCATCCTCACGCGATCAGTGAACTGTAAATCGTGCTGCACTGATTGCAACTGCAACTCGTGCTGGATGAGCAGAGCAGACTTTTACATTAGTTTATAATGGTTTTTATTTATTTTTATAAAAACAGCAAAACGATAGTTTAGGCGAATGTGAGTGTAGCGGTGGAATATTCTATGGTAATAGAAATCACGAGACAGCTTTTCACTCTACGGGAAATCTCGTTTTAGTCTCGCGAGATCTCGTCACACCCCTAGAAATTACTAAGACATTTCAGATCATAATTTATTCATACCGCAATGCATTATGAGAGCCATGAATGAGTGTTGATTGGTGGCACCCAGAATGCACTGCAACATGCTTTATTACTGTCACCATTGTTGAGATTCATAGGCTGATTATTGATGTCAGTGTGTCTACATAAAACGTATTTGAAGTCTTTTTCTATCAGAAAAACTTTGTTTTTGTTTTTCAAGAAATAATTTGGATTACATTACAAACAAAATCTAATGTTAACAGTTTAAAAGTCAAGAGCCCAACTAAAACAAACACTGATCTCCATAATGGTGGCTTAAAAAAAAATATTTTCTCTTTTGGTGATTCTGCTTGTTAACATCAAGTGTCATCAGTAATGGTCAATCATCACTCAACGAATCACTTAATTAGCTCATTAACTGGCTGAACTTATTGGATGTAGTTTAGAAAGCTTAACTTAGTTGGCTGAACTTATTGGATGTAGTTTAGAAAACTTAACTTTAGTTGGCCGAACTTAGATTCAAAGTTTACTTAACTAAATTAAATCAGTTCATTGTACTTTAAAACTTGTCAGTTAAATCTTTCAAAATTTGTCAGGTACACTTTTCAAAATAAGTTAAACTAAAAAAAAAACATGCAAAAAGATAACACAAAATAATGAGTTAAGTCAACATATTTTTTTTTACAGTGTACGCAGTTCTTTGTGGGTTGTAATATAAAGTGTTACCAAAATGAGTCACATCAATTTGCACAAAATTTTTATTTTATTTTTTAATTCAAACTTGTTCATATAAAAAAATATATATATAAAAAAATATATATATATATATATATATATATATATATATATATATGTAAGGAATAATTGACGACAGGCCGTTGAATTATTAGAAAAATAATGCACACCCGAGGTGGTAATGTGGTCACGACGCGAAGCGGAGTTACACCTTGGTGTGCATTATTTTTCTAATAATTCAATGGCCTGAAGTCAATTATTCCGCTTATACTACAGTTACCACACCTCGAAACATTGGTCAAATAATGTATTTCAAGACGTTTGTAAAGTTTTTGTCATTAAAACGCTCTTGTATGTAGGACTACTTTCCTGTGCATCTAATCCCATGCCTCCGTTGCTAATTCCAAAACGTCATTTTCGAGTTAGTAACGGAGGTTTGAGCCTCTGATAGCAGAGAAGCAGACTAATGCTGGACACACTCAACGACTGGCTGAAACATTCAACGACTGGCTGAAACATTCTCTGACTCTGACTGAGTCTATCGACTGCAGCAGATTTTAAACCCAGACTGTGATCACAGACTGAATGCGCTGAACACGCGTTTGGGCATGATCAATCATAATACATTACATTCATAACCGTCCTTACAGTATAAGTGTGTCCCCGGCTTTATGCAGTTATTAATGCAGTTATTAGAGAGAGAGAGAGAGAGAGAGAGAGAGAGAGAGAGAGAAGCATATGTGCATCAATATTATTATTATTTATTAATTCAATTCGTTAGTTCGTTCATGGTTTTTTTTCTGCTAATATTGACAGTAGACTAGCCTAATAAATGAAACACAACGTCCTTTAAACAACTATAGGCCTATCAATGATTATTTATTTGTTATAGCCTATTATCTGCAATAATTCCGAAAACACGTGCAGCAGGACTATCAATTTATTTATATAGGCCTATTCAGTTTAATTTTCTATTGATTATAGATAGGACTATACTTTATTTCTTAAAATTAAACTGCATGTTTCCAATGATTGTGAAGTTAGACATCGAAAATGGCAGATCAAGCGCATGTGACTACATGTTTTTCTTGTCATGAATTGTATCCTATTTTCCATTATTACAGTTGACTACGCGAAGTGATATGGAACTGTAATGCGGTCAAGACCTGCTGGAACTACTTTAGCCGTGCGTTTCCCTGAAAATAATTGCACACCTTAGAACGTTCTCAACCAATCAGAATCAAGCATTCAACAGCCCTGTAGTATAAATATATATATATATATATATATATATAAAACATTGGGCTTCATCAGCAGCCGAAACAAATGTTCACGTGTGTATTTTTATTTGTACTTGTTCATACTTCTCACATACTTGAAGCGTTGTACTTGGCAATCTCAAAAAGGTCAATATCCATGTGAGCTTTTTCTGTACGGATCGGAGGGATGTCCTTTACAGATACATTTGGTCCAACCGCAAGAACTCTTACTTCTACAAGAAACAAGAAAACAAAACAGATATAATCTTTTATCTATATATTGCTGATGTGTTTTACTAATTATAGCCCTGTAACCTACAAATCCAAAAGTTTTAATTGGCATTGAAAGTTCCAGTAAGAATCCTTAATATTCATGAAAAACTTTTTGATTGACAAAAGGTTTCTTTATAGTGAAAAAAAAGTATTTAGATTTGAACCAATTATGCCATAATAAAAATATAAAAAATATAAAAAAAACATTTATGAAAAGCTGGACTTCTCCAGAAGAACATATTTGACTATGACGCACACCTTTCACAGCATCACAGCTTTGTTTCTCAAATGTGTCAAACACACAAGTACAAACAGGGACGTAACAGGGCTCTTTACCTGTATTAGGGAGAGTAATATTCTGCAAGTTGTACTTTTCTGTTGGCTTCACCAGTGCAGACACCAGGTTCTCAAAGGCGTTCAGATAACTGTTTCCATATGACACTATTTTATCTTTATCTTTATTTTCAGCACTGGCCAAGTCTGAAATATTTAACTGGACAGCATCAACGATCTTCAAATAATCTCCCGCCATCTAATAAAATACCAAAGAAAGGCTCCTGTAAAATGCAAAAGATTTCTATGGCAAAAGAGTGTAATAGCTAATCTATGGGTCAATCTCAAAATATGGTGACAAACTAGCTCCTTGACTTTTTATTCAAATAGTGACATAAATTCATTTTAGAACATAAAAGTTATGAAATAGAATGAAATATTTGAGTCAAGTGCCTAAACAAAGCCTTATCCCCTTCATCTTTTACCCCGGCATTTACAGTTTTTAAAAAAAATAATTTTCTTTTCCAGGGTTAAAGGTGCATTGTGTAATATTTAGGAGGATCTGTTGACAAAAATGCAATATCATTTACATAACTATGTTTTCAGTGGTGTATAAAGACTTAATGACCCGTTATGTTTTTATTACCCTAGAATGAGCCATTTCTATCTACACACAGCAGGGATCCATTTACATCAACATCTTTCTACAGTGGCCCTAAACGGACAAACGCGTTTCATCACTATGTTGATCTATCTTGGTGCAAAGAAGCTAGCTAAAGTCAGCAAATAAAACACTGACAATAATGAACAATTAACAATAATATTCGCAATAACATATCGTTTTACTGAATAATTAAGTAAACATATTGTTTTGTTTTATCTTTCTAAAGAAACCTCATTGCTTAACTGGCTACTCTCTGCTGTCTCAGATGACGACATCACTTCCTGTCGGCCACCGTAACTTCTGTCAGTTGCAATTCGCAACCTCACCACTAATGCCGCTAAAAATTACACAGTGCACCTTTAAGTAGTGCACACTCAAAAAAATGATATGTTGGCTTTACTCAACTTTTTTTTGTAAACAGGTTCCACCGGTTCCACATAACTATGTTTCGTTAAACAAACATAATATGTTCATGTAACTTCAACATCATGGAATTTGGTCATTTTAAGCGACCCAATTAAACTCTGAGCTAATGAGTTAATTAAGTGAATAATTGAGTGATGATTGAGCATTATCGAAGACACCTGATGTTAACAAGCAGAATCACTGAAGGAAAAAAACTGAATGTTTAAGTCACCATTATGGAGATAAGTGTGTGTTTTAGTTGGGCTCTTGACCATTAACTCATTAACTTTAGAGTTTGTTTGGCTGCTGTACGATAGTTATAATAGCCGAATGAACAATGAACAAAGGTGATCTGATGGTGTTGGTTGTGTTTTAACATAATCATTTCACAATCATTTGACCTGAATCACTGAACTTATTTTAAACCCAATTTCTGAGTTAAGTTTACCTTATGGATTATAGCAGCACTGTCATTATAGAGCATATTATTTTTAGCCTTTTCAATGAAATTCAATTGATCAAATCAATAAATAAAAAAGAAACTTCTTAAAAAAATATCTTGAGTAGGCACACACAGACATCAAGAATCAGCCTGTGAATCTCAGCAATGGTGACAATTATAAAGCATGTTGCAGTGCATTCTGGGTGCCACCAATCAAAACTCATTCATGGCTCCCATCATGCATTGCTGCATGAATAAATAATGAGCTTATGATCTGTTTGTCACCATTGTTGAGATTCACAGGCTGATTCTTGATGTCTATGTGTGTGTCTACTCAATAGATTTTTTTAAGAAGTTTCTTTTTTATTTATTGATTTGATCATTTGAATTTCATTGAAAAGGCTAAAAATAGTATGTTCTACAATGACAGTGCTGCTATAATCCATAAGGTAAACTTAACTTAGAAATTGGGTTCTATATAAGTTTTTCTGTGTTTTTGAAGTGATTCAGGTCAAATGATTGTGAAATAATGATTATGTTAAAACACAACCAACACCATCAGATCATCTTTGTTCATTGTTCATCCAGCTGCTATAACTCACGTACAACAGCCAAACAAACTCTAAAGTTAATGAGTTAAGGGTCAAGAGCCCAACTAAAACACACACTGATCTCCATAATGGTGATTTAAACATTCCGGTTTTCTCCTTCAGTGATTCTGCTTGTTAACATCAGGTGTCTTCAATAATGCTCAATCATCACTCAATTATTCACTTAATTAACTCATTAGCTCAGAGTTTAATTGGGTCGCTTAAAATGACCAAATTCCATGATGTTGAAGTTACATGAACATATTATGTTTGTTTAACGAAACATAGTTATGTGGAACCGGTGGAACCTGTTTACAAAAAAAAGTTAAGTAAAGCCAACATATCATTTTTTTGAGTGCAAGGTCTAACAATTGTGCAAATAAATTCAATGAAAATAATAATATAAATTAAGAAGAATGATTGTCTCTAGATTAAGTGTTACAAGAGCTGTTCAAATATTCATATTGTTATTGTATTGCATTACATTAATCAAATAAATTACATTAAAAAACATTTTAAGTCCATAATGTTAAACTGTTCTCAGACAGGGCTTAGATTAGACCTTAGTACAATTAAAACATTTAAGTAGCTTTTATAAAATGCCTTAGGAATAAAAAAAAATAAAAAATAAACATTACTGATGTGCATCTTGAGACAACACACTTACATATTTAAAAGTTAAACAGTTTCAACATCTCAAACTTTAATTTTAGTCTGGGACTAGGCTTAAGCTTTGTCTGTAAAACTGGGACTTTTTGCTGATAACTATCAGTAAATTTTTTTTAGCAGATATTATCACAAATCTTAAAAAATAAAATAAAATAAATAAAAAACAAATATAAAATGACATGATATGGTGTCAAATATGTACAGGTAATAGTATCAAGATGTTAACAAATACGATCAAATTTTAAGGGAGAACATTTATTTTTTGAGAATGACCCTTGGTTCAGGTCCAGGAAACGTGACTCACTTCAGGAGACATTTGACCCGTCATATTGCCAATCAGATCAACAAGATTCACGACGAGATCTACAGTTAACGGCTTCTGAAAAAGAAAAGACAATGGATGAAAGAAAGTAAACATGAATTATAGAGTGTATTAGGCTACATGTAACTTATAGACCATTTTTTCAAAACTCGTTCTCAGATACCCCTTGGAAGTTGTCTGAAGTCTTCAAATCTGGAAGGAAAATTAAATGGGACGAATTAGAATAAAAACAGCATATGACACACAAAGAAGCGGTGCACACGAAAGACAGTGCTGTACACACCTCTCAGGCAGGAGCGGGAATCTGCATAGTATTTGCAGATGTCTGGAGAAACTTCATAGTAACATTCACTGATGCAGTTGTAGGATCCAACCTTGCAGGAGCAGCCGTCCCTCTGAGGCTCGCACGAATAGGCCGTGCAAGAGTCCCTTAGTCCACTACAGTTCACATTACTGGACGCATTTGTGCAGGTTGTGTTCGCCAGAGGAGAGCAGGGCCAGTTTCCTTGAGATGTTACGATTGCTACGTTACCTGTGATTATCATCAGCTGCAGCGCTAGAGAGATAAATCCATCAGTTACTGTAAATCTGTATAACCACAGTGTGTCGTTTATTACTAGAGAGAGAAAATCACTGGATATAGGGGATTTTTCCCCCCCTGTATAGTCAAGTATATGTGTAACTCCTTGGAGAATAACAGAATAACACTTTTTACAAGACTATGCCTAAGGAGTTGTTTTGATGCACTTTATATAATATATCTATTTTGCTGTAATTTAGAAGTAACATTGATACATCCTGCTCTTATTGTGAAGCTTCTTCTGAAACTGTTGGTCATTTGTTTTGGGTGTGTCCTTTTGCACAGTCGTTCTGGAATGTTAATGCCTTTATTGTCCAAACTGTGTTCTGTTATTTGACACATTCTTGTTGGATTTTATATGAATGACAAGAATCCATAAATGTTAACATTTCCATAAATGTAAATATACAAAAAGTAAACCCAGCTTGTTCTTCAAACAAGAATTTAATTTGTACTTAAATACAATTTTTATGTCTGTAAATAAGACATTTTGTGCCACAATTTGTGCCATGTTTAATATTCTTTCATAATATATTTTCATTATTTTTCCTTTTTTTTTCTTTCTTTTACAATCTTTCTTGGCAATAATTTTCAATAGTTTAATTAGGCTTTTTTATATATTTTTTGTTGACTATTGAGCCATAACTTGTTTATTTTCTGTAAGTTTGTCAGTTTTTGTATCTTATATTTGTTCACATTTGCAATACAAATAAATAATAATATATCTAAGGGCAATATTTCTACAATAAGCATTATTCTAATTTTTAAAAAAAATTATTTTAGGCATTTTTGCCAGGATTAAAACGTGGGTAATGGTCAACTGCTTTACATGTCTTGACACAAAGCTATGAGCTCCATTTGCGTTACTTCTTTTTAAAAAAAATAGTTTTGCTCATTCCCTTTTAAATGAACATTTGTATTTTGTTTAACATGAGCTAAGAAAGCAGATACTCACCTGTTAAATGAAGAATGATGTTCATTGTGATCTTGACAGGGCTTCGCATTGATAATCCTCTGAAGAGAAACGAATGTCCACTATCAGCCTCTGAACAGTAAACTGATCACCACGGCCTCCGAGGCAGAAGCATTTGCATTCAGTCTAGAATAACACACAGCCCTCACATATTCAAAAACTGTCTTCTAACATTTTGCTTTCGTCAAACATAATTTACATAATTTCAGGAAAATTTTGAGCATCTATCGAGTATCAATAGCAATAAAGGGTTGTGTTGTTTGACAGTATGTTAAAAAGCATAAATTGGTAATAGGTGAGGGTATCGTGATCGAGTGTAAAAGGAGCATGAGAGAATCTTGAAACAATTAAAAAATGCATTTAAATACAACACTGCAAAGAATTTAAGTCTTTCACCTTCTACCATACATAATATTGTGAAAAGATTCAGGGAATGCAGAGAAAGCTCATGTGCAAGTCAGGAAACCTCTGTTGAATGTGCATGACCTTTGACCCCTTAGACGGCATTGGATAAGAAACCATCATTGCTCCTCTATTAAATACAGCAACATGTGCTCAGAAGACCTTGGGAAAACCATTGTACCTTAACACAGTCTACTGCTGCATCAAGGAATGCAACTTGAATCTCTGTTAGGTTAGGAAGGAGAAAGCCATACATCAGTTCAACACAGAGATGCCAGCGAGTTCTCTGGGGCCGAACTCATCTCAGATGATCCCAAACACAGTGGAAATCTGTGCAGCCATATGAGTCCACGTTTCAGCAACGGGCATCGAGTTCTCAGTCCCAAAAACGAAAGCGACCATCCAGACTTTCATCAGCGACAGGTACAAAAGCAAACATCTGTCATGCCATGGGAATGCATCAGTGCAAACGGCAGGGGTGACTTGCATGTGTGTGTGAAGGTATCTCTGACATGGTGGCATAAATTGGGGATTTTAGAGATTGTTTCTTTCCTGGGAAGCAAGTCAATGTCAGGCTTTATCCTGCACATGCTACAACAGAGTGGTTTCTAGACACCTTTCACCATAGAGTGGATGTGCTTGACTGCCTGATCTCCAGATCAGTCTCTTATTGAAAATTCAATAAAATTCTTTGTTAAAGGTTTTGGGATGTCTGCCTTTACATGCACATTAGCTTTAATGACATCCCATTCTTAATATGGAGTTGGCCCACCCTTTGCAGCTATAACTGCTTCAACTCTTCTGGGAAGGCTTTCCACAAGGTTTAGGAGTGTGTTTAGGATCATTTTTGACCATTCTTCTAGAAGCGCATTTGTGAGGTCAGGCACTGATGTTGGACGAGAAGGCCTGATTCGCAGTCTCCGCTCTAATTCATCCCAAAGGTGTTGAGGTCAGGACTCTGTGCAGGCCAGTCAAGTTCCTCCACACCACACAAAGTTGGGAGAAATGAAATTGTCGAAAAATGTCTTAGTATGTTGAAGCATTAAGATTTCCTTTCACTGGAACGAAGGGGCCAACCCCTGAAAAACAACCCCACACCATAATCCCCGCTCCACCAAACCTTACACTTGGCACAACGCAGTCAGGCAAGTACCGTTCTCCTGGCAACCGCCAAACCCAGACTCGCATCTGATTGTCAGACAGAGAAGTGTGATTCGTCACTCCAGAGAACACGTTTCCACTGCTCTAGAGTCCAGCTTTACACACTGCATCCCACGCTTTGCATTGCACTTGGTGATGTAAGGCGTGGATGCAGCCATGGAAACCCATTCGATGAATCTCTCTACGCACTGAAGCTAATCTGAAGGCCACGCAAAGAATGGAGGTCTGTAGCTATTGACTCTGCAGAAAGTTGTCGACTTCTCCGCACTGTGCGCCTCAGCATGACCCCGCTCTGTGGTTTTACGTGGCCTACCCCTTCGTGGCTGAGTTGCTGTTGCTCCCAATTGCTTCCACTTTCTTATAATACCACTAACAGTTGACCATGGAATATTTAGTAGTGAGGACATTTCACGAATGGACTTCAGACAACGACGACCGAGATTGGGCAAAAATTCCACTTGCAAAACTGCAACAATTAGTATCCCCAATTCCCAAACATTTACAAATGTGACAGTGGTAAACATGCTTCTAACCCAACTTTTTTTGGAGTGTGTTGCAGCCAACAATTTCTGCAGGCACGATTTTACGTCACCTGGTCCTCGAGCTAATCTCTGCATTTTTTCATGAGAAACAGCTTGTTCAATCCAATCACTGCGCTGTATTACGCATGAGTTCATATACGGACTGGAGCAAGCATGTTTGAAGTTTTTATGGACATATTTCATATACTTGAGTGCTCTAAACATGAACCAGCACTGAGTGTGCGCATGTCTTCTTCAAATGAAATACAGACCCTATGTGCAAATAAGGACACTGATGCAGCTGTTTGTCTGATCATGAACGGGATGACTGGTGAAAACAGATCACGACACTTTAATTGCATTTTACAAAATGTCCCAACTTTTCTGAATTTGGGGTTGTAGAAAAAATGTGTTGTGTACAACCAGTACAACTAGAGTAAAATATCCAATATCACAAAAGAAAAAAAAAACGATTTTCACATCTCACTCGTTTAAATGAAAGGAAAGCGATGGCTTGTGATCTTCATAAACAACATTTTCACTGTTATATAACTGTTTTGATTGTGTCATCTGGACTGTTGCCTGCACAAGAAGAGAGACTGAATGAACACCTTCGAATGTCATTTAGTGATTCAATCATAATGCATCTTGAATTTTAAATGGGATAAAGGGCTTTTTGATTCTGACCCAAACATGAAAAAATGTGTTAGGGGCCAGTGAGTTTCAATAATGTTCTGGCAGCCCATGGTTTGCTGTATATGATTTGAAAAGTGTTACTGATACTGCATGTGCTGGACAGACTCACTAACACTCACATGAAAGCCATACAGGTGTTTTTCTTTCAGACTGACCTAAAATCAAACCACCCTGCTCAAATGTCAACCATGGCAACCACCACAAACTGATCTCTTATGTGAGAGTGTAAATACTGACAACATGCTCTTACGGGAGCAGAATAGAGGAAGTAGTCATTATGTTTATCATCAGTATGAAAATGCTTTAGACCACACACGCACACACGCATGCATGCACACACACACAAACACACACATTTAAATTATAGTTTATCAGAATTACAAAGCTCACGTCATCAGTCATTCACAGAATTTAAATGCCACGTGACTAACGGCTATAGAGCTGCATAAAAATGACAACACTGGCTGATTGCAAGTACACAAACCCTTGTGTCCAAAGCTGTCAAATGCAAAAGACAGGGAGGAAAAGAAGTCCATTCCTCACCTTTATGAGCCTCCAAAACATCTACTATAATAAAACTAAATGTTTGCAAAGCAAAATGCAGATATTTTTGAATGGTTGTCAATAGAGAAATAATGCTCTACACTCTAAAAAGAGATGTGTTAAAAAACAACACACAGAATGTGTTGATGGTATTTTGACACATGTTGTGTAGATCTTAACACACAATGTGTGTTAAAATGTAACTGGAAAGAATATCACCGGGTGGAGGGAAGTTTGTGTTTATGAAAATAATTATAGGTAGTATATTTTATATGGTATCCCATAACAAGCTCTAAAATAAATAAAACAATACATTACAATAAAGAAATAAAATCTTATTTCATAAAAACTTGTAACTTAACTGATTAACTGGTGTTTTTTGGCAGCCAATCACATCATGCCTCTTTTTTCAATGTATTTTTCAAATGCTGCTTTCACTTGTTATTAATAACCAATTTATTATAACAAACCATTTATTTCTGTCAGATGTACAGAAGCTCTTATACTTATACTCTTATTACCAGGTTTGGTGTTGACGATTCATTGAATGTTTCATTTGAAGTCACCAGAATCGTGATTAGTGTCAGCTTTATTTGGGCTCTTGACCCTTGACTCTTTAACATACATTTTCTCTGTTTGCTGTTTCTGTGTATTTATTTTGCACATTTGAAACAGCTGAACTTACCATGAGAAAAAGATCATCAGATGATAATATTGTCATCATGTAGTTTTATTAAGTTTAGCAAGAGGAGTTTAATATCTAAAAGGTGACATAAAAATGATTATCAAGGTTAGGATATTGCAATTAGATTATAGTTTGATTTTAAATACTCGTACAGGATCATATGTCTACACTACCTTATTATTTCTTTTAAAAAAATGTTAACAAAAAGTTTTACGCTTTTAACAGAAACAAGTTGAATCTCAACATTGGTGACAAAGCCTCGTGTCGCAATGCATGCTGGGTGCCACAATAGTACAAAGCTCATCCATGAGTCCCAGCATGCATTGCAGCATGAAGTTTTCGTTTGTCACCATTGTTGAGATTTATACGCTGATTCTTGATATTTGTGTTTGACTAATTTCGACTGCAGCTTTAAACTTTCTGAACTTTAAGTCATTCTGCACTTTTGGATAGCATGATTTAGTTTCACAAAGCCATTGTAACTAATAGCTCATATATAAAATAAATGCACACAATTTACTCAAAACCTTGATCAAAACTTGCTGATTATGACATCATCAAGATCCATCTGATCATATTTTCTCTCACCATAACAGATTCATATTATTCAAATACAGTTACAGCAGAGAAAAACTTAAAGAAGAGTAAAGGGTCAAGAGCCCAAATAAAGGAGCCATTAATCCCGATTCTGGTGACTTCAAATAAAACATTCAATGAAACATCAAACCTCTGTTAATTCTCAATAAGAGCTTGTCTATGTAGATTCATGATGTCTAAAACATCCAAATGTTCAAACAAACTCTTATTAAACATCACTGGACTCCATAAACACAAGGTACCAATACGTGTCAGTGTTCATCCAAACACTCAGTTGTATAAAAAAACAGGAAGAAACTCTGGCAAATACACACCGAGTACATCAGTGTGTAAAAGGTTTCAACACACTTCTGTTTAAGAGGAATAACACATTAGTTGTTAAACGTAACACAAAATGTGTAGTCCTTATAAACACAGAGATGTGTTAAGAAACGACACAGGTTGTGTTAAATTTGACACAACATGTGTTAAAATCTACACAACATGTGTTGTCCCTGAGCACACACACTAAATGTGTTAAAATCTACACAACATGTGTTGTCCCTGAGCACACACACTACATGTGTTAAAATCTACACAATGTGTTAAAATCAACACAACATGTGTTAAAATCTACACAACGTGTGTTGTCCCTGAGCACACACACTAAATGTGTTCAAATCTACACAACATGTGGTGTCCCTGAGCACACACACTACATGTGTTAAAATCTACACAATGTGTTAAAATCAACACAACATGTGTTAAAATCTACACAACATGTGTTGTCCCTGAGCACACACACTAAATGTGTTAAAATCTACACAACATGTGTTGTCCCTGAGCACACACACTACATGTGTTAAAATCTACACAATGTGTTAAAATCAACACAACATGTGTTAAAATCTACACAACATGTGTTGTGCATGAGCACACTCACTAAATGTGTTAAAATCTACACAACATGTGTTGTCCCTGAGCACACACACTACATGTGTTAAAATCTACACAATGTGTTAAAATCAACATGTGTCATTTTTAACATCTCTTTTTACAGGTTGTGTTGTTTTCAACACATAATTTTATAAAAGTTATTTATATACAATATTTTGTCAGTTGCTACATTTTAATTAAATTCAAAGTGCAAACTCAGTGAACTGTTATCTCTTCATGAACTTTTGTCAAAAGCAGATTATCAATCAGGGGTTAAAGTGTGAATAACAGAATAATGTACAGTACAGTGAGTCTGTCCAGTCATTGAGCTTGAGACATTGTCTTGTACTTTGTGTGCACATGCATTCTGTACTCGACTATTGATTAAATGCTTCATATTTTTACATCTGCCCCTTTTGCTTTATTTTTTTTAAATGACACAATTTGTGTGTTAAAATGACTTACACAATCATTGTGTTAAATTTGACACAACATGTGTAGTCCCTGAACACACTCACCACATGTGTTAAAATTCGACACATGATGTGTCATTTTTAACACATCTCTTTTTGCAGCAGTCTGATTCTGTAGTTATGAAAGCCACCAGCAAAGAAAGAATAGACCAAGCTAGCATTATTTTTATGCTTACGTGCAAGCACTCATCTGTGGTCCACAGACGTGCTGACATCAATGCACGTCTTGCAATTTTACACTGATCTTGGATCAGATTTTCCAGGTCAAAGCTCATTCACAAACAATGATGTCAGGAAGCACAAACAGAACTCAGAACTGTGTGAAAATATACAAACGTGTCTAAATAAGTGTTTAAAATATGAGGAAGTAGATGCTTGTAACTGGGGTGGTCTGCTAGTTTTAAAAAAAACTGCACATTTAGACAAGCATTTTTTGAGTTCCTCATCAATGATAAAAACTTTGTACACAGTAAGAGCCCTCAACGCTGCTAAGAGTGACTTGAACAAGGTCTTGCTGAAATATAACAGGGTTAAACCTTAAAAATGAAGTCCTTCTATGTTCTTGGGATCTGGATCTGTCTGTCAGGTGAGTTTTCTCTGTATCGACATTGTTGTTTTGTCACACTGTCTTTAGGATGGTTTCTATACTAAAAACAGTTGCTGGACTGATATCCTTGTTTTGCTTCATGACTGTTCGTCAATAGACACAATAAATCAAAATTTACATTTCTCAAAAGACATCATGAGATGAAGTAACTGATACTGATTTTAAAACCATGGACCTGAACTTACATGAACTAACGATGAGCGGTTGTATTTTTATTAGCTAACTGTCAGGTTCGGGTGTGATGGAAGGTGTGAGGACTCCTGAGTTGATGGGCTTTAAATTATAATAAAATAAAACAAAATAAAAACAAAAACTACCCCGAGGGGGGAAATAAGGCTTGAACAACTACACTTGGCTTAACTTGACTTGACTGAACCACATAGCAGGGAAACATATGACAAAGATCCAGCACTGGACGGATAATAAAAGGAGAATAGGCTACATTTACACGTACATGGTTATTTTGAAAAACGGTGACATTTCACTTCGTTTGTCCCCTTCGTTTACAGGCAAACAGAGAAATTGCCTCTGAAAAATGATTCTTTCTAAAAACTCCGGCCAAAGTGGAGATTTTGTAAAACTTTGTTTGCACTTTTGCATGTAAACTGATAAAAAACGAGTTTTAGGCAGCCGACGTCACAGTATGTGACAGAACTTGCCCTGCGTCAAAAGTGCGACTCTGCTGAGATCTTCACAGATTTCATGTCTTCTTTTCTCTTCAGTGGATTTCTTCTAAGACTGTATCTGAAGTCAGTTAGTGTGTAATGTTGCTGTTTGAGCATAAACAACATCTGCAAAGTTACAACGCTCAAAGTGCAAAGCAAAGGGAGACATTTGCTTCTAAAGAAATAATTTAAGGACTACAAAAAACGGCTGGTAGGGACTACACGACATTCCTTGCGGGTTAGTGACATCACCAACCCTAAAATTGACATAAACCCCGCCCCCGGGAACAAGCAGTCCATGTTGAGAAGAGAAGATGTAGTCGAGCACATTTGTGAGTCGGCTCAAACTTTAGCATCCATCTTGCAAAAGAAAGTCACTCTGTATGCATCTCACAACAGATCCTATACGAGCGATTTATAGATTATCATGCTAATCGAATATAGTTAACTCCACATCAGCAACATAAATTCATCAACTAACCATTCAGAGACGTCCTGTTGCATTCTACATGCTGTCACTTCTTCTTGAGTCTCTCCATCTGTGTCTGATTCGGTTTAAACATAAAAGGCAGAAAAGTTTCTGACATTTTAGTGCGTCTGTGTGAGGTAATCGGAACACACACACACAGCGTTGGTGCTTGCACCGCCAAGGTCATGGGTTTGATTCCCAGGGAAAGCAAGAACTGATAAAAAACAAAAGTAATATGTGTACCTTGAAATGCAATGAATGTTGTTTTGGATAAAAGCATCTACTAAATGTAAATGCAACCCCAATTAAACACACCTGAAACAGCTAATCAGGGTCTTATGCTACATTCCAGACAACTTGCATTTCTGATATTTCCCATCTCCTACTTCGGAAATAACGCCTGAAACCAGAGTCCTGCACGGGTTCGGGTATCCGCGGGTACCCGACGGGTGACCCGCAAATTTTGCTCAAACGGGTGAAAAATATCCAACTGTGTCGGATACGGATGCGGGTCGGGTCGGACACGGGGAAACGCGGGTCTAAACACGGGTTCAAAACAGTCACGTGCAAATGTAAAAATAAATGCATATTTTTAGGAACACATCTACAAAAACAAAACTATGCCTGCCCTGTATTTCAAGTTGATAAAATATTTGTTTTTAGTTTATTTGAGCCCGCGCCCTCCCATCTAGGCCTAACCTTACATTCACTTTTAAAAAATCACAACCACTCGAACTGCTGCATGAGTCGTCTAGAATCTAGATGGATAGTGAGTAGGCCTATGTCAAATATAGCCAGGATACAGAACAGTCTGTTTTCTTTCGTTTTGAATTGTTTTGTTTAAAACTACACATTTCAAGCTTTCTATATATTTATCAGGTCTGTGATGCATGTAGCTTATGCTGAGTTTCGTTAATTTCCAGTTCATGCGCCGTTGCCTCCGCTCCTGTCCTGATGCCTGCTATAACTTCTTATTTATTAAATTCAGACAATTGGTTATAAAACATTGATTAAAATTAAGATAAAATTAATACAAAACGAAATTCACTTTAAAGAAATGCTTTATACAATAAGAAACTTAATGAAGTGGTCAATAACGTCTGCCCACTCTGTCTCCCGACATATAGGCTATCGGCTTTTTGACAGCTTCGGCTGTTGTCCTTGTCTTAAGGCAAGCCGCCAAAGGCAATACAAATTTGAAAAAAGTGTGTCTATAATGTGATTGACTAAACTGAGTTTATTTCGGGTGCGGGTCGGGTTGCGGATTTTAATTAGTGCTGCTGTCGGAAAACGGGTCGGATGCGGTTTTAAGCACTGCGGGTACGGGCGGGTGCGGATTTACAAAATCGGACCCGTGCAGCTCTCTGCCTGAAACGCCACTTAAAGTCAGACATTTGACAACTCATTGAGTTCAATAATGAACTCCTTGCAAATCAACTCCAACCTCAGCGACCTCAATCATTTTATGTCATTATAGCCATTGACTCATTACAGATTAACATTGTTTATGTTAGTCTTGTGTCCCCTGTCGGGCCAAAAGCGAGCAGGCCCGCCGAATACCTTGGTCCAAAGCGAGCCAACTGGGGCTTGAGGAGTGATTAATTCTGGGGATTCTGATGACCGTATGAGGCAGAAATAAAATGCACTCAAAAAAATGATATGTTGGCTTTACTTAACTTTCTTTTGTAAACAGGTTCCACCGGTTCCACATAACTATGTTTCGTTAAACAAACATAATATGTTCATGTAACTTCAACATCATGGAATTTGGTCATTTTAAGCGACCCAATTAAACTCTGAGCTAATGAGTTAATTAAGTGAATAATTGAGTGATGATTGAGCATTATTGAAGACACCTGATGTTAACAAGCAGAATCACTGAAGGAGAAAACCGGAATGTTTAAGTCACCATTATGGAGATAAGTGTGTGTTTTAGTTGGGCTCTTGACCATTAACTCATTAACTTTAGAGTTTGTTTGGCTGCTGTACGTGAGTTATAACAGCTGGATGAACAAAGGTGATCTGATGGTGTTGGTTGTGTTTTAACATAATCATTGTTTCACAATCATTTGACCTGAATCACTGAGCTTATATTAAACCCAATTTCTGAGTTAAGTTTACCTTACAGATTATAGCAGCACTGTCATTGAAGAGCATATTATTTTTAGCCTTTTCAATTAAATTTAAATGATCAAATCAATAAATAAAAAAGAAACTTCTTATAAAATACTTTGTGTAGGCACACACAGACATCAAGAATCAGCCTGTGAATCTCAGCAATGGTGACAAACAGATCATAAGCTCATTATTTATTCATGCAGCAATGCATGATGGGAGCCATGAATGAGTTTTGATTGGTGGCACCCAGAATGCACTGCAACATGCTTTATAATTGTCACCATTGTTGAGATTCACAGGCTGATTCTTGATCTCTGTGTGTGCCTACTCAAGATATTTTTTAAGAAGTTTCTTTTTTATGTATTGATTTGATCATTTGAATTTCATTAAAAAGGCTCAAAATAGTATGTTCTACAATGACAGTGCTGCTATAATCCGTAAGGTAAACTTAACTTAGAAATTGGGTTTAATATAAGTTCAGTGATTCAGGTCAAATGATTGTTAAATAATGATTATGTTAAAACACAACCAACACCATCAGATCACCTTTGTTCATTGTTCATCCGGCTGTTATAACTCACGTACAACAGCCAAACAAACTCTAAAGTTAATGAGTTAATGGTCAAGAGCCCAACTAAAACACACACTTATCTCCATAATGGTGACTTAAACATTCCGGTTTTCTCCTTCAGTGATTCTGCTTGTTAACATCAGGTGTCTTCAATAATGCTCAATCATCACTCAATTATTCACTTAATTAACTCATTAGCTCAGAGTTTAATTGGGTCGCTTAAAATGACCAAATTCCATGATGTTGAAGTTACATGAACATATTATGTTTGTTTAACGAAACATAGTTATGTGGAACCGGTGGAACCTGTTTACAAAGAAAAGTTAAGTAAAGCCAACATATAATTTTTTTGAGTGTCTACTGTACTGAGCTACAGGAAAGCTGGGTGTTTTAGGGTTGTAGCTAAACCCTGCAGGACAGTGACCCTCCAGGAGCAGGATTGGACACGTCTGGCTCAGCTTACACAGGCTGTCTCTGTGTTTCAGGTTCTCTGGTGTTCACAGTCGTCACTCTGTCTGTGATGGGGATTGTATCTGGCGTGGTTCTTTGTATACAGAAAATGCACATGAGAAAGTCACACAGTTCTAATGGTAAGTACAAATACACTGCATTTTTTTTAAACACAATCTATAATCTATCTTCTAAAGTGTTTCCCTGTTTCCAACTTAAGTTGAAATCCAAGGCACCACATGTCCCATAGAAGACAGAAACCTATTGTTTTATAGCTTTTATTACAATAGTGTGGGTGTTTTTTTGTTGTTGTTTTTTTGTTTTTGTTTTTTGCTCACTGGTATATGATTCTTTGAAAAGCATATGCTCTAAGAAATTATACTGTGTTTCATCCAAACTCCTTTGCATTCCATTACACAAAGCTCAGAAGATGAAATACAGCACAAGAAAACTAAATGGCAGCGCAACCATCAGCTTTTTAGTTTACTGTCAACAAAGTCTTTCAGCTACCAAACAGTTACAATTCTATGTAATTCTAGAAAAATCCATCCTTGCAAATAAGTTTATCATCATGCAATGTGGAAATGTTGATTCGTATTGCTTTTTATTTTAATAAAAGTTAATGTTTACCAACAGTGTTTAAAAATGAACTCCTTGCATGAGTTCTGTCATGTTCACGTGATTCACACATCTGGACAAAAAGAGTTTCCAAGTTGGAAATCCAACTTCAAGGATCGTTCAATAATATTGCACAATACAAGAAATTCCAAATTGAATGGATCACAGTATGAGCTGAATGTAATTAGGGAATTTACAGATAGTGCCCTCTAGTGGACATTTGTGTATCATATTTATTTACTGATATATAATGTGGTGTCCTGGTTAACAGTATATATTTAAATATAGTTATAAAAAAATATCGCTTATAATGTAATTTTTAAATTAATGTACAATGAAATGCACCAATATTCTCATATTTGTAATACAAAAAAGTAATAAGTTTGTTTCTTTATTCACATAATAATAAATCATCACTGAATCCACAGACTGCTGTTGATTATGAGGAGGTCGCAAACATCACCATGTATTCTAATGTCAATCAAAGTCCTGCAGCCAATCAAATCCAAGATCCTCCCCTGTACTCCACCATCACCATCTAACTGGAGACCAGCTGCAAACAAACTCAAACCCCAGTTAGGCTAGAGTCAGTTTCATATACAGATATTAGCAAACATGCTGAAGATTACAGACCACGTACAATTATAGGGCCAGAAAATAAAGTAACCTATGACTCAAAATTTTCCAAAAGCTACTCTTTAACATGCTCATATCAGTCTCATAGACTGTTCAACTCACCCGCTTCGAATGTTATCACTCGATTGAATGGGCGTTATCAGTGGTTATCAGCTCATAAATATGGGCCAGTAGGGGCCTGCTGCGCCTACTGGTAGGCTCAGAAGGCTGTTATCATCCATCCACATGGCTAATCACCATCAAATACAAGAGAAGACTCCTGATCCAATCCCAGAGGAATCCAGCTCGGAAGTCTACTGAATGACGCAGCAACGTTGCAATATTTCGCGCTTGATATTTTCAGGTAAGAACATTTAAATGATAAAACCCGAGTATTTAAACGATAATTAATTAGTCAATAAGGGAAAACAATACATAAAATGTGTTTTAATGTTGCGTGACATGAGTGTTGACATGAGATAACCGTATTGCGATATTTCGATCGCGCTTGATATTTTCGTTAAGAACATTTAAATGATAAAACCCGAGCATTTAAACGGTAATTAATTAGTCAATAATGGAAAACAATACATAAAATGTGTTTTAATGTTGCGTGACATGATTGTTGACATGAGATAAGCGTATTGCGATTATTTTGTAAACGTTATCTAGGCTAACGTTAGGCCCTATTACGTCACGTTATTAGCCTATCATTACGTTAACTTACTTGCTTTATGTGAGCATTAACGTTGCTAATAAGCATGTTTTTACGTATGAAGCTAATGGGGAAATTTAGTTTCTACTTAAACGCAAAGTTAGCATGTAAAAATTACTTTTTCCACACTGTAAGGCAGCCTATTGCATAATATTGTATGCTCGTTAACGCCCATCATAGGCCTAACCTTACTCCTATTATATTGACTTGAGTGAAATATTCAAACCCATGACGTATTTTATGGCTGTTTGGGAACCTTGGGATCTTGACTAGAATGTAAAATAAAGTTTTGTGGGTTTGAAAAGAGCTTGGATGGATTTGATCCCACACGAGGAAGCTTACAATTACATTCATGCAAAAGACGAATACTGGCAATCTATTAGAAGTAAATATAGACTGTGGTGTCTGTGTGTCACATTTATTGCTGTCCTTGACATTGAACTTGAAAAAAAAAAAAAACGGTCTATTTATCTATCTGTCTGCCTGCCTGTGTAACATTAATATCTCTTTACCTAACTTTTTTGGCTCCCTTTACAGCATCAATTTCCAGTGGATTGCAAGGACTTCTGTGGTAAGTTTGTTTTATTACTTCCATGCTCTATGTCTTTGTTGAACAATCCAAAATTTGGTTTTGCCCTTTTTAGAGAGAAGGGCCCATTCACAAATCTGTCTTGTGCAAGTTTTTCTGTTTATGTTTTAGGTTGAAGATGGCCCAGAGAGGTAAGCCTTGCAGTTGCTAATCTAGAAGCATTAGGCAAGTGTGTCTGAGAATGATGGTATGATCTGCAACACTGATTTATTACTGACTAGCTTTTTCTTTCTTTGTTGTTATTCAACAAGAGAGAACTCCCATTAATGGGAATCAAAAGGAAACCCTGAAATCCTTTTTTAAGGATGGAATGACACGAGTTGGGTCAGAATTAATTCCAAGAGCTGCATCTGCTACTGGTTTGGACACCAGTGTCATAGAAGTAAGTTTTACTTTAGTGCCACACTAACAAACAACATGTCAAATAAATATACAATTCTGCTGCACTGCTTGTATAAATGAAGTGTTTTGTTAACAATCAGTTTAATTGGTGTAATACTCTTTCGTTATTTTTTGTTTTTGTTTTCCAGAACTGGATCGGCAATTACAAAAGATCAGAAATGACAAAAGCTTCGTCTCAACCCCGGCAATCAAAGGCCAAAGTTCACATCAGAGAGCTGTCGCCTTACAATCTTTTTTGTAGGGACATATTCAAAAACAAAGGTGAGAGACAAAATTGAACAGCTGCTTTTAATTGTTATACTAAATGGTTTGGTTTTGTACATAGTGGCCCTGTTGACATCAGGGGTTTACAAGGGTCATGAAACAGATTTTCAAGATAGTATTTGGAAAGTACTTCACTCACGCAAGTTGCATTCATCAACGTAAGACTGCTGTGTGTATTGAAAAGAATCATCAGGTCATCTACTTTACATGTTATCTTGTTTTTACAGAGTTGTTACAGAGAAATGGGTTTCACAACCCAAGTAAACCAAACCAGTGTGTTGGACAGATTGTTGTTGTATGAATTTACTTTAAAAAAGAGATGCTGAATCTAAAGTGTTAGGTTTTCTCTGCATCTATTTTTTCCTCAGGCACAATGAATGACATTAAGGGCAGGTGGGCCACATTGGGGGAAGATGAAAAGCAGGAATATTTTCAAGAGGCAGCAGCACTGAGGGCACATGGGCAGGCACAGGACCTTAGCCCTGAGATGAGGGATGCCCGAATTAAAATGCACCTTAAGAAGCTGAAGTTAGAGGTTTGGAAAATGGCTTCATTTGCTAGGCATTTGTGGTATTATTATAGTATTAGATGGAAGGATGATCAACAGCAATTGTGATGTGAGCAGAACATTGTGACAGACAACTCTTTTTCATCATTTCAAATTAATTCATCCCAAATAAATATTCCAGCTGATTGTTGTTTACATGGCTATCAACATCAAATATTCTCACTTTGAAGAAATTGTCAAAGGCTTATACCACCCTCTCAAACTAAATTCCTACTGGTTGGGCTAGTCTATTCACATCAAGGTGGTCAATTGAAGCATTAGTAGTCACAAATGACTATTGCACAGATGAAAATTATTGCATTTGGACTCTATGTAAACAACTAATTTATAGTTAATGTAACCCTGGGTGGTCCTTGACCACTTATTTGTCACGTGTGACAACGCTGTTTTCATATATTGCCAAGCCCTGTTATGAGTTGTTTCTTCAGTGTGTGTTGAATTTTTAAAAGTAGGTTTTGTGTATGTAACGCGGTTCAACGTGCTGGGGTAGGAAGAAGGAGACAGGGTCGGCGAAACTGCAACTCGTACTGGTTTTATTACTCAAAATCATACAAAACAAAAAGGCTTTATCAGTCTCCCCACACCAATCACTGCAATCAGACACAGGTGTTCATCATCTGCACTTGACCCACTTACTCACCGCACAGCTCATTGACTCGTCTCTCACTACAGACGTCGCGAAAACCACGCCCCCCCCCATCACAGTGTATAATCAATTATTTACTTTAATTGTGGTTGTCTTCTTCTTCTAAATATTGTAAAGGTGTCCAAGCTTGAGGATTTGGGTGTGGAAACAGCCATTTTGTCATTTGACCGCCAAAAGTCCACATTAGAGGTGTTTGAACTGAGCAGCAAAGGAGCCACTGATTTCCTTGATTCAACGGAGACAGTGAACAACTTTGCACTGCATTTCAAAGGTATTGGTTATATAAAAATCCACAGAAATTGACTTTGGTCAAATAATAGTGCAAATATACATAATACAGTTTTATGAAATTATTGTTGTCTGTTGTTACATCTGTAGCCAACTCCTCACCCGCAACACCCAGTACCAGAGAACATGTCAGTGTTCTGGTAGGAAAAGTGCAAGATTTATTCAACCAAAAATATAGTAAGCATAAGTTCAAAAACTTTTAATACCTTCATGAATCCATGGCATTATCAAATGAATAAATTATCTAATGTGCCCATCAACCATTAGATTGACACCTTACCAAAATGTCTGTTTGCAGCCTGTACACTGGCTATCAACTAGAGGGGAGAGTCACAATTGTCCAACTGTGTAACATTGTGTAATGTGTGCATGCATGTGTGTGCCCGTGTATTTCAGAGGAGGCCGGAGGTACTGGGAGGCTCCCCTACCAGTCCCTGGTAAATCAGGGCTTGACAATTAAAGTAGCGGGACTGCCCGCAAGCCTTACCCTCAGGAAGCCTTCCTTTTATGGAAGGAACCAATTGGTCGAAATTTTAAAAACTGCAGAGGAGATTTCATTTGAAATAAGTAAGTGACATTACCATTACCAGTGTCTTTCTCCACTTGTGTTTTAGCAGACCATTTGGCTCTATGCAAAGTGGGGAAAATAGGTTAACTAAAGAATAATACAGGCCTACATGTAAGTCTTTGTATAGTTTTGGGGCATTGCATCTCTCTCTGTCCCTTCACCGCAACCGGTCAAGGCAGATGGCCGCCCACCCTGAGCCATGGTTCTGACTTATCTGCCTCTTAAAGGGTTCATTTGATGCGATTTCTTGTTTTTCTTTCTCTTTAGTGTGTTATGTAGCTGTTTGTGCATGTATAAGATCTGCAGCATTACAAAGATCAAAGTCTCAAACCTAAAGAGATATTCTTTGTATAAGTGAAGGCTCAGCCACACCTTCCTAAAACACTTCGTTCAAACACACCCCCACATCTCTACGTCAGTATGTGAGGGCAGAGTTCCATAACACCGCCCAAATGTATACGCAAAGAAGGCATAACTTTTATCTGCGCCGGCATGTCGTGGAGACGCTGTGTTTTTCGTTGCGAAAGCCCAACTACTTTGTTTGGCTTTCCAAAAGAGGACACAATTAGAAAACAGTGGCTAAGCTTTATTTACAACACTGTTCTAGAACAGTACAACCCAAATATTCGACTGTGTGCTGCGCTTTTTTCGGAGGACTGTTTCTAGCAACTGGGAGAGCTCAGACTACGTCTTTGTCGTTTCAATGATAACAAATGCAATACTGATACTTACCAATCTGATACATTCTGGTCCAGTCGCGCTGGCAACGTTGATCGATTAGCTTAGTTATCTGCATCATCCGGATCAGATTCCGGCTCTAATTGATAAGGTAGAACTGACATTATCATCTGTCAATATTGCTTTGCTTTGGGAGCTGATGTTCCATATATGGTAAGAAGCGTGATATTTCCATCAGGTGCGTAAGGTATTTGGGCCAATCACAATGCACTGGATTTCTGGCCAATCAAAGCACACCGTGCTTTTCAGAACGATGAGCTTTATACAAATTTGACATGTTTCAGAAAGGAGTGGCATAGAGGAGCAACAATAATGTACAGTATGTGTAAAATAATGGCTTTTTCTAACCTAAAACTGCATAAACGCATTGCATTAAACCAAATAGACAAAATAATATTATTTTGGAACCATCATATGACACCTTTATAAAGAAGTTTTTCCTTGCCTCCGTAACCTACAGTAGTGCTTGTTCATGGTGGGAATTGTTGGGTATTTGTTAACAATATTATAAAGAGTATGGTCTAGACCTACTCTGTTTGTAAAGTGCTGTGAGAGAACTTTTGTTATGAATTGGCGCTATATAAATAAAATTTAATTGAAACAGATTCAGGTTATAGTTTCTGTAAGTGTCTTTGACAGTTTGTAAGGGATGTGACACTATTTCTCAGTTTCGTCATTATCCTGAATATCCTATTGATGTTTAGTTAAATATGACTAATGACTGTGGCCCTTGGCAATGGTTTTCATCTTTTTCATGCTCATCAAACTATTCACTAATTAAATTCTATGTATATAATTCCTTCGAATTACATTCCCTTATTGATATAATCACTGCTGTGTGATTCATTATTTTTCTCCAGTACTATTGCAGGAAGGCCAATTATTTGTTAAGCTCATGCTACATAAGGGTTTTTTCTTACTTTCTTTTTTCTCTCTAAAAATATAAATCAGATGCAGCACTATCCAACCCCACTGACTTGGGAGAGGGGATGTCAGAGCACATGGATGCAGAAGGTACGCTGAGTTGTTTTTATTTTATCTTTAAATAAATATATTACATTGAACTTAAGAAGCATAGTTAACTAGATATGTAACTGTGGTCATTACACAGCACATTTGACTACTGTATACATTATTGAAATAATACAATTAATCAAAAGATGAAATTTTCACCTTTGTGTGATGATTTAATCTTTTCAAATCAACAGACACAGCGGATGGCATCCAGACGAAGTCGGTGGAGGAAATTTTAGAGGCCATGTGTGAAAATGGTATTTCATGTAATCATAATACATTTTTACCAAATGTTACAAATCAGTTTTGGGTATTGCTTAAGTTCAAGCTTAATTAAAACTACTGTTATGATAAGTCATCCATTGACATTTGACACAAAGAGAAAAGCTCACTTGTTTGAAAATTACAATTTATGGATACAATATTTATCCAGGTGACATTAAACAGCATATATAAGGTTGGTATACTGATAATTTTACATTTTGAATTGGCTGTTGAGATTTAGATGCAAATAATGGAACTGTCTTTTTTTTAATCAATGATTTACTAATTAACTATTGACAGTATAAATGCTAACAATTTGAAATATGAATTTGTAATTAAGATTAAAAATTTGTATTTAGAAAGTATTATTGTGTTTTGTTTTATGTACTTTAGGTGCACAGCAGATGGAAGAGTCCTCAGAAACAGCCACTACTGTAGCCATCGTGATGACTGCAGATAAAGGTATCTTTCCACATTGTGGTTATTTTTATATAACAGGGGAAGTGACTGTTATACCATATACACTACCAGTCAAAAGTTTTAGATCGGTAAGATTTTTTATGTTTTTAAAAGAAGTCTCTTCTGCTCACCAAGGCTGCAATTATTTGATAAAAAATACAAAAAAAAACAGTAATATTGTGAAATATTAGTACAATTTAAAACAGCGGTTTTCTATGTGAATATATAGTGAAGTGTAATTTATTCCTGTGATCAAAGCTGAATTTACAGCATCATTACTCCAGTCTTCAGTGTCACATTTTTTAAATTATTATAATAGGAAATTATTATAATATGATGCTCAAGAAACATTTATGATTATTATCCATGTTGAAAACAGTTTTTTACATTTTTATTTCAGGATTCTTTGATGAATAGAAAGTTCAAAAGAACAGCATTGATCTGAAATCTAAAGCTTTTGTAACATTAATCACTACCATTCAAAAGTTTGGGGTCAGTAAGAATTATTTTTTTATTTTTGGGGGAAAGAAATTAGAAAATACTTTTATTCATCAAGGATGAGTTAAATTAATCAAAAGTTATACAGTAAAGACATTTATAATGTTAGAAAAGATTATATTTTAAATAAATGCTGTTCTTTTGAACTTTCTATTCATCAAAGAATCCTGAAATAAAAATGTAAAAAACTGTTTTCAACATGGATAATAATCATAAATGTTTCTTGAGCATCATATTATATTTATTTAATATTATAATAATTAAAAAAATGTGACACTGAAGACTGGAGTAATTATGCTGTGAATTCAGCTTTGATCACAGGAATAAATTACACTTCACTATATATTCACATAGAAAACCGCTGTTTTAAATTGTAATAATATTTCACAATATTACTGTTTTTTTTTGTATTTTTTATCAAATAATTGCAGCCTTGGTGAGCAGAAGAGACTTCATTTAAAAACATAAAAAATCTTACCGATCTAAAACTTTTGACCGGTAGTGTATATTGCCTTAACAAGTTACAAAATAACAAAATATAACAAATGAGCTCTTCCTCATAGTGGACCTGGCCAAGATAGCAGCAGCCTGGATAAAAACAGGCAGTTTCAACAGATTACAATACTACAATAAGAACAGATTAGAAGCATAGACTAAAACATTTTAAAAGGGGTAAAAAAACATTAGACAGTGACAAACTGTGACAAATTAGCCTCCAATCCTTTCATTTAGGATATAACAGCATTTAACTAGATTCACTTTTAAGTCTTTCAAGGGGCAGATTCTAGGCAGAACGTGCAGAATACATACAGCGTTTTCCCAATCTCTGTTACGTATAAAAACATCTCGAGAGTGCAAAGGGTGTTGTCCAGTACATTTCTTTACAATACAAACACAAAGAAAGGAGGTAAGAACACCAGCAATTGCTTTTTAAATGATAATGTACCCGTGTACAAGCCTACGGGTGGCTACAGCAGGCCGACGTACGACTACGAGTTATGGCCTTACCCAGAGTTTTCCTTATTTCATGGTTATACTAAAGCCACTTTCTGAAATGGAAACCAGGAACTCTTCTTTCTTGACCTGCTTTTATCTAATGATTGAGCATCAGCAATATCTGAGATGAATTGATGTGCAATACTCACATTTGCATTTGGCAACAGTTACAAATGAATAAGCTGCCTTTTATATGTTGCTTTGAATATGGTGATGAGTATTTCATCTAACTGGCTTGACTTCCAAAATATTTGTGTTTTTCCTTTAGTAGATGGAGACAATGTGTGCCATGTCTGCCGTGTCCATTTTGATGACAAGAAGAAGAACGCAAGAAAGAAGTGGCGTTCATGGTCACAGTGCACAGTGTGTCAATCATGGTCACACACTGCATGTGGTTTTAAAAAGAACACGTGCCTTCACTGCCAGTGTCAAAACACCATGCAAACACCCTGAACCTATGCTATTTACTGCATTCCAAAATGTATCTTGTTACTTTGAGTTGTTTTTACTGTGTTGACAGCCCCCAACCCATCCCTACAAATATACACACACACTCACATAATACATACACACATACATACATGCACGTTTTAAAATGTATTAAGTCCCTTTCACCTTTTCATTAAAATATACTTGATGAACCTTGCTCCAAATTTATTGTAATGGTTACACTTCACTTATAAGAAGAAAACTGATATTTTTGTTGTTTTCATTCACCCCAATTTTTATTTATTGTTGTCGTTTCTTGGCACCATCAATGTGGTCCCTTTTAAACTGGGCCATGTGGGGATCAATAAAGTTATATTGTACTGAATTGAGTCTACGTGTTTTTTTTATATATAAATCTGTTTCATCATTGGTTCAGTAGGGCCGGGTTTTAGCAAGGACCTCACCATAATACAATTTTAATTTTTTTTATTTAAATATGATGGTTGCTATGGATGCTGCTATCACTGAAGCCACCTAGTTCGCATGACGTAGTTTCCCTCGTAAGTATTTTCACACTCAACGTGTTATGCTTTTATTTTAATGATTAACATTTAAGATAAAAATGTGAAGGGTATCATTTTATCTGTGTTAAGGATATTAATTGTTTATCATTGGATTCTGAGAAATAAAGTTTATTGTCAGATTATGCAAGGGAGTTCCAGGTAACACTTTATTTTACGGTGTCCTTGTTACATATGTTACATGTACTTACTGTAGTAATTATGCATAATTACATGCAACTAACCCTCAACCAAACCCTAATCCTACCCTATCCCTATAGTAAGTACATGTAGTTACTTAATATTACTCTGTACTTAAATATATAATTACACTGTAACAAGGACACCTTAAAATAAAGTGTAACCGAGTTCCACTTCTGTTTAGAGTTGTCTGCCATGGATAGACTACATTTCAATTCAAAGTACTGCCGGTCACTATGATATTATATTTTAGTCACAAATATCAATTATTTGAACACATAACCAACCATTTCTTTTAAAAAAAAACACTTTCTTGAGGTGAATACAAAAAAAATAATTGACATGCTTTTAAATTTGCCTTTTAAATGGCACATGATTTTGGTAACATGGACTGAGAAAACATGCACCCATCTTCTGCTTGGAAACTTGGTAATAACTTAAGTTGCCTGAGAGTGACCAATACACATTTTGAATAGTTAAATATGTGTAGTATTAGATTCTGTTGAAAAAAGATGCTTAATTTTGAAGAGATACAGCAAGCAAATGTTACCTATTGGGTGGAAGGGCCAATGTATAATGTAGGCTACTCTTGTATTTGACTACCAATAGGCCTAATAATAGTCTACAAGTAGCCTAAGAGGAGATGACTACCCATCATGTTGACGATGGTCTTATTCATTAATGGTATTTAACCATCATAAAAGCATTAACATAAATAGATAGCCTATGTATATAAGCCATGTGTGTCCCAAACCCAAACATAAATGCAGTGTGTGTCTGTATACCAGATATTCCTCATGTTGTGGGGTTGTAAATCTGTTTACAGAGTCAGAAACAAACAAACAAACAAACAAACAAACAAACAAACAAACAAAAAGCTTCATTATAGGCTACTCCTATTGAGCCTTCAAAGTGCTCTCTAAAACTACACCAGGGATGGCTTGTGTACGTGAAATGAGAAAATTAAAACTTTGTTGTAGAGCTAAACCAATACATCGTTAGAAAAGTCTTGACCTAGAGAGTAACATATGAAAGTATTGAGATTCTACATGGCCCCTGTTTTGAAATACTGACCTTTGAAACATCACCTTGGTGCATGTTTGAAGGCTTATAATTAAGCAATAAAAGGGGCTATCGACATGGGACCAACTGTTATAGAGAGCTCTTGTCCTTAGTTATCATGTGAATATAATCAACAATTTGGAACAATGTCAACTATGGTTAAAAATAATTTTAACCTATTTAAAAATGTAAAAATTATTTTAATTTAAAATCTGATTACATAGATGTGTTTACAATCCCCCTAAACCCCTCACTGTACTCTCAACTAACTATTTACAACCTCCAATTCTAATAAAAACACTAATATTTTAAAAACTACAATTCCCTGTAGCTACACAATGCAGCTTGATACGAATCAGCACTGCAGTTGTAGTTTTTCTGGTTTGCAAAGTAGGGTTGTAAATTAGGGTTGTAAAAAGATATATCTACTGAATATATCTAATATATAGTACAGCCAAACTATTAATTAAACTGTATCTAGATGATCTACGTTAAGAAAATGTAAATATGTTGATTTATTTAAGATATGTTAGCCGAAACAGGAGAACCCGTAAACCCCGCCCACAACACAATGCACTTCCGTGTTTCTCAGCATCGAAGGAGTATTTGTTAAAAGTGTTAACCTTAACATGAACATATCGTATTGTTGAGTTATCAAGTTGTGGTTTTTCTGTGGACAAATGTTGAATTTATTATTTTTAAAAAGTGTCTGTGAATAAAATAATTTCGTCATGCAAGCTGCGTGGTTTCAGCTATAGCAGCGTCAATAGCAACCACCATAGCAACTAAATGCAAGATAAAACTAAATGTAATGTACATTCACTGAACGAAGAATATGAAAATAAAATGAAAGCAGTCAAATGGAGGAAGAAGAAAAGAACCTACTGTACAGTTATGTAAGAAGAACCTACTCTATTGTTGCCTATGTGGAACACTGTCTGGTGGATTATGACTGTAAAATCATTTACATTTATTGTCATTTATTAAGTAAATTACTTTTTATTGAATTTATGTGTGCTATGAATTAGTGCTATGACAATGGTTGAAAACATGGCTATAACTCATTATGAAAATTGTAAAAATACAGCAGCCGCACACTCAAACAGTGTGCAAGATGAATTTATTAGCAAACTTTCGGTCTTGCGACCTTCTTCAGGCATGAAGAAGCCTGAAGAAGGTCGCAAGACCGAAAGCTTGCTAATAAATTGATCTTGCACAGTGTTTGAGTGTGCGGCTGCTGTATTTTTACAAATTTCTATGATGATTTAATGTAGCAACACCTCTCTACAAGACTTTTTTTGACGGATGAGTGGTGGTTTTCTATTTTTTTTTTTTATAACTCATTATGAGAAAGGTGTATTGTAGAGTCAATACACATGTATGTTCCCTTTTAGTTTTACAAACTTATAGTTGATTCAGAGGATTCAAGATTTGATACTTTATTGTCATTTCATCTCAGTCGAAGGGGATTTGGTTTGGTGAGCTCACTAAAAAGAAAACAAACTCTCACACATGACCACATTTGTACATTACAATAAATAAAGTAATATCACAATATGGTAAACACACAATTTTGTACTCACATACTAGTGGCGATATGTGCTTAAATACAGTACCTAAGCTTTAAAATAGATCAGACCTAGTAAAACAACATGTCTTTGTGAGCTTTGTAAATACAGGCCCTGTTCTGTCAAACCAGTGCTTACATTACTAGTCATCACGGTCATCCTCAGAGTCATCCTCATTATCATCATTATCACCATCATTGTATACTAGTGTCTGTATGCTTGACATGGGGAGGGCCTGACACAAGTAGGGGTTGTCTACAGGAACAATGTCTGGTACATGTGGGTGAAACATCACAGTGGCTTGATATCGTTTTCTTTCCAGCTGATGGAGACGTTGGGTGAGAGCAGCTTTTGCACCAGGCTGATCTGCGTCTTTGATGGCAGAGCACAGAAAGGCATGCTGCTGATGGAGGTGTTCAGTTACAGTTCTCATTTCCTGGTAAAGCATGCGCTTTTCCTCAGCTGCCCGCGTCTTCATATTTAAGGCATCAATCCCTCGCCTTTTTAGACTCCTCGAAACATTATCTTCTTCAATCTGAAAGATACAAGAAATAAAAAATGCTACGTCATGTTACCAGGTGGTTTCAAAAATGATGGGCAGGTAGTTGTGGTTGGTAAGTGGTTGTCAGATTGTTTCTTGAGTGTGACTGCTGTGTGGTTACTAGGGTTAGGTAATTATACTTACAGTGTCATCAAAGCAGAAGTAGACTTGCCAAGAGGGATCGCATGCTTCCTGAAAATCAATTATTGTAGGGAAGATGCTCATCTGCGGTGGCCACTGAATGTGGTTGTATTCTTTTATTGCCTGTCTCAGTCTCTTGTTGGAGCTGGCAATCTGCTTGGAAAGTCTAATGGCAATGCCCTGCCCATCTGTAGCAAAATTAGGAAACACGCATGCAGAGAAATTAATTTATTAGTTTGTATTATGGTCCTTTTCAAAGTTGAACTTAATATCTTAATGTATCTACGTATCCACAGCACTTTACCTGGATATTTTCTTTTCAGATGGAGGAGGACTGTTCTCTCCCTTGATTCGGTTCTAGCTTTGAAGATTAGTTGCCCTCTACGCTCACAGTCAACATCTTTAAGGGTAGACTGGAAGTCTGAATCAGATTCTTGCCATCTTCTCCCAATCCGGTGTTTTTTCTCTATGTTCAGCAGAGAGTCCTCAATTCTACAATGGTCAGAAAATAAATCTTATTAATTGTAATTTACACACTTGCTCAGAGTACTGCTTGCTTGTTACTTGCTTACTCTGTTTCACACTCCATGTACGACTCACGAGTCCCAGATCTATACATAAAAATATAAAAAAACACAGCACAAAAATTCATTAGGTACCAAGCAGAAAGCATTACTGTGGTACACCCCTGACCAAAGAGTGTATACGTTATAAGGGAGGCCTTGGTGATAATTGATTACTAATCACACCATATTCAATTACTGCAGTATTATAGCAACTCTTAATTTATAACCATTGTAACGGTTTCCTTCAAAACTATGCTGTTACTGTAATCACACCTACTTCCATGTTGAAGCACATCTACAGGGCACTTAAAGACAGTTGTAAGTACCATATAGTCTTACACAAACACATTAAACTCTTACTTGAACTTGTAGAACAGAATCAACTGGATGATGTAGTCCCTTTTCCATCTACACACAGTGTCTGAAGAACAGATAAAGACATTAGTACTGCTCTAATAAATTGTTTCATTTCATGTGACTTCACATAGCTTACAGGACTGTATTTCATTACTGTACACGGAAAGGTAAGTATAACATATTTGCAATATTCTTTGCTAATGATATGCATGACCTTCATACAGTGTTCAAGACATTCACGCATTCACTTCAGTTGCTTACTTATTGGTCTCTGTTTCTGCTGGGCTAGCTCCATCTCCCTTTTTTTCCATTTCTCCATGTCTCCCTCAGAAACCAACACTAGACAACAAAAATAACAGAAAACAAGACAACATCAATACTACATACTCCATGCAAAATACGCTTGTAAACAATCTAAAATTCTCCGGTTTACAACTATTGTTACCTGCTTCTTATGTGCATTGTTTACCTGGTGCCTCACTGATGACAGATGAGATATCTTCTTGAGCGAGAATTGATATTTTCTCTGCTCTGTCTAGTCTTTGCAGGAGCTGCATCTCTGCAAATACAGTTTAATTTACTTATGGTGACCAATTTGTGAGTGATCAGCTTCACTCCAGAAAATATAAAATGTATAAACAGTGAACCACCAGCACAGAATTTTGACAGGTTATGCAGCAGTGGACAAACCTAGGTCAGTTGATTTCCTCCGTCCATAATGCAAAAGGGCATCAGTCAACAGGTCAAGACGGTGAGATGGAGTCATCTCCTTTGTGACTCTGGCAAATCTTCGGAGAAAAGACCACAGCCTTTCCATTCCTTCCCCGTCTGTGAGCCCAAACCCATCGAGTCGCCTAGTGCTGTACTTGATCTGTGATTAAAGCAAAGTGGTAGAATATCACAGACGCTGACACTAAGCATGATCCTACTTCAGTGTAAACTGCTTATAGTGATCACGGTTACAGTGATCAACCACTTATATGGATTCAAAAGCTTGGGACAGAATCATTCCTGTAGAAATGCTGTGTAAATAATTTGTTTATAGTAATCAAGTAGTCCGCTTAGCATGTTCATATTGTGTGTGTGTACATACGCTTGCTGTGCGCAGTTGCGCGCCATGTGATGTTTTCCTCTACTCACACTGCTGTGGTCTATGGAGTTATTTTGCCCTCCTGTTCCTGCTCTGCTGACTTTTTGGGGACTTTTATGGTGCATAATTATCGTCCCAGCTCTCACAGCAGCAGCTAGGTCTACTGCATGTTACGTGAGTGAAGTGTAATGCTTTCACCTTGACCATTCAGACAGGGCTTGGAGCAGGAGAGGGCCTAGGTGTAGCTTATATTATTTTATCTGTAAAGGAACACTCCACCGTTTTTTTCATATCAAACTATGTTATTTCCTTAACTAAGACGAGTTGATACCTACCTCTCTCGTTTCAGTGTGTGCGCTCAATCGCTCTGGCGCGCGGCGCCATTCATTCATTAGGATCCAAACAGAGATGAAGTTAGAAGCGACCAAACACCTCCACGTTTCCCCTATTTAAATACAGTTACACGAGTAGTTACATGACCAAGTATGGTGACACAAAATAAAACGTGGAGGTGTTTGGTCGCTTCTAACTTCATCTCTGTTTGGATCCTAATGAATGAATGGCGCCGTGCGCCAGAGCGATTGAGCGCACACACTGAGATGAGAGAGGTACACTACCGGTCAAAAGTTTGGGGTCAATACGTTTTTTTTTTTTTTTTTTAAGAAATTAATACTTTTCTTCAGAAAGGACGTATTAAATTGATCAAAAGTGACAGAAAAGACATTTATAATAATGCAAAATATCTCTTTTTTAATTAAATGCTTTTCTCTTGAACTTTCAAAGAATCCTGAAAAAAATGAATCACGGTTTGCACAAAAATATGAAGCAGCAAAACTGTTTTCAACTGTGATAATAATCATAAATGTTTCTTGATCATCATATTATAGTGATTTCTGAAGGATCATGTGACACTGAAGACTGGAGTAATGATGCTGAAAATTCAGCTTTGATCACAGGAATAAATTACATTTTACTATATATTCACATAGAAAACAGCTGATTTACATTACAATAATATTTCACAATATTACAGTTTTGTCTGTATTTTTAATCAAATAAATGCAGCCTTGGTGAGCAGAAGAGACTTCTGTTAAACACATTAAAACTCTTACCGACCCCAAACTTTTGAACGGTAGTGTATGTATCAACTCGTCTTAGTTAAGGGAATAACAGTTTAATATGAAAAAATGCTGGAGTGTTCCTTTAAGTCAGAAAAAATAGTGAAGCTGTTCATGTTATTACTTTATATGCATGTAATAATTATACAAATTAGATAGTAATCTGCATAAAACATAAAGAAAACAAATTTGGTTATAACAATCATCCGCTTATAGTGATTTGGCCCAGACAGATGTGAGATAAGCGGTTTCCACAGTATTGTCCAACAGTGCATCTCTGAAACAAGTTTAGACAAACACCAGTTGGAAAAAATGCCAGAATAAAGATTACTTTTAGGCACATCTACTTAATTTCAGCTGTGCAGTTGATAGACAGGAAAATGGAGGGCAAACAGGGAGTGAATGATGTGTGACACAGGTCCTGATGTCTCTATAAAGTCAATTAATTACCTGGCAGGACAATTTGTGTCCATAAACGTGAAATGTTGGTACGGCCAAGGAGATGTTGTGTGGTATGCCCTCCCCTGATTTCTGATTGAACACAGTATGGCATAATTTTAAGTAAATGTGTCAAGGTCTTTTCTCAAAACAACAATTCAGTTTTACACAAAAAAGTACTTACATGCAAATGTGAGGCAACAACACAGGCAATGTCATAGACTACTCGCAGGTGTATGTTCTTGTCCTCACATCTTCGAAGTAGCTCATCGATGACATACAGGGGATAGGCTAATCTATTTCAACACAAATTTGAATAAGGACACTTTATACTGAGGAAAAGTAAAAATTAATTATACAATCTCCAGCATAGTGAAGATTATAGAATGGTGGTAAAGTTCAACTTTTGTAATGTTTTGGAATATACGTTCCATAAGGTTCATATTTGGTGACTGGAAAATTTTGAATTAAAATATGCCTTATTATATGAATAGGTAGAATCAAACAGGGGAATTATCATTCTGGAACACTGGGTCAATAGTTAGAGATGTCACTACTGTGGCATATACTTACCGTTCTCCTTGGCTCATGTTGACAAACATTAGGGGCATTTCATGACGACAAGAGGCTCCAAACACTCCTGTAACATCAAGTTTCTTTGCTTGTTTTTGTGACCTCAGCACGTTGCCAGCCTTGAAGTTACTGCAGTCCTAAAGATTTAAGGAAAACATAGATTTATGGGAGGAATAATGATTAATTAAATATTTCATGGACTCAGTCCATGAAATTCTGCAACTAAGACTAACCTCGTGAGGCTTTGAGCTGTCAAGATGTGATAGCAGGTATTCCTCTACATCCTTTTCATTAACAAACATGCGGGTTCCGTGTAATGGCTCAACCGCACTTGTACCTGAGCTTTGCTTCCTCACAAGGCCAAAGTTGCCATCCAATGTCACAATCATATCCCCATCCGCCTGGAAAACAAACACTTACAGTAATCCTGGTTTGTATCTGCACCAGGTTTATACATTTATACTAATACTATTTTATTATAATATTTTCATACTTTATACAAGAATTAACTAAGTTTTCAGATATCAATTCAATGCCATTAGGTCATGGAAAATGCAATCAGGTTAATCAAACAAGGACCACGTTGGAACTAGAACCAACCTTTGGGCATGCTGGGCATATGGTCCCATCATCTAATTGTGGGCAAATATCTACCAAACTTCTTTGTCGGAAGTGGTGATGCCTAAAATGGGATATGGATTCTCCCACCAGGGCTCTGTAGAGTGTGTTAACCTAGGGTATAAGCAGCAGTCAGTGAAAACATTACTGTTTCGTATACTTACATCTGGTGATGGTGGTTCACTCAGTTGTTATTTGATAGAAAACTTTTAAGAATACTTTTGCATGCAAATGTACAATACTAGATGGTTCCATAAAAGTTTACTTTAAGTTGTGATTATTAATGATGCAGTACAATCAAGGAAGAATGTGTAATTTTCACAACCATATGGAATCAGTCTTCCATGAAAGTACAGTAACTGAAATTTTCACTTCACAGGCAAGACTTTAAACTGACCTCTGCAAGTGTGAGGTTATTTTTCCAGCGCAGGGTGTTGCAAAAACCCTCAACAGAAACCTGACACTCCAGTGACAGACAAACAAAAAGCTCTAGCAGAGGAATGGAGAAGGCTGTCTGGGGCTTGTCGGCTGTTGCCGGCCAGAGACCATACCTGAGCAGAGTGCAGGTTTCTGGTTCACATGCACACATATTGACTGTGACGGTGCAGAGCCGTCCTGCCAAATAAAAAGAGGGAAATATATATATATAAAAAAAAAACATAACCAAGTACTACTATAGAGACTACCATACCAGCATAGACTAAATCACTTGAGTGTGTCACCTATAACACCAATCAGCAAACTACTTTTTTTTTTTTTTTTTTTACAAAATTGTATCACAAATTTGATTAATTCCTTATAGGAAATCATTACTACACATGTAATAGAACCGAATTCCTTAACCTGTCAAGAAAATTAAATACATTAAGATTCTGTATCATGTAAAATGACAAACCTGTGCTGACAATAACCTTCATGTCCTTTGTGTACACAGCATGGGTGCTATGGCCTTCAGGTACATATAGGAATAACCCCAGGGAGGATGGCTCATAGTAGACATTCTGTAGGAAAGATTGATAGCTCTAACAATCTTTTTAAAACTACAAACTTGTGACACTAACAGTTGATACTACATAATGCTAGAACAATTTGAAGTATCTAATAAATTTGTTGAAATTACTGTGAGTTTGTTGCCTGTATGTATGACTGCATGCTATTGTTCTTACATTCCACTTATCAGGAAGATGCAGTGAATTTCTGTGAGTCCTCTTCAGACAACCCTCACAAAACACTGCAGAGGTGCTGCACTCAATGCACCTGTAATCAGCATGTTCTAGGCAGACAACACACTGGGTAGCGATTGGTGCTGAACATTCAAACGACACCTTAAGCATGTCATCCTTGACTGCATCCCAGGCATGAAGCTCTCTCTTCTTTGCCTTACTGTATGCACTCTCAGAACATGAACTACAGCTCGGTGCCACATCATCAGGTTCAGCCTGTTGAGATGTAATAGTCGGGTCGGTCTGTTTGGAGTTGGGCTGGGGAAGACCTTGACTAAGGTAAGAAACCTTTGCAGGGCCAACGATACACCTCCTCACCACCTTAATCTTAACACTCCTGGAACGTGTGGTCTTAACTGTTTTTCCCATATCTGAAATCAAAATATTTGGCAATTATTACATAAAGCAAAGTGCAACCTGTACTTCTTATCACAGCCTAAAAGACAGAAACACATCAGTGACCGTGAAGATGGGATGCAGATAAGGGATATGCATTTGGTGCCATATAATGTCAATAGGAGTAAGGTTAGGCCTATGATGGCTTCAGTGAAGCATTAACGAGCATACAATATTATGCAATAGGCTGCCTTACAGTGTGGAAAAAGTAATTTTTACATGCTAACTTTGCGTTTAAGTAGAAACTAAATTTCCCCATTAGCTTCATACGTAAAAACATGCTTATTAGCAACGTTAATGCTCACATAAAGCAAGTAAGTTAACGTAATGATAGGCTAATAACGTGACGTAATAGGGCCTAACGTTAGCCTAGATAACGTTTACAAAATAATCGCAATACGCTTATCTCATGTCAACAATCATGTCACGCAACATTAAAACACATTTTATGTATTGTTTTCCATTATTGACTAATTAATTACCGTTTAAATGCTCGGGTTTTATCATTTAAATGTTCTTAACGAAAATATCAAGCGCGATCGAAATATCGCAATACGGTTATCTCATGTCAACACTCATGTCACGCAACATTAAAACACATTTTATGTATTGTTTTCCCTTATTGACTAATTAATTACCGTTTAAATACTCGGGTTTTATCATTTAAATGTTCTTACCTGAAAATATCAAGCGCGAAATATTGCAACGTTGCTGCGTCATTCAGTAGACTTCCGAGCTGGATTCCTCTGGGATTGGATCAGGAGTCTTCTCTTGTATTTGATGGTGATTAGCCATGTGGATGGATGATAACAGCCTTCTGAGCCTACCAGTAGGCGCAGCAGGCCCCTACTGGCCCATATTTATGAGCTGATAACCACTGATAACGCCCATTCAATCGAGTGATAACATTCGAAGCGGGTGTTCAACTTGTGTTTGCTGTAAAAAGTTGAGGTTTCGTTTCTGAACGGGGTTTTGTCATTGTGTAATAAAATATACCTTTGGGTTGTCGGTCTGTTGAATGTCTCTGTGTCTTATGCCGCGTTCCAGGCAACCTGTAACCCGTGTTTTTCCAACCTTATACCCGTGAAAGTGCACTGGAACGGCAGTCAAACCCGTGACTTCCCACCCGTGAACTAGATCGCTGTACAGCAGGTACGAGCTCTGACGTCACATAGCCCGCGAAACCATACAAAACAACAATGGCAGCCCCTACGGATGCAGTGTTTCTGCAGGCGGTACACGTGAGAATACACTTTAGGACAATATAATGTTGCAGTCAAATTAATAATAATATAATAATAATGATAATAATACCAAATACATTTCCAAATATACAAATAAAGTCAAATAAAAGGTATAACAGCTTATCTTGCCTTATGCGCCGTTTTTCCTCCTCCGTTTCCCTCAAATAAACAAGGAGTAAGCACCTTTGGCGACAGAAATTATCACAAATGCGCATTCGGTTTGTTTACATCTAGCTACCACAATTCCTTGCGCTCAGGTAGTTTGGCGTGACTGGCCTGGAACCCTCCAAAGTCGTGAGTCGTGGTTTGAAGTCGTGATTTACGTGCTCAAAAACCTGCCTGGAACGCAGCATAAATCCAACAGTTAGGATTAGTATGTACTCATGCATGCTCTTCAGGCTTTCCCAATATCCACAAACTCGTTTAAATGACAAAAACAAGCACCAAGACATACTGTACCTGTGTGCAAAATGGTTAACATGTACACACGAAGTGTGAAAACAGGAGGAAGACATTTCTCTATTTAAAGCATCTCTGACATTTTAGGAGGCAGTATTTGAGTCATGACAAACAGCATCAGCTACATTTCAAAGTACTAAACAGCCTAGAGACTTGAGAGTACTGATTAAAATGAAGACCTTCCATGTGCTGTGGATGTGGATCTTTTTGTCAGGTCAGTTTTTGTTTGATATTTTGACTTTTGTTCTACAGTACGGTCATTTAAAATGTATTACATGCACAGTTCTAAGTTTAAACTCGTTGCAAATCACTGTTGTCTTTCAGAGTAAGTGCACTAGTTCAACTCTAGTCCAACGTGCACATATTTAGTACTATACATGCTAAACAGATCACATCATCTAGGTCTGTTAATCCAAAAACTGAACTGCCATCACATAAAAAAATTTTTTTTCTTTAAATAAAATAAAAATATTGCTTTAGTTTGACCAAAATCAAACTTTTAAAGGGCATGTAAACAATTTATCATATTAACATGAATGCTCCAACTTAAAATACTGATCTGGAATCAGCTTTTCAACAAATTCTGAACATTCTCACTAACTACGAACTACGAAAGCAATCTCTGTATTCAAGGGTAATGAACTTAGAAACAGAGGAAGTAGCTGTTATTCTGTCGAAGTCTGATAAATATATTTATATATATATCCACCTCCCACCCTCCACATTCAAGAGCGCAGGGGTTTGCTGTGGACAGTGAAAGTGGGAGAAATAGGTTTACTAATAATGATGTATATTTCACACTAACTAAAGTTGAAAAAATATTCTGTTCTTTAAAAGTGTATGAATTAAATGCATATGAAATAATACGCTACTATTGAATAGACTTTGGGGGAGTTTATCTATTGAGAATCTATTCTGGCGAATTATTCTGAGAACTGAGAACTGAACTGTCTTCTGAGAACCGCCCCCAAAGACTTTTCAAAAGAAGATTGTTTATAGACCTCTAAGCGTGGAAGAAACAACCATTATATTCTAACGTGTGCCTCATTATATTCTATTATATCAAAGTAAAAAAATCAATAGATAGCTGTTATTCTTTCGGAGTCTGGAGTGTCTCTAAAGTGCATAAAGACTGAGCATATATTTGACTAGAACATTAGTATGTGCTTTGCTTCGTTTGTCTCTCCTCATTGCATAATGCAATAAATCACAACAAATCTGAACATATTTGTGATTTAATGTATATAGATTTGTGAAACAGGCCTGTCTGTGTTTAAGCCCTGTATGTGAAAGCAGGCCCTAGCTACCTTAAACTGATAGTTTTTTTTTACACTGTTATAGTTTATTATATTGTCATCTTTTTCGGTTTTTTTCATATATATATATATATATATATGTGTGTGTGTGTGTTTATATAAAAAAATGTCAACAGCCCAAACATACATACAGGCCTATAGAATGGTCTGTAAACAAATTTATGGAAAAAAACTATAAATAATACATTTTATTTGCTTTAAGGCAAGCGTTACAATTGGACATCGTTCAGTCTAAAGCCGGTGCTGGATAAACAGTGTGCGACAGTAGGCTGTGGTCGGCTAAATTATTTATGACAACGGTAATGGACATTTGCGCTTCTAACCTGTAGGGGGACTGTATAGGAAAAGTTCTTTAGTGTTGCTTTAAATGCAGCTAGTGTCCTGCTTCTCATTGCATGTAGGCCTATCGGGATAAATACCATATCATACGATATATGGGCATGACCTCGATAAATATTTGGTCACACGATATATAGCTAATTATGTTAACATGATAATGAATGTATCTGTCATCTCGTCTGCTCTCTGTGTCAGAGGCAAAAGTGGGGCTTAGGCAGCTCCTCCACACACACAGAGCGAACACGACGATAGGTGAAGAAAAGGCGTTACACAAGGCGTTTTCCTGACAACTATAGACAGTCCACAGTTTGGGCCGTTCAGTGGCATAAAATGGTTTTAAAATGACAATAATTTCATTTGTTGCAATTATTTCTGGGACAATATTTCGCTTAATAAAAAATATGTTATCGTAACAAGCCTAATTTCATGTTGTGGCTGGTTAGGACAACAACTCAAGGGAAATCAACACAGTGAACACGAAAACACAGAGGAATTCCACATCCTCTTTTTACTTTGATGGCAACAGAACTGGAGATGACATGAACAAAACCTCATGATGTTCTCCAGTAGGATCATAGATGCTCCAAAAAGCTTCACTGGAAGAAAATGTTACCATTTGTACAAAGTTTCACATGAATGACACTCATTTACCAACATTCTATTAGTCACCAAAAAATACTGCAAAATCAGAAATTTTTCTTAATAATTTTACATAACATTTCCTTGTTTCACAATCTTAAAAATTCAAAAACTTAAGTCTTCAACTTATATTAGATATTTAAACCCATGTTTTCCATGTAGACTAGTAGTACATAGTCCCTTGCTTCTGTCAAAATGATTGATGTTTTTTTAATTAATGATGATTGATGGGTTGACCGCTTGACCTTGCCCCTCCCCTTGCGCTGACCCAGTGGTGACCTTGCCCTTTCGATGACCTTGTCATCTTTGACCATTGATATGATGGGAGTCATGAGGGTTTATTTTTTAACTTTGCACCGGATCCCCCTCCCACCCTCCACATTCCAGAGCGCAGGGGATTGCTGTGGACAGTGAAAGTGGGAAAAATAGGTTAACTAATAATTATGTATATTTCACACTAACTAAAATTGAAAAAATTGTATGTGCTTTAAAAGTGTATAAATTAATTGCGTATGAAATAAAAAGCTACTTCTGAATAGCCGTTGGGGGCATTTATCAATGCGTGATTGATGCTTCCAAAAACTGTTCTGGTGAGTCTTCTGAGAACCGCCCCCAAAGACTTTTCAAAAGAAGATTGTTTATAGACCTCTAAGCGTGGAAGAAACAACCATTATATTCTAATGCTTGCCTCATTATATTCCATTATATCAAAGTAAAAAAATGTAATAGATACCATTATACTCACGAGGGAATAGACATTAGCCAATTAGTCAACGGTCAAAGGTGACAAGGTCATCGAAAGGGCAAGGTCACCACTTGGGCAAGGCCAGCGCAAGGGGAGGGGCAAGGTCAAGAGGTCAACCCATCAATCACAATTAATTAATACCCCATCAATCATTTTGATAGAAGCAAGGGACTATATACTAGACTCTTAGATCACACAGTAGCCTATGTTAGATTTTATTTAGAAAACTAATGACATTTGATTTCATTTATCAGGATTTAGGTATTCAGCAACAGATGGAACTGAGTTACATGGATACAGTGGGAAACACATCATAATTTCGTGTTCTCATAAATTGGCTTCAAACAACATAAAGTATTTCTGCAGAGATCAATGTGAAGACAGAGATATTTTAGTTCAATCTGACCGATCACCCGAAGGGAGATACAAACTAGAGGATTCTGGGACAGGAACGTTCACCGTGACCATCACTGATCTACAGGAGTCCGACTCTGGGATTTACTGGTGTGGAGTGGATAGAGCTGTTCTAGACACATATCAGAAAGTCAATCTGACAGTATCTAAAGGTATCTTTTTGTTTTCATTTTAATGAAGTTGAAAAATCCTCATCGACATCTTAATATTTTACTCAAGCACGCAACAAATCAAACAGACACATTCTTAACACATTTAATTTTTTCTTACTTCCTCAGAATGGTATAACACTTGGTGACTTTTATGGCACTTGCTATGTAAATGCACACACACATACACACAAACACACACACAAAATTACCATGATTAGAAAAAGTTAAATGGTCCTAAAAAAATAGTCACACTTGTACTCCTTATGGTAAAAAATTAGCAGGGGGGGGGTTTAATCTAAAAATCAGCCATGTTGCAGAAAAAAAGCACACAGCATAGGGGGGTATTCCAGACACCGGCTTCCGTTAGGAGCAACCATGGAAGAATACACATATGGGATCCCCCAGGGTCGCACATATGGCACCCAACCTAAACCCGGTTCTCAAGGATTCAGTGTGATAAAGGCCTGGCGCCGGATGCTCCGCTATGTCCAGCCCCAAAGCGTGGTGGAGGACTCTACAGGTTTTTCACACTGGAGCAATATAGCGCACTATAGAACGCAGCAAGCTGACAGAGCAGGGCCTCTCAGTGCTTAAACCTGTTTAAGGTGAGAACACGGAAGGAGACCGGCTCTACACAAATAGGCTATAAAACCTAGCGAACGTGTTAGGTGTCGCCCAGCTTGCAGCTCTACAGTTATCAGTTAGTGAGGTGCCACGCACCAGCGCTCAGGAGGATGCAACGCCTGTCGTGGAGTCAGCATGCAACCTGTGTGTGTTTAGAAATGTTTTTTTTGAGGAGGTGGGGCAGTGCACTATAAGCCCCTGTGGCGCGGCCTAAGCTTTTGTCATTAATGGCATGTTTTCCTTTTATACTTTAAGTAGTTTTGAAACCATTACTTTTACACTTTTACTTGTGTAAAAAACTGGAGTTGATACTTCAACTTCTACAGAAGTCTTTTTAAACCCTAGTGTCTATGCTTCTACTTGAGTAGTGAATGTGAATCTGCAAAAATGTAATAATTATCACCATTGTGGTGACTTCAAATCAATTACAAATCAATTCAACAATAGTGGGATGGTTAAAGATAACTGTATCATGTGAATTCACAGTAAAAATAGAGCAGTAAATTACTGGGACGTCAGCATCATTTTTCTGTTGATTCACAGTAATTTGTAAGAAAATGACAACGCATGCATTCATTTAATAGTAAATTTGACTACATTCATTTATCGTAAAATAATCCTGTAAATTCCTGCCAATCTTTTACAGTGTACTTGAGTGCAACAACAAGTCAACGCACCTTTAATTTGAGGTCAATGCTCCTTTTATTGGAGGGAAATGATGATGCAGATGACGGTTATCCAAATGACTTTAATAATACAAAATGATCTTTCTATCTCTTTCTCAGCATCCTCGAACACTGCAGTATACATACAATATGCTGTCGGTGGTCCGGTCATAGCAGTGATCATATTTGTAGTTGGATTGGTCGGTGTTCATCAGTACAGGAAAGTAGTCAAGACATCAGCAAGTACAGGTACATAAATGAACAAGACATGTCTACTATCAGCATAATTTAAAACAACAGAAAGATTTGACCAATGTATTTTTAAAACCCTTCTTTGTTTTAATATTTCCATAGGCAGTGTGACGCGAATGAGAGATGAGAGAGCGAATGATGAGAATGACATTCATAGCACAGACAAGAGCACTCCGAAGAAACCTATCAACAGACCTAAAGAGAACCAAGTACATACAGTCTATGGGAATGTAGAGTTCAACATGGGCCAGTCACATGAACTCTATGCAAATCTCTGATCCTAGTATTAAAGGAGTCCATTTTTTTGTTTTTTGTTTTACAGTGTTCTGTACAAAGTCCTGTACAAAGGCCCACTTATAATGTTATCAAGATTTGTACATCACAAAACATCCTAATGTAGAAGTAAACCACTGTAAAAATGTACAGGATGTTTTTAATGACCTCTTATCAAAAGATCAAGGAACATTTGATTTCTCAATTCATGACCCCTTTAAGCAAGGATATTCAGACAACCAGTCAAAACCTTGATTTTGAATATAAGTTCAAAATCAAAGGTCCAAGTTATTCAGGAAGATAAAAAATAAGATGTTCATTAAAAAAAAAAAAAAAAAAAAAAGATGAATACATGCATGTAGGTGACAACTATTTGTAACTTCCTCATATGACCACAAGGGGTGTAAGGTTGGATTTTGTTAAACTCGTTTTATATAAATTTTGCTATCTTTTTGTTTATAGTTTGTATAATCATATTTTGCATGGCTATTCTAAAATATTTGTTCTTGTATCCGGGACAATGTCACCACTCTTAGACATCAGTTCAACTTCTATCAATATGCAAACATTGCCAATAATCCTATATTACCAGCTTCACTTATTACTAACCAGACTGACTTTATTTCTTTCACACGTCTACAGATGAGAACGTCTTATTGAGAATGAATAGAGGTTTAGATGTTGATGATTTATTGAACATGTTTGATCAGTGTTTGCTTTAGTTGGACAGTTTGACTCAGTTTTGACCAGTTTGTGGTCTTTGTAACAGTTTCCAAAACACATTAAAGTTGATTTAACACTGTTTTGATAGTTTCCTGCTTTCTGGGACCTGACCCTGGTCCTGCATAAAAGGGGAATGTCCTTTCAAACCAAAAGTTAATCAAAAGGAAGTAGTCAGGTTCTGGGTAGGAGTGTGTGGGTGTCTTGAAACCAGCGCACATGTGAGAATGTGAGTGCACAGGAGGGTACAGGGATACATGTTTTTTACTGCTTTCGATGGTATAAAAGAGCTCCCAACGTCAATATTAACGCTTAGAAAGCTCAAACTGGACTGAAACATCCATAATGGGATCCCTACTCAAAATGAAGTTCTTCAGTGTTCTCTGGCTCTGGATGTTTCTGTCAGGTAAGTTCTCAATCGATGTGCGATTGTCAGCCAATAAAGGCTATAAAGGCCGATCAGATGACGCAAACTTGCCAGACATTTTTTCTAAGCGCAGCTAAAATCGCTTAAATACACAGCAAAAAATCCAGTATTCAATTATTTCTCCTGGGAGTTTTTTTAAACAACTTTTAAGAAATCCTTTGGATTATATTGAAGATGCTGGATCTAATGATGTAGAATCACAAGGCTGCTGTGATCCATAAAGGTAAACCTAACTCAGAGATTAGGCAATAATTTAGCTCTGTGATTCAGGTCAAATGATGATTATGTACAAAACACACAACAGACAAAAAGCTGTTCTCTTTGCTTGTTTGGCTGTTACAACTCAGTTACAGCAGTCAAACAAAAAGTAATGTTAAGAAGTTAAGGGACAAAAGCCCAACTAAAGCAAACCCTGATCACCATAATGGCGACTTAAAATTTTGATTTTCTCCTTTGGTGATTGTGCTTGTAATCCGCAGATATCTTCAATAATTATCTCATTAACGTTACACTGCTTCAGTGTTCATTTAACACTCTTCTTTTAACACTTTTACACTCTTGAGTTATGTCTCAAAAAAACACCCACCAGAGTTAATTTAACACTGGGGGTTTTACTGTGTATAAAATATTACATTTAACACACAGAGAAAGGTCATAAATGTAAATATGTGTCAGATCTCTCTGAACAAATCATTTTTCCATCTATTATATCTGTTTGCATTTGTGCTGTAAATATAATACATTTACAGTAAATAAATGCAGTGGTTGTTAAGCAATCACACTTCCTATTATAATGTTGACAGAAAGTACAGTAATAGACAATAAGTGTAACAGTAGTGACATTTGCAATTGAATAACTGAAACTGAAAAGTCTCGAAGAGGAACTGATAGTAAAAATCATATTTTCCTTAAACAGAATTTAAGACTTCAACTACTGGTGGAATTTCTGGATATATCGGAAGACACGTCATCATTTCTTGTTCTCATAAATTGGCTTCAACCAACATAAAGTATTTCTGCAGGGATCCATGTGGTGACAGAGATATTTTAGTTAAATCTGACCGATCACATGAAGGGAGATTCAAACTAGAGGATTCTGGGACAGGAACGTTCACCGTGACCATCACTGATCTACAGGAGTCCGACTCTGGGACTTACTGGTGTGGAGTGGATAGAGCTGTTCTAGACACATATACGAAAGTCCATCTAACAGTATTTAAAGGTAATAAAGACAGGCAACATTATTATGCATTACATTACATTGTCAAGCTGTCAATGGCTCCCACATACTCAAATCTTATTCTTAATCCTAATTTTACCTGTGTGAGACAGCAATGAAGGTTTGCAGTATTACTGTTTGTTTCATATTAAATGGCTGAGAAAGCTATTTAGGCAACATAACTGTTCTTTAGGATGATCCCAGAAATCCAGATGTGTCTTTGACATTTCTCTAAAACTTCCAAACAGACAACACAAAGAACTTGGAAGAAGTGACTCATCTTAAAATTACGGAAACACAAACAAATCCATGGACAGGTGCTGAAATAAAACTGACTACACCAAGACACTCAGTTTCAACCACTAAGGACAGTCCACGCTCACTAACATCAACAGGTAGACAAACATTTTAATGCATGCATTTCTATTTTACCTCAATCTCTCATTTGTCCAGAGTGTGTTGGTGAAGTTTCAGCTCAAAATACCCCACAGATCATATATTATAGCATGCCCTAAATGGCCCTATTTGGGTGGGAAGAAAAACACACCATTTTTGTGTGTGTAATACATTAACATGAAAGTGACACATGATGGCCAAGTATGGTTACCCATACTTGGAATTTGACCTCTGCATTTAACCCATCCAAGTTACTGCACACACATTAGGAGCAGAGTAGTGAACACACACATTGCAAACGTGCATACACACACCCAGAGCAGCAGGCAGCCTGTGAGGAGTTAGGTGCTTTGCTCAAGGGCACCTCAGTCATTCCCTGCCGGTACTGGAATCGAACCAGCAACCTTTGGGTCACCAGTCCAACTAACCATCCATTAGGCCATGACCGTCCCTCATACATATGTTGGCATCCCTCGTCTCGCTCAAGATCTCTTATATTTTCAGAAAACATACACAGTTTAAAAAGTAAATCACCTGACATCATTGAGCATTATAAATGTACGTTTATGAATTATACAGATGGTGAGCATTTTCGGGTTAATAATCAAGACATAGCTCTGGTCTCTGTGAATACAGTCAGAGAAAAGGGTAACTTTAGCCACGTTAGCCATACAGCGTGCTAACAAGCACATTCAGAAAGGCAATTTGCAAACATTCCCAAAATATAAAGTCTGATACTTACATGTTCTGGATATTAAGGTGGATGATGAACAGGTATTAACCCATTTTTGAGAATTTTATCACTAGCTGCTCTATCGAGTATCTAAACATGGCGGACTGTGTGCGGCTCACTCAGGGCGGGATCTATGCTAATAAGGAAGAGATCGTCACCAATCACGGGCTTGTCCTACTGTGACATCACAGAAGGCATAAACCTAGAACAGCTTTTCAGACACTGATTAATGGGGATTAATAGTAAAGGAGTGTTTGGATTTTTTACCATTATAGGGTGGTTGTTTACACACTGTGGACACACGTTTATGTTTACACACCATGTAAAGGTGAATTTTGCATAATAGGTCCACTTTAAGGCTTAACAGATGTTGCTGTCTCGTCCTTTTAAAGGTTTTGTCAGCTCATCTGCTCCAGCTGGCAAAAACGCAGGTGAGTTGCAGCCACTTTATAGATACATTGACATTTTCAAGTTATGCAAACTGTTTCCATTTTCTTTCGTCACTATTTATGTAAATAAAAATGATATATAATATATGATATACAGGTGATGAAAACTGTGATTGTCAGTGTATTCACTTTTACTTTGCACTTTATCTGTCCATATATTCCCAGTGCCTGTGCATTTCATTCTCTATGCTGTTGCTGGACTGACTGTTATGTTGATCATATGTTCAGTTGGACTGATCACATGTCAGTGGAGAAAGAGAGTCAAGCAATCAAGTGTGTTAATATTCAAATATAACATACAAAAACAAAACAAAATATATTTTGGAAGTTAATTTCACAGAAACAACAAATCCATATTCTTTGCTTTATTTCAGGATATTTTACAGCTAGATCTATATACAATGAGCGTCACAGCGAGGAGGTGAGTGACACAAACATCATAAGATCCGAGACACCACAAACACACAACTTCTGCTTACTTTATAAACCACTTCAGTGGCTGATTAGCAAGTGAATAACAGCTTGTGTTTGTGATTCAGGCCACCGGTGTTTATGCGAACGCTCCTGATGACAGACCCTACGCCGCTATCAAGAAATCCAGTATCAAGTCAAAGGACGAGAGTCAATCAGATCCAATCTATCAGAACATACACTTCAACACTAGCCAGGGAGATGCTATCTATGGCAATATATAAATAAATATAAGTGCACTCCACTATCCTCAACCTCGAACACTCAACATGTTATACATTACAAGCCTGAAACAAGTGTGGCAGGACAATTGTCTGGACATTAACACAATTTCTGAACAGTATATGGGGAAAAAATACTTTTTTTTCAAAAACATGTCACGTCTGCTCCAAATGCAATTTATTTTTCTGTCCAGCCAGCTGAGAAAATGGCACCAAATGCAGTATTTATTCCACTTAAGATAATGTCAATATGTTTCATACTTTTATGCCCATTTTTGGATATCACATTAAAAAAATGCTGGATGGAAACGCAGAGTTGCGCATAAATTCTAAAAATGTGCATAAAAATGTATGCGCTCATTTGAGGCGGATTTTATTTGATTATAAGACATATGCATAAACTATACTTTTAAACTAAACATGTTTGTTGAATAAATCCCTTAATGAGGGACAAAAGAGGCTGTGATTGGTCCGCTGGTTAGTGAAGTCACAGCCTATTTTGTTGCTCATCAAGGGATTTATTCAACAAACGTGTTTAGTTTAAAAGTAGTTTATGCATATGTCTTATAATCAAATAAAATCCGCCTCAATTGAGCATCTCAGATGTTGGTTTGATGGTTCTGAAAGTAAAAGTCTGTCATCAGAATGATTTGGTTTAATTTCCCCAGAAGCGTCTCACATGATAGTTCACACACACACACCAGCATCTGAACGCAGAGAACATGACAGAGTTTACTGTGTTTCGTCTGACGCTCTGAACACAACTCATTTATAATGGAGGAGAAAAGTGACTTTTTTCTATTTTTATTACCGATATTTTGTGCCAGTTTCCCAGGAAGTGATGATTATGAGATGGAAACGCTGCTTTATTCACAAATGTGATGTGATATTCCAATTTTGAGCATACGTTAAATTCACAACCTCTGATACAAACATATAGCTAATGACAAAACAGTACATTTCAAATATATCCTGAGATGTAGGATATGAAATCACAAATACATCAAAAATAAACATTAGACAGATTTTAAGAAATACCTATGTGGCGTTCACACTATAATGGAGATTTGCAGCAGTCAAACAACATTTCATGAATTTTCAATAAAAGCTTGTGATTTCTGCACTTCCATGGCTTCGCTGCGATTTGCATACGGTTGCGTGAATCTCGTCACGGTTCTCCTTGATAAGGAATGAATGTCCTTGACCAAGTCAAATAGAGATTACTGAAATAATTACCTATAAAAAGCTCTAACTGTTACTGCAACACTTTGTAGATGTGTCTGTCGTGTCTCTAAACTTTTACTCCCATAATTTAGGCCTCTAATTCTCATTAAAAAAGTCCTTATTTTTTATCTTCTGTGACAAAAAGGAGTACTCTTAACACATTTTTTTCAATTTAGAAATTTTAATGACTGAATTAAAATACAAAAAAATGGCATGTTGATTTGTCCTGACAGATGATCAGTTTACAGCATAACATTCAAATGACTCACCATTACAAAGCTTAAGAAACATCCATCAGAGATTTAACACTTTTTGGATTAAACATAAGTGAAGATATATGGAATGCACACTCAAAAAGTAAACATGGTAATACAAAATGGAATAAAACGGAAATGCTAAAGCAAAAAAAAACGTATTCTTTTTAATGACATGAGGATGTTTAGACTTTCAGGTGGTCAAAATGAAAATCTAGATCATTTGATGCCGCTGTAAATCACAGACATATCCTGCTCCTGATCCGCAGAAGATCTGTAGAAAAAGAAAAATATATGTACTATATATATATATAGTACTGCTACACAAGGATTGGCTTTTATGAAGAAACAAACTTATTTGATATAAATGTCATGAGGTTGTAAATGTAAAAGTTGGAGTAATAATGTCTCACTTGGCTTCAGCAGCAGGACGGTGAACTGTAATGCTGGCATACTGGATCTCATCCTCCTCAGGTTTCTCTGCAGCTTTATTTCTGTGACGTTTGACAGAAGCATAGAGGACCATGTCTTCACCTCCAGATTCAGAGGCCTCTCCTGCTGATGTCTGAATCAATGTAGCATAACCTTTATATTAATCTCTTTTGTGAATTTACTGCAATACATAACAATTCAGATTTCCACATTCAGGATGTTTTAAAAGTGTATGATAATTCACAAGAAGCTTTGTGAAATGAGCAAACAAAACCTCTAGACATTTCATGCAGTTATAATTCTTTTTATAACTCTATTAAAAGCTTTAATATCTCTGTATTCCACATCATTGATCAAGTGTTTAATGAATACGTCACAGTGATGGAGAACTACGCCCCCCTGCATTTTAGATGCATACAGTCTATGAAATATGACTAGTGAAATAGTCATTTAACTTTGACATACCTTTTTTTGCTCAATGTCCCGAGAGTCATTTAAATGGTTGTCACTGTCCTTAGGGTCATTATTTCTGATCTTCTTCCTTTTATTAAAGTATAAGTATAAATGCATATTATTTAAAAGTTTCTTTACTACTGCAAAAAATGGCTCTGCAATTGGTTAACCTTCATACAATGACAAAAAAAAATTTCACTGAGCTAAAAATATCAACAAATTCAGATTGGATTTGAGTCAATTGATCAAAAGTCAGAATATGAATTAGAGTATACTGCTCACTGACCTTCTGCGTACAACGATGATGAGGAGGAGGAACAAGCCAAATAAAGCCACAATTGCAATACTGACACACACAATGATAATATACCCGATTCTCCAGTCATCTAACATAAGAAAAAGGGAATGTTGGCATCATTTATTTCCATTAAAGTCTTTAACCTATGTGCTGTGTCAAAAACCCTGTCATACTTGTGTTCCCGGTCAAAAATTGCTTGTAAATCACTTGCTATATTATCACCAAATATTAGATTCCCAGACAGCAACATAGTGTTGGCCCAGATCCGGCCCGGTGTAATCCACCCATACCAGATGTGGACCGGATCTGGGCCAACACTACTGTCTGGTTTGTGGGGGGCTGGTGACGTCATCAATTCAATGTCGAATATAATATTTTACCAAGCAAAACTACCGGCACAAACCAGCACAAACGAAGCACAAACAAACAAACAAGACTTTGGGGTGAATTTGGAGCATGTGTGGGGCGGAGGTGTGTTAGGGGGGGGGCTGGGTGACCTCATAATGAATTATAAATATTCTTTTAATATATATATAAAAAAAATTAAGCAGCACAAACAAAACATTTTAAACCAGCACAAACTGAGCCCAACGACTGAGACTATTTTGCTAGGTAGAGGGTTAACTTCACGCAGGTGATTGCAGGTGTGTGTTTTCATGTTAAAGACATGCGGGCCACTTTACACTTTATGCTGTTGTTCACAGACCTAGAGCTACTCACACTCGACACCGATGCTGACAGCAGGAGAAGGCAGATGTTCGTGTCCTCTGACGGCACAGCTGTATCTGCCAGAATCACTGCGGACTGACTGAAGCTGAAGGATGTCGCTGGTGAACTCTAAAGCCTCTCCATTTTTGTACCAGATGAATCTGTCTGTCAGATTGCAGGTGGTTCTACATGTCAGATTGAGCGTTTCTTTCTCCAGCACGAGCTGAGGAGCCTGAACCTGAAGGCCTGAGGAAACACATCTTTCTTACCGCATCCTAAAACTAACAACTTTTAAATAAACAATGGAAATGAAGGACGGAAGTGGATTACCAGAAACATTAAGTTGAATTCCTGGTTGACCAAACCATCTGTCTTTATCAGTTATGAATCTGAAAAAATACTTCCTCTCATCGTTTTCAGTGACGTTGTTCAGTCTGAGGACGGCAGTTTTGTTTTGTCTGTCTTCAATGTATTCAACCCTGTCTTTATACTCTGGATAATCTTTTAAACTTATGTTTACAATTAGTTCCTTGATCCAAAATGTATCTGTAAGATTATGGTCCTCCTGAGGGTATGTATATGTGCATGACATGTTTACTGAGGATCCTTTGAGAGCACACATTGATTCAGTTTCGTAAATCACATTCCATTTTTCCTCAAAATCTCCTGAAACACAAAATAAAAGATAAGTAGCAAAGCTTGAGTTAATTGTAAATGAAACTCAATAATATGAACAATTTGCTGCTGGAGAGATGACACACACAAACACACACACACACACACACACACACACACACACACACACACTCACAGATATTGAAGGTGTTGCTGTTGTAGAAAGCAGAAATGATCAAGCTGACACAGAACTGTGAAAAAAAACCAAATCAAGCCTTTTTTTTTTAACCTTTATTTAACCAGGTTTGTCTCATTGAAATATATAATCTCTTCTTCAAGAGAGACCTGGTGCTGTACGTTGTTGTACGGTTGCTGTTAACGGTGCTGTAAGCCATTTCAGCCTTATTGTTAACATGCAAAATGACTGACAGGCTGATTGTGTTTCTGATTGGTGGACCGTGGATACTTAATTAAACATCTACTTTATTAAGTTAATGCATGATAAAAAACAAAACAAAAAACACAAAAACAGTTGCTTATAGCACCCTTAAAATTACATTGCAATAACTTACCAGAAGTCATGAGCAGAAAGATGAGAGGAAGAGTCGTTCTGAACTTCATCGCCGTTATAACGATCAAAACCTAACAGAGAACATTACAGTTAATGCAGTGTGTGTAAAAATCACAGAGAGTCTAATATTATATCATATTAGAACATGTGTGTCAGAAAACATAAAAACGCACATCCACTTCTTGATCAAGAATGATCAGATCATATTTAATCCTGCGGCTCTTGCTGGTGTTGAAGAATAGCAATAAAGCCACTAAAAAGGTTTGTTAAGTCTTTGTTGGTAAAAGGAATAATTCTTTAATGCCCAAACGCTTCTCAGAAACTGTCTTGCTGACTCCCCAACACCAAACGCCTGAGGAGATAAAGAGTGGTTTCCACAAGTTAAACTGCTAGACTGTGGTTACAGTGAACATCGACCGCATGCTGAGAGTCCGTCTCATGCTTCAGCCTTTCCTCTGGACTTACAAGCCTTTATACTTACAAGACTTACATTTCCCTCCATTCGTCTTTTCTCATTGTAACATTAACATTGTAACATTTTAACAGAATCAGGTTATTGTGTATTTAGTGTTAAAATGGTTGAAGTCAACACAGGAGCTTTTCAGTTTCTTACAATGTCTGACCTGCAACAAAATAATATTCATCATAATATTACAATAATAACAATCTCCTCATGTTTGCATACTTTTATTAATCAAGGAATCAATTTAGTGTCTCCTGAACTTATTTACCAAAATGTCAACATCATCATTTGCCATTCACCATCACCGTCACGTGATCAGATGTTTTAAAGTTATTATGTTCTGGATAATTATTTTCATCATGGTATTTCTAAATAAAACAATATTATTTGATCATCTTATTTTACTGATTTGTCTGTATGGAGCCCCGGCCTAAAGGGACCTTTGTAAAAAAATAAAATAAAAATAAAAAAGACTTTCGCGTGCGCACAAGAAACTTTTCGCATGCACAAGCATCTTTTTTTTTAGTGCTCACACGTTACAAGTTCTGTTTCATGTTTACTGTCTATAACACACTTGGTGCGTCACTGCCATTTTACTATGAAGCAAACGAGAGTGTGGATGTACATGAATGAATAAAGACCTATTTGCTCTAAATGTAGCTTTCATTAGGGCAGTGTACCTCTAACATCACAGCCTTATGTCCACTTTAAAGCTTTCTCTGTGACTGCAGAAACTGATGGTTCAATAAAGCTGTGTACATTTGAACCCAAGTTCAAGGGTCCATAAAAAAGGCAGATACAGTAAAAGTGTTCAATACGGCCCTAATGACAGACCATTTTTGAGCAGCATTATTTATTCATGTGTATCCATACTCTGGTTTTCTTCATAGTAAAATGGCAGTGATGCACAAATGAAATAGGTTATTGTATATGTAAACCGGATATTATTTGAACGCGTGAGCGTGCAAAAAGAATTCTGTGCGCACGTGCAGTTTCTCGCAAAAGTCTTTTTTTTTTTTTCTTTTTTTTTTTACGGCCCCTTTAGGGGATCCTCAGTTTTTTTGTTTCTCATGACAAACAGTAAAGATGTCAAATGGGTGTTCACTAAGGTCCTGTATAACCTACTCAATGTTCAATTAAATGCGACCCACCCAAAAACATATTCAAAAGCTAATATCAATTTCTTCTATTTCACCCCATACATTTTACAAACTCTTCAAATAAAACATAAAACTCTGTTACCTTCCCGTCAGCAGCTTCTTCACTGGCACTCAAAGAACAAGTGTTGAGTTTGAAGACTGAACTGACGTGTTAAGATGGACTGGCATTGGTTATAATAACACTTCCTGTTCTTATGCAAATGAGCCTCAACTTAAAAGTGCAAAAAATAATAATATTCATAAAATGACCAACTGTCTTTAAATATATAAAATCGCACCTATTCTGTCTTATATTTCTGTACTTTTACATAAAGGCCCAAAGGAGAGGATATGAGTTAAACTGATGACCTGGTTTTTTTATATCAAGACTTTTAAATATACATGCAAAATAGAAAGAAACATGACATTGTTCAACTAATCAGTGAAAATAAAGACGACAGAAGAGAAATAACTGTCTCCATTCTTTTCCTCATTGAAGTGTCATGAAGGTCTAAACTGAAGGATCTTATTTACATAAAATACAAATCTTCTGTTGCAGTTTCAGCTTTTGTAATGTCACCAAGTACACAAAATAAAGATCCTGCTCATTCAGGAATTCAATCATATTGAACATGACATGATGATAAACATCAAAAACACTGAAATGATAATGATTATGTGAAATGATAAATTTGGATAAGGCGTCCAAGAATCTACCATTTCTGATTTAAATCAATTTTGTATATCTGGACATGGGAATGTAGAGACTGTTAAGTAGCCTGTGTGCCAGCCTGAACCCCGCCCACAACATTTTTTGGTCGGGAAGTTCGTCTGGACTCGATCCATTGAGGAGTAATTATGATCAGTTCAGAAATGGTCGGGCCAATCAAATTGCCAGGGCGGGCTTTATACGATGATGGACAGATGATCTGCAGTTACGTAATCATCATGTCATCAAAGAACGCTTGGTTTGAACTAGGGCTGCCCGATTAATCGCACGATATTGTTATACACATCTAATCAGTAAAGCCGGTTCCTTGATTAGTAGTAAATCACCTTCACCTGCTTTCAGATGGAGCGGCATTTACTACAAAGAGCCGTAGTTAACTGACAAGCTGAGCCAAATCACGTTAAAATCGATTTTAACACGATTTGGCTCAGCTTGTCACTTGCTCAGCTTGTCAGCTTGTCAGCTAAGCTCTTTGTACACAGCAAAAACTCAGTGTTAAATGAACACACCTGGGAGTGTATATGAGTCCACACTCAAGAGTGTTAAAGTTAATGAGATAATTAAGTGATTATTTGAGTGATGATTGAGCATTATTGAAGACACCTAACGCAGAATCGCTGAAGAAGAAAATCGGAATTTCAGGTCACCATTATAGAGATGAGTGTTTGCTTTAGTTGGGCTCTTGACCCTTATATTATTAACTTTAAATTTTGTTCAGCTGTTGTATCCGAGTTATACCTGCCAGATGAACAAAGAAAAAAAATCATCTAGTGGCGTTGGTTATATTAGGACATTCATCATTTGAATTAATTGTTTGTGATCTATGCTATTGGCTACAGCATAACTGAAATTCTGCATAAATGTCCAGAATTTGAGATATAATATAACACTCTTGAGTGTTAAAGCTGCCGTCGGCAACTCTGCCTGATTGAGTGGACTTAGGCAAAATTTTGAATGTTTACAACTCTCATGCCCCTCCCCCACTATCAACGAATACCCTCCCACCGAGTTCGTGCTCGTTATTGCGCCATCACTCTTCTCTACTGCGCGAACTTCAGGCATGTGCATGTGATTGACGTGTGCGTGCACGACTTGTGATTGACAGTCCTATCTCACACCCCCCTGCGCTGATTGGACACAATGAACCGGGAGCGGTGGATTTTTGCAAAACAAATAACACGCTCCAGGTGGAGTTAGAAGCTCGGGTTTTTTTCTAAAACCACTTTATTTATGTTGTTCTGTCGGAATATATTGTCGAATTCGCTGAATATGATCAAAAAAAAGTTGCCGACGGCAGCTTTAATTTAACACTCATATCTGCATCATATCGTTCATCTGAAAGCAGGTGAAGGTGATTTACTACTAATCAAGGAACCGGCTTTACTGATGAGATGCGCATAACAATATTGTGCGATTAATCGTGCAGCCCTAGTTTGAACTAGTTTACAACAAAGATGACATTTGCTCACACTACTTATAGCCTGACTCAAAATCGGGATGGCTTCCAGGAAACACACAAAGGCTACCATATCGGAAAATATGACTAATATTGTTTAATCATACACAGCACAATCCTCAGTGTTAAATTAACATTCTGAGTGTGGACTCATATAAACACTGAAGCAGTGTTAAAGTAACACTGAAGCAGTGTTAAAGTTAATGAGATAATTAAGTGATTAATTGAGTGATGATTGATCATTATTGAAGACACCTGATGTTAACAAGCAGAATCACTGAAGGAGAAAAATCACAAATTTTGCGTCACCATTATGATGATTAGTGTCTGCTTTAGTTGGGCTCTTGTCCCTTACATTTTTAACTTTATATTTAATTTGGCTGTTGTAATAAAATTACTACTGTCAGCTGAACAAAATTTGAATACGTTGAAATTGCTAAAGGAGATCGTGCTAAAAAAGATTAATGCTCATCAGCTTTCCTTGTTGTTCATCTGGCTATTATAATTCACGTGCAGCAGCCAAACAAAATTTAACCTTTAAGATTTAAGGGTCAAGAGCCCAACTAAAACAAACACTGATCACCATAATGGTGACTAAAATCTAGATTTTCTCCTTCAGCGATTCTGATTGTTAACATCAGGTGTCTTCAATAATGCCCAATCATCACGCAATTATTCAGTTAATTATCTCATTACCTTTAACACTCTTGAGTCTATATCAAAATAAACTCCCAAGAAAGTTAATTTAACACTGGAGTTTTTGCTGTGGGTGGAATAAAAATATGGCAGGACTTTTACTTTCTGACCCCTGGACTTTCCACCTCTGGTTGTTGCGTATCGAACACATTTGTAAATTACTTCCATTGTGCGCGTTCACTTTAATACCGTGTGCTGTATATACATGTTGCTGCTGATTGGACTGTTCTGACACACCCACCAAACAAGAGAAAACGTGTTTCAACCCCATTGCATACCGGTGTACGCCGTTTACAGGAAACATGACGTTCAACCCGGAAACCGTAGCAAAACGTTGCGCACCGTTGTGATCTTGAACGTGCCCCAGTTTAGCTCATTGCGGTTTCCGCCAGTAGAGGGCACTCGTGCAACGTAAGCAATGACGTACATCCGAGTGAACGAGACGGGGGGAAGTTAGCGAGTGAAGGGCATGACGATTTTGGACTGGAACGCAGCCCAGAGGGGTAAAGTCCAGGTTCAGAAAGTAAAAGTCCTCCTCAGTATTTTGTTCTAATCACCTGGATTTGCTAATTCAGACAGGAGAGATAACTAATTAGTGAAATCAGCTGACTGAGTTTATGGGTGGAATAAACATATGGCAGGACTTCTTCTTCCTGACCCCTGGATACACCTCTGCATAGGACATAACACAATCTATGCGTCGTCTGGTCAGAGGTGGAAAGTCCAGGGGTCAGAAAGTAAAAGTCCTGCCATATTTTTATTCCACCCACAGCAAAAACTTCAGTGTTAAATGAACTTTCCTGGGAGTTTATTTGGATCCAGACTCAAGCGTGTTAAAAGGTAATGAGATAATTGAGTGATGATTGAGCATTATTGAAGACACCTGATGTTAACAAGCAGAATCACTGAGGAGTCAAATTATAAGTCACCATTATGGTGATCAGTGTCTGCTTTAGTTGGGCTCTTGACCCTTAAATCATTATCTTTAGATTTTGTTTGGCTGCTGTACCTGAGTTATAACAGCCGGATGAACAGCAAGGAAAGATGATGAGGTGGTGTTGATTATGTTTTACCATAATCATCATTCATCACAAAACTCATTTGTAGAGTTTAACCTTTTGATTACACAATCTCATGATTTCAGCAATTTAAATATTGTCCAAATAAAAAAAAAAAGTTATTCTACTCTAAAGACTTCGAAAAAGCTTATGGGCACACACAGACATCTAGAATCAGCCTGTGATTCTCAACAATGGTGACAATTATATAGCATGTTGCAGTGCATTCTGGGTGCCACCAATCAAAACTCATTCATGGCTCCCATCATGCATTGCGGTATGAATAAATTATGATCCGAATTGTCTTAGTAATTTTCTTTTCCTAATTGAATATTCTGTTTGTCACCATTGTAGAGATTCATACACTGAAACTTGATATGTGTGTGTGCCTAAAAGACTTTTTTTTTTTTTTTTATCAGATCAACTTTTAAAATATCATTTGGTTTAATTTGAAAAATGTTATAGAATCTGGATCTAATGTTATAGAATCACTGTGATGCTGTTATGATCATTATACTTTTAAGTCAGAGAGTAGGCTTTAAATGTGTTCAGTGATTCAAGTAAATTAAGATTATGTTTAAAAATATCAACAACATCTGATCACCTTTCCTCTATGTTCATTCTGGCTGTTAAAATTCAGTCACAACCAGTGGCGGCGCCAGGGGGGGTCTTGGGGGGTCTCAAGACCCTCCTAAAAAACGCTTTGACCCCCCATTTGACCCCCCACCCACTTCCAGAATCAGAAACAGAGAACAGGAGGGTGTGTGTGTGTGTGTGTTCGCGCGCGTGCGCGTGTTCATCTGAGCCTGTCACTGCTCGTCAATGTCCGAATATTTGAGATGACCAATCAAATCAAAGTAGGCGGGCTTTATGTTCACAGACGCTGCTGAGCGCGAATTTTTGCAGAGCGACTCGACAGTGTATAGCTATGGTCAAGTGCGAGATAAGATGTAAGTAGCTAAACTAAACATTTCATATTGGACAGTTTTTTTGTAGGTCATAAATGTTCAACGAATACCAAAAATGATCAGGCAAACTAATATAGTTTTGTCTAATTTCGCCATTTTTAACTGAAAATAGCTATAACGTGACTCATGTACAGAGGTGGGTAATCCAGAGCCAAAGAGTAAAAGTCCTGCCATATGTTTATTCCACCCATAAACTCAGTCAGCTGATTTCACTAATTAGTTGTGTCTCCTGTCTGAATTAGCAAATCCAGGTGATTGGAACAAAATACTGAGGAGGACTTATACTTTCTGAACCTGGACTTTACACCTCTGGCCACATGTCAGCCAAAAGCAAAGAAATAAACCAGAACTGGACCTTATCGTATAGCCAAACAATTTATGTATATTAAATATGGAATAATTTCAGACACAGCCTTAGATGAAATCCACTGAAGAGAAAAGAAGACATTAAATCTGTGAAGATCTCAGCAGAGGAGGATTAAACAACTCTACAAACAGCATTACCAGCTTTTACTAACCAGACTGACTTTATTTCTGTCACACGTCTACAGAAGTTTTATTGAGAATTAACAGAGGTTTTACTCTTTTTCATTTGAAGTCACCATAACAGTGAATAGTGTTTCCATTAGTTGGGCTCTGAACTCTTATTTTACATGTTGTCTTTTTAAGGCTCCTGTGACAGTGTGTGTCAAACACATTTACAACAGCAGAGAAAGCTAAAGTGAATTGAGTTCAGGTGATGATGGTTTTACAATCATTGTGAAAAAGACTAATTTATTGAGCTTTGTATAATTCAACAATTATGTTGTTCCACAACATATTCACATCATAATTCCTGTCTAACTGCTGCATGAGAGCCAAAAATATAACAATCAGTTTAAATCTTTTAATAAACATAAAATATATTTTGAAAAAAAATGTCTTTCACTGACAGACACGATATCAACAAACAGCGTATGAATCTCAACAATGGTGACAATCACAAATATTTAGATTAACAGATTAATTCAGAACATCACTGAAAAGCTACTAACTCACAACAAAAACAACAGCAAAAAAAATAAAAGCAAATATTTAGAATCAAACAAAATGATAGGACAATTCAGATGCATAACTTATTCATGTTGCAATGCATGCTGGGAGTTTTGTACTATGCTGGTACCCAGCATGCATTGCAGCAAAGTGCTTTTTATTGTCACCATTGTTGAGATTCATACACTGATTATTGATGTCTGTGTGTGTCATCAGAAACTGATTTTTTTGTACTCATGTTCGTTAAAGTCCTGTAACTAATTGTTATATTATTGATGGATATCATGCTGCAGTAACAAAGGGTTTCTGTTCTGAGAAAAAAAAATATTAATGTGACAATATAATTGTTAGAAAAAAAATTCTTAAGTGTGTTAGTCTATTTCATGATGATTATAAACCATCAACAAGAAACAATGATCACCTGATCGTATTTCTCTTTAGCTTCCTCTGCTGTTGTAAGTGTGCTTAACACACACACTGTGACAGAAGCCAAAACAGACAATAGATATAATAAGAGTTAAGGACCCAACTAATGGAAACACTATTCACTGTTATGGTGACTTCAAATGAAACAGAGTTAAACCTCTGTTAATTCTCAATAAAACTTCTGTAGATGTCTGACAGAAATAAAGTCAGTCTGGTAAGTAAAAAGTGAAGCTGGTAATGCTGTGGAGCAGTTTAATCCTCCTCTGCTGAGATCTTCACAGATTTAATGTTTTCTTTTCTCTTCTATTCATCTAAGACTGTGTCTGAAATTACTCCATATTTAATATACACAAATTGTTTGGCTACGATAAGGTCCAGTTCTGGTTTATTTCTTTGCTCTTGGCTGACATGTGGCCAGAGGTGTAAAGTCCAGGTTCAGAAAGTAAAAGTCCTCCTCAGTATTTTGTTCCAATCTCCTGGATTTGCTTATTCAGACAGGAGACAGAACTAATTAGTGAAATCAGCTGACTGAGTTTATGGGTGGAATAAACATATGGCAGGACTTTTACTCTTTGGCCCCTGGATTACCCACCTCTGCTCATGTAATGTAGTCTAATAATTAGTTTACCATCATTGTGAGGGGAGAAGAAACATCAACAAAGCCGTTTTCATCATGTTAGGCACATGATTAATAATGAATGTGTATCGCGTAAATATTGAGAATATAATACAAATTGTAGCCTTCTATAATGGCCAAATCATCACTCAATTATTCACTTAGTTATCTCATTAACTTTAATACTCTTGAGTCTGGATCCAAATAAACTCACAGGAAAGGTCATTTAACACTGGAGTTTTTGCTGTGGGTGGAATTAAAATATGGCAGGACTTTTACTTTCTGACCCCTGGACTTTCCACCTCTGCGTCTGGTCCAGACATTGGTAATGGCATTAATGAGGAGACATGGGAAGCAGCTTTGAACAGTGTTTACTCCTCGTCTCTGTGTGCTCGTCACAGACTCATACAGTGGAAGGTGTATAGAGAGACTGGTCTGAGATCAGGTCAGCTCACATCAACCCCTCTGTTGACCCGAGTGTGACGAGTGTCGTTCTGGATCAGCCGCTTAATACATTTATTCTGGACTTTCTCTGCTCCATCTCCCTTTTGGAGGATAATATATAATTCATTAAGTTTATTATGGGAAAATTATTTTGTTGTTGTTTTTGTTATAGATATTATATGTATAAATAAATAATAATAAAAAATAGACAAAGATCGTCTGCCTTGTCGTCCTGACAGACGATCAACTTACCTCAATATTAACCCTCGAAGTAAAACCCATCATTTTAAAGAAGGTAATGTTTTTTTGTTTCGGAGTTGTTTAATAAATGATTTTGGAATTAATGACTTTTTGGTTTAAAATCATGTTAATTTCAGTTAATTTTGAAAGATGTCAAAACGGACGCGATTCACCAGCAGAGAAATAAAGTACGATTTATTATATTTAGTTAAGATTTATTTAAGATCCTGTTGTACATAAAGCAAGATTGATTTGTTGTTTCAATGTTGATTCAATATAAAATAAGTGATTAAATTTAAGTTGAACAAATATCAATTTTATGTTGATCTTGATCTGTTTTTCATCATTGAAATAACATTATTTCAGGGTGCAAACCTGATGAAAAATCATAAGTTTCAACTCATGTAGATTCAGTGTTGGTCTGCGATCAGGGAGAGGCTGTTCGACAGAATCAATGAATGTTACAGTCCCTCGTCGAGGTCAGGGTGTTACATAAATGACAAACCCCATTTTTCATTTTATTTTCTTGTTCTCTAGATTGTTTTTACAGTGGTATTAGTGGTTTTAATAAATTAATTTCTTTTAAAAAAAAGAGAGAAATTAGAAACGTAAACTAAACAGGAAGCAAAAAACGTCTGGGGTGAGCTGCTGATGCCTAAAACAATAAACCAACAGAAAGTAACTTCCCTACAAATCAAAAAAAAAAAAAAAAAAGAGAAACAAAACAAACACAATGGCATACCCTACCTCCTCATCTAACCAATAAACAGAAAGAAAAAAACAATGCACCCTTGCCCCAAGGCTTCTCAAATAATGAAGAAGTTATACAGATGGGATCGATAGGGAACTGATGTTATCACGTAAACATCAAACTTTAGCAAAAGTGACTAACAGCACTCTGTTAAACACCAAAAGAAAGAGATCACAGAAATCACATCTTAAAGGGATAGTTCACCCAAAAATGAAAATACCTCATGATTTATTCACCCTGAAGCCATTTGTATACGACATTTTTTTTTTTTCAGACAATCGGAGTGATAAATGTTCTGGCTCTTTCAAGCTTTATAACAGCATTGAATGGCATCATATTATTTGAAGTCCATCAAAGCACATCCATACATTAATCCATGACAAAGTACTCCACATATCTCCGGGTGGAGCAAATGTATTTAACAAACACTGTCAAAAATAGCCAAAAGAGACAAAAGACAAAATAAGAGTTGAGATCCCAACTAATGGAATCATTGATCACTGTTATGGTGACTTCAAATGAAAAACATTAGAGTTAAACCTCTGTTAATTCTCAATAAAACGTATGTAGACGTCTGACAGAAATAAAGTCAGTCTGGTAGTAATAAGTGAAGCTGGTAATGCTGTTTGTGGAGTTGTTTAATCCTCCTCTGCTGAGATCTTCACAGATTTAATGTCTTCTTTTCTCTTTAGTGGATTTAATCTAAGACTGTGTCTGAAGTCAGTTGTAGTTCTTGTGTTTCTGCTCATCTCTTTTATTTGGCCGCCCAAGGTCCGTCATTCCACACTGTAAAAAATAAAATCGTAAAAAAACGGTCAATGACTGTCAGCTACGGCTGCCAAACAAAAACCGTAAAAATCAAGTAAAATATCCTAATTTAAATTGAGTGCAAAAAACTTTTCCAAACTTTGTCCTTAAATGTTTTACAGAAAAACACTGTTATTTTACAGCTATTTCCTGAATTATTATGATCAAACACCTTCACTGTAAAAAAAAAAGGTCAAATGACTGTCAGCAATGGCTGCCGTACAAAAACCATCAAATGAAACACAGATATTTCACATATACATATATTCACTGAATTTTTACTAAAAACATATTCACTGTAAAAAGTAAATCTCTTGCTGTGATTATACATCATCAGCAACTACACAGTTACTGTTAAATGAAGCAACACACAGCATTTCCTCAGTGTTTCTCTGCTCATCCTGGACTGAAGCTCAGGCTCTACTCTTCAACATGAAGACATGAAGGTTTAGAAGGTGATATTTTATTGAAAATAATAAAGTTTGATGTCACCATGATAGAGATCAGTGTTTGCTTCAGTTGGGCTCTTGACCCTTCAGATGTTAACTTTAGTGTTTCTCTGGTTGCGTTAACTGTGTGTCTCTAATGCATATTTGTTTTTGTAGGAAATCTAGAGTTGATCAGATGATGTTGTTCACTTTTTAATGATAATAATCGTGAAGCAGTTGTCTGCTTCATTGATACCACCTGAAGGTATGACTGGTGAATAAGTTATAAAATTGTTAAATGCATTGCTAAGTTAGCATGCCAGTACTGCTATAGAAGAACCTGGAATGCTGTGATATTAAGGTTTTATGAAGTAATTATGTAGAAAATGTTTTGACTGGATCATGCAGACTCCCTCAGACATCAATAATCAGAGTATGAGTCACAACAATGGTGAACAACTCTGACCTATTATAAAGTCACAAAAAGGCTTTGTTGATTGTCACCATTGTTGAGATTCATATGTTGATTCTTGATGTCTCTATAGCAGTGGCGGCTCCTGCAGAATCTCGCAGGGGGGGCAAATGTTTGGATGATTGATAAGGATAAGGTCCACCCATGCAATGGATAAATTAACAGCTTAAGCATGTCAAGGCAACTTCACTACTTTAATATTAATAAAAAATAAAGTGATAATAAATCTTTTATTATAGTAAATATGGAGATACAAGGTTTCCATCCTGACAGCAACAATGTATCAGGCAGAATCCATATTTTATATCTTCATATTTTTTCAAAAATTAATGCTATTGGTCACCCTTTACATCTGTCAATGTGTTTTACAAATTTGTACCCAATGAAAAGCATTAAAAGAGCTTGGAAATAATTTTTTGGAAAAAAAAACAGGTTTTCTTTCGTTTCCTGAAAAGTAACGTTAACAGTTTTGGTCATAACGTTACAAGGCTTTCGTCCGACAGCGATCGTGTGTGTGTGTGTGCGTGTGTGTGTGTGTGTGTGTGTGTGTGTGTGTGTGTGTGTGTGTGTGTGTGTGTGTGTGTGTGTGTGTGTGTGTGTGTGTTATTACGTTAATTAAGATTTGACCAAAATTCAAGCTCAAATGGAGTTTGACAAGGGTTTTTGACCAGTAAATGTATTTTCAATCCACTCAGATAGTTTCTTTTATTAAAGATTCCACTAGGTGGCGACAAATAATATTGTTGACTGAATCATTGACGTGTAGGATAAAGATTGTGTTGGTGTTCGAATGGAATGTACAAATTTCAAAGTACAATGCTAGGAGTAAAAAAGACTACTACCATCTAGGGCTGCACGATTAATTGCACAATAATGTTATGCGCATCTCATCAGTAAAGCCGGTTCCTTGATTAGTAGTAAATCACCTTCACCTGCTTTCAGATGGACGATATGATGCAGATATGAGTGTTAAATTAACACTCAAGAGTGTTAAAGTTAATGAGATAATTAAGTGATTAATTTAGTGATCATTGAGCATTATTGAAGACACCTGATGTTAACAAGCAGAATCACTGAAGGAGAATATCACAAATTGTAAGCCACCGTTATGGCGATCAGTGTTTGCTTTAGTTGGGCTCTTGATCCTTATACTTTAAGTATACATTTTGTTTGTCTGCTGTTATTGATTTATTACAGTCAAATGAACAAAGACAAGTGTGATCTGATAGTGTTGGTTATGTTTTGACATAATCATGCTGTGATCTGAAAAATGAAACTCATTCAGATGATCTGGTTTAACTTGATAGCAACAGTTTAGTGGTTCTACAGCATATGACAATTGAATTTTTCTTATAATCCAAAACATTTAATAAAAATTGTTCTGATCAAATCACTTTCAAATGCATTTATTTAGAAACACAGACATCAATAATCAGCCTGTGAATCTCAACCGTGGTGACAATAATAATCCTTGTTGCCACCAATCACAACTCATTAATGGCTCCCATCATGCATTGCGGTATGAATAAATTATGATCTGAATTGTCTATGTAATTTACTTTTCCTAATTGAATATTCTGCTCGTCACCATTGTTGAGATGCATTGACTGAATCTTGATATCTGTGTGTGCCTAAAAGAAAGATTTTTTTTTTTTACTTTTAAGAAATCCTTTATATTATATCTCAAATTCTGGAAATTTACACATAATCTCAGTTATGCTGTAACCAACAGCATAAATCACAAACAATTAGTTCAAATGATGAATGTCGTAATACAACCAACACCATTAAATCTTTTTTTCTTTGTTCATTTGACAGGTATAACAGATGAACAAAATCTAAAGTTAATAATATAAGGGTCAAGAGCCCAACTAAAGCAAACACTCATCTCCATAATGGTGACCTGAAATTCCGGTTTTCTCCTTCAGTGATTCTGCTTTAGGTGTCTTCAATAATGCTCAATCATCACTCAAATAATCACTTAATTATCTCATTAACTTTAACACTCTTGAGTGTGGACTCATATACACTCCCAGGTGTGTTCATTTAACACTGAGTTTTTGCTGTGTACAAAGAGCCGTAGTTAACTGACAAGCTGAGCCAAATCGCGTTAAAATTGAGGCCTCGATTTTAACGCGATTTGGCTCAGCTTGTCAGTTAACTACGGCTCTTTGTAGTAAATGCCGCTCCATCTGAAAGCAGGTGAAGGTGATTTACTACTAATCAAGGAACCGGCTTTATACTGATTAGACACGCATAACAATATCGTGCGATGAATCGTGCAGCCCTACTACCATCCTTTCCTAAACTGATTGTAAAAACAAAGTGAGATTTTCCAACACTCGAGTATTTAAATGGTCAGCAATAAATACCTCTTTAGACAGCCTCTGCTAGAACTGCGTTCGCCATGACGTTGTTCAAGTTCAACTGGCCTCAACTCGCGAGATGTCCCAACAGTCTCTCTCGCTCTCGTTCTCTTTTTTATTTTTATTTTTTAATCACATTTGATAAAGATATTAAAGTAGTGTTTAATTTTTTTTCTCTTTGTTCAAATTCAAAATTGTTTTCAAATATTATTTGTCACTTAATCTTAAAGATTTTTAATAGTGTATGTTTGTTCCCACCAATCGCTGCACAAGTTAAGGATACGTATGATGACGTAAGCACGTTAGTGCGAGCCCTCCCGGAACCCATAGAGAATGCATTGCAGTGCCTGCAGTTCGAAAAAAAACATCTTTGAATGTAAGTCTATGGGAACACTCTGGGCGATTCTCAGCCAGAGTGAAATTGCCCAAAAAGAGGCGGTACTCCACAGACCGTGACATGACGCTGATTGGACTATATCCAGAGGCAGAACATACAGTGACGGCTAGCGTAACTCTGTGGTTGAATGAGATTGTGAATGTGATTGAAAAATTCCCTTTCACACTTTGGTGGTGCGTCGCCCAATCGCCCTAATGAAGAAACCGCCCCTGCTCTATAGTCCTATCGAAATTAACCAACTCATAACATCTTTTGTAGAATATATATTTCTTAAATTTCAGATGGTTATAATACTGATGCCACAATATTTCAAAAAGTCATGTGAAAAAGTAGGATATTAATAATTGCCTTTGTATAACACTAAATTCCATCTAACATATTCATAGCCAATATCAGAGACTAGACTGTCATACCAGTGAATCAAACCACCTTATGATGATTATAAAATCATCAATAAATATCCAAGGTTATCTGATGTTTTCTCCAGCATGTTTGCCATGACAAAATTGTATCAAAACACAGTTAAAGCAACCAGAGAAAACTTAAGAGTCATGAACCCAACTAAAGCAAACACTGATCTCAATCATGGTGACATCATATTTCTGTTAAAGTTTTTTTACACTTTATTTAAATTAGGATATTTTACTTTAATTATACGGTTTTTGTTTGGCAGTCTTAGCTGCCAGTCATTTGACCCTTTTTTTACGATTTTTTTTTACAATGAAGGTATATGATCATAATAATGCAGGAAATACCTGTGAAATAACCGTTTTTTTATTTATTTATTTTTTTTAATTAGAAGATTTTACTTTAATTTTATGGTTTTTGTTTGGCAGCCATAGCTGCCAGTCATTTGACTCTTTTTTTACGATTTGTTTTTACAATGAAGGTATATTATTGTTATTTTACAGGTTTATCCTGAATTATCACAGTGTTTTTCAGTTTATTTCATTTAGAATGTTTTACTTTAATGTTACCGTTTTTAGGGCCCAGGTGGAAAAAAAGTATACTTTACTGTATTTGAAATATATTCCATTTGTCAATAGTACATTGCAAATATACTAACAAAAAATGTACTATCTTGAAATATATTAAAATTATATTAGCATGATGCTTTTTACCTATTTTTACAATACAACTTTTAACACACTTTAAAATAATTGTACTTTGGTATATTTTGTACAAGTATATTGAAAAACAACCATACTTTTAACATATTTCTAAAAGGTGCACTACATTGGTTAAAAATATATGCTTTGTTACACTTTTAAGAAATATGCTAAACACAAGCATACTTTGATATATTTTTAAAAAGTGCATTATAAGTACTTTGGTAATAATAATATACTTAGTTACATTTTGATGATTAAGCTTTTAGTGGGTTTATAAACTTTAAACTTTATAAACACTTAGGCCTACTGCAATATATTTTAAATATGTAGGCCTATGTATTTATCATTTTAATATTTTAAAAATATATATATATTTACAATGTACCAACTTATAATGTATTAGAAACATTTGTCAACTATTATTAAGCATTGCAATAAGCATACCTAAAATTAATGTTGTTCACTTTTACTTGTTTGTAGGTAGGGCTGCACGATTCATCGCACGATATTGTTATGCGTGTCTAATCAGTAAAGCCGGTTCCTTGATTAGTAGTAAATCACCGTCACCTGCTTTCAGATGGAGCGGCATTTACTACAAAGAGCCGTAGTTAACTGACAAGATGAGCCAAATCGCGTTAAAATCGAGGCCTCGATTTTAACGCGATTTGGCTCAGCTTGTCAGTTAACTACGGCTCTTTGTACGCAGCAAAAACTCAGTGTTAAATGAACACACCTGGGAGTGTATTTGAATCCACACTCAAGCGTGTTAAAGTTAATGAGATAATTAAGTGATTATTTGAGTGATGATTGAGCATTATTGAAGACACCTAAAGCAGAATCACTGAAGGAGAAAACCGGAATTTCAGGTCACCATTATGGAGATGAGTGTTTGCTTTAGTTGGGCTCTTGACCCTTATATTATTAACTTTAGATTTTGTTTATCTGTTATATCTGTCTAATGAACAAAGAAAAAAAGATTTAATGGTGTTGGTTGTATTACGACATTCATCATTTGAACTAATTGTTTGTGATTTATGCTGTTGGTTACAGCATAACTGAGATTCTGCGTAAATATCCAGAATTTAAAATATAATATAAAGGATTTCTTAAAAGTAAAAAAAAAAAAAAATCTTTCTTTTAGGCACACACAGATATCAAGATTCAATCAATGCATCTCAACAATGGTGACGAGCAGAATATTCAATTAGGAAAAGTAAATTACATAGACAATTCAGATCATAATTTATTCATACCGCAATGCATGATGGGAGCCATTAATGAGTTGTGATTGGTGGCAACAAGGATTATTATTGTCACCACGGTTGAGATTCACAGGCTGATTATTGATGTCTGTGTTTCTAAATAAATGCATTTGAAAGTGATTTGATCAGAACAATTTTTATTAAATGTTTTGGATTATAAGAAAAATTAAATTGTCATACGCTGTAGAACCACTAAACTGTTGCTATCAAGTTAATCCAGATCATCAGAATGAGTTTCATTTTTCAGATCACAGCATGATTATGTCAAAACATAACCAACACTATCAGATCACACTTGTCTTTGTTCATTTGACTGTAATAAATCAATAACAGCAGACAAACAAAATTTAAACTTAAAGTATAAGGATCAAGAGCCCAACTAAAGCAAACACTGATCGCCATAACGGTGGCTTACAATTTGTGATTTTCTCCTTCAGTGATTCTGCTTGTTAACATCAGGTGTCTTCAATAATGCTCAATGATCACTAAATTAATCACTTAATTATCTCATTAACTTTAACACTCTTGAGTGTTAATTTAACACTCATATCTGCATCATATCGTCCATCTGATAGCAGGTGAAGGTGATTTACTACTAATCAAGGAACCGGCTTTACTGATGAGATGCGCATAACATTATTGTGCAATTAATCGTGCAGCCCTATTTGTAGGCTACTTGTAAAAGGCTTCTTAAAAGGCTGTTGTCCACTGCATGCTACGTTTGTATTACTAAAATTCCCACAAGGACATCATATTATTTGAAATTGATCAAAGATACATTTTCCAGAGCTGTTAAAAAAAGTTTGTACTTGTTTAAATTCAAACAATAGCATAATACACGTGACTAGTCCTGATTGGTTCCAGAGCCGTTAAATGGTTGTGATTGGTTCTTATGATAATGAGCTCGCCTTGCACGTCACTCAGAGCCTCTGTTAATCAGAATATATGCTGCTGTGCGTGGATGTTACTTGAATGTGATTGGATTTAGAATCCTAAATTTAAACTGTTAAATATATATAGAGCGATCGTGTCTCTTTAGAGGACTAGGAGGAAACCACGCGATTCATATGGATTAGGTGATATTTTTTGTGATTAACTTTTTGAAACGTAGCGTTTTGAGAAAACATAGTGTTGATTTTACCCAGCTTCTTCAAGTTTGCATGGCGTGTGACATTTGGAACCTCATTATGTTGTGATTCTAGGTAAGATTTGTATTACATTAACGTTACTTGTCTTTGCCAGTAGTATTTTTGACACAAAGTGTAACAGCACGTCTTTTTCAGTTCAGCTACATTCAATTTGACCAATCAGAGCCAAAGTCGAGCAGACTCGAAGAGATGAAGATGCTGCCTCAGAAGTTACTGGTAAGTTTTAGTTGCTGTTTGCATAAATAAAAAGCTCACTGTTTAATTTTTTAAATCTTAATAAATCTTTTAAAAATCTATGTGGAGACATTTGTTTGTCTTAACAAATATAAAACATTGTCCTATGCATCTGCAAAAACAAAAAACAAAAAAAAAACATAATTAGCCATCACAACATGTACAACATTGCATTAACATTTTTATTTTCAAAATGAAGCTGTGTATTTCTGATTTCCTGAAAAATTGGGCTTCATTATGCAAATGATCTTTCTTTGAAAAGTTTGGGGAAAAAATACATGTTATGAACAAAGTTACTTTGTCTTGAGCTGACCAATAATGGTAGTGTGTGTTGATTGGCGTTTAGAGTAGTTCAAGCTTGACAACCTTATTGCGTATGTATGCATATATAATTCTCTTTTTTCATATTAATATGTTATTTTTCAGACAGCTGCTATAGAAGAAAAACGGAAATCTGAGTGCAGAGACAAGCGAAGAAGAGAGTAGTAAGTATCGTTTGATCTCATATCACCTCTGTTATAGAGATTTTTTAATCAGGCCTATTGAACGGTGATCGACAGTTAGGACAATGTTAGCAACTAACTAATTATATTATATTATACCATTTCAGGTGTCTAATTTGTGCTGCCTTTGAGTCATTCATGTAAAAATCTGTTTATTTAATTTTTTTGTTTTTTAGTAAAGTCACTTGTCCTAGTTGTCCTGGCATACAATATTTTGAACAATTTCTAATTTCCTTAAATCTTTAGATCTTCCTTTACAATAGACAGGTTCATGGGAAATATCCTAGGTTTTAAATAAACCACAATTATCAATATAAAACATATCCTCTAATACTCACAGGTTGCTTTATTGCTGCAAATAACTATCAGTAACTTTTTGATTGAACTTTGCTCACTGTAAGTTGTGTTGGGCTTCTTCTAATCTCATGTTCAGTGTAACTCATAGAGTGCTGTACAGAGATGACAGACAAGAGGATAAAGCTTGATGAGGAGGATATAGCCAAAGCTTTTAAAGGTAAACGAGAAGTCAATGGAATTCTAATGCATTTCTATGCAAATTATTATACATATATTCAAACATGGATACAAAAATGTTAATCATTGGTTAATGTTATATTAATTCTTCTTCCCTTTCAAAGATCCTCTGATAAAGCAGTCTTCAAATACTACAAGCCCCAGTTGCAGAAAATGAGTCGAACTCAAAGAAGTGATCGTCCACTTGAAGATGAAGATGTGACGTTTAAACTCTTCTGTTTCTTTGGTTCAGCCATTTGTAGGCCTAAGTTTGTAAACGCATTATTCACTTCTGCACATTATTTTTTTTTTAACTTATTTTTATTTTTTTCAGGAAATTGCATTGTGATGCTTATTTAGTGATGTAAAATTCATAGTGTACTTTTCAGTAATGCATGTATAACTGAAATGTTCTACACAAAAAAATATAAAAATAACTCAATGCCATAGCATTTCACTGATCTTTTTAATTTACTTTTATTCCTTTTTTTTACTCTTATGTAATTTACACAAGATACTATATTAAAGTTTTCTTGATTTTCAAAGTCTGTGTATGTCTTAATGTTTATATTTAATTATTTTTGCACTTTTAATATACCGTTTTAAATACTGAATAAAACAGCTTTATATTAAGCTATTAGTGTAATGCTAATACACTTTTAATGCTGTTTAAATGTTCAATTATGCTTCACATTCATATTATAACTAGTTTAAGACATGAAAGTATGAACTGCAAAGAAATACACTTAAATGTACTGGAAGTGGTTCCATTTTAGCCTAATTTAGTATATTAAAATATAGTACAAATATGTTTCTAAGACAGTCATAATGAATTTGTAATGTACTTGTAACACAAATAAAGTACACTTTAATCATGTAATTAGTCCCTACACAGGCATATACTTAAAGTATACAAAAAATACTTTAAGTTGTTCCACTTTAGCACATAAAAGTACACTAAATACACTTCAAGTTGAGCTTTTCTACAATTTAATTACTACTAAAATATATTTAGTACAAAATTAGTTGTTCCAAAATAGCATGCTTCAAGTTAACTAATCATGAACACACTTGAAGTATAATGATGATTAGTGTGGCTTCAAGTACACAAAAGTATGCTAAATTCTAGTACACTTAGCACATTTATTTTTCACCTGGGGGGGCTTGCCAGTCATTTGACCGTTTTAAAATTTAACTGTTTTGTTACTTTTTAATTACAGATTATATTTGTAATTTTACATACTTTGTTATGTAATTTAAGAAAACAGAAAAAATACTGTATGAAAAATACAATCAATTTCCTGTATAAAAAATGTGAATAACTGCAATTTGTCATTAATGTCACAATACCTAAAACAACAGCTGAATTTTTGTTTTACAGATATTATTTGTAATTTTACAGTGTTTTGAGTACAATTTAAAATTAAAGAAAATGATCGTCAAAAAATCACAGTTATTTTTCTGTAAAATTAGGATTTTTTTTTACAGCATGTGGACCAGATCACACTGGGGACATTTAAATATTCAACAATATTATTGATCTGCCTTACTTAACCCTAAAACAGGCAACGTGTCTCACGAGATACATAGTTTTTATTGTATTTTTTGGGGCATAAGAAAGATTTTTTCATCAGATCTTTTATCACTTATGACAGCTTGGTCTGTCTTGAGTATGATGGTCATATGATTTGCTTCAAATTTTTTGTGATCATTTAGTCAGCCTGATCTAAATACAACATGGCTGCCAGTGGTGCAGAAGATTCAGATATTGAGATAAGTAAATATATATTAAACTTTTCTAATGCTAACATTAGTTGTGAACATTGTCTTAAGGTGCTGAAGGAGAAAATTAAGTAATATGTTGTTCATGTTGTTATTTAGCACGTTTTGAATGTATGTGTCTCCTGAGATACGTTGCCTGTTTAGGGTATAAAAAAGAATTAAACTAGCTCTATTTAAAATGCACTATTCAAACTTAAATGATTGTAATTCAAGAATGCTTTGGATTATAGACCTAATTTTGGACTTGTTTTAAAGAAAACAGTCAGCAGATTATTGCTGAAGTGAAAGCACTTAAAAAAATTAAAGTATGAAAAAGTTAAGGAAGTTTAAAACTTCAATTAAATCAAATATACTGTACTTAATATTTATTCTTTTTTATAAAGTATGTATTTTACAAAATATTTTTTACTATAAAATTACTATAGAATCAAAGCCATATATCTAACCAAGTTGTGTTCCAAATTTGAAGTTGATATCACAAAAATTGAAGTTCCCATGAGATTTTGTTTAGGCATAATACCAAAAATAGCCACCGGGTGACTTACATTCCATTGAATTTAATTGTATGCATTCTGCCTAGGGCTGCACGATTCATCGCACGATATTGATATGCGTGTCTAATCAGTAAAGCCGGTTCCTTGATTAGTAGTAAATCACCTTCACCTGCTTTCAGATGGAGCGGCATTTACTACAAAGAGCCGTAGTTAACTGACAAGCTGAGCCAAATCGCGTTAAAATCGAGGCCTCGATTTTAACGCGATTTGGCTCAGCTTGTCAGTTAACTACGGCTCTTTGTACGCAGCAAAAACTCAGTGTTAAATGAACACACCTGGGAGTGTATATGAGTCCACACTCAAGAGTGTTAAAGTTAATGAGATAATTAAGTGATTATTTGAGTGATGATTGAGCATTATTGAAGACACCTAAAGCAGAATCACTGAAGGAGAAAACCGGAATTTCGGGTCACCATTATGGAGATGAGTGTTTGCTTTAGTTGGGCTCTTGACCCTTATATTATTAACTTTAGATTTTGTTCATCTGTTGTATCTGAGTTATACCTGTCAAATGAACAAAGAAAAAAAGACCTAATGGTGTTGGTTATATTATGACATTCATCATTGGAACTAATTGTTTGTGATTTATGCTGTTGGTTACAGCATAACTGAGATTCTGCATAAATATCCAGAATATGAGATATAATATAAAAGATTTCTTAAAAGAAAAAAATCTTTATTTTAGGCACACACAGATATGAAGATTCAGTCAATGCATCTCAACAATGGTGACGAGCAGAATATTCAATTAGGAAAAGTAAATTACATAGACAATTCAGATCATAATTTATTCATACCGCAATGCATGATGGGAGCCATTAATGAGTTGTGATTGGTGGCAACAAGGATTATTATTGTCACCACGGTTGAGATTCACAGGCTGATTATTGATGTCTGTGTTTCTAAATAAATGCATTTGAAAGTGATTTGATCAGAACAATTTTTATTAAATGTTTTAAAAGGATTATAAGAAGAATTCAATTGTCATATACTGTAGAACCACTAAACTGTTGCTATCAAGTTAAACCAGATCATCTGAATGAGTTTAATTTTTCAGATCACAGCATGACTATGTCAAAACATAACCAATACTATCAGATCACACTTGTCTTTGTTCATTTGACTGTAATAAATCAATAACAGCAGACAAACAAAATTTATAATTAAAGTATAAGGATCAAGAGCCCAACTAAAGCAAACACTGATCGCCATAACGGTGGCTTACAATTTGTGATTTTCTCCTTCAGTGATTCTGCTTGTTAACATCAGGTGTCTTAAATAATGCTCAATGATCACTAAATTAATCACTTAATTATCTCATTAACTTTAACACTCTTGAGTGTTAATTTAACACTCATATCTGCATCATATCGTCCATCTGAAAGCAGGTGAAGGTGATTTACTACTAATCAAGGAACCGGCTTTACTGATGAGATGCGCATAACATTATTGTGCAATTAATCGTCCAGCCCTAATTCTGCCATAAGAAATTAATAAATTTCTGTCCAAATATCACTTCTGTCACAAAATATGGAACCTTGAGACTTAGACCTTTCTGACAATATGTGTTTTGTCAAGATTAGAAAAGGTTTTGATCATAAATTATGAAACATGACGATGCCCAAGGGGAGGACCCCATTAAAATAATTTAGAGTACCGTTTCTATGGTAACACAATGTCCAATTTTAAAAGGGGTTTCACAGGCTGAATCTTGAGTTCGTAAGCTTTCGAATGATATATAATTTGTCAACATTAGATCAGGTGAAGTATGGGATATAATTGTTTTAAACATACAGTGGCAGTAACAGTTAACAGATTAATGACATGGTCCTTTTTTATACCCTAATCAGGCAACGTATCTCAGGAGATACAATTCATAAAATCCAAAATATATAAAAAATTAAAAAAAATCTTTTGGATATGTTTTATTTAAGTCCAGATGATAAAAAAAATGAAATTAAATTATTTTTTGCTTAGCATTTTCCACTCTGCCTGTTTAAGGGTTAAGGTGGATGATGATGCAATTTTCTTCTAGAAACAAACGTTGTTGTATTATTTTCATGTTATCACTGTGAAGCTGCTTTGATACAATCTGTATTGTAAAAAGTGCTATATAAATAAAGGTGACTTGACTTGATCATCTTTCCACAAGTGCCAGATGTAGCCCAGCTCTGGGCAAAAACAATGTTTCTATCTGGGAGATTTCTCTCTGAACACATTATTTAACTGCCACACTATTTTAGGAGTCATTTGCCACCACAATGGCAACAAGAAGTGTTTAATTTAGTCTCATCAGAAATGGACAGTAAAACAAATAAGCTTAAATCGGGATGAAAATGTTTAAATAAACTACATCTGTGGTAAAAAGTGTAAAAACCTAATTTTTATATATTTTAATATTCTGACAGTGCAACTGAGTTTAACCTGGACAGCCCTTGCGGTAACCCTTTATTTGAAGGGGTGTGCATAAGACTGACATGACACTGTCATAAACATGACATAACACCTGTCATGAACATGAAGGAGTCTTTATGAATGTTTATGACTGTTGTCATTAAGTGTCATTCGGTAAATTATGACACTTTTAATGCAAAGTTGACATTGTTTAAAATGTCTTTGTTATGACAACTTGACATTACCCAAGACAAAAATGTCTTGATTATGACAACTTGACATTAACAAAGACAGAAATGTCTTTGTTATGACAACTTGACATTAACCAAGAAATCATAACCTGTCAACCTGTCACAACTTTGGCCGTCATGACACCATTATAACTGTCATGAATATTTTACTTGTCCTCAAGTAAAGTGGAACACATTGTACTAGTTATAAAGATGTCATTAAGGGTTATTACACTGTAAAATGCTTTAAGTTTGATAATTAGACCTGTTATGACATATTTGTGACAGGTTGACAGGTTATGATTTCATGGTTAATGTCAAGTTGTCATAACAAAGACATTTCTGTCTTTGTTAATGTCAAGTTGTCATAATCAAGACATTTTTGTCTTGGGTAATGTCAAGTTGTCATAACAAAGACATTTTTTGTCTTTGTTAATGTCAAGTTGTCGTAACAAAGACATTTTTGTCTTTGTTAATGTCAAGTTGTCATAACAAAGACATTTTAAACAATGTCAACTTTGCATTAAAAGTGTCATAATTTACCGAATGACACTTAATGACAACAGTCATAAACATTCATAAAGACTCCTTCATGTTCATGACAGGTGTTATGTCATGTTTATGACAGTGTCATATCAGTCTTATGCACACCCCTTCAAATAAAGTGTTACCGCCCTTGCTTCTGTTTTTTATTTGCTCATTAAAATGTACCATTGTTCTTCCATAGTATCATACATTTGTAGCTCATGGTAACCCATGTAACCATACATGGCTCTTCACTACCACAGTGAAAAGAAGAAAACAAACTGTGTATGATGTGATGTGTTGTGTAATCAAAAACAGTTGCCCAAAATGATGTATGTAATTTTAATTTATGTAATTTTGTTGAGGCAACAGTGCAAAATTGTAGCCATACCAGCACAAAAGAGGTTTGCAAAATGATACAATTTAGTCGAAGTCTGGAACCCTGATTTACAGTGGATCGCTATTGGCAAGTTGGGGCAATTAATAGAATCAATTAGTAGAATAGCGGGCAACTCACAGGCTCCACACGAGCTACCAGGTGCCCGCCAGCAGCACATTGGAGACCACTGATGTATCCTCTTCCGTTGCTTTCTGGGATAGAAAAGTGTAAAAAATCAGATGCAAGCTTCAGAATCTGGGTGGAAGTTTTCGGACATACTAGACTTTTCACATGCTGTTTTTTCCTATTATATTTAACGTAAGTATCTGCTTATTCAGACACAAAATTAGTTTACACATGTTCGAATCTCGCAGGAAATAGTACACAGTTTTCCTACGCAGCCCTTCTTGTGTTTATCTTTCCATCAGTGAATAAGGTAAACCTAACTCAGAAACTCAGTTACACCAGTTAAAATTAATAGCATTATGAAGTCAAGGATCAAGAGCCCAACTAAAGCACACACTGATCACCATAATGGTTGACTTAAATGGTGACTTTTTCCTTCAGTGATTCTGCTTGTTAACAGCAGGTGTTCATCAATAATGCTCAATCATCACTTAATTAATCACTGAATTATCTAATTAACTTTATCACTGCTTCAGTGTTACTTTAACACTGTAGAGTGGGACCATATATGATCTGAACAGTGTTGGTTTAACATTGGGGGTTTTGTTGTGTAGCATTGTGTGGAAAGTTGTATTTGAATTTGAGGAAGGAAAACAGTGGACTTGGGTTTATATTTCCTCTTTAGAATGATTGACAGATAACTTCAATCATCTCGATACAAACTTTTTCTTCAGTCAGTCGTGTCGGGTGAGGATCACTGTATATCAGATTATATCAGGTAAGATCTTCTTTCTGCTCATAATGATCCTCATCAGTCTCTTTATGTCAAAAACATGTATTGTTGTGTGTGTTACATTTGTGTAGTTAAAATTGATTTGTGTGTAGTTATAGTCGAGTAATTTGGGCTTTGACCGACTCCAACATTGTCAAGGATAAAACTTTATTAATAACTTCAGAGCACTTGTAGATCTACAACAATTGTCAGGTCTGATGTTTTTGGGAAACAGTTTGTGATTCTAAGATGATTCATATAATTTATGGGGAAACACAAGAGGATCATCTCATCCTTTATTGCATATGCTTTGACAATTAAAAGTCTCAATTAGAACTCGTAAAACATTCCACAGCATTTATGATTTTGTTTAAATGTATTTGAAACATTGACAAAAAAAAAACCTTTCGAAGTAGGGCTGGGCAATATATCGCATCACATTGTTATGCGCATCTGGTCAGTAAAGCCGGTTCCTTGATTAGTAGTAAATCGCCTTCACCTGCTTTCAGATGGAGCGGCATTTACTACAAAGAGCCGTACACTGTAAAAAATAAAACGAATGAATATGTTAAATCTAATCAATTAAAATGAGGCAACAGATTACAAGCAATATTATTAATTAAATTTAACAAATTAGAATTGAGTAATAATTAACCACATGAATTCCTTAAAAGTTAACCATTTAAAATGAGTAACATTTACACATTTTTTTAAACAAAAATATCGGAATAACAGACTGACGTCAACGATTAATTAAGAACTCTTTTTTTTAATTACCAATATTGAAGACACCTGATGTTAACAAGCAGAATCACTGAAGGAGAAAAACGTAATTTGTAAGTCACCATTATGGAGATCAGTGTGTGTTTTAGTGGGCTCTTGACCCTTAAATCGTTAACTTCAGATTTTTGTTTGGCTGCTGTACTTGAGTTATAACAGCCAGATGAACAAATAGAAAAGGTGATCTGATGGTGTTGATTATGTGTTAACATAATCATTATTTCACAATCATTTGACCTGAATCACTGAACTCGTATCGAGTCCAATTTAGGTTTACTTCATTAATAATAGCAGCACTGTCCTTGTACAGCATCATATTTTTAACTTTTTCAATGAAACCAAATGATCAAATCAATAAAAAGAAAAATTCACAAAATATTTTATATAGGCACACACAGACATCAAGAATTAGCATATGAATCTCAGCAATGGTGACACATAACAGATCACCTCTGAACATAAGCTCATTATTTATTCATGCAGCAATGCATGATGGGAGCCATGAATGAGTTTTGATTGGTGGCACTCAGAATGCACTGCAACATGCTTTATTATTGTCACCATTGTTGAGATTCATAGGTTGATTCTTGATGTCTGTGTTTCTAAATTCTAAATCAAAACAAATTATTTGTGTGTTTTTTTGTATTTGTGACACGTTTAATAATACTTTGGATTATATTGTAAAAGTTAAAATTATTATATTGTACTAGGACAGTGCTGCTATAATTAATAAAGTAAACCTAACTGGACTCTACATGAGTTCAGTGATTCAGGTCAAATGATTGTGAAATAATGATTATGTTAAAACACAACCAACACTATCAGGTCACCTTTTCTATTTGTTCATCTGGCTGTTATAACTCATGTACAGCAGCCAAACAAAATCTGAAGTTAATGGTTTAATGGTCAAGAGCCCAACTAAAGCAAACACTGATCTCCATAATGGTGACTTAAAAATGACGTTTTACTCCTTCAGTGATTCTGCTTGTTAACATCAGTTGTCTTCAATATTGGTAATTAAAAAAAAGAGTTCTTAATTAATCTTTGACGTCAGTTTGTTATTCCGATATTTTTGTTTAAAAAAAAGTGTAAATTTTACTAATTTTAAATGGTTAACTTTTAAGGAATTAATTTGGTTAATTATTACTCAATTCGAATTTGTTAAATTTAATTAATAATATTGCTTGTAATCTGTTGCCTCATTTTAATTGATTAGATTTAACATATTCATTCGTTTTATTTTTTACAGTGTAGTTAACTGACAAGCTGAGCCATAGCGCATTAATATTGCGGACGTATCGCCAGCAATAATAATGCGATATGGCTCAGCTTGTCAGTTAACTACGGCTCTTTGTACACAGCAAAAACTCCAGTGTTGAATTAACACTCCTGGGAGTGTATATGAGTCCACACTCAAGAGTGTTAAAGTTAATGAGATAATTAAGTGATTAATTGAGTGATGATTGAGCATTATTGAAGACACCTAAAGCAGAATCACTGAAGGAGAAAATCTAAAATTGTAAGCCACCGTTATGGCGATCATTGTTTGCTTTAGTTGTGCTCTTGACCCTTATATTCTTAACTTTAGATTTTGTTTGGCTTTTTTATCTGTTATAACTGCCAGATGAACAAAGAAAATGCTGTTGGTTATGTTATGACAATCATCATTTGAACTTTATGTTTGTGATTTATGCTGTTGGTTACAGCATAACTGTGATTCTGCATAAATATCCAGAATTTTAGATATAATATAAAGGATTTCTTAAAAGTTGTTTTAAAAAAAAAAATCTGTCTTTTAGGCACACACCGATGTCAAGATTCAGTCAATGCATCTCAACAATGGTGACGAGCAGAATATTAAATTAGGAAAAGTAAATTACATAGACAATTCAGATCATAATTTATTCATACCGCAATGCATGATGGGAGCCATTAATAAGTTGTGATTGGTGGCAGCCACTGCAACATGGATTATTATTGTCACCATTGTTGAAATTCACAGGCTGATTTTTGATGTCTGTGTTTCTAAATAAATTCATATGAAAGTGTTTTGATCAGAAATTTTTTTTTTTAATATTTTGGATTATAAGAAAAAGACTGATAATCATGTGCTGTAGAATCACAAAGCTGTTAAAATTTGGCTAACAAGTTAAATCAAATCATCTCAATAAGTTCCATTTTTCAGATCACAGCATGATTATGCCAAAACATGACCAACACTATCAGAGCACACTTTTCTTTGTTCATTTGACTGTTATAAATCAATAACAGCAGACAAACAAATTTAAAGTGAAAGTTTAAGGGTCAAGAGTCCAACTAAAGCAAACACTGATCGCCATAACGGTGGCTTACAATTTGTGATTTTCTCCTTCAGTGATTCTGCTTGTTAACATCAGGTGTCTTCAATAATGCTCAATCATCACTAAATCACTTAATTATCTCATTAACTTTAACACTCTTGAGTGTTAATTTAACACTCATATCTGCTTCATATCTTCCATCTGAAAGCAGGTGAAGGTGATTTACTACTAATCAAGGAACCGGCTTTACTGATGAGATGCGCAACAATGTCATGCGATATATCGCCCAGCCCTATTACGTAGTGGAGTGAGCTGAGCTTTAGTCACGAATTTATGACTAAAAAAGGACACAATTATGTGTTATAGCTTAGTTAGTTTTACCTACACTTACAAAACTCTGCGTGTATATTGTTCTCATCAAGTCGAACAACTTTCTAATTTACAGTCATTAGCTCCGACCAACAGAAATTCAGATATTTTGGTTTGAATGTTGATTTCTTGAAATTTTGTCTCTCTCTGTCTCTCTCTGACTTCATAAACTTACGTAAATGCAATGGCTAATTTGTTTATTCTCAAACTCTAAAGGAAACTCGTCCTCTGAACTGGTTTGTGAATAAACAAATAAACCGGACTGTCAGAACTGACAATGGCTTCCTTTCATAAAGGTGAGTGTTTAAAGGTTGGCTCTCATTGCCCCAAAAACCTTGTGAACTGTGAATGTATGATGAATGTAGTTTTCTAAATTACAAATACAATTTCAGTTGTTTTTTATTGACTTTTTCTTCATATTTCAGGTTTTATAAAAACTCATCCTCTCATCTCTGTTATTCTGTGTAAGTCTAAACCATGTTTTTTTGCTTTATGTCTGTATGCTAATGTAATGACCAGTGAATCAGATCCTGTTTATCCTTCACGTCACTTCGCACAGTAAATTCCCCGGTGTTGAATTACCTTTGCTCAGTGTTCATAAGGGAAACACCAGCAGAGTGTTCAAAGAAACACAAAGCTTTGTTAGAGTTAATTAGATAATCAAGTGATTCATTGAGTGATGATTGTTTGACTATTAAAGAAACCTGATGACTTTAGATGAAATCATAAAGCAGAAATCATAAATCTGTTATTTCTCAATAAGAACTTCTGTAGACGTCTGGTTAGTAATAAAGCTGGTAATGCTGTTTGTGGAGTTGTTTAATCAGATCCTGAGAGATTGAGTGTATTTTATCTTCAGTTGATTTCATCTAAGGCTGTGGCTAAAAGTAGTTATTGTGTTCCTCTTTGCTTCAGTGATTCTGCTTGTTAACAGCAGGTGTTCATCAATAATGCTCTATCATTATTCAGTCACTTAATTATCTCATTAACTCCAATACTGATCAGTGTTACATTTAACAGCCTGTAGTGTGCACACTGAGCAGTGTTCAATTCATCTGGGCAAACCCATGTGGGGCCTACATGGAAACCGTGGACAAAACTGGCTGGGGCCCAGTTATGGCGCTTTTCCATTACCAGTACCAGCTCAACTCGACTCGGCTCGACTCGCCTCGCCTCGACTCGGCTCGCTTTTAGCTCCGTTTTCCATTGCAGATAGTACCTCCAGAATAGTACCTGGTCGTCATAGCGACGCTGCAGGAAACTGTCGTGACGTAATCTTCTGCGCGAGCCGCGAGTCGCGACACACACTCCTCGTTTGACCACGGCGTATTCTTCCGAGTTGCCATAAAAATAGTAGTAATGGGGATATCACGCAATCTGACCAAACTATTTAAAAATGGCGGGGTTATTCAGGTTACTCCGTCTTGCGCGTGCAGTGATGACGCAGTGAATAGTGACGATTCTCTCTGACCAATTAGCAGTCTGCTGTGTTTACACGTCACATTTTAGTATCGCCTCAGCTCGCTTAGAACCTCGCCGGAGGTGGTACGAAAAAAAGTACCCGAAAGCAGGTACAGGTACAACTTTTACACAGTGGAAAACCAAACAAAGGCGAGTCGAGTCGAGTCGAGCCGAGCCGAGGCGAGCTGGTACTGTGTAGTGGAAAAGCGCCATTAGATAGCCCAGGTCAAACCCATGTGGGCCCCACATGGCTCTGCTGGCTGGGTATTTATGTATTTATTTATTTTTAATTAAGTCAGCTTTGGCATTCCATAGATAAATGCCCCAAATCATAGGCAAATTACACAGTGTGAATTATCAAAGATCTGAGAGAATCGCTGATGCCCGTGAGATATTTGGCATGCTAAACATCTGGACCTGTCGGAGACTCAAAATCCAGCCGTATGAATGTGTTCAGACTGAAAACTACATCTGAGATGACCTACAACAATGAGAGAGTGAGATACAGGACAGCAGTTCGGGGAGGAGTTGCTGACCGGAATATCAGTATATTAGTATTTCAGATATATTTACAGTTCTATCAAACAGAAACATTAGCTTGACCAGCAGAAACAGCAGCACATAACACCCTGGTATTAATTTAACACTGGGGACTTTACTGTGATGTGTCTCGATCTGTTTGGGAGCTGGAGTAAAGTTGTTAACGTAACACATAAATGATGCTTTTTGGTTTAGAGCTACAGAAACAGATCCGATATTTGGTTTGGACTCAAGTCACTCAAGAACAAATTCATTTTTGTATTTTAGGAACCATTTGGGAGAAATTACTTTTCTTTCTCTTAAAATCTCTAGAATTCCTGAATCCTTCGGTCATTCATGCCTTCATTTATATTGATACAACTACAATCTGATTCAACACTTTGAAGTTTATAACACACATGACAGTCTACCCAGATAGCAACATTGTTTCGGCCCAGATCCGGCCCACATCTGGCACTTGTGGAATGCGGATCTGGCCCACATGCAGCGTGGAATGTCGGCCCTTGGATGGCCCACTCCTGTTTGCCAGATCTGAGCCACAAGCAGGCCATAGCAATGCCACATGTCAGCCAAGAGCAAAGAAATAAACCAGAACTGGAACTTATCTGAGCCACAAAATATGTGTATATTAAATATGGAGTCATCTCAGCCTTAATAACCCTGTTAACAAGCAGAATCACTGAAGGAAAGAAGAGAACAGAAAAAGAGACGAGCAGAAACACAAGAACTACAACTGACTTCAGACACAGTCTGAGATAAAATCCACTGAAGAGAAAAGAAGACATTAAATCTGTGAAGATCTCAGCAGAGGAGGATTAAACAACTCCACAAACAGCATTACCAGCTTCACTTATTACTAACCAGACTGACTTTATTTCTGTCAGACGTCTACAGAAGTTTTATTGAGAATTAACAGAGGTTTAACTCTGTTTCATTTGAAGTCACCGTAACAGTGATCAGTGTTTCCATTAGTTGGGCTCTTAACTCTTATTATATCTTTTGTCTTATTTTTGGCCGCTGTGACAGATGTTTGTCAAACACATTTGCAGCAGCAAAGAAAACTAAAGTGAAATGAGATCAGGTGATGATGGTTACCTGGTGATGGTTTTACAATCATCATGAAATAGATGTATTCACTGATGTCTTAAGAATCTAACAATTATGTTGTTCCATTAATGTTTTCACATCACAAGCCATGTGATACTGTAGCGTGAGATTCAGCAATATTATAACAATCAGTAAGACTTTAACAAATATGAGCACGAAAAAGCCAATTTAATATGACACACACAGATATCAACAATCAGCGTATGAATCTCAACAATGGTGACAATCAAAAATACCTTGCAGCAATGAATGCTGGGTACCAGCATAGTACAAAACTCCCAGCATGCATTGCAACATGAATAAATCATGCAGCTTAATTTATCTAAATATTGTCACCATTGTTGAGATTCATACACTGATCGTTGATATCTGTGTGTGTCAGCCTAAACAGTTTTTTATCTCATGTTTGTTAAAAGATTTAAACTGACTGTTATAATTTTGCTATACCTCATGCTGCAGTGACGCAGGGTTTGCGATGTTAAAATATTAATGGATTAACACAATTGATAAATCAGGCTGTTTCATGATGATTATTAAACCATCACAAGGTAACCATCATCAGCTGATCTCATTTCACTTTAGCTTTCTCTGCTGCTGCAAATGTGTTTGACAAACACACTGTCAAAGCGGCCAAGAAATTATTAAAGACATAATAAGAGTTAAGGGCCCAACTAATGGAAACAGTAATCACTGTTATGGTGACTTCAAATGAAACAGAGTTAAACCTCTGTTTATTCTCAATAAAACTTCTGTAGACGTGTGACAGAAATAAAGTCAGTCTGGTTAGTAATAAGTGAAGCTGGTAATGCTGTTTGTGGAGTTGTTTAATCCTCCTCTGCTGAGATCTTCACAAATTTAATGTCTTCTTTTCTCTTCAGTGGATTTCATCTAAGACTTTGTCTGAAGTCAGTTGTAGTTCTTGTGTTTCTGCTCGTCTCTTTTTCTGTTCTCTTCTTTCCTTCAGTGATTCTGATTGTTAACAGGTTTATTAAGGCTGAGATGACCATATTTAATACACACAGATTTTGTGGCTCAGATAAGTTCCAGTTCTGGTTTATTTCTTTGCTCTTGGCTGACATGTGGCATTGTTATGGCCTGCTTGTGGCTCAGATCTGGGAAACAGGAGTGGGCCACCCAAGCGCCGTCATTCCACGCTGCATGTGGGCCAGATCCGCATTCCAAAAGTGCCAGATGTGGGCCGGATCTGGGCCGAAACAATGTTGCTATCTGGGTAGCAGCTGACCAGTGGATTGCATGATGATTAAATTGTTGTCATCATCAAGTAGCTGACATCATCTGATCACATTTTCTCTTACTGTTCTTGTAACAGTTACAGCAGCCAGAAAAATACAAACATTAATTTTGTATTTTAAATAATTACCAAACCAAACTATTTATTTCAATAAATCATCAACATCTAAACCTCTGTTAATCTCAAAAAGTAACTTTTCCACACATATGACACATAATAAAGTCTGGTTAGTAATAAGTGAAGCTGCTAATGCTGTTTGTGGAGTTGTTTAATGAAGTTGGAGCCTGACATCCGATGTTTACACGTCAACCCAATTTTCATTTTCCAAAATCTGACGTCTGAGTGTTGGAGTCCATGTCCAATAACATTTCTAGCTGGGGTGATTCACATTGTGGCCATAATATGAACACACAGTGAGTGCGCTGTGAGGTTACACTTTTAGCTCCCTGTGAACTCAGATTGTTATCATATGGAGAGATCACTGTGAGATCAACGAGTTGACAGAGATGTGATTGATTTATCTGTGTAGAGAAGCCACTCAAAACATCAACCACTTCTTTCATTTCATTCTGCTCTTCACATAAAGCTGCTGTTTGACTTCAGAAGATTTGGAATATGACACACACTAATCGTACTGTATAGATACTGTTGTGCTGTGATTGTGCTTTTTTGTTAGTTTGAACAGAAAAGGCTTAATAGTTTCATTATGTGGAAAAGATGGATGAGGATAATAATAATTTCTAGGATAGACAATTATTCTGTTTTCTGTGAAAGAAAGTCATAATGACAGAATGATGACTTTGGGTGAACTGTCACTTTAAGTACAAGCTTATATTTATATATGTTTATTTGACTGCTATTTCATTGTGTCCTCTGAAACATGTTGATTACTTTGTATTCATAATTATTTTTTAGATGTCTTAAAACTATACTTGGCCTTTTCAACTGTCTCACCGGTGACGACTGCAATTGGTAATGTACACTGAAAAAATATTTTGTCATTTCAACTTCGAAAATGTACTTCATGTGGTAACATCTACAATAACTGGTTTTATTGAAATTAAATAAATTAAGATTACTGATTTTAAATTTAACCAACCTGAAAAATAAAACAGTTTTACTGAAGCATAACCGTCAGTATGACCAAATTTTTTTATGAGTTTAGTTTTTTTTCATGCCGCAATGCATTCTGAGACCCACTGATGAGTTTTGTATGATGCACCCAGAATGCATTGCGGCATGAAGCATGTCACCGTTGCTGAGATTCACGTGCTGATTCTTGAGTTGTGAGTGTGTTAAATAAATAGTTCAAAATGTTCAGGTACTTCTATGTCATTAAACATATTTACTTATTTATGTTCTGTTGGCTGTCATGCTATAGAAACATTACTTTAATCAATAATATGAAATTAATAACAAACATGATGGTCTAGAAGAGATCATCTGATCAGAGAACTACAAGATGATGAATCATCATTATCAAGTATCTGACATCATCTGATCACATTTTCTCTTGCCATAACAAACAGTTACAGCAGCCAGAGAAAAAAGAGTCCCAACTCAAGCAAATAACGATCACCATAACGGTGACATCAAACCAAACTATTAATTTCAATAAAACATCTAAACCTCTGTTAATCTCAATAAGACCTTCTCCACACATATGACAGAAGTAAATCTGGTTAGTAATGAGTGAAGCTGCTAATGCTGTTTGTGGAGTTGTTTAATGAAGTTGGAGCCTGATATCCGATGTTTACACGTCAACCCAATTTTCATTTTCCAAAATCTGACGTCTGAGTGTTGGAGTCCATGTCCAATAACATTTCTAGCTGGGGTGATTCACATTGAGGTCATAATATGAGCACACTCTGGGTGCTTCTCAATATCCCTCATCGTCTCCTCGCTCCTCCGTCCTCCCTCCTATGACCCGGAAACCGATCAAGCTCAGCCTTCTTGAAGGACATCCCAATTCTCTAATTGCACCGTGAGGAGTCGAGGATTGAGGATTGAGGATTGAGGATCAAGGAGTGAGGAGTCGAGGATCGAGGAGTCGAGGATCGAGGAGTGAGGAGCTTCCTGAGGAGCGATGAGCAAGGACACACAGGTGTATCCTATGCGGAAGTTTTTTATCGACTTAACGTGACGCACGTATAAATTCTCCTCCCCCTTCACATCAGCCACATTAAAATTAATTTATACTTTACATTTGCAGTTTAAATAAATCACATATTTCAACAGGGTATCTTGCTTTATTATTGTTTATTATGAATTTCTTAAATAACCAAACTTTAACAACATATGGGCAGATCCTTTGAGCGCTGCTGATGACGATGTGAAGTGACACTCGAGTGGTCAAGTATTCCAATGTATAAAAAAAGATTTAATTCGATTCCTCCGTCCTCATTTCCTTTCCTTGCAGCCTTCCCTCGCATCCTACAGGGGGTGGATCTGAGAAGCGAGGAAAGGAGGATGCACAAATAAGAAATGAAAAGCACCCAGTGAGTGCGCTGTGAGGTTACACTGTTAGCTCACTGTGAACTCAGATTGTGATCATATGAAGAGATCACTGAGAGATCAACGAGTTGACTGGGTTATAAAGTCGTCTGCAAGGAATTTGCATATCACCGGAGTTCGTCAACTCTGAAGTACCATATCAATGCAAAGCATCCAGTTGTTAACATTAATCCGGATGTACGACGATAGCACGTCACGTGATACCACTAGTAGAGTCATCTTCAAAAACTGAAACGCAAATCTGTGTGCGTGTGTGTGTGTGTGAGAGAGTGTGTGTGTCTGAGAGAAAGAGTGTGTGTGTCTGAGAGAAAGCGTGTGTGTGTCTGAGAGAAAGCGTGTGTGTGTGTGTGTGTGTGTGTGTGTGTGTGTGTGTGTGTGTGTGTGTGTGTGTGTGTGTGTGTGTGTGTGTGTGTGTGTGTGTGAGTGAGTGCGTGCCACACAACCATTTTCTCACGCACAGAAAAATTGCGCACCAAAGAGGACACGGAGACCGACAGACAAGACAGAGCACGTAGGCCTACGTTACTTATGATATTAAAAAAAAAAATTCTCGGCTCTAAAATTCTGTCAATTTTATTACGAAATTCAAACAATAAATACCGTTTTGGTGCTTGTAAATGTGACATGACAGATCCCTAGCGGTACGTGAACCGATCATCTCTACTAGCTAATAGTAAATAAACACGAATTAACGATAGTGTTGAAAGATACGTACAACTTACCGAAATCTATATTCCTCGATCAATCAGTGTTTTTCAACCGCGAAAAGAGGTCAATAAAACAGCTGGAGAACAATTGTCACAACACATTTACCTCAGGAAAGCCATTTCATGACCATGTAGTAGGCTACGTTAGTTGGCTAATAAAGAGCTATAGAGTATTTTTCTAAATATATGTAGCCTATATTACATATGCATTAAATTTTTTACTTATATCATTAAATAAAGTTGTTATTTATAATAAAAAACGCATTATATTTAATTTGAGTTATTTTTAACCATACAGCTGATAGGCTCTCTGTATGTTTACAGCATTGGGTGAGATTTTTTTTTTCCTTGAGAAAAATTAACACCTATCTTGTGTACCTAATATTTATCCAAATGAGTCAATATTGAATCAAATCACAAGAATGTAATTGAAATCGTGAAATTTGTGTCAAGCTATAATTAAAAAACGTAGCTTACCAGAAATTGTACCAGCATGTAAACATTGTAACATGTTGTCACGAAACCTAATAAAATTATGTATGCGATTAATTTAGATTAATTAATCACAAAGTATGTAATTAATTAGATAAAAAATTTAATCGATTGACAGCCCTAGTTTATTTTATTTTTTTTACATTTTCATAACCGCCCATCTGTCAGACCCCTGCTACAACTACACTGTGCTGGACGAACCATGGAGATCCATCAGTAATACATATGCTTCAGTCTACAAGTGTGACAGGCCCGTCTCCTGGAGCGGCTGGTATCGTCTCTTCGTTAACAACGTGAGCGCTCATATCCCAGACACGTGTGTTGCTCAGTCCAGCTGTGGCACTTATATCTCACTGTGGATCCGTGGTGGACACCCAACAGTAACAGATGGAGTCGTCACTCGAGATGTCTGCGGTTACGCTTTCAGTTTCTGCTGCTTTTACGGGTCTTTTCCCATTAGAGTCAAAGCCTGTCCAGACAATTATTATGTCTATGAGCTGGTCAGTCCAACTCACTGTTCTTCAGATTACAGTATGGCATACTGTGCAGGTAATTATATTCCAATTAGCTTCAACACATTCATGATATTTTGTGTTTCTGTTGATTAATCACTATTCATTTAAACTTTCAGACACTAGCAGCATTAACACCAGCTTTCCAGCCGTCACACCTGTGACCATCTCACCTGGTAATGTAACTGTGTCTCTATTGGCTTATTTTATATTGTGGAGCACTGAATATATGTGTGTGATTTGTGTCAATAGGTAAATATGAAAGAAAAATATAATTTGAATTCATACTATTTGCTAAATGCATGTTACTGATGTTATTGTGAAAGAGTCATCCATTTATATTTCTTAAGGTGCAACTTGACACTTTCTACCTTAAATTGTAGGTAAAGTAAGTTGACTCTGTCCTTAATTATTCACACATTTAAAAAAAATGCTTACAACCTGAACAGAAAACTCTCTGGTTTGTTTTTGCTCAGTATATCAAAAAAGTAATGCATTGGTAGGCAGATTTATTATAATCTAATTTATTGGGTACAATTCTTATTCTAGCAGTATAAATGATTCATAAATACAAAATCAAACATCAGTTGTTCAGATAAATTTTTGCAGATTGCAAATGTAAATGTAAATGCAGATGTAAATGTGTAAATGTTTCAAACATACATAAAATATATGAGGCCCTGTTTACACCTGGGAGTAAGATGCATTTTGGTCGATCGGATCTAGGGCTGCACGATTAATCGCACAATATTGTTATGCGCATCTAATCAGTAAAGCCGGTTCCTTGATTAGTAGTAAATCACCTTCACCTGCTTTCAGATGGACGACATGATGCAGATATGAGTGTTAAATTAACACTCAAGAGTGTTAAAGTTAATGAGATAATTAAGTGATTAATTTAGTGATCATTGAGCATTATTGAAGACACCTGATGTTAACAAGCAGAATCACTGAAGGAGAAAAGCACAAATTGTAAGCCACCGTTATGGCGATCAGTGTTTGCTTTAGTTGGGCTCTTGAACCATATACTTTAAGTATAAATTTTGTTTGTCTGCTGTTATTGATTTATTACAGTCAAATGAACAAAGACAAGTGTGATCTGATAGTATTGGTTATGTTTTGACATAATCATGCTGTGATCTGAAAAATGAAACTCATTCAGATGATCTGGTTTAACTTGATAGCAACAGTTTAGTGGTTCTACAGCATATGACAATTGAATTTTTTCTTAAAATCCAAAACAATAAAACTTGTTCTGATCAAATCACTTTCATATGCATTTATTTAGAAACACAGACATCAATAATCAGCCTGTGAATCTCAACCGTGGTGACAATAATAATCCTTGTTGCCACCAATCACAACTCATTAATGGCTCCCATCATGCATTGCGGTATGAATAAATTATGATCTGAATTGTCTATGTAATTTACTTTTCCTAATTGAATATTCTGCTCGTCACCATTGTTGAGATGCATTGACTGAATCTTGATATCTATGTGTGCGTAAAAGAAAGATTTTTTTTTACAACTTTTAAGAAATGTTTTAAAATAACCTTAATAATCCTTATTATATCTCAAATTCTGGATATTTATGCAGAATCTCAGTTATGCTGCAACCAACAGCATAAATCAAAAACAATTAGTTCAATTGATGAATGTCATAATATGACCAACACCATTGCATAATTTTTTTTTCTTTGTTCATCTGGCATGTATAACTCAAATACAACAGCTGAACAAAATCTAAAGTTAATAATATAAGGGTCAAGAGCCCAACTAAAGCAAACACTCATCTCTATAATGGTGACCTGAAATTCCGGTTTTCTCCTTCAGTGATTCTGCTTTAGGTGTCTTCAATAATGCTCAATCATCACTCAAATAATCACTTAATTATCTCATTAACTTGAACACTCTTGAGTGTGGACTCATATACACTCCCAGGTGTGTTCATTTAACACTGAGTTTTTGCTGTGTACAAAGAGCCGTAGTTAACTGACAAGCTGAGCCAAATCGCGTTAAAATCGAGGCCTCGATTTTAACGCGATTTGGCTCAGCTTGTCAGTTAACTACGGCTCTTTGTAGTAAATGCCGCTCCATCTGAAAGCAGGTGAAGGTGATTTACTACTAATCAAGGAACCGGCTTTACTGATTAGATGCGCATAACAATATCGTACGATTAATCGTGCAGCCCTAATCGGATCACAAGTGGACGATGCTAAATACAGGTGTAAACGGGGTTGTGACGATGAGATGTGATATCTTCACTTGGTCTGCATGAGTGCAAAGTACAATTTTTAGAGTTATTATTTCCACACCCGGACAAACCTGTCAACACATTGATCTCACAGTGATCTCTCCATATGATCTCAATATGAGTTCACAGTGAGCTAACAGCGCACTCACTGTGTGTTCATATTATGGCCACAATGCAAATCACCCCAGCTAGAAATGTTATTTGACATGGACTTTAGATGTTGATGATGTATTGAAATTAATAGTTTGGTTTCTTGATTCTTGAGGTTTGTGTTTGTCTCAATAAAGTGGTTTAAAAATGAATGTACACAGATTTAGTTTTTATATTAAATACTTCAGAATTTCTGATTAAAATTCTGCAGGATCTCATGTGTTTGAATTCCTGGATTGATATGGTTGATAAATATTTGTATTAATTTGTTATTTTTTGGCATCAATTAATAAATAACAGAGACAAGTCCATGGATAAAATCAGGCCACCCACATCATGATAATAGCTTTATTATCAAGAAGTAGCCAACACTTGATCACATATTCTCTTTCTATAACAAACAGGTACAGCAAACAGATATAAACTAATATAACATAGTCAAGGCCAACTAAAGCAAACACTGACCTCCACAATGGTGACCAAACCAAACTATTACTATTTAAAAAAAAGGTCTTTTAAGAGGTTCAGTCCTGTGTCTGCTGGGAAACTTCCCGCTAAAACTTGCATGTTAGGGGATAATGTTCTATCAATGTTATCATGTTTAAAATGTTTTTAGAGAGTGTTATCCTATTATCCTATCTTTTAGGAGTAACTGGTAACAAAAATAAAATTAGCTACAGAAAACATTACAAGAAAATAACATAATGCTCACAAAACATTCATAGAACAATAGCATTTCTAGCTGTGATGAGCTCATATTGTGGTCATAGTTTGAGCACACCGTGAGAGCGCTGTAAGGATACACTTTAAGCTCACTGTGAACTCAGATTGCTGACGTTGTGACCACATGGTGACATCACTGTGAGATCAACGGTGACAAGAAATGGTACTGAGCAACATTTGAGTCAGTACCCGATAGGAAACTTCCCCTAAAATCTTTATAAGAATGTTTCTGAAAATTCTAGGAAACAAAAATAAAATGAGCAACTTAAAACATTACCAGAACATAGCATAATATTCTCAGAACATTCTTAGAAAAATACAATTTCTAGCTGGGGAAACATGTGCATGTGGTAAACTTGTGACGAGTCAAAAACACAAAGTAAATGGTTAAAAAAAACTTGTTGTGTAGATATAATCACATTAATGTAGAAATAATTTAAAGTAAAAGTATTACAACATTTTTAGTAACAGTTTTTATGTATTTGTTTACTTTTAATTATAACAGTTTACCTGCCTGACCCCTGCTACAACTACTTTGAGCTGAACGATCCATGGAGAGCCGTCAGTAACACAAATACATCGGTCAAAATGTATGATTCCACCGTCTCCTGGAACGGCTGGTATCGTCTCTTCATTTACAACACTAGCGCTCATATCCCAAACACGTGTGTTGCTACGTACAGCTGTGGCACTTTTATTCCACTGTGGATCCGTGGTGGACACCCAACAGTAACAGATGGAGTCGTCACTCGAGATGTCTGCGGTAACGCTTACGGTTACTGCTGCTATTTCGGGTCTTATCCCATTAAAGTCAAAGCCTGTCCAGACAATTATTATGTCTATAAGCTGGTTAGACCAACTATCTACCATGCAGCATATTGTGCAGGTAATAATATATACACATGAACCCTTTGTATAATTATTGATCCATTGGTATTCAAGAGTAATTTCTTTTTCAGCTGTTACTAACATCAGCACCACTACAACAGTCACACTAGAGACGACCTCAGCTGGTAATGTAGTCTGATGTTTCATCTTTGGTTTTGCTCATTTTCTTAATAATATGTAATTATTTTATGGGGCTACAAGCTCCATTCGGACGGGACTAGCTTTACCAGGGTAGATGGAGTAATGTAATTTTACCACAGGACGTCTATAATAATAATAATGGCCAATTAGCACGGGATAAGATATCTCAGTGGGAGGAGTAACTCGATCTATGCACCACTATCACCCTCCTGCCATCATGTGCATATTACGTAGCTGATGTACACAAACATATATATACCCTATATTTATAACCGGTCGAACGATGTTTTAAGAATCAGATTTTATGATGTTGTTAATAGGCACTAACCTAAAGCTAAAAGAAGTGTTGTGCCTCTAAAAAGTGGGTTCAACTTTCTTATTGATCTGAACCTATGTGAAAAACACATCAGTTTTGCCACAGACTAGAACACAACAATGTTTTTTAATGCGCCTCTATACTTGAAAAACCACATAAAACTACTTTTTTAACGGAAAGGACGGATCATTTACGTACATATTTACAGCAGGTCTGTCGCACGGGATTAGTATTACCTGAAGTCATTTATCCTGGACATTTTTACAGAAGGTAAAAGACACCGTAATCTTTACTTACATTGTCCGTATGATCACTGAGATAGCACATTGGGATGGGACTTAAATCACTGAGAAGCTTGGGTAATAATACCTTTATCCTACCTCTTCATGTTAAACTAGTCCCATCCAAATAGGACTTTAGACACACACAGACATCAAGGATCAGCATATGAACCTCAACGATGGTGTTTGACTAATTTTCTTTGATTCTCAATATTTCCTTTTACTTGTGCTGTTTTTGTTGTGACTTTATAGAAGCTTATTTAGAGGTGATCTGTTTATCTAATTTTTTTTATTTTTGTTGAGATTTTTTGTTTTTTTATTTTTTTGTTTGTTTCATTTTGTTGAGATGTGCACTGAATGTAAAATCCTGCATCAATGCTGGATCTCATACTATAGAATCTCACGGCTACTATAATGCACAAAACAAAATAACACATTACTTTTACAACTGCAGCATTACACTCAGAATGAAGTTATTTAAGCCACTGATGATTATGTCATTATCAATTACCTTCATTTATAAAGCTCTTTTAACAGTATTGTTTCAAAGCGGCTTTACAGTTATAATAGAAGTTACTGTAACAGATTGTTTAGGCTGTACAACAGCATTAGGATAAAGTTATTGTCAAGCTAAAGTTAGTTTTGATTGATTCACTTCTGTTGCGAAGATCATTAGTTATTAACTTAGTGGCCGCAAACATGACACCGTTCTAACAGAAAAACTCTTAACCTGTCCTGGCCGCCTATCCGCAAAAAACAGTGCCAGGTGTCTCGAGAACTCACTCCCTGAAATAGGTTTGAAGGTGCAAATGACTATCTGTTATCTTTGCGCAAAACTCAAAAATAAAAACCTGCGAAAACGCAGACGGCACGCACATGCCGTCCATAAATGTGCGTTTGAATATATGTGCGCAGCCATGTAGGCTAGTCCTTCACAAATCAACCCTCAACAAACTACTTGTCTGGTCTTAAAAATGTATAATACAGAAATTTGTCGATTCAGGCGCAGGTCCTTCATCAGATCTGGATACGACCTGGATCCGGCGGACTGCGGTAAACCTCAGGATAAACATAGAGACTAATATTAGTGTAGACGCCATCCTTCTTATATTGTAATGAGTACATCAGGATTTATAGGAAGTGTTCCTGGTTCCAGCTGACCTTATCTATGCCTAACATTGAATTATAGAAGTCTATAATGTATTGTGTATGCTAGGTCAAAGAGATGTGTCTTTAGTCTAGCTTTGAACTGACAGAGTGTGTCTGCTTCCCGGACAATGTTAGGAAGACTGTTCCAACGTTTTGGTGCTAAATAGGAATAGGAAAATCTATAATATTATCATATATGGACGGAATTTTGAGACAGCAGTAGACGTGACGGACTATAATGCGTTAAGAGCTCGCTTAAGCACCGGAGAGCAAAACCATTTAGTGCTTTTGGACCAGCTGTAATTTGTTTATTAAGCGTGCAGGGCAACCACCCATAAGAGCATTCCAATAATCTAGCCTTGATGTCATGAACGCATGAACTAATTGTTCTGCTTTTTTAATTGTGTATATGATGTAATTTAGATTTGTTTTTAATATGAAAAAATGTGGTTTTACAGATGCTAGACGTGACTTTCAAAAGAAAAATTGGTTTCAAAGAGCACACCCAGGTTCCTAACCGACGACGAAGACTTGACAGAGCAGCCATCAAGTGTTAGACAGTATTCTAGGTTATTACGTGAGGAAGTTTGTTGTCCAATAATTAGAATCTCTGTTTTTTTCAGAATTAAGTAGTAGGAAATTAGCCTGGGAAAACCCAGACAACTTCCGGCAAATTTAGATTTGCTCTGAAAGTTAGTCTGGCTCATTCAAACCCATTTCCAATTCGCAGAAATCGAGGCACCAATCAGAAACGTTGGGGCGGGCTTTACACGATGACGACAGCGCTGGGATTTGAAGCCTACACAACAAAGATGGATGCCGCCGTCGAACATCACTCGTTCGAATCAGCTATCGCGTCTGTTTAAAGCGATTTAAAATTTTCCTTTTCGTTAAAACCCGAGCAAAGAACAACACTCAAAGCCTTCATGTCTAAAAAAGATGTTATCGCTGTCTTACCGACTGGATTCGGCAAAAGTCTGATATACCAGTGTGGCGAGCAGGACGATCGAGGCCGAGGGACGTGAGAGAACGGCGTGACTGAGGCCGATCTCGATCTCTCACGGAGGAGCGGAAGCATAAAAGGAGGAGCGACGACTGTGAAGATCGAGAGAGGACAGGTCTGAATTTTATGTGATGTTTTGTTTTATTATGTGTGGCGGCAGTCGACCGTGAGGGATTTGTTTTATTTTGTCATTAAAATGTGTGAATGTTCGCCGGTTTCCGCCTCCTCCTTCCCAGAACAACGAGCCCCGTTGGTCAATACTAAACGAATGTCTGGGTCTTAGCCATAGACTGTCTTAGCGAGAGCCCTCTGCATACGTCATCTCCTTCATCGCTCTGATTGGTTTTAGGTCTATCCAATTGCGCCAAGAGGCATTTGAGGGACGTCCGTTGGTGACGCCCCTTTGGAAATGTTTTGCCTATGGAGCTTTGCCAGACCCTAACTCGGTTTTAACTGAGAGTGGTCTGGTTTTAACCAGGCTAGTAGGAAATTGCTAGTCATCCAAAACATAGCCTGCATCAGCTCGTCACATTTTCTGTTGGCTTTTCTTTCCATCCCAAAAATGATTTATAAACACAAAGTTAAGTCAAGGGTCAAGACCACAACACGCCGGAACGCATTTAGGGTTTTTCTGCTAGAACAATATCGTGTTAGCGGCTAGTTAATAACTAATGATCTTCTTAACGGAAGTGAATCAATCAAGACTAACTTTAGCTGGACAATAACTTTATCCTAGAGCTGTGGTAAAGCCTAAACAATCTGTTATGGTAACTTATTATAACTGTAAAGCTGCTCCATAATGTTAAAAGCGCTTTATAAATGAAGGTAACTTGACTAAACTAAAGAAACCTTATCTCAGTCATGAGACATTAATTTATTGTAAAATAATACAATCCTGTAAACTCCTGGCACTTTTTTACAGTGTACTTAAGTACATCAACAAGTCAATGCTCATTTAATTGGAGGGAAATTATGATGCAGATGATGGCTATCTGAATGACTTTAATGATACAAAAATATCTTTCAGTCTCTTCCTCAGCATCCCTGAACACTACAGTATACATACTATATGCTGTTGCTGGTCTGGTCATAGCAGTGATCATACTTGTAGTTGGATTGATCGCTGTTCGCAAGACATCAGCAAAGACAGGTATAAATAAACAAGCCACTATCAGCATAATTAAAACAATAGAAAGTTTGACCAATGTATTTATTTGTTTTGATATTTCCATAGGCAGTGTGACGCCTGTCAACAAGCTTAATGAAACCAGAGATAAGCAGAAGAGTGATGCCAACGATTTTGTAAGTCACTCTCTGACCTTAAAAAATAACCTTAAAGGTTGTATTATTGATTTCAGGCCCAAAAATAAAGGTCTAATCTTACCTAACGATCCGCTAGCTGCCCGCCCATAAGCATGTCGTCAAAAAAATGCGTCTCTGTAGGCAGCCTAGGCTCTGAAATCTGCACACAAAACAAATGGATACAACCACCACTCAAAACCAAAATAAACAGTGTTTAAACCAATCACCGACAGGGGCGGGTGTTGCTCCCACTTCACGTCCAGCCGTGCACGAGCTCAAAACCTCACAACACCCGCCCCTGTCGGTGATTGGTTGAAATTGGTTGATTGGTCCATTTGTTTTGTGTGCAGATCTCAGAGCCTAGGCTGCCTACAGAGACGCGTTTTTTTGACAGCATGCTCATGGGGCGGGCAGCTAGCGGATCATTAGGAAAGATTAGACATTTATTTTTGGGCCTGAAATCACTGATACAACCTTCAAAACCCAAATTAATATTCTGAATGCAATGACAGATCAGACATATTACTAGTGCACTTTTGTTTTCTTGATGCAGGAAGAGAGTGTGTATGAGAATGACATTCATAACACAGACAAGAGCACTCCGAAGAAACCTATCAACAGACCTAAAGAGTCCCAAGTACATACAGTCTATGGGAATGTACAGCTCAACATGGGCTAGTCACAGGAACTCTATGCAAATCTCTGATCCTAGTATTAAAGGGGTCATGAACTGCATTTTTAATGTTCTCTGAAGTCCACTTATAATGTTATCAAGATTTTTACATCACAAAACATCCTAATGTAGAAGTATAATTTATTTTCTATCCTGTTGAAGACCTTCTCTTTAAAACACTTTTTTTTTATAGGCGTGCCGCAAGACTTTGAAGTAAACGGCCAATGTGATTGGGTAACAGTTTCGCATATTAAAATATTTGTCAACATCGCAAAATTTTTAAATACTACAAATAATGATCTCATATATATGTCAAAAAGATCAAAGAAATAAGATTTCTCACTTCATGACCCTTTAAGCAACAATATTCAGACAACCAGTCAAAACCTGATAAGATCAAAAGTGACAAGTATGTGTAACTTCCTTATATGACCACAAGGGGTGTAAGGTTGGATTTTGTTTATCTCCTTTTATATTCATTTTGCTAGCTTTTTGTTTAGCTATAGTTTGTATAATCACATTTTGCATGGCTATTCTAAAATATTTTTTCTTGTATCTTGGACAATGTCACGACTCTTAGACATCAGTTCAACTTCTATCAATATGCAAACATTGGCAGTGTGCCACTGAAATTGTGAGGATGTATTTCCACTTAGACTGAACACGAGAATCCTAACCTGTAAAAACAATAAAGCTTGCTAATCTGAAGATCTTATCTCTTCTTCCCAAGCTGAACCTCTGTCTTCCCACTCTCTCTCTTTTCCCTCAGGTCTTAGCAATAAAGCAACATTCTTGTGTGGTCAATACCAGGTAAAGCCAGGTGTGACCCTTGGGAGCGCAAGAGTAGGTCCAACAAATCTAAAAATATCGCTAATAAATTATTTGCTTTCTGTATTTCTCTGGGTATTTAAAGGTGACATATTATGCCCCTTTTCACAAGATGTAATATAAATCTATGGTGTCTGAAATTTCAGCTCAATATACCCCCCAGATCATTTATTTTAGCTTGTCAAATTTGAGCAAAAACGCTCCAGTTTTGTGAGTGTCCCTTTAAATGCAAATGAGCTGCTGCTCCCCGCCTCCGTTTAGAAGAGGGCAGATCCTTTACACAAGCATCGGATACTATATCAATAACAAAACATGCCATGTCTCAGTCATCCAAAATCTCAGAAATTACCAGTAGCGAGTGCAGCCTTACGGAGAGACTCAGGAAGAGGTTGCAACTTTTAGACGCACAAGGACGTTCCTGAATGGTTAGTGGATACGTTTATGTAGTTGTTGTGGAGTTACATTGATTTATCAGTTTCTGGGGGATTTCCATTGAAAATAAAATGTATCCACTGCTGTCTCATCTGAGGCTGAGACCCTAAATAAGTGTTCAGTGCTCGTCTGTGCAGTAACGACAGAACAGTTTGCATGCTTTGCTGGAACTTTTGCCATTGTGTTAGAACTGGATAAACTGTTGCTTTTGAAACCAAATGGCCGCGCCGTGGGTGGAAACGTGCAGATTAAGGGGCAGTAATATTATAAGATTCACTTTCTACATCAGAAGGGGAGTGAAATCTAAATGGCTTATTTTTTTACATGCTTGCAGAGAAAGATTTATCAAAAAAAGCATTACTGGGTTGTCACATTTTGGGGGAAGCGTGCACGTGAGACTGTGTGTTTGTATTTGTGTGTGTGTGTGTGTGTGTGTGCCCACGATTATTTTATTATAACTGTGGTTCATCTGAGTAAGAGGATCCTTTTGCCATTTGTTGATTTCAGGGGTTAATTTATGTAGTTAAAACCCAAACTATATGCAATTTGTCATTTGAAATATTCAATTGATTTGTGTTGTATTGAGAGACATTTCCTCAGTTAGATGTGGGAAGTTTTCCTGAGACCCTAGGGAAATTGTAATTCTTCTTATTTGCATATTTTTATTTCATTCTATATTCAAATAACTTTGTTTTTAATAACATTTATAATTGTTTGTGAAAACAGACTAATTTCCTTATTATTCCACTGACATGGAGAGGACAAAATATGCCTAAAAAACCCTCTATTGACCCAGACTGGACCGGTGTCGTTCTGGATCAGACGCTCTAGTTCATGTTCTGGACTTTCTCTGCTCCGTCTCCCTTTTAGAGGCTGTTTTTGTCTCACTGTCAGCCATTCCTCTGTATCCCACATGTACAATTACTAAGGAAGGATTGTATTTTATTGCACTCATATTTTTCTTTTCTTTTTTTGTGTGATTTTAAAAAATATATGTATTTAGTTTATTTTGGTAAAGTTCATTTGTTGTTGTTGTTTTTGGTATGCATCTTAAATGTATAAATAAAAAAATAGACAAATGCGCCATATTGCCTCGTTGTGACAGACGATCAACTAACCTCAATATTAACACTCGAAGTAACGTTCACACTACTGACCCTTCCGTGGTCAAACTCAAGAAACGTAAACTTGAACATGATGTTAAATCAGTTCTTAAGCTTTACTTAGTTTTAAGGAGTTCCCCGTCATTTTAATCGGAAAAACCAAATCCCGGTGAGTTGTGGAAGAGTGGATCTGCGCGTGCAGTCAGTCAGCCGCTCTCACGCGCTCGGGCGGTTTCAGCTGCCTCTAGTGGTTGAGTTTAACAACACAGCAGTTTACCACAAAAGTTTTAAAATTTAAGTTATTATATAAGAGAATATGGGTTATGAGCACATGAGTAAATAAATTATGAAATACAATTAATTATTAATAAATTGAAGAACAAATCGTATGCAGGTTCATTTTAGTAATTGACTAAAGACTCAGTCACACAAGAAGTACCTGATATTAACTGACAAATCTGACACTTTTTATTAGCACAGGAAATGGTAAATACATTCAGTAAAGAGAGCTTTGCAGGACAGGTGGAGCCTCCTTTGGCCCGCTGATCAGGTTGTAACTTGTAGACTATGTGTTTGTTTGTTTGGCTTTGGTTTACAAGGGATGCAAATGCATCAGAGATTGAACTAAGTTGGAGCAGCAAATGCTTAATAAAACATGCACACTCAAAATGTAATCATGATTAAATTAAACACAAATACTGAAGCAAGAAAAGTTATTATGGTAGTCTGGTTTAGATATGTTTTCAGATGCAATCCCAGAGTTGAAAAATGTAAGTACATGTAAGTTATCTGATGCTGCTGTAAATCACAGACAAATCCTTCTCTTGGCTTGCAGTAGATCTGCAAAAATGACAAACAAATAATTAACTGAGAATGAAATCAACACAGAGCGTAAAACATGCTGAAGCCAAAAATATATTTCAACGGTGCTCTGAAAGGATTGGCTTTTAATACATCTATCTATTATATACTTAATGTGCTATTTTCTATAAAGATATTGTGAAAAGTTGGCTACTTTGCAAATAAAACTGACTTATGAATCAGAATAATTCAGTTTTTCCTCACTTGGCTTCAGTAGCAGGATGGTGAACTGTAATGCTGGCATAATGAATCTCATCTTCTTCAGGTTTTGTTGTGTCTTTATCAGAAGCATTTTCAACATCACCAGATTCAGAGGTCTTTTCTGTAGACGGCTGCAATATGATCATGTGGCACACATTAAACTTACAGCAACCTGTAAACATTCATCTCTCCACATGTAATGATAATGTGTACGATAAGTGAATCATAAGTGTATGATAATTAACATGCAACTCTACAGAACGTCACTAAATTCATGAGCTTATGTTACCATTCATGCATTTATGTGAATCAATACCTTGATATGTTCTACATTTTGATTGTCTAGTAAAAAAACACAATATTCAGAGTATATCAATGTAAAGTTTTAGAGACATCAATGAGCTATTGTCCATGTTGTACAACGTTAACACCACCTTTTAGAAAAGGACAAAAATTGTCAGCACAAAAGTCTGTAATACATGATCAATGACATATGAAGTGATTTAACTTCAGCTAGAATCTCACCTTTTTTTGCTCAAGGTCTTTAGGGTCATTATTTCTTCTCTTATTCCTGTTGCTAAATATATACAGATAAATGCATGGATGAAAGTTGTTAAAACCATAACAGACTGTCTTTGCTGCAGAAAAATGGCTTGCCAAAAAATATTAACATTTGTAGACAAACTAGAATGTCACATTAAAATAGTTTTTTTCACTGCTCTGGACTAAAGATATCTGAAAAATAATCATTTGGGGTATGGATTTATGATTTAGCAAACTTAAGAGAATTGTTCAAGGGTTGGAATATGTTTAAAAGGGGATATGCTTAAATATATATTTCTCACTAACCTTATGAACACAATGAGGAGAAGCAAGAGCCCAAACCCAGCAGCAACTGCAATAACGGCACAAACAGCAACAATGACATACAGGATATTCCAAGCCAATCTCTGAACACCTAAGAGGAAAGACAATCTCAAGATCATTCATTTTCAGTAAAGACTATGAACATGTAATGATAAATTATGAACTCTTAATAGCTTTTAAACATGATGAGCACAGAAGTGTCTTGAATACCTTTAACAGTGAGTGACACAGACGCTGATCTCCGAGATCCATGTTTATTCTGAGCCTCACAGTAGAAGCGTCCACTGAAACTGGAGTTAAAGCTGGAGATGCTGAAACTCTGTCCAGATCCAACAGCTGAGGTTTCCTTCTCCTTAAACCAGCTGAAGTTCAGAGCAGGAGGGTTTGAGTCACTGCTGCAGTTCAGAGTCACTGAATCTCCCTCCACTATTACACCAGACCCACTGACCCACACTGAGACGTTTCTTGGTCGATCTGAAAGAGACAAAAATAAAACATTATTGGATAGCTTACTATATGATTTACTGACTCACGTTTATTAACTCACACATGACATTCAGCATCTCAGCATCAGAGTCTTTCTCTCCATGTTCATTAATGGACTTGCACTTGTATTCTCCACTGTGATCAGAGCTGATGTTTGAGATGCTGAAGATTCTTCCAGATCCTACAAATGTTCCTCCTTTAAACCAGCTGAAGTTCAGAGCAGGAGGGTTTGAGTCACTGCTGCAGTTCAGAGTCACTGAATCTCCCTCCACTATTACACCAGACCCACTGACCCACACTGAGACGCTCTCTGGAGGATCTAAAGGGAGAAAAAAACATGGTCATTCATTTCCATGTTTCCATTCATTCATTCATTCATTCATTCATTCATGTCATTTTGTAGAGATACTGCTTGATATATAATGAATGTATGTATTTGTGATACTCCATCCATAATCTTTGTAATCAGTTGTCTGAACATCTACTCACACTGGACACCGATGCTGACAGCAGGAGAAGGCAGATGTTCGTGTCCTCTGACGGCACAGCTGTATCTGCCAGAATCACTGCGGACTGACTGAAACTGAAAGATGTCGCTGGTGAACTCTAAAGCCTGTCCATTTTTGTACCAGATGAATCTGTCTGTCAGATTGCAGGTGGTTCTACATGTCAGATTGAGCGTTTCTTTCTCCAGCACGAGCTGAGGAGCCTGAACCTGAAGGCCTGAGGAAACACATCTTTCTTACCGCATCCTAAAACTAACAACTTTTAAATAAACAATGGAAATGAAGGACGGAAGTGGATTACCAGAAACATTAAGTTGAATTCCTGGTTGACCAAACCATCTGTTTTTATCAGTTATGAATCTGAAACAATACACTTTCTCATCGTTCTCAGTGACGTTGTTCAGTCTGAGGACGGCAGCTTTGTTTTGTCTGTCTTCAATGTATTCAACCCTGTCTTTATACTCTGGATAATCTTTTAAACTTTTATTTACATTTAGTTTATTGATCCAAAATGTATCATTCAATTTATGGTCCTGAGGGTATGTATATGTGCATGACATGTTTACTGAGGATCCTTTGAGAGCACATATTGATTTAGTTTCATAAATCACATTCCAGTCTTCTCCAAAAACTCCTGCAACACAAAATACAGAAGATCAGTAAACTCCTGCAACACACACACACACACACGCACACACAAAAGTGTCAAAACTTGTGCTTTTGCACAAGTTAAATAATATCAATCAGTTTTTGTGAAGTCAGTGAGAAGTGTTTTAAAATTTCCTGCAGATGACTATAAAGGGTTGATCATTACGATACAGAAAGGTAAAAACTGAAAAGGGCCACATCAACATGCCCCCCACCCCCCGACCCCCGTTGGAGAAGTCGCCGAGCAAAAGTCCGTATTATAATACAACTTATTAGGCCTATATATTTATAGAATAGCAAAGAAGGCCTAATCAACATACAAGACTGAACCAGATAGATATATAAAGGCAATCATGATCATTTTGCCAACAATGAACCATGAATTTGTTTAGTTTATAATACGTTTTATTTTTAATTTAAACAAATACAACATAACATTCAAAACTCATAATTTTTACATTTCCCATTGTAGTCACTTGTCGTCATCGTTGCTCGTCGACTCACTATGACTAACGACAATTAAAAGGGCATTCTCTGACGATGTTCCAAGATGTTAAAAACGCTACGCGGCTGGGGGGAGAAATTATTTTTTTTCTTATCATAGCCTACAAATGTCTTTGTTCATAATCTGACATATGAAGCTATGTGTCTGTCATGGATTTGCACTGAATTAATTCTCAAAAATACGGAACAAAGTGTGTTCCGTATCAGTTCAATACGGAACAAGACTTTTATGTGTCAAATACGGAACGGTTGGCAACCCTAGCCAAAATATGAACTCCAACTAAGACTCCACAATGATCAAAGAAGGCAGAAGAATACGTTTTTAATATATAAATGTCAAATGTTCTGCTAACTCCCACCATTACACTAACTTTAGCCACACCCTTTCTCTTAAGCCCCGCCTTCTAAAGACATGTAAGCCAATCTGGTATCAGCAGGCATTATAACACACAGTGATTGACAGGCTGAGAGCATTTCTGATTGGCTGAAATCGTCAAGCTCTCTAAGTGAGCTACTTGAATTTTGTGCTATTACACACACAAAAAATATAATAAAGTGTTGTAATCAGGGACTCACCAGAATTCATGAGTAGAAAGATGAGAAGAAGAGCAAGAGCCATTCTGAACTTCACCAGCACACCAAACTTCACACATGATAACTTAATATAGTTATTAGGTGCAGTATAACAATCACTATGCTATTATGCACATTATTATAGTAATACCAGGAAACTCAACTCATTTATTTGTTGAAATTACAGTTCTCTTACGAGAGGTTCTCTCGTATTGCGTAAGCTAGCTTACGCTATGGGAAAGATTAATCTTTTCTGAGAAACTGAAGCCAAAAAATTATCCTATAATTTGTATTCATTGTCAACGCAGTTCAGCTGCAGCAGACCATGAGCGGGCTAGCTAGCAGCTCATTGGTTCGCTCACAGGGAACTGCTTAAGCCTATGAGGAGACGCGAATGAACTCTCGGCCAATGAGAGTCAGACATGCTCTCATTGCGTCAGAACCCACCGAGTAGGGCGTGGTCAGAGAGTATAAATATCGGCGTCATAGGCTGTAACTCTGATTTTCATCTCTTCAGCGTGGCTGCGAGCTCTGCGAAAACATGCCTTTGTCAACCCTGCTGGCTCGACTTCAGGTCACTAAACATGCTTCCACGCCGCCTCTGACTTCGCCGCGGAAGAAGAAACGCCGCTCTCAGAGGCCGCCGGAACCCCAGCCTGAAGCGTTCATCCCGCCGGAGCCTGTCGCCTCCTGCTCTCCGTCTCCGCTGCTTCCGGACATACAGCTGCCGCCGAGTGGGCGCTCTGTTGCCTCCGATGACGCCGCGGACATCAAGGAGACATGTTCGCTTCTCGCTTCAGACAGTGAGGAATGGTCCGGTTCTCACGCCTCCTCGGCCTGAGAATCCACCGGGACCCGCGCTGGTATCGAGGAGGAATTTATGCGCCTCCTCTCTCAGGCCGTCGAACGCCTCGGGCTCGAGTGGTCCCCTCCCCCCGAGCAGACCACCAACCGTATGGACGGCAGCTACTTCCGCCAGCGTTCGACTCCCGCCACTAAGCGGGCCGCGCCCTTCCTGCCTGAACTGCACGCGGAATTCGCGAAGTCCTGGAACGCCCCGCTCTCTGCTAGAACTCGCTCTGACTCTTCCACCCCACTTCGCGTTGTGGATGGAGCAGCAGAGAAGGGCTATCTCTCCATTCCCCCTGTAGAGGACCTGGTCGCCGCACATCTGTGCCCGCCCTCCGCGAGATGGCGCTCATCACCTGTGCTTCCCTCTAAAGCCTGCAGAGCGACTTCTAGCTTTCACGCCCGCGCTTATTCAGCCGCCGGCCAAGCAGCCTCTGCACTTCACTCCATGTCCGTCCTGCAGATTCTACAGGGTGACATACTTCGCGAATGGGATGAGAGTGGAAGAAATTCCCCTCCAGTCGCGGATTTGTGGAGCGCCACGGACCTTGCCCTTCGCGCTACAAAATCTGCCGCTCAAGCCCTGGGGAAATGCATGGCCGCCATTTGTGTGTCTGAGAGACATTTGTGGCTCACACTCGCCGACATGGGAGATTCTGAGCGCGCCGCTATTCTCAACGCCCCGCTCTCTCCATCCGGCCTCTTCGGATCTGCCGTCACGGGTATCGTCGACCGTTTTTCCGAAGTACAGAAAGCCTCCCAGGCCATGAACCTCTTTCTGCAGCTCAGCACAGTCAGACTTCTCAGCGGCGCCAGGGCGGCCGCCCTCGTTCTCGCTCTGACAGCCGCCACAGACCGCCACCGCCTCGGGGGCCTCGGCCTAGGAGCGCGCTGAAACCTGATCACTCGAAGTCTGCCTAACACAGCTGAGCAAAAGACGGCGCTCTCCCACCGCGGCCGGACCGCCGTCAAAGTTTCGCCCTCTGTTAGTCCCCGCTCACGCGGCTACTATAGCAGTGTATTCCGCCATTACCAAGCCGGTCTCTTTTCCCGCTTGCATGAGCACAAACGCCGTTTTCACGGTGACCCAGAGAAATCGCAAAAAGAGCATAAAAGCCTCTTGTGTAGAAAATGTGCCCACAACACGGTGTTCACTCATACACAAAAGCACTTCAGTTCCCGTGTCTCACACAGAGTCCACTCTCATAAAGCGGTTCCAAATCGCTCGAGTTTCAGGGTGCATAAGCGCGCACACGGGTCCTCCCTCTGTTCACTCTGTTACACGGCCCAAAAACTCCTCTCTGAGCATAAGTCCCGCTGTCATAAATACTATGAGCGCGCTCACGCAGCCCGCTATGTGCAGCGACGGGGACCATGTAGCCATTCACCCCCTAGCGTTACGCTTCAAAGCGTGGGAAGCTATTCCGGGAATTTCCCAGTGGGTACTAAACACAATAAGGCTAGGCTATCGCTTACAGTTTCACCGCCGCCCTCCACGTTTTTGAGCACGGCTAGAAACTACTGTGAACCCAGAAGCAGTGACGCTGCTCCGTTCAGAGATAGCAAAGCTTTTGTGCAAAAGGGCTATAGAGAGAGTTCCTCTGTCTATGAGCGAGTCAGGGTTTTACGGCCGTTATTTTCTTGTTCCCAAGAAAGACGGCGGCCTCAGACCAATCTTAGACCTCAGATTTCTGAACAAAGTTCTCATGAAGAGACCGTTCAAAATGCTCACTATCAGAAAACTCCTCGCGCATGTGCGCCAGGGGGACTGGTTCATTTCACTAGATCTGAAAGATGCGTACTTTCAGATTCAGATAAATCCCCTTCACAGGCCATTCTTACGTTTCGCCTTCGAAGGCCAGGTTTATCAATACACCGTCCTACCGTTCGGTCTATCATTAGAGCCCCGTATGTTCACGAAGTGCATGGATGCGGCGCTCGCCCCCCTGCGGAGTCAGGGGCTGCGAATACTGAACTATTTGGACGACTGGCTGATTTTGGCACAATCACAGAGAGAGCTACTGTCTCATCGTACAGTTCTCCTCGACCATCTGAAAGCTCTGGGCCTCTCTGTCAACTGGACAAAGAGCGCGCTACAACCCAGTCAGACTATCTCCTTCGTGGGTATAGAGCTAGACTCGGTCATGATGACGGCTCGCCTGTCAACACAGCGCGTGCGCCGTGTTCAGCGTCTCGCCGCATCTTTTCAGATGAACAGACTCACACCTCTGAAAACTTTTCAGAAGGCGTTGGGTTACATGGCCTCAGCCTCCGCGGTGCTCCAGCTGGGGTTACTGCGCATGCGCCCGCTTCAGCTCTGGTTGAAGGCTCTAAGCGTCTAAATGGTCTGTGTTCTCAAAATGGTGCACCGACAGAAATTTGGACCCACGGTCAGGCGAGGTTCCTTCCTTGCTAGTTTTTCTCCAAGAGATTTTGGACAAGGGCAGGTCCCCGTCCACTCTCAAGGTGTATGTGGCAGCCGTCGCAGCGTTCGTTGAACCCCGGCGCGGCCAGTCACTGGGCAAAGACGGCTTGGTCATCCGCTTCCTCAGGGGAGCTAGAAGGATGAACCCCCCACGCCCCCCTTCAGTGCCGATTTGGGACCTTTCCATAGTTCTCGAAGCTATGAAAGCCCCCCCATTCGAACCACTAAACACCGTGGACCTCAAATACCTTTCGCTCAAGGCCGTTTTTCTGCTCGCATCAGTAAAACGTGTGGGAGACCTTCACGCGCTGTCCACTAGTGCGTCCTGTCTCGAGTTTGGGCCCAATGACTCCTTAGTCGTTCTCAAACCGAGACATGGTTATGTCCCAAAGGCGATTGGTACCCCGTTCAGGGCACAAGTTATTTCCCTATCGGGCTCTGCCTGCATCCAATAGCGACTCTAACTCTAATCTCCTGCGTCCGGTCAGGGCCCTGAGATTATACATTTCTCACACTGCTCCGGTCAGACGATCTGAGCAGTCTTTTGTTTCGTTCAGTGGGCGCACCAAAGGGTTGGCCGCCTCGAAACAGACCCTATCCAGATGGATAGTTGATGCCATTGCAGCCGCATACGCATCAAAAGACCTGCCATGCCCTCTGGGCATCAGGGCTCATTCCACTAGAGGCATGGCCTCATCGTGGGCATGGTCCAGCGGAATTTCCATTCATGACATTTGTGTGGCAGCAGGATGGTCTTCCCCCTCCACCTTTGTCAGATTTTACAATCTGGAAGTTCCCGCCTTGCAGGCTCAACTACTAGCAATCTAGTATGTTACAGCTTTTCTGGTGAGCTGCACTAAATAAGAGTTATTCACACAGACCGGTTTCCGCTCTGTTCCTCTCTATCAGGTGCCTAAGTACTACACAATCACCGGCCCGCGCTGCTGGCCTTGTCACATGTACTTATATTCATTCCCACTCATATGGGTTCCCCGGGTCTCCCCTGGGACTCATAGTGGTTGCTTAGCACGCACGGCGTTGACCAGGTGTTCCCGTAGCGAAAGCTAGCTTACGCAATACGAGAGAAACCTCTCGTAAGAGAACGAATCGGTTACCTAACGTAACCTCGGTTTTCTCTAGATGAGGGAACGAGTATTGCGTTCCTGGCCGTGCTTGTGCTACTAGCGTTCTCGCTTCATTCTATGAAAACCAGAGTTACAGCTGACGCCGATATTTATACTCTCTGACCACGCCCTACTAAGCGGGTTCTGACGCAATGAGAGCATGTCGACTCTCATTGGACGAGAGTTCAATCGCGTCTCCTCATAGGCTTAAGCAGTTCCCTGTGAGCGAATCAATGAGCTGCTAGCTAGCCCGCTCATGGTCTGCTGCAGCTGAACTGCGTTGACAATGGATACAAATTATAGGATAATTTTTTGGCTTCAGTTTCTCAGAAAAGATTAATCTTTCCCGTAGCGTAAGCTAGCTTACGCAATACTCGTTCCCTCATCTAGAGAGAACCGAGGTTACGTTAGGTAACCGATTCGTTTTTCTGCAGTCGCTTTGGTGCATTTCTCAGATCAAAAATGAAATTCTCAAAACTACTTGTTCAAGCTCCACATCATCTAGTGCACATCATAAAAGCAGTTTCTCATTCTTTTCTTGTGATTCTTGTGATTGCTTTTCATGCAATTGATTATGTACAATTGTCTGCGGTTTCCTACATTATCAATTGCTAATGCCATGTTGCTCAAAATTTATTAAAGTTCTCTGTGCAATAGTCTCACCCCTCAAAACATCTAGTCATTAGTTCATCGTATAAGTCATTAAATGCAAAATGGTCGATAGTTGTCATAAACTGTCAAACATATTTTCTTTTTATTGTCTAATTATTTTTGTCAGACCAAAGTGTAACTGTGAATCCTATCTCTTTCAATCAATAACTCACGTACAGTGTGTAAATGTGTACTTTTGAAATGGATATATGGCATACAGAAGAAGCACAGTTTGTACATTTCAATACAGTAACTGTCATCAAAACTTTAGCCATAGTTTACATCCCTCCAGAGTACACGGTTATATTGACAACATGACTAAGCAGTTTGACTATCCGTACACAATGACACAAGCACTTATCCTTCTGATGGCACTGACATGTTCATTGACAGATATTTTCTTTTGAGAGATGAACAAAGAGCAAGAGACTGGATTTTGCAGGGGTTTTTTTGTACAAATTGTTTTGAGAAATGTACTCACTGTTTTGAGAAATGTACCAAATCGACTGAAAAAACTGTAATCTGTTGTCCAACAAACCATGACTCTGTTGCGTTTAGCAATAAAGCTTCTATAAAAGTTTGTTATTGTCTACAACAGACTTTCTTTTAATCATCATAACAGTTCTGCTGATAAAAGCTTATCAACGTCTTGTGAAGATCAGCTAAATTTTATTCATTACAACATTAAGTGTCTACATATTTACAGACTTTAAATTTAATTTTGCAAACTCTTTATTAATATGTAAAAACTCTCATACCTTTTCATTGTAGCTTTCATCACTAGTAGAGCAAATGTTGAGTTTGGAGACTGAACATTTCAGATGAGTTACGCTGAATAATTTTGAATATCATTATAATAACTTCCAGTTTCTATGCAAATGTGTTTTCCATGTAACTTACAGAGATAAGCACTTCTCCATATTCACAAAATGACTTTCTGTCTTTACTGTAAATGTCACTTCAACACCATTTCATTTGTATGGCACTTTTCACATCACACATTGTGTTTCAAAAGAAGCTTTACATGTTTGTCTTTAGACATCTAACATACAAACAGGAGATCTGGGCTGTTTTATATGAGTTTTAAGATACACACATTATTCTGTATAAGCATTAAGAAAGAAAGAAAGAATACATTAATAAATAATTTCCTTCAAATTTCTACTTGGTATAAAACATTACACAGTTAACATGTGAATTTCCATATAATCAACAGTCATTTGATATGTTCACACTGAACATTTAAACAACCATCGTAAGAGACACTCAAAAGTCAAATTAATAAAAAGAGAAGTATTTATTCTTATACACAGGATTACCATGCAGAGAAGTGACACCCAGAACACAGACCAGAGCCATCTTTATACTGTTCTTTCCAAGGCTGTTTGCAATGGCCTTGTCTCTCAGTAAATGTCCACAGACAGAGGATCTTATAATGTTAGTTGGATTTGTTACTAACTAGTCCCTTTAGCCCCCCTCTCCTAGATGACCTCTGACCTGGTCCGGTTTCTGGTATCACGCTCCTGCCTCCCCAGGCATTATGAACATACATAAACCTCAGGAAAGTTCCCAAATAACAAAATCACATGACATTCCTTTGCATTATCCATTGTAAGTGAATGAATAGAAACACATGACCTAGTAATCAAACACTGATCAATGTAAAAATAAAATTTCCATAACAACACTGACACTGAAGAGCATTTCATGAGGGTTTAGTCTTTTATGAACGAGGAACATTTACCATTACATTCTCATACACAGGTTCACTGAACTCAACACCACAAGCTTCACGTCTGTCATGACGAGGACTGGAGCGATTCATCTGTGCCATTAAAAACAGAACAGAGAGAGAATAAATAACTACTGTGGAAATACAACACGAGGCATGACTTGTGGACTTACCAGTTCAATAATGTTGAACTAGATCCTTTTTTCTCACCTGAGACTCAATTGTGTTGTTTCTCTTGTCTATCCACCTGCTTCTCCTTAAAAACAATGAATAAGTTACATAAAAGTTGATAGAATTAATACGTTCTAGTAAGTCTTGTTTGGTTGGTGTTTTGATAATGACTGCATCCTTGACTATTTCCGGTGAGTAACACATTTTAAAAACACTTTATAAGAGCTATTTAAAACCCATTTGGTTAGACACTCAACAAATGCTTTTATATGCCACAAAAGCCTGATTTTGGGGGGTATTTGATATTTTATCTGCACTGTATTCTGTATTTCTGCAGGTGTCAGACTTGTGGAGCATCATTGTTGCATTTATGAAGTTGAGTTTCCTTTGGATGTAGGAAAATCAATAAAGTTTATAAATGTAGTTAATTATTTGCAATCAAATACCACACACACACACACACACATCTTACCAAATCAGCAACAACATGATGATGATCACTGCAGCTCCACAAATCACTCCAATGGATATATATAATATCACCAGACGTCCTACAACTGAGACAGAATATGAAACATCCAAAAAGATTATAATCTGATTAAGATTATTCATATGTCATCTTTGTGTGTTGGCCGCTTTCCCTAAATTGGACTTGATTAAAAAAAAATCATAAATGTTTTTATTAATCTGGTATTGCAACAACTAATATTTGCATTTCAGCTACAAAACAACACAGTTTAGATTTTAAATGTTATTGTAAAAAAAAAGCCATTTTAGCTTTTTCCTAACTTTAACTACATGCCCTGATTCACACCAGGACTTCAAGAAAGCTATACATCTATTTTCATGAGCCCTCCAAAAATAATTGGACTCTATAATCAAATATTTGGAGTAAGTATTTAGTTAGAATACATGGTTAATGAATAGATAGTTGTCTGTCAGATGCAGTCAGATCGTGTAGTTACAGCTTCCTCCAGCAGGGGCTGACGAGACCAAGCTAAACAGACAAACTGCTCTCTGATTGGCTGGTTTTCAGGTTAAAGACATGTAGGCCACTCCCCTAACACTTTACTGCTGTTATTCACAGACCTAGAGATACTCACACTGGACACCGATGCTGACAGCAGGAGAAGGCAGATGTTCGTGTCCTCTGACGGCACAGCTGTATCTGCCAGAATCACTGCGGACTGACTGAAACTGAAGGATGTCGCTGGTGAACTCTAAAGCCTGTCCATTTTTGTACCAGATGAATCTGTCTGTCAGATTGCAGGTGGTTCTACATGTCAGATTGAGCGTTTCTTTCTCCAGCACGAGCTGAGGAGCCTGAACCTGAAGGCCTGAGGAAACACATCTTTCTTACCGCATCCTAAAACTAACAACTTTTAAATAAACAATGGAAATGAAGGATGGAAGTGGATTACCAGAAACATTAAGTTGAATTCCTGGTTGACCAAACCATTTGTCTTTATCAGTTATTAATCTGAAACAATACTCTTTCTCATCGTTCTCAGTGACGTTGTTCAGTCTGAGGACGACAGCTTTGTTTTGTCTGTCTTCAATGTATTCAACCCTGTCTTTACTCTGGATAATCTTTTAAACTTTTATCTACATTTAGTTCCTTGATCCAAAATGTATCTGTGAGTTTATGGTCCTGGGGGTATGTATATGTGCATGACATGTTTACTGAGGATCCTTTGAGAACACACATTGATTTAGTTTCATAAATCAAATTCCAGCCTTGTCCAAAAACTCCTGAAACACAAAATAAAAGATAAGCAGCAAAGCTTGAGTTATTTGTAAATGAAACTCAATAATATGAACAATTTGCTGCTGGAGAGATGACACACACAAACACACACACACACACACACACACAGAGAGATATTGAAGGTGTTGTAGAAAGCAGAACTTATCAAGCTGACACAGAACTGTGAAAAAAAAATAATAATCAAGCCTTTTTTTCTTTTTTTTTACCTTTATTTAACCAGGTTTGTCTCATTGAAATATATAATCTCTTCTTCAAGAGAGACCTGGTGCTGTACGTTGTTGTACGGTTGCTGTTAACGGTGCTGTAAGCCATTTCAGCCTTATTGTTAACATGCAAAATGACTGACAGGCTGATTGTGTTTCTGATTGGTGGACCGTGGATACTTAAACATCTACTTTATTAAGTTAATGCATGATAAAAAACAAAACAAAAAACACAAAAACAGTTGCTTATAGCACCCTTAAAATTACATTGCAATAACTTACCAGAAGTCATGAGCAGAAAGATGAGAGGAAGAGTCGTTCTGAACTTCATCACCATTATAACAATCAAAACCTAACAGAGAACATTACAGTTAATGCAGTGTGTGTAAAAATCACAGAGAGTCTAGTAAAATATTATATCATATTGGAACATGTGTGTCAGAAAACATAAAAACGCACATCCTCTTCTTGATCAAGAATGATCAGATCATATTTAATCCTGCGGCTCTTGCTGGTGTTGAAGAATAGCAATAAAGCTAAAAAGGTTTGTTATTGTCTTTGTTGGTAAAAGGAATAATTCTTTAATGCACAAACGCTTCTCAGAAACTGTCTTGCTGACTCCCCAACACCAAACGCCTGAGGAGATAAAGAGTGGTTTCCACAAGTTAAACTGCTAGACTGTGGTTACAGTGAACATCGACCGCATGCTGAGAGTCCGTCTCATGCTTCAGCCTTTCCTCTGGACTTACAAGCCTTTATACTTACAAGACTTACATTTCCCTCCATTCGTCTTTTCTCATTGTAACATTAACATTGTAACATTTTAACAGAATCAGATTATTGTGTATTTAGTGTTAAAATGGTAGAAGTCAACACAGGAGCTTTTCAGTTTCTTACAATGTCTGACCTGCAACAAAATCATATTCATCATAATATTACAATAATAACAATCTCCTCATGTTTGCATACTTTTATTAATCAATGAATCAATTTAGTGTCTCCTGAACTTATTTACCAAAATGGCAACATCATCATTTGCCATTCACCATCACCGTCACGTGATCAGATGTTTTAAAGTTGTTATGTTCTGGATAATTATTTTCATCATGGTATTTCTAAATAAAACAATATTATTTTATCATATAATTTTACTGATTTGTCTGTATGGAGCCCCGGCCTAAAGGAACATTTGTAAAAAAAAATAAAGACTTTCGCGTGCGCACAAGAAACTTTTCGCATGCACAAGCATCTCTGTTTTTTTAGTGTTCACACGTTACAAGTTCTGTTTCATGTATACTGTCTATAACACACTTTGTGTGTCACTGCCATTTTACTATGAAGCAAACGAGAGTGTGGATGTGCATGAATGAATAAATACCTATTTGCTCTAAATGTAGCTTACATTAGGGCAGTGTACCTCTAACATCGCAGCCTTATGTCCACTTTAAAGCTTTCTCTGTGACTGCAGAAACTGATGGTTCAATAAAGCTGTGTGCATTTCAACCCAAGTTCAAGGGTCCATAAAAAAGGCAGATTCAGTAAAAGTGTTCAATACGGCCCTAATGACAGACCATTTTTGAGCAGCATTATTTATTCATGTGTATCCATACTCTGGTTTTCTTCATAGTAAAATGGCAGTGATGTACAAATGAAATAGGTTATTGTATATGTAAACCGGATATTTTAACGCGTGAGCGTGCAAAGAAAATTATGTGCACACGTGCAGTTTCTCGCCAGCATGCAAATGTCTGTATATTATTATTTTCAACGCTCCCTTTAGGGGCTCCTTAGTTTTTTGTTTGTCATGACAAACAGTAAAGATGTCAAATGGGTGTTCACTAAGGTCCTGTATAACCGACTCAATGTTAAATTAAATGCGACCCACCCAAAAACATAATCAAAAGCTAATATCAATTTCTTCTATTTCAACTCCTACATTTTACAAACTTTATCAAATAAAACATAAAACTCCGTTACCTTCCCATCAGCAGCTTCTTCACTGGCACTCCAAGAGCAAGTGTTGAGTTTGAAGACTGAACTGACGTGTTAAGATGAACTGGCATTGGTTATAATAACACTTCCTGTTCCTATGCAAATGAGTCTCAACTTAAATTGCACCTATTCTTTCTTATATTTCTGTTCTTTTACTCATAAAGGCCCAAAGAAGAGGAGAGGAATTACACCGATATAACAATGACCTGATATCAAGACTCACTACATGCAAAATAAAGAAACATGACATTGTTCAACTAATCAGTGAAAATAAAGACGACAGAAGAGAAATAACTGTCTCCATCCTTTTCCTCATTGAAGTGTCATGAAGGTCTAAACTGAAGGATCTGATTTACATCAAATACAAATCTTCTGTTGCAGTTTCAGCTTTTGTAATGTCACCAAGTACACAAAATAAAGATCCTGCTCATTCAGGAATTCAATCATATTGAACATGACATGATGAAAAACATGAAAAACACTGAAATGATAATGATTATGTGAAATGATGCATTTAGATTCCAAGAATCTACAATTTCTAATTTAAATCAATTCTGTATATCTGGACATGGGAATGTAGGTGTGTTAGGGTTAGGCTAAGGTTAAGCAGAATAATGACCTTTTATTTGTCTTTATAATCTATAGCTCTGACCAAACCTGTCAATACTCCCGTTTTTCCCGGGTTTCTCCCCTTTTGTATCCCTATCTCCGGACCCTGAGAAATTGTTTGTTATTTCTCCCGGGAAACTCCCGTAATTTGCATGGCCCAAACTCCTTTATGAATAATCGGACCAATATGTTTGTCTAATGTTGACGAGTTGCCAGAAATGCATTATATTCACACAATCCACACAGAATATACAATTTATACAGAATATACAACCCGTTTGTCACCTCAACCTGAAACTTATAACCCAGTTGCGCAGTCGCGGAAAGTTTAACCTGAAAGCGAGCCGATAGACGTGAAGGCGTTTCCCCCCAAAGAAACCGAAGTACAGTTGTAACCTACCTCTTCTATTATATACTGTTCATATTTTTTTTTAAACAATATCTAATATCCATATTGTGACGAGCGGCAGTAATATTTGTACTGGACTTTATGTACAAAACTTTATAGATATATACATACATATATAGTTACAACTGCCTAAAAACAAAACGAGGTTGAAATGTTCTAGCATGTCTAAAAAATTTCACCATGGTCTTTAAGTGCATTATAAAGTCAAAATAATATAATCTAACCTATATCAAATCACTTAACATATAAGTCAACCTTTGAACCTTTATTGTATTTTTTTCTTTCCTTTTTATCATTAGATACATTAGATTACTCGATTAAACTGAAATCCAATACTTGCATTTAAAAGTGTAATCTGGTCATTTCGTCTCCGGCGCACAATGAATTCTGGGATAAGTAAGGCTGTGAAGGATCCTCCTGATGTACAGGGGAGAAGGAGGACGCATTTGCAGGAGTCTCCGAAGGACCTTCGAATTGGGACAGCCTTCGTTGCGCCGCGGTGAATCAATCGGCTTTACTTTCCCCTTTAAACAAGTCTCGGTGCGTCCTCTGAAGACCGCTGACAGTTGTGACGTTCCATCCAGTCTATAGGGGAAGCAACATACAGTTAATGACTAAAGTATTAACATAAAACAGAAGTTTGGCTCCAAAAGTTAAATACCAAAAACAACGGAAATGTGGAACAAGGTTCGTTGGTGTAACACAAGTATAGGAAGTGTTAAATAACTTCTCTCTAAAATCTAAAAACTAAAATCTCTCTATAGGGACCCAATCTGCACTTACCTTAAGGAAAGAAAAGGAAAGAAACAACAAAATAGTTCCCTTTCTCCCGCTCTACTTTAAACAGGAGAAAAGCATAGTATTACAAAAGTAAAAATAGCACACACTCCCCAGAACTTCCCAGTTTGATCTATACAATATTTACAAGAGAAACATCAGATCAACAGTTTAACAGTTGGGTTCAGCAAATATACGTGTCTACATCAACGAAACACTATTGACACAAGCTTTTAACAACAACAACAACAAATAAAATGGGTATTTTTTTTTAATAAATCACAACAGGTTAGCAACTGCAGGATAAGTAAAATAAGCTTTGTAATGATCCTCATCCAAACAGCAGCAGCAGTGCACATCAACAACAAACCAGCAGAAAATAAGCCTTCCTTCAGTGGAGATCCTCTTTTCCTTGAAGACCAATCCCAGCCGAGCAGTGATCAGAAGAGGTGAGCACACCTGGCTTTACCTGCACAGAAGAAGGCGGCAGAGAAACAACCACTACTGACACCTAGTGGCTTCACACACGATGTTCAAAAATATCACATTAAAAACACCGTAGGACCAGAGATGTAAAGTCTAGGTTCAGAAAGTAAAAGTCCTCATCAGTATTTTGTTCCAATCACCTGGATTTGCTAATTTGAACTAATTAGTGAAATCAGCTGATTGAGTTCATGGGTGGAATAAACATATGGCAGGACTTCTACTTTCTGACCCCTGGACTATACACCTCTGCGTAGGACGTAACACAATCTGCATCGTCTGGTCCAGACATTGGTAATGGCATTAATGAGGAGACATGGAAAGCAGTTTTGAATGGTGTTTACTCCTCGTCTCTGTGTGCTCGTCACAGGCTCATACAGTGGAAGGTGTATAGAGAGACTGGTCTAAGATCAGCGCACATCAACCCCTTTGTTGACCCGAGTGTGACGCGTGTCGTTCCAGCCCGTTCTCATCCCAAGGCGTCATATACTGACGCTTTTGACATTGCGTCTATATCCAACGCACATGGCACCCTTTAGCGTCAATATGAGACGCAGATATATATGGGCCAGAAGGCGCCTCCTAGCGGCCTAACCCTAACCCTACACCATACCTAAACCTACCCATATCTGTGCTTGTTATATTGACGGTAAAGGGTGCCATGTGCGTTGGATTTAGACGCAATGTCAAAGTGTCAGAATATGACGCCCTCGGATGAGAATGCGTTGGTCGTTCTGGTTCAGACGCTTTAATACATTTATTCTGGACTTTCTCTGCTCTGTCTCCCTTTAGGAGGCTAATATATAATTTATTACATTTATTATGGGAAAATTATTTTGTTGTAGTTTTTGTTATAGATGTATAAATAAATAATTCAAAAAAATAGACAAAGGCATGTTGCCTTGTCCTCCTGACAGATGATCAACTTACCTCAATATTAACCCTCGAAGTAACGTTCAAACTACTGACCCTTCCGTGGTCAAGCTCAAGATAGGTAAACTCAAGATACGTAAACTCAAGAAACGTAAACTCAAGATATGTAAACTCAAGAAACGTAAACTCAAGATACGTAAACTCAAGAAATGTAAACTCAAGATACGTAAACTCAAGATATGTAAACTCAAGAAACGTAAATTCAAGATACGTAAACTCAAGAAACGTAAACTCAAGATACGTAAACTCAAGATACGTAAACTCAAGATACGTAAACTCAAGAAACGTAAACTCAAGATACGTAAACTCAAGAAACGCAAACTCAAGATACGTAAACTCAAGACAGGTAAACTCAAGATACGTAAACTCAAGATACTTAAACTCAAGATAAGTAAACTCAAGAAACGTAAACTCAAGATACGTAAACTCAAGATACGTAAACTCAAGATAGGTAAACTCAAGATACGTAAACTCAAGATACGTAAACTCAAGATACGTAAACTCAAGAAACGTAAACTCAAGATACGTAAACTCAAGATACGTAAACTTGAACATGATGTTAAACCAGTTCTGAAACTTTAGTGTGTTTTACGGAGTTCAAAACCAGTCATTTTAAAGAAGGCAATGTTTTTTGTTTCGGAGTTGTTTAATAAATGATTTTGGAATTAATGACTTTTTGATTTAAAATCATGTTAATTTCAGTTAATTTTGAAAGATGTCAAAACGAACGTGTTTCATCAGCATATAAATAAAGTATGATTTATTACATTTAGTTAAGATTTATTTATGGTCCAGTTGTACATGAAGCAAGATTGATTTGTTGTTTCAATGTTGATTCAATGTAAAATAAGTGATTACATTTAAGTTGAACAAATATAAATTTTATGTTGATCTTGATCTGTTTTTCATCATTGAAATAACATTATTTCAGGGTGCAAACCTGATGAAAAATCATAAGTTTCAACCAATGTAGATTCAGTGTTTGTCAGCGATCAGGGAGAGGCTGTTCGACAGAATCAATGAATGTTACGGTCCCTGGTCAAGGTCAAGGTGTTACATAAATGACAAACCCCATTTTTCATTTTATGTTCTTGTTCTCTAGATTGTTTTTATAGTGATATTAGTGGTTTTAACAAAACAATTTCTTTCTTTTTTTTAAAAGAGAGAAATTAGAAACAACAACCAAACAGTTTGGAAGCAAACACTTCTGGGGTGAGCTGGGGCCTGTACCATGAAGCCGGTTTAGGCTAGCCAGGTTTGTTTCAGTTTAGTTTGCTCCAACCCTGGGTTTTTAGGCACCATAAAAGTGGTTTGGCTTTTAGCAGTGTTCATCGCCATAGTAACTTATGCTCCACGGCTAACCTGGTCCAGGACAGGTTATGTTCCAGGTAAGAGATCTCACACCGAAATTGGACCAATCAGCTGTGAGCAAAGGATAAAGTCACTCCACTTGTTTCTACTCCAAATTAAAGGTCACTACATAGAGCAAATGATTTTTAAAGACAAAATCGTCTGGCTTTTAGTAATGCTTATTTAGAATAATAAATTTGTATGATTTAGATATTATGTCATTATTATACCCTTAAATCGATCACACATGTACAATTTTAGTTAATCACATTATTGTGCAGAGTTTAAATGAATAAATATATAAAGGTAATATAAATACGCTTTAGAATCAATAGATGAAGCTACAAAATGACTACATGTGAGCTTAAATGTGCAATTCTCTACATATTTATAACTGTTTAATTTAACTGTATAAACTAACTTCAGAACTTTTACTTGCACTGATATACAGTACCGAGACTTTTGCTTTTAGTTGTCCTCTTACATAGACATCCATTAAGCTGTGTACATTTGTTTACATTCTTGATATTTTAAGGCTTTTATTTAATAAGTGAATTGCGCTGCTTCTCTCGCGAGAAATGAATCGCAGTTTCACTCTTTCTCAGCATGTGATTGGCTGTCCGGTACTGATGTCACTCCTAAACTCCTAAACTCAGGATCAAAGCCTGAGTTGACAGAGAAAGTTGATGATCAGCATCATGGTACCAACAGAGCCTGGTTGGATTGGTTTGGTTTTGTCAACTCAAAACTAATCCTGCAACCCTGAGTTTGTTCAACCACCATCATGGTACAGGCCCCTGATGCCTAAAACAATAAACCAACAGAAACTAACTTCCCCACAAATAAAAAAAAGAGAGAAACAAAACATACAATGGCATACCCTACCTCCTCATCTAACCAATAAACAGAAAGAAAAAAACAATGCACTCATGCCCTAAGGCTTCTCAAATAATGAAGAAGTTATACAGATGGGATCAATAGGGAACTGATGTTATCACACAAACATCAAACTGTTGCAAAAGTGACTAACAGCACTCTGTTAAACACCAAAAGAAAGAGATCACAGAAATCACATCTTAAAGGGATAGTTCACCCAAAAATGAAAATACCCCATGATTTATTCACCCTGAAGCCATGTGTATATGACATTCATCTTTCAGACAATTGGAGTGAAATAAAAAAAATTCCTGGCTCTTCCAAGCTTTATAACGGCAACTAAGTGCTTTATATTTTTTGAAGTCCATTAAAGTGCATCCATCCATGATAAAAGTGCTGCAAATGAGTTTAACAAACACTGTCAAAGCAGTCAAAAATGACAAAAGATTAAATAAGAGTTAAGATCCCAACTAAAGTAAACACTGATCACTGTTATGGTGACTTCAAATGAAACACATTAGAGTTAAACCTCTGTTAATTCTCAATAAAACTTCTGTAGACGTGTGACAGAAATAAAGTCAGTCTGGTTAGTAATAAGTGAAGCTGGTAATGCTGTTTGTGGAGTTGTTTAATCCTCCTCTGCTGAGATCTTCACAGATTTAATGTCTTCTTTTCTCCTCAGTGGATTTAATCTAAGACTGTGTCTGAAATCAGTTGTAGTTCTTGTGTTTCTGCTAATCTCTTTTTCTGTTCTCTTCTTTCCTTCAGTGATTCTGCTTGTTAACAGGTTTATTAAGGCTGAGATGATTCCATATTTTAATACACACAGATTTTGTGGCTCAGATAAGTTCCAGTCCTGGTTTATTTCTTTGTTCTTGGCTGACATGTGGCATTGCTATGGCCTGCTTGTGGTCCAGATCTGGCAAACAGGAGTGAGCCGCCCAAGGGCCGTCATTCCACACTGTATGTGGGCCAGATCACACTGGGGACATTTAAATATTCAACAATATTATTGATCTGCCTTACTTAAGGTGGATGATGACGCAATTTTCTTCTACAAACAAACTTTGTTGTATTATTTTTATGTTATCACTGTGAAACTGTTTTGATACAATCTGTATTGTAAAAAGCGCTATATAAATAAAGGTGACTTGACTTGATCATCTTTTCACAAGTGCCAGATGTAAGCCAGCTCTGGGCCAAAACAATGTTGCTATCTGGGAGATTTCTCTCTGAACACATTATTTAACTGCCACACTATTTTAGGAGTCATTTGCCACCACAATGGCAACAAGAAGTGTTTAATTTAGTCTCATCAGAAATGGAGAGTAAAACAAATAAGCTTGAATCAGGATGAAAATGTTTAAATAAACTACATCTGTAAAAAGTGTAAAAACCTCATTTTTAAATATTTAAATATTCTGTCAGTGAGATTGAGTTTAACCTGGACAGCCCTTGCTTCTGTTTTTTATTTGCTCATTAGAATGTACCATTGTTCTTCCATAGTATCATACATTTGTAGATCATGGTAACCCATGTAACCATACATGGCAAAAAAAAAAAAAAGAAAACTGTGTATGATGTGATGTGTAATCAAAAACAGTAGCCCAAAATGATGTATGTAATTTTAATTTATGTAATTTTGTTGAGGCAACAGTGCAAAATTGTAGCCACACAAGCACGAAAGAAGTTTGCAAAATTATACACTTTAGTCAAAGTCTGGAGCCCCGATTTACAGTGGATTGCTATTGGAAAGTTGGGGCAATTTATAGATTGAATTAGTAGAATAGCGGGAAACTCACAGGCTCCACACGAGCTACCAGGTGCCCGCGGGCAGCACGACGTTGGAGACCACTGATGTATCGTCTCCCATGGCTTTCTGGGATAGAACAGTGTAAAAAATCGTATCAAAGCTTCAGAATCTGGGTGGAAGTTTTTAGACATACTAGACTTTTCACATGCTGTTTTTTCCTACTATAGCGTCTGCTTATTCAGACGCAAAATTAGTATACACATGTCCGAATCTCACAGGAAAAAGTACACAGTTTTCCAACGCAGCCGTTCTTGTGTTTGTCTTTCCTTAAAGGATTAGTTCACTTTAAAAAAAACTTTGCTGATAATTTACTCACCCCCATGTCGTCCAAGATGTCCATGTCTTTCTTTCTTCAGTCGAAAGAAATGAAGGTTTTTGATGAAAACATTCCAGGATTTTTCTCCATATAATGGACTTCAATGAACCCCAAACGGTTCAAGGTCCAAATGTCAGTTTCAGTGCAGCTTCAAAGGGCTTTAAACGACACCAGACGATGAATAAGGGTCTTATCTAGACAAACCATCGGTCATTTCAAAAATAAATAACAAAGTTTAAGTTTTATAAGCACAAATGCACGCATAGGCGGAAGTATCGAGTCAGTGTTTACAAATGTGAGGAAGGACCATATACACATATTCAAATGTCTTTGTCTCAGTGTATCATTTAAAATGCCCATTTCGTGTGCGTATCCTGGGTGTTTTAAGATTAAAAAGGCTAAAAGAAAATTTTCGTCAGGACAAAGCAAGGCGAGCATTTGTGCTTATAAAACTTAAACTTTTGTATTTATTTTTTAAATGACCGATGGTTTGTCTAGATAAGACCCTTATTCATCGTCTGGTGTCGTTTAAAGCCCTTTGAAGCTGCACTGAAACTGTCATTTGGACCTTGAACCGTTTGGGTCCCATTGAAGTCCATTATATGGAGAAAAATCCTGGAATGTTTTCATCAAAAACCTTCATTTCTTTTCGACTGAAGAAAGAAAGACATTAAGACAAGAAATTATCAGCAAAAGTTTGTTTTTTTTTTTTAAAGTGAACTAATCCTTTAAGTGAATAAGGTAAACCTAACTCAGAGACTTGGCTGCACCAAAACATTACCAACATCACCTGATCATGTTTTCTTCTTGGCTTGTCTTGCTTTAATTCAGTTACACCAGTCAAACCTAATAGCATTATGAATTCAAGGGTCAAGAGCCCAATTAAAGCAAACACTGATCACCATAATGGTGATGTAAATGGTGACATCTTCAATGATTCTGCTTGTTAACATCAGGTGTTCATCACTAATGCTCAATCATCACTTAATCAATCATTTAATTATCTAATTAACTTTATCACTGCTTCAGTGTTACTGTAACACTCTGATCTGAACAGTGTTGGTTTAACATTGGGGATTTTGTTGTGTAGCATTGTGTGGAAAGTTGTATTTGAATTTAAGGAAGGAAAACAGTGGACTTGGGTTTATATTTCCTCTTTAGAATGATTGACAGATAACTTCAATCATCTCAACACACAAACTTTTTCTTCAGTCAGTCGTGTATCACTGTGTATATACGAGGATCACTGTATATCAGCTTATATCAGGTAAGATCTTCTTTCTGCTCATAATGATCCTCATCACTCTCTTTATGTCAAAAACATGTATTGTTGTGTGTGTTACAGTTGTGTAGTTAAATCTGATTTGTGTGTAGTTATAGTTGAGTAATTTGGGCTTTGACCGACTCCAACATTGTCAAGGATGAAACTTTATTAATAACTTCAGAGCACTTGTTGTCAGGTCTGATGTTTTTGGTAAATAGCTTGTGATTCTAAGATGATTCATATAATTTATAGGGAAACACAAGAGGATCATGCCATCCTTTATTGCATATGCTTTAGCCTTTGACAATTAAGTCTCAATTTTAACTCTTAAACAAAATCATAAATGCTGTGGAATGTTTTACATGTATTTGAAACATAAACAACAACAAAAAACGTTTTTTACGTAAATGCAATGACTAATTTGTTTATTCTTGAACTCTAAAGGAAACTCGTCCTCTGAACTGGTTTGTGAATAAACAAATAAACTTGACTGTCAAAACTGACAATGTCTTCCTTTCATAAAGGTGAGTGTTTAAAGGTTGGCTCTCATTGCCCCAAAAACCTCACTGACGCATGATGGATCTAGGTTTCTCAGACTCAATCCAATACAATTTCAGTTGTTTTTATTGACTTTTTCTTCATATTTCAGGTTTTATAAAAACTCATCCTCTCACCTCTGTTATTCTGTGTAAGTCTAAACCATGTTTTTTGCTTTATGTCTGTATGCTGATGTAATGACCAGAGAATCAGATCCTGTTTATCCTTCACGTCACTTCGCACAGTAAATTCCCCGGTGTTGAATAACCATCGCTCAGTGTTCATAAGGGAAACATCAACAGAGTGTTCAAAGAAACACAAAGCTTTGTTAGTTAATTAGATAATTAAGTGATTAATTGAGTGATGAACACAAGAACTACAACTGACTTCCAGCCACAGCTTTAGATGAAATCCACTGAAAAGACATTAAATCTAATTAGGCTAACACGCAAAGGACCCCAAAACATTTCACAAAATGAACGGGTTGATTATTCACAGCAGGAGGTTTAGGTATTCAGGTAGAGGAATTAGGCTGAATGATTTATGACATTTTTGATTATTTCATACACCATTGTGAGAAAGGAAATTAAAATGATGTATCAGTATCGTTATCAGTAACATGACAAGACATACTTTTGAACCGATTCTTTTAAATCACCTGGTTCATTTTGGTGAATTTGACTGATCTTTAAGATTAAAGTTGCCGTAGCTAACAACTCGGTTTGCGAGATCGCTGACAAATGCCCAAAATCATAAGCAAATTACACAATGTGAATTATCAAAGAGGCGATCTGAGAGAATCGCTGATGCCCGGAGTTCATGTCCAATAATATTTCTAGCTGGGGTTGATTCACATTGAGGTCATAATATGAGCACCCAGTGAGTGCGCTGTGAGGTTACACTTCATACAACAAGTTGACAGAGATGTGATTGATTTATCTGTGTAGAGAACCACTCAAAACATCAACCACTTCTTTAATTTAATTCTGCTCTTCACATAAAGCTGCTGTTTGACCTCAGAAGATTTGGAATATGACACACACTAATCGTACTGTATATATAGATACTGTAGTGCTGTGATTGTGCATTTTTGTTCGTTTGAACAGAAAAGGCTTAGTTTCATTATGTGGAAAAGATGTGTGAGAATAATAATAATTTCTAGGATAGACAATACATTATTCTGTTTTCTGTATAAGAAAGTCATATTGACAATTCAATTCAAATTTTTCAATTCAAATTTATTTGTATAGCGCTTTTCACAATACACATTGTTTCAAAGCAGCTTTACAGAAAGTGCATTAAAAATGTACATAGAAAATACAGTTAGTTCATCATGTATTAATTTAGGGCATAACATATCGCCGGCGTCGAGTCGTCTCTCCACAGGCGTTTAGTCGTCTCATCATAGGTGTTGGATCATCCGAAGTCTCCGTGAGAGGCTGGATACAAACTGGAGCTGACGAACGCTATTTACCTCGGGACTTGCGTCCCGAGATAACAGCAGAAAGGCAGATGAGAAATAATTAGCGTAGCTGATGTTCATAATATTAATGCATTCGATCTGATTCGGCAGTAGTATTAAAGGTAAGCATTATGTGAATGCTTGGTTAAAGAGATGCGTCTTTAATCTGGTTTTAAACTGGGACAGCGAGTCTGAGCCTCGAACAATATCAGGAAGGCTATTCCAGAGTTTAGGAGCTAAATGTGAGAACGCTCTCCCTCCTTTGGTGGATCTGGATATCCTAGGAATGACCAGAAGCCTCGAATTTAGTGATCTTAAAGAGCGCGACGGATTGTAGGGCGATAGAAGATCCGTTAAATAGACTGGAGCTAAACCATTTAGGGCTTTATAGGTCAGTAGCAATACCTTGTAATTGATACGGAACTTAATAGGTAACCAATGTAGAGATGATAAAATTGGTGTTATATGATCATATTTTCTTGATCTAGTAAGAACTCTAGCGGCTGCATTTTGGACTAACTGTAGCTTGTTTATTGAGGATGCAGGACAACCAGCTAATAAAGCATTACAGTAATCTAGTCTCGAGGTCATGAATGCATGAACTAACTTTTCTGCATCAGAAACGGATAGCATATTACGTAGCTTAGCAATGTTTCTAAGGTGGAAAAAGGCTGTTCTTGTAACATATGAAATATGATTTTCGAAAGTCAAGTTGCGGTCAAGTATGACACCCAGGTCTTTTACTGTAGTGGATAAAGTAACAGGGCATCCTTCTAAATTAAAGTTGTATTGTAAGGGATTTTGTGGGTAGTTTTTTGGACCAATAAGTAATACCTCTGTTTTATCTGAATTTAATAGCAGGAAATTACACGTCATCCAGTATTTTATATCTTTAAGACATTCTGTCAAGTTAGATAAGTTAGTGGTTTCATCTGGCCGTGATGAAATATATAATTGAGTGTCATCAGCATAACAGTGAAAATTAATTCCATGTTTTCTTATAATATTACCAAGTGGCAGCATATATATTGAGAATAGTAGAGGGCCTAACACAGATCCTTGCGGTACTCCATAGTTTACTGACGTTATCTTTGATTTTTCCCCATTTAAGCAGACAAAGTGGTAACGGTCTGATAAGTACGATCTAAACCAGCTTAATGCCTGTCCCTGAACACCAGTGTAGTTTTGTAGTCGATCCAGGAGTATTTTATGATCTATAGTATCAAACGCAGCACTAAGATCGAGTAGAACTAGTATTGAGATGCAGCCTTGGTCAGAAGCTAAAAGTAAATCATTTGTAATTTTAACTAGCGCAGTTTCTGTGCTATGATACGGTCTGAATCCTGACTGAAATTTTTCATAGATATCATTTTCTTGCAAGAAAGAGCACAATTGAGCGGACACAACTTTTTCTAGTATTTTAGACATAAATGGAAGATTTGAAATGGGTCTGTAATTTGCTAGGTTATTTGGATCTAATTGTGGTTTCTTAATAAGAGGTTTTATTACTGCCAGCTTGAATATTCTTGGAACGTGACCTAAAAATAAAGATGAATTAATAATATTGAGAAGAGGCTCTTCCACTACAGGTAACACTTCTTTAAGTAATTTAGTGGGTATTGGATCTAATAAACAAGTTGTTGGTTTAGATGCAATAATAAGTTTATTTAGCTCTTCCTGTCCTATAGTTGTAAAGCGGTGTAGTTGTTCTTGAGGGGCGGTAATTGAGGCTGAATCATAAGACACCATAATAGATTGTATATTTACAATTGTGTTTCTGATGTTTTCTATTTTCTCAGTGAAGAAATTCATAAAGTCATTACTACTACATTGTAACGGAATATTTTGCTCAGGTGATGCCTGTTTATTTGTTAGTCTGGCCACGGTGTTAAATAAGAACCTTGGATTATTTTGGTTATTTTCTATTAGTCTGCGGAGATGCTCAGCCCTGGCTGATTTAAGAGCCTTTTTGTAACGTGACATACTGTCTTTCCACGCGATTCTAAAGACCTCTAAATTTGTTTGTTTCCATTTACGCTCTAAGTTACGAGTTTCTCTCTTGATAGCATGCGTAGCATTGTTGTACCATGGTGCTCTAGTTTTCTCTCTAACCTTTTTAATCTAATTGGTGCAACAATTTCTAATGTACTAGAGAAAATGGTGCTCAAACTGCTAGTCATTTCCTCTAGTTCATCTGATTGTTTGGGTTCACTGAGCAGCTGAGATAGATCAGGTAAGCTATTTGAGAATCTATCTATAGTGTTTGGAAGGATTGTTCTGCCTGGTCGATAACGTGGCGCAACATGACAAATTTCAGCAGTACGTAACATGCAAGTTACCATGTAATGATCAGTTACATCATCGCTTTGCGGTACAATATCTATATCGGTTGGATTGGTTCCATATGATATAATTAAATCTAGTGTATGATTTAGGCGATGAGTGGGACCACTGACGTTTTGCGTGACCCCGAAGGAGTTTAATAAATCTGTAAACGCAGTCCCTAACGCATCATTTGTGTTATCTACGTGTATGTTAAAATCTCCAACAATTATTGCTTTATCGACATTGACCAATAGATTTGATAGAAAGTCTGCAAACTCTTTTAGGAAATCGGCGTAAGGCCCTGGAGGTCTATATACGGTAGCCAAGGCTAGAGATAATAGGGATTTCTTTCTTAAATCTAATAGTGTAACATTTAGCACAAGTACCTCAAACGAATTAAACCTGTGACCTGTTTTCTGAGTAACATTAAGAATATCTCTATAGATTGTTGCAACACCGCCGCCACGACCAATCAGACGGGGCTCATGCTTATAACAGTATCCTGGCGGAGTAGACTCATTTATACCGAAATAATCATTTGGTTTAAGCCAGGTTTCAGTAAGGCACAGTACATCGAAACTATTATCTGTGACCATTTCATTTACAATAACCACCTTAGGTGTGAGCGATCTAATGTTTAGAAGACCTAGCTTTAGAAATTGTTTATCACTGATATTGAGATTTTCTGGTTTAATTACAATTAAATTTTTCCTAGATCCTACATTATGTATATTATTTGGCCTTACTAAACGAGGAATAGACACAGTTTCTATATAATGTTCTACATTGGTGCTTATATCAATTAAGTTGGGACAGCAAAGACTGTGATTTGAACTTTGACTTACTAGTCATATGGTGTGTAGCGTCTTGGAGATGTTGTCCGACAGCACAGCCGCTCCGACTCTGCTGGGGTGCAGGCCATCAGCACGGAAGAGCCTAGGCCGCTCCCAGAACAGATTCCAATTATTTACAAAGAGCAGTCTCTGTTCATTACACCATGACATTAACCATTCATTTAGAGCAAATAATCTACTGAACCTTTCTTGTCCTAGTCGGTATGTGGGAAGCGGTCCAGACACGACGATCGTTGCTTCAGGCGATGTGCTGCGTACGGTCTCGATCAGGCTCCTGTAGTCCTCCTTCAGAACCTCCGTGTGCCGCAGCCTGATGTCGTTCGTCCCCACATGCAGCACGACAGCTCCGACGCGCTCGTCACCGTTCAGGATCTCGGGAACCTGCGCAGCGACATCGAGAACACGAGCACCAGGAAAGCAGTGAGTGCGCACCTTACCTTTACCCGAGGTAGCGCGGACATGACGGACGATGGAACTGCCGATGATCACGGCGTCGTCGCGTTCCGACTCGCGAAGAGGGGAGAAGCGGTTCCGGGTGGAGATCTCGAAGGCCGGGAGGGGTGGGGAGGTCCTTGGTCTGGTCCTGGCTCGCGTCTTCCGCCGTGGAATCACCCAGGGTCCATGGTGCTGTGTCGGTGCCGGAGTGAATGAAGCCAGGGATGATCGCGTCCTGGTTGCTCGGGACCTGTGCAGAGAAACACACGGAGTAGACGAGGTCGGAGTCAAAAAATTATTAACCACTGACCTGTGAGCATCTGCGCGTGATGTTTCAAGCGCGGACCGTCGATCTCGCAGCTCAGCCTGTCTCTCCAACAGCTCGCGGATCCGCCTCTCGACCGATTCGAGCTCCAACTGCACCGAATGCAGCTCAAAGGTGTCTTCACCTGCACTCAGAGGTAACGTTAGACACACATCCGATATATTCGCCATTATAGCAGATGTGCTATAGTGGCGAATTATAGCTTTCAGTTATACGGGTGTAAATAAGACGATCGACAGGCGAGAGACCACGCGTGCAGTGCTAGCGGGCTAAGGCTAGTAGTAGAAGTTCGGAAAGTTGGTTATAAGTAGCGATATCAAAGCAATCTGATTGTTTTTTATAAGGAATAGTATCCGCGATATGTTCACACGTTTGTAAAATTGGAAAATTTAGGTTTATAACTAAATGTGAAAGAAGAAAATCAAGGATTAGGAATCAATTCGACGGAGTTGTCTCAGTAAGCTTGTGTTAGGGTATTGACAGAATGATGACTTTGGGTGAACTGTCACTTTAAGTACAAGCTTATATTTATATATGTTTATTTGACTGCTATTTCATTGTCTCCTCTGAAACATGTTAATTTGTATTCATAATTATTTTTTAGATGTCTTAAGACTGTACTTGGCCTCTTCAACTGTCTCACCGGTGACGACTGCAATTGGTAATGTACACTGAAAAAATATTTTTTCATTTCAACTTAGAAAATGTACTTCATGTGGTAAAATCATCTAAAATAACTGGTTTTATTGAAATTAAATAAATTAAGATTACTGATTGTAAATTCAAACAACCTGGATTTTTGGTTTTACTGAAGCATAACCGTCAGTATAATCTGGTTTCTCCAGATAGATAAAATAACATCTATTTTTTTATTTTGTTTTTATTAGTTTCGTTTTTCTTCATGCCGCAATGCATACTGGGAGCCACTGATGAGTTTTGTATGATGCACCCAGAATGCATTGTGACATGAAGCATGTCACCGTTATTGAGATTCGCTGATTCTTGAGTTTTGAGTGTGGCTAAGTGAAAAGAACTTTAAAATGTTTAGGTACTTTTATATCATTATACAGATTTTCTTATGTATGCTCTGTTGGCTATCATGCTATAGAAACATTACTTTAATCAATAATATGAAATTAACAACACACATGATGGACTAGAAGAGATCATCTCATCAGAGAACTACAAGATGATTTTTTTTATAATCATCATCATCATCATCATCATCATCATCTGATCACATTTTCTCTTACTGTTCTTGCCATAACAAACAGTTACAGCAACCAGAGAAACACAAACATTAAAATGTCAAGAGTCAAACAGCCCAAATAAAGCAAACATTGATCACCATAATGGTGACATTAAACCAAACTATTAATTTCAATAAATCATCAACATCTAAACCTCTGTTAATCTCAATAAGAACTTTTCCACACATATGACAGAAATAAAGTCAGTCTGGTTAGTAATGAGTGAAGCTGCTAATGCTGTTTGTGGAGTTGTTTAATGAAGTTGGAGCCTGACATCCGATGTTTACACGTCAACCCAATTTACATTTTCAACCAAAATTTGACATCTGAGTGGAGTTTATGTCCAATAACATTTCTAGCTGGGGTGATTCACATTGTGGCCATAATATGAACACACAGTGAGTGCGCTGTGAGGTTACACTTTTAGCTCCCTGTGAACTCATTGTGATCATATGGAGAGATCACTGTGAGATCAACAAGTTGACTGGCTTATGTACCTGCTCAATAACTGATTTATGTATTTATTTTTATCCAAAAATGTACATAAAACATTTTTTATTATTATTTAAAGCTGCAGTATTACAGAAACATGTTGATTTTTTTTTTTTTTTTTTTTTTTACATTTTCATAACAGCACATCTGTCAGACCCCTGCTACAACTACACCGTGCTGGACAAACCATGGAGATCCGTCAGTAATACATATGCTTCAGTCAGATTTTATGATTGTTCCATCAACTGGAGCGGCTGGTATCGTCTCTTCATTAACAGCGTGAGCGCTCATATCCCAGACACGTGTGTTGCGAGGTACAGCTGTGGCACTGATGTTTCACTGTGGATCCGTGGTGGACACCCAACAGTAACAGATGGAGTCGTCACTCGAGATGTCTGCGGTTACGCTTACAGTTTCTGCTGCTTTTACGGGTCTTATCCCATTAAAGTCAAAGCCTGTCCAGACAATTATTATGTCTATGAGCTGGTCAGTCCAACTCACTGTTCTTCAGATTACAGTATGGCATACTGTGCAGGTAATTATATTCCAATGAGCTATTTCTACACATTCATGATATTTTGTGTTTCTGTTGATTAATCACTATTCATTTAAACTTTCAGACACTAGCAGCATTAACACCAGCTTTCCAGCCGTCACACCTGTGACCATCTCACCTGGTAATGTAACTGTGTCTCTATTGGCTTATTTTATATTGTGGAGCACAGAATATATGTGTGTGATTTGTGTCAATAGGTAAATATGAAAAAAAAATATCATTTGAATTCATTCTATCTATTTTCTAAATGCATGTTACTGATGTTATTGTGAAAGAGTCATCCATTAATATTTTTTAAGGTGCAACTTGATACTTTCTACCTTATTTTTTAGGTAAAGTAAGTTGACTTTGTCCTTTATTAACACATTTAAAAAAAAATGCTTACAACCTGAACATAAAGCTCTGTGGTCTGTTTTTGCTCAGTATAGGCTATCAAAAAAGTAATGCATTGGGAGACATATGTATTATAAACATTTCTAGCTGGTATGTGCATGTGGTAAACTTGTGACGAGTCAAAAACACAAAGTAATTGGTTAAAATAACTCAGCTTTTATGTAGATATCTAACCACATTAATGTAGAAATAATTTAAAGTAAAAGTATTACAACATTTTTAGTAACAGTTTTTATGTATTTGTTTACTTTTAATTATAACAGTTTACCTGCCTGACCCCTGCTACAACTACTTTGAGCTGAACGATCCATGGAGAGCCGTCAGTAACACAAATACATCGGTCAAAATGTATGATTCCACCGTCTCCTGGAAAGGCTGGTATCGTCTCTTCATTTACAACACTAGCGCTCATATCCCAAACACGTGTGTTGCTACGTACAACTGTGGCACTGTGGATCCGTGGTGGACACCCAACAGTAACGGATGGAGTCGTCACTCGAGATGTCTGCGGTAACGCTTACGGTTACTGCTGCTATTTTGGGTCTTTTCCCATAAACATCAAAGCCTGTCCAGGAAATTACTATGTGTATAAGTTATTTAGTCCAACTCTCTACCATGCAGCATATTGTGCAGGTAATAATATATACACATGAACCCTTTGTATAATTGTTTTTTTTTTTTTTGGATTATTGATTAATTGGTATTGAAGAGTAATTTTTTTTTCCAGCTGTTACTAACATCATCAGCACCACTACAACAGTCACACTAGAGACGACCTCAGCTGGTAATGTAGTCTGATGTTTCATCTTTGGTTTTGCTCATTTTCTTAATGATATGTAATTACTTTATGGGGCTACAAGCCATATTCGGACGGGACTAGCTTTACCAGGGTAGATGTAATTTTACCACTGGACGTATAATAATAATGGCCAATTAGCACAGGATAAGATATCCCAGTAAAACTAGCAGAAGTGGGAGGAGTAACTAGATCTATACATACAGTCGGCAACGCGTCATAGTTGGGGGGCGTGGTCCACCGCGACCATCGTATGTATTTGAATGACAAAAATGTCATATTGCGAGTCATTGACGCCTGCCGACCGGCAACGGTACATTGCAATATGAACTGCAATAGGTTATGATTGCCCTTATTTAATTAAAAACTGGGTCAATGACCCAACCAAATGGCCGGAGGTGTCGTTTCCAGACTATTGTTATCTGGTTGAGTCTCCAGGTATGACATCGTGGTAGCTACCGGTAACATGAGCCTATAACTCAATCAACTTGCATATACTATAAGTCCATAAAACCTTGTCACTTACCAATTGTACGTATGCTTCACTCCAAACTATTAATCCTTTTGTAAAACGGTGATCAGTAGCTACGAAGTTGCCGAGGGACTGTGCTGACAGTTATCCTTAACTCACTGCAGTCTGAATTGAGCTGATAACCTTCAGCTGATAACGCTATTAATGAGACATCCCTTATGAAAAACAACTATAGGAATCTTGTAGTATTTTAGGACAAAATATTATAGTAACGTTAATCCTATAGGAATATAGTATTTTGGGACATAGCCTTCTATAAGTAGAGGTATTACAGAACATCACAGAAGTATTATACACTACTATAGAATACTTATAGCCATAGGATTACTATAGTTCTTTTTAGTAAGGGATGTAACGTTAGACAAATCTGGCCCACTGCCTAATACGAGTTTAACACCCACTACTATATCACACAGGGATCTACTCACACAGTAATCTAATAAATTATGATTAATTTTGCCATTTTGTCCTCCTTTCCGGTTTTGTGTGTTTATTAGGAAGGATGTAGAACTTCAATTCATAATTTGTTTGTTTATTGGCGGTACAGAAAACGACACAGCAACTCTTCGGCATGATTGTCACATGTATTTCAATGAGTGCCAAGGCAATGTTTTCCCCCACGGGCTAAATTCACATCACGTGACAGGGCGTTCCCGGGGGCGTTCCCAGACCAACCGTCTGTATGTATGCACCGCGCTGTCACCCTCCTGCCATCATGTGCATATTACGTAGCTGATGTACGCAAACATAAATAATTTGCAGGGGCGCCATATAGGGAGGAAAAGTTAGGACAATTGCCAAGGGCCCCTGCCAACAAATAGGTAAAACCTAATAATTATTTTTATAATATTATACACTATATAAACATTTCTAATTTCAATGTCTTTGATTTTACTTATTTTGGCAATAAAAGTTAAATATCCCAATAATCATTGACCAAAAATTTTAAATCCATATTTGTTTAATCAACATTTAATCAGTGCAGGGAAACGTTTAGCAAGATATTCATATTAAATCATTGTCCATGCCTCTTTCAGCAGACTTCACAACAGATGAGTCAGCAGCACCCCAGTCTCCCCATAACTGCACCCCTCCCTGTCCCAGTGAAGAAGGTAAGCAGCTTTGTGTTAATGACTTAGCATCATTCCAGGGAGTCTGTGTGGGGTTCTCTGTCTCTCTTGCTCTTTTTACCATAACAACAAAGAAAATGAAATATCTAATGACAGAAATCAAACACAATTTATTTTGTTATTGGCATGTGCAGTTAAGTTAAAAGATCTGCTGTTTTCATTGTTTTGAGATGATGATGATAATTTATTTTGATTAAAAAGTTAATATATATATTTATTTATTTTTTTCTATTTTTTCCTATTTTAATCTGTCATTAATTTTGTAATAAAAATACATTAAGACTGTAAAGGATTGCCTTAAAGGTAGGGTAGGCAGGATTTTTCAAAAAAATAACAATTCCCAAATTTGTTTAAACTGTCCCCATATACCAATACATAATTCAAATTTAAGTACTCTGAAAAAGAGATTTTAAAAAATCAAGTGTCTGTAGTCCTCTCAGGGCTGCAATAAACAGCTCATTATTCCATTCACTCCCACCCCTCCCTTCTCGGCTCCTTCCAAAGCCACGCCCCCAAAACACATGACCGCGCGATGCCGCCCGCGCTCAGCTGGAGGAAAACCCAGCGCCGAGCGGAGACGAGCAGTGCATGGAGTGACATGATGTCAGAATCACATGTAATAAAATACCTAACTTTATCATTATGAATATAAACAACTAACATGGCTGTTAGTACTCACTATAAGCCAGCATATCGACACTGCTAAAGTTTACAATATATCGAGTTTGATTCGGTAACAAGTTAGTAACATAAGGCAAACTCAAAGCTAAAAACAGGTTGCATTGATACATGTTTTTCCTGTTACCATCAGTTACACTGTGATGGGAAGGTGAATTTCGTGTAAGATTCATAACATATACGGTGTTTTGCATGTAAGAGCTTCCACGATGAAAGCACTGTTACCGTCACATCAGCCCCTTGAGGTCCCTCAGTTATCCACCGCTGGAAAGCCCTGATATTGCTTGCTTTATCCAAAGGCTTTTTGGGCATAGCCTTTTCAAATACTGTCTTCATTTTCTTGCCTGGTTTGCCTTTGCTGACTGCAGGTACTGGGAATTTTGACTGCTAAATTCGCGGCCATAATTGTGATTCTTTCTAGCGTCCGTGCTTCTTCCACTCCTCGAGTCAAACGGGGGCCGTGGGCCGCTCCTGTAGCAGCAGGGGTGGTAGCCATGGTAGCGAGGGAGAGTGACAGTCACTCCAGCCAATCATTTCATTCGTCCCGAATGGATATAAGTACCTGTGTTTATTGCAGCCCTGAGAGGACTACAGACACTCGATTTGTATACTTTCTTTTTCAGAGTACTTACATTTTAATTATGTGTTGGTATATGTAGACAGTTTAAACATATTTTGTTAGAAAAATCCTGCCTACCCTACCTTTAAGGACATTTTTATGATGGCTTTTAATCTTGCATCAAATAGTGAACTGCATAATGCAAACTTGCATTTATAAATCACCAGCAGTAAATATTGTGCTAGTACTAGTATTGAACTACAAGAAACAAGACAGTTGCAAGCCTTTGATTAGAGTTATGTAAAGCTTTTGATGGGACAGGTAGGTCCTAGAGATGTGGTGACAACAGCTGCGCAGAGGGGGCCCAATGTGGTTTTATTTTTGTCATGGGGCCCAAAATTCCTGGCGGCGCCCCTGATAATTTGTAACCGGTAATTAAGAATCAGATTTGATTATGTTGGTAATAAGCACTAACCTTAAGCTAAAAGAAGTGTTGTGTCTCTAAAAAGTGTGTTCAACTTTCTTATTGATCTGAACCTACACTCACCTAAAGGATTATTAGGAACACCTGTTCAATTTCTCATTAATGCAATTATCTAATCAACCAAGTGTAGCGGTGGAAAATATGCCGCCACCTTGTGGGGGAAATGTTCAGCAATAAACTATGGAAGATCGAGTGAGCAACAGGATCTGTGTATGGGGGTAAATTGATGCCTAAATCATTGAAAATGGACAGACTAAAAGTCACAAATAGATATTACAACTTGTAAACACAAAACACAATCTACAAATAGATTAAAAATCCGCAAACAAAGTCCTCATGATCCTCAAATGTAAAACAAGATCTACAAATAGATACAAAGTCCTCAAACAAACTCTTTGTGATCCACAAATATAAAGCATGATCTACAAAAAGATAAAAAATCCACAAATAAACACATCCTGATTCACAAATAGAAATCAGTGACTTGTACTTGAAAACCAGAATTTGAATGAATATAAAGTGACTTGTTTGCAGGTGAAGATCATGTTCTGTTTGTAGATTGTGTCACATTTGTTTTCAGAATTCTGACACTATTGTTTCGCTGATGTGACAAAATAATGCCATAATCATTGAAAATGAAGAGACTATGAGTCAAAAATGCATATTACAATTTGTAAACACAAAACAAGATCTACAAATAAATTTAAAATCTGCAAACAAACTCCTCACAATCTGCAATGTAAAACACAATCTGTAAATAGATTCCAAATCTGCAAACAAACTCCTCATGATCCGCAAATGTAAAACAAGATCTACAAATAGATAAAAAATCCACAAACAAACTCTTTATGATTCACAAATAGAAATCAGTGACTTGTACTTGACAACCAGAATTTGAATGAATGCAAAGTGATTTGTCTGCGCACGAAGGTCTTTATTAGTTTGTAGATTGTGTTGCATTTGTTTTCAGAATTTTGGCACAACTTTTTCGCTGTTTTTTTACCATTAAAAATCTACAAATGCCCTCCTCACAATTTGCAAACAAACACAGTCTAACTTGTATTTTCAAACCACTGTAAAAATACATTCTTACACATTCTGTGCAAAGCTCAGCATGCAAGTGTTGAATCTGTGTTTGCAGATCACAGGGCATTCACAGATCCCTCTGCACACGTATACAGATCTTTTTGGCACTATCTTTCCGCAGAGTGTGTGACTACGATCCACACGTGTAGTCAGCCAATCAGGGGTATTGCTTCAATGTGATGTCACGCCCCCTCAATAAGCCCTTTTCAAAATAAGAGCTGACGCTTCTCGGACGACTGGGCTGGCCCAGAGCCGTTGTAAAACATATTTAACGGCTCTGGGCTGGCCTCACTGTCATTTACCGTGACGGTGTTGTGCCGAGGTTCTTACCCCTGAAAGGAAGTGTATCCCCGGTCGCGGGAGCGCGCTCGCATTCAGCAGAAGGTGGGCCATTGGTTTGAACAAAGTAAATTAAACTATAGCACGTGAATTGTTTAAGTTATCGTTATACTATTTTTTTTAGCAAAGACAGCTATCACGTGGCCCATCTATCAAAATTAATTGTTTTATTCTTCTGCAAGCTAACAATCGAACTTCATTGCACTGAATTGAGAAAGTCAAGTTTTCTGCAAAACCAAGACGACCAAAACAGACCCGCCGCAGAGGTAAGGTTTTAATCGCGGATGCGGAGCGGATGCAGCGCGGAGCCACGGCGGGTCCGCGATCCGCCTTCGTTGCGGATCCGTCACTGCGAGCAAGTGGACGCCGATACCTCCGCAGCAGATCCGCCGCGGAGTCCTTTTGCTGTGTGGGTCGGGTCTTTATAAAACTCCCTCGTGCATAACTTCACCTTGCTAAAAATTCTCTCTCTGTCTCTATGCATTTCTCGTTCATCGATGTCTTATCGTGTTTTGTTGTTTATTATGTTTGTAACGTTTGTGTGTTTCATTGTTTATTATGTTTGTAAATACATATATCCCATGTAATTTTAGTAAATGCATAGGCTAGTTATTTCTTATTAAATTTCATGATACTCATTTGATGGATTGACTGTCTGCTCATACTTCGGGTCCCTGAAATGCCTATCCAAAAGCTACGAGCTTTACAAATTAAAGATACTTTAAAGAGTATGGGTTTATAGAGCGGGAAGACTAATTCTTGTGGCCACAGAATTGATTTTCCTAAACTCTATAAATTAATTGAGCTAATTAATGTTACCTATTTGTAAAACGTGATCTGTGTAGCTAATCGCAATCAACTTGCGGTTGGCTGCCATACACATGCAAGGTATCATCCCTTATCGGGAGATGTATTAACATGTAAGACTGATCTGATACAAACCTGTATGAATAATTAATAATTATTAATTATGAATTATGATATGCAAATTCCCCGTAATCAGATCCACCCCTGAGTCTTTACATTGTAAAATAAAAATAGGCTGAAAAAAAAAAAAAACGGACTTCCAAAATAATCCGGCGGGCCAGAAAATATTGCTGGCGGGCCAGTTTTGGCCCGCGGGCCACCTGTTGCCGACCCCTGCAGTAGAGCATTCCAATAATCTAGCCTTGATGTCATGAACGCATGAACTATTTGTTCTGCATTTTTAATTGAGTGTATATGATGTAATTTAGATTTGTTTTTAATATGAAAAAATGTGGTTTTACAGATACTAGGCACGTGACTTTTAAAAGAAAGATTGGTATCAAAGAGCACACCCAGGTTCCTAACCGACGACGAAGACTTGACAGAGCAGCCATCAAGTGTTAGACAGTATTCTAGGTTATTACGTGAGGAAGTTTGTTGTCCAATAATTAGAATCTCTGTTTTTTTTTTTTTTTTTGAATTAAGTAGTAGGAAATTGCTAGTCATCCAAAACATAGCCTGCATCAGCTCGTCACATTTTCTTTTGGCTTTTCTTTCCATCCCAAATATGATTTATAAACACAAAGTTACAGCAGCCAAGTCAAGGGTCAAGACCACAACACGCCGGAACGCATTTAGGGGTTTTCTGCTAGAATTATATTGTGTTAGCAGCTAGTTAATAACTAATGATCTTCGCAACGGAAGTGAATCAATCAAGACTAACTTTAGCTGGACAATAGCTTTATCCTAGAGCTGTGGTAAAGCCTAAACAATCTGTTACGGTAACCTCTTTTATCACTGTAAAGCTGCTCCATAATGTTAAAAGCGCTTTATAAATGAAGGTAACTTGACTAAACTAAAGAAACCTTATCTCAGTCATGAGACATTCATTTATTGTAAAATAATACACTTTAATCCTGTAAACTCCTGGCACTTTTTTACACTGTACTTTAGTACATCAACAAGTCAATGCTCATTTAATTGGAGGGAAATTATGATGCAGATGATGGCTATCTGAATGACTTTAATGATACAAAAATATCTTTCAGTCTCTTCCTCAGCATCCTCGAACACTACAGTATACATACTATATGCTGTTGGTGGTCTGGTCATAGCAGTGATCATACTTGTAGTTGGACTGATCGCTGTTCGCAAGACATCAGCAAAGACAGGTATAAATAAACAAGCCACTATCAGCATAATTAAAACAATAGAAAGTTTGACCAATGTATTTCTTTGTTTTGATATTTCCATAGGCAGTGTGACGCCTGTCAACAAGCTTAATGAAAGCAGAGATAAGCAGAAGAGTGATGCCAACGATTTTGTAAGTCACTCTCTGACCTTAAAAAATATCCTAAATACCAAACTTAATATTAAGTATGCAATGACCCAGCAGACATATTACGACTCCACTTTTGTTTTCTTGATGCAGGGAGAGAGTGTGTATGAGAATGACATTCATAACACAGACAAGAGCACTCCGAAGAAACCTATCAACAGACCTAAAGAGTCCCAAGTACATACAGTCTTTGTGAATGTACAGCTCAACATGGGCTAGTCACAGGAACTCTATGCAAATCTCTGATCCTAGTATTAAAGGGGTCATGAACTGCATTTTTAATGTTCTCTGAAGTCCACTTATAATGTTATCAAGATTTTTACATCACAAAACATCCTAATGTAGAAGTATAATTTATTTTCAGTTTAAGACCTTCTCTTTAAAACACTTTTTTTATAGACGTGCCCCAAGACTTTGAAGTAAACGGCCACTGATGTGATTGGGTAACAGTTTCGCATATTAAAATATTTTTCAACATCACCGCTAAATTTGTACATACTACAAATATTTATTTAAAAATAAAGTGAATCTACACTTAGGCCTACTTAATTTTAGGATCACAAGGATGGCAATGCAAAGACGTCATGTGATCCTCAGAGGCGTCTCTATGGTTTTGTTGCAGGAGTAATCCTGTGTAAACATCTTTCATATTTACTACTATGTGACCCACGTGAATCAGTGGGCGGAGCTAAAGAGGCAATGATGTAGAAGTAGGAGTCGATTTTCTTCTGCAGAGGCGGTCTTTCGTCACACTATTACATCATAATGTCACAAATTCCAAAACAAGTTGTTTTCTGAGCTTAGTTTCAATAAAAATGTACAGGATGTTTTTAATGACCTCTTATATGTCAAAAAGATCAAGAAAAATAAGATTTCTCAACTTGTGACCCCTTTAAGCAAGGATATTCAGACAAACAGTCAAAACCTGATATGATCAAAAGTGACAAGTATTTGTAACTTCCTCATATGACCACAAGGGGTGCAAGGTTGAATTTTGTTTATCTCCTTTTATATAAATTTTGCTAGCTTTTTGTTTAGCTATAGTTTGTATAATCATATATTGCATGGCTATTCTAAAATATTTTTTCTTGTATCTTGGACAATGTCACGACTCTTAGACATCAGTTCAATCTCTATCAATATGAAAACATTGCCAGTGTGCTACTGAAATTGTCAGGATGTATTTCCACTTAGACTGAACACAAGAATCATAACCTGTAAAAACAATAAAGCTTGCTAATCTGAAGATCTTATCTCTTCTTCCCAAGCTGAACCTCCGTCTCCCCACTCTCTCTCTTTTCCCGCAGGTCTTAGCAATAAAGCAACATTCATTCTTGTGTGGTCAATACCAGGTAAAGCCAGGCATGACCCTTGGGGGCGCAAGAGTAGGTCCAACAAATCTAAAAATATCGCTAATAAATGATTCGCTTTCTGTATTTCTCTGGGTATTTAAAGGTGACATATTATGCCCCTTTTCACACGATATACTATAAATCTATGGTGTCTGAAATCTCAGCTCAATATACCCCCCAGATCATTTATTTTAGCTTGTCAAATTTGAGCAAAAACGCTCCATTTTTGTAAGTGTCCCTTTAAATGCAAATGAGCTGCTGCTCCCCGCCTCCGTTTAGAAGAGGGCAGATCCTTTACACAAGCATCGGATACTATATCAATAACAAAACATGCCATGTCTCAGTCATCCAAAATCTCAGAAATAACCAGTAGCGAGTGCAGCCTTACGGAGAGACTCAGGAAGAGGTTGCAACTTTTAGACGCACATGATAAAATAAAATGTATCCACTGCTGTCTCATCTGAGGCTGAGACCCTAAATAAGTGTTCAGTGCTCGTCTGTGCAGTAACGGCAGAACAGTTTGCACGCTTTGCTGGAACTTTTGCCATTGCGTTAGAACTGGATAAACTGTTGTCGCTTTCGAAACCAAATGGCAGCTCCATGGGTGGAAACGTGCCGATTAAGTAATATTGGTAACACTTTACAATAAGTTTCATTAGTTAACATTAGTTAATGTATTAACTAACATGAACTAACCATGAGCAATACATTTACTGTATTTGTTCATCTTTGTTAACGTTAGTTAATAAAAATACAGCTGTTCATTGTTTGTTCATGTTAGTTCACGGTGCATTAACTAATGTTAACAAGATTTAAATAAAATATTAGTAAATGTTGAAATTAACATGAACAAAGATTAATAAATGCTGTATATGTGCAGTTCATATTAACTAATGTAGTTAACTAATGTTAACTAACTAACCTTATTGTAAAGTGTTACCGTAATATTATAATAAGATCCTCTTTCTACATCAAAAGGGGAATGAAATCTGAATTGCTTATTTTTTTACATGCTTGCAGAGAAAGGTTTATCAAAACAACGTTACTGGGTTGTCGCTTTTCACATTTTAGGAGAAGAGCGCAAGTGAGACTGTGTGTGTGTGTGGGCCCACGATTATTTTATAATAACTTTGGTTCATCTGAGTAAAAGGATCCTTTTGTCATTTGTTGATTTCAAAGGTTAATTTATGTAGTTAAAAACCAAACTATATGCAATTTGTCATTTGAAATATTCAATTGATTTATTCGTGTTGTATTGAGAGACATTTCCTCAGTTACATGTGGGGAGGAAATTGTAATTCTTATTTGCATATTTTTATTTCGTTCTATATTCAAATAACTTTGTTTTTTTTATAAAATTTGTAAATTATTGTGAAAAGAAACACAGAATAATTTACTTATTTTGGTTTTGTATTTTAAATAGTGGTAGTGGTGTTGTTAAATACTCATTTTGAGGGTTTTATTTTCTGTGCTCCATATCAATAAGATTTTAGAATATTGTGAGTTGAGCTTTAAAAGGAGTTCCCAAAATTAGTCGAGACACAAAATAAGACAACCTGTGTGATCACTCAGGTTCACACAAGTATACTCTAAAATGCAGTATTTCCTTTAAACATAATTTGATAAATTCATGACATATAACTTAAAAACCTATTTAGTTTGAATTTATCTTTAGTACATTTAAATATATATATATTTTATGTTTGGTTATCTTAAACCCCCAAAATGTCAGGTTGTGCAACTGTCTGCAAAAATGTACAAACTAAGCAACTATTTAAAATGGTATCTTAAGAATAAACAATTAATAACTAAATGTATACAATGGCATCATTTAAGGTTTCAAATTGTAGTGTCCACTATGGTGATCCTGCATAAGGATCCAGTCGCTCAGAGAAAGCAGAATGAATGTATAGTTAATTTTCCCCACTGACATGAAGAGGAGAAAATATTCCTAAGAAACCCTCTATTGACCCAGACTGGACCGGTGTCGTTCTGGATCAGACGCTCTAGTTCATGTTCTGGACTTTCTCTGCTCCGTCTCCCTTTTGGAGGCGGTTTTTGTCTCACTGTCAGCCATTCCTCTGTATCCCACATACAATTACTATAAGGAAGGAAGGATTGTATTTTATTGCACTCATATTTTTCTTTTCTTTTTTTTGTGATTTAAAAAAAATATGTATTTAGTTTATTTTGGGAAAGTTCATTTGTAGTTGTTTTTGGTATGCATCTTAAATGTATAAATAAAAAAATAGACAAATGCGTCATATTGCCTCGTTGTGACAGACGATCAACTAACCTCAATATTAACACTCGAAGTAACGTTCACACTACTGACCCTTCCGTGGTCAAACTCAAGAAACGTAAACTTGAATATGATGTTAAATCAGTTCTTAAGCTTTACTTAGTTTTGAGTTCCCCGTCATTTTAATCGGAAAAACTCAAACTGCAAATCCCGGTGAGGTGTGGAGGAGTGTGAAGCTGCGCGCGCACTCAGTCAGCCGCTCTCACGCGCTCGGGCGGTTTCAGCTCTCTCTAGTGGTTGAGTTTAACAACACAGCAGTTTACCACAAAAGTTTTAAAATTTAGGTTATTATATAAGAGAATATGGGTTATGAGCACATGAGTAAATAAATTATGAAATACAATTAATTATTAATAAATTGAAGAACAAATCGTATGCAGGTTCATTTTAGTAATTGACTAAAGACTCAGTCACACAAGAAGTACCTGATATTAACTGACAAATCTGACACTTTTTATTAGCACAGGAAATGGTAAATTCATTCTGTAAAGAGAGCTTTGCAGGACAGGTGGCCCGCTGATCAGGTTGTAACTTGTAGACTATGTGTTTGTTTGTTTGTTTGGCTTTGGTTTACAAGGGATGCAAATGCATCAGAGATTGAACTAAGTTGGAGCAGCAAATGCTTAATAAAACATGCACACTCAAAATGTAATCATGATTAAATTAAACACAAATACTGAAGCAAGAAAAGTTATTATGGTAGTCTGGTTTAGATATGTTTTCAGATGCAATCCCAGAGTTGAAAAATGTAAGTACATGTAAGTTATCTGATGCTGCTGTAAATCACAGACAAATCCTTCTCTTGGCTTGCAGTAGATCTGCAAAAATGAAAAACAAATAATTAACTGAGAATGAAATCAACACAGAGCATAAAACATGCTGAAGCCAAAAATATATTTCAAAGGTGCTCTGAAAGGATTGGCTTTTAATACATCTATCTATTATATACTTAATGTGCTATTTTCTATAAAGATATTGTGAAAAGTTGGCTACTTTGCAAATAAAACTGACTTATAAATCAGAATAATTCAGTTTTTCCTCACTTGGCTTCAGTAGCAGGATGGTGAACTGTAATGCTGGCATAATGAATCTCATCCTCTTCAGGTTTCTTCGTGTCTTTATCTTGAATAGAAGCATTTTCACCATCACCAGATTCAGAGGTCTTTTCTGTAGACGGCTGCAATATGATCATGTGGCATACATTAAACTTACAGCAACCTGTAAACATTCATCTCTCCACATTTAATGATAATGTCTACGATAAGTGAATCATAAGTGTATGATAATTAACATGCAACTCTACAGAACGTTTAGTTTAGCTCATAGGACTTGATGTTAATATCCCTAGAAAATCAGCACTTCCTTGTTTTTAAGAGGGTAGAGGGGTAAGAACGTCATCAGGGTCTTCAGGTGGGCACCGTCCTTCACTGGTGTTTCGTTGATAAACCCACGACACCTCTAAAGGGCTCAACGGCAACACCTGGCGTCCCAGGTGAGCCCCCTTCTGTTTTTACCCCTCTTTATTGTTCTTTGCAGCCAGTTGGGGTCCTTCCTCTTTATCCAGATCCACCTACTGCTTCGCTCTGCTGCCTCCGACAGTGTTCTGATGGCTTTCCTGATGGCCTGTCCCCAAACTCCAACCCCCTTCAGGAGCCTGGTTATGGATGTGGCCACAAATCCTCTGCACCCAACCTCTACTGGAAGTATCTGTGTACGCCAGCCTTGTTGTTTTGCCTCAAAAGCTATATCAGTGTACTTCAGCTTTTTCCGTTCATACGCTTCTCCCACTGCAGCCTCCCATGGTACAGTTAGTTCCACGATGAACAAGGACTTCTGTGAAGTAGACCACAACACAAGATCCAGCCTGAGCTTGGTGTTTAAAATCTCAGGCGGAAACTTGAGTTGCTGATCTAGGTCCACTTGCATTTTCCAGTCCCGTGCGGCGTCCAAGAGGGTGCTATCCACTCTTGCAGCTGGTTTCACTGGGCACTGCCCTGCTCTCACAAAGGGGGTAGTGGATGAGTGTCCGGCTGTTGGGTGAGAGAGGGCATTGATGGAAGATCGCCTTCCTTCCAGAATGACAGCCAGTTGGCGTAGGACTTGGTTGTGCCTCCAGGTGTAACGGCCTTGGGACAGACTGGTTTTGCAGCCGGTGAGGATGTGCCTGAGAGTTGCCGGGGTTTGGCAGAGAGGGCATGCTGGATCATCTCCAAACCACTGTTTAAGATTCTTGGGTGTAGGCAGAACATCATAGGTGGCCCTGATGATGAAGCTGATTTGGCTTCCTTCCATCTCCCACAGATCTCTCCAAGTGAGTTTACGGTGCTCCAGGTTTTCCCAGGTAGTCCACTGGCCCTGCTTGGCCTGTGACACTGCCTTTGCGCATCTCGTCATTAAATTCATGAGCTTATGTTACCATTCATGCATTTTTGTGAATCAATACCTTGATATGTTCTACATTTTGATTGTCTAGTAAAAAAACACAATATTCAGATATCAATGTAAAGTTTTAGAGACATTAATGAGCTATTGTCCATGTTGTACAACGTTAAAACCACCTTTTAGAAAAGGACAAAAATTGTCAACACAAAAGTCTGTAATACATGATCAATGAAATATGAAGTGATTTAACTTCAGCTGAATCTCACCTTTGTTTGCTCAAGGTCTTTAGGGTCATTATTTCTTCTCTTATTCCTGTTGTTAAATATATACAGATAAATGCATGTATGAAAGTTGTTAAAACCATAACAGACTGTCTTTGCTGCAAAAAAATGGCTTGCCAAAAAAATATTAACTTGTGTAGATAAACTAGAATGTCACATTAAAATAGTTTTTTCACTGCTCTGGACTAAAGATATCTGACTATGTTTAAAAGGGGATATGTTTAAATATATATTTCTCACTAACCTTATGAACACAATGAGGAGAAACAAGAGCCCAAACCCAGCAGCAACTGCAATAACGGCACAAACAGCAATAATGACATGCACGATGTTCCAACCCGATCTCTGAACACCTAAGAGGAAAGACAATCTCAAGATCATTCATTTTAAGTAAAGACTATGAACATGTAATGATAAATTATGAACTCTTAATAGCTTTTAAACATGATGAGCACCGGAGTGTCTTGAATACCTTTAACAGTGAGTGACACAGACGCTGATCTCCGAGATCCATGTTTATTCTGAGCCTCACAGTAGAAGCGTCCACTGAAACTGGAGTTAAAGCTGGAGATGCTGAAACTCTGTCCAGATCCAACAGCTGAGGTTTCATTCTCCTTAAACCAGCTGAAGTTCAGAGCAGGAGGGTTTGAGTCACTGCTGCAGTTCAGAGTCACTGAATCTCCCTCCACTATTACACCAGACCCACTGACCCACACTGAGACGCTCTCTGGAGGATCTAAAGGGGGAAAAAAACATGGTTATTCATTTCATGTCATTTTGTGGAGATACTGCTTGATATACACTCACCGGCCACTTTATTAGGTACCCCATGCTAGTAACGGGTTGGACCCCCTTTTGCCTTCAGAACTGCCTCAATTCTTCGTGGCATAGATTCAACAAGGTGCTGGAAGCATTCCTCAGGGAGTTTGGTCCATATTGACATGATGGCATCACACAGTTGCCGCAGATTTGTCGGCTGCACATCCATGATGCGAATCTCCCGTTCCACCACATCCCAAAGATGCTCTATTGGATTGAGATCTGGTGACTGTGGAGGCCATTTGAGTACAGCGAACTCATTGTCATGTTCAAGAAACCAGTCTGAGATGATTCCAGCTTTATGACATGGCGCATTATCCTGCTGAAAGTAGCCATCAGAAGTTGGGTACATTGTGGTCATAAAGGGATGGACATGGTCAGCAACAATACTCAGGTAGGCTGTGGCGTTGCAACGATGCTCAATTGGTACCAAGGGGCCCAAAGAGTGCCAAGAAAATATTCCCCACACCATGACACCACCACCACCAGCCTGAACCGTTGATACAAGGCAGGATGGATCCATGCTTTCATGTTGTAGACGCCAAATTCTGACCCTACCATCCGAATGTCGCAGCAGAAATCGAGACTCATCAGACCAGGCAACGTTTTTCCAATCTTCTATTGTCCAATTTCGATGAGCTTGTGCAAATTGTAGCCTCAGTTTCCTGTTCTTAGCTGAAAGGAGTGGCACCCGGTGTGGTCTTCTGCTGCTGTAGCCCATCTGCCTCAAAGTTCGACGTACTGTGCGTTCAGAGATGCTCTTCTGCCCACCTTGGTTGTAACGGGTGGTTATTTGAGTCACTGTTGCCCTTCTATCAGCTCGAACCAGTCTGGCCATTCTCCTCTGACCTCTGGCATCAACAAGGCATTTCCGCCCACAGAACTGCCGCTCACTGGATGTTTTTTCTTTTTCGGACCATTCTCTGTAAACCCTAGAGATGGTTGTGCGTGAAAATCCCAGTAGATTAGCAGTTTCTGAAATACTCAGACCAGCCCTTCTGGCACCAACAATCATGCCACGTTCAAAGTCACTCAAATCACCTTTCTTCCCCATACTGATGCTCGGTTTGAACTGCAGGAGATTGTCTTGACCATGTCTACATGCCTAAATGCACTGAGTTGCCGCCATGTGATTGGCTGCTTAGAAATTAAGTGTTAACGAGCAGTTGGACAGGTGTACCTAATAAAGTGGCCGGTGAGTGTATAATGAATGTATGTATTTGTGATACTCCATCTTTATAATCAGTTGTCTGATGAACATCTACTCACACTGGACACTGATGCTGACAGCAGGAGAAGGCAGATGTTCGTGTCCTCTGACGGCACAGCTGTATCTGCCAGAATCACTGCGGACTGACTGAAACTGAAGGATGTCGCTGGTGAACTCTAAAGCCTGTCCATTTTTGTACCAGATGAATCTGTCTGTCAGATTGCAGGTGGTTCTACATGTCAGATTGAGCGTTTCTTTCTCCAGCACGAGCTGAGGAGCCTGAACCTGAAGGCCTGAGGAAACACATCTTTCTTACCGCATCCTAAAACTAACAACTCTTAAATAAACAATGGAAATGAAGGACGGAAGTGGATTACCAGAAACATGAAGTTGAATTCCTGGTTGACCAAACCATTTGTCTTTATCAGTTATGAATCTGAAACAATACTCTTTCTCATCGTTCTCAGTGACGTTGTTCAGTCTGAGGACGGCAGCTTTGTTTTGTCTGTCTTCAATGTATTCAACCCTGTCTTTATACTCTGGATAATCTTTTAATCTTATGTTTACATTTAGTTCCTTGATCCAAAATGTATCTGTAAGATTATGGTCCTGAGGGTATGTATATGTGCATGACATGTTTACTGAGGATCCTTTGAGAGCACACATTGATTTAGTTTCATAAATCACATTCCAGTCTTGTCCAAACACTCCTGCAACACAAAATACAGAAGATCAGTAAACTCCTGCAACACACACACACACACGCACACACAAAAGTGTCAAAACTTGTGCTTACCAATTCAGGGGGGGTGGGGGGGTATTTGGTGGATATTGATATTGAAGATATTTGGTGGACTTCTGGTGGATATTGTATGCTATCATACATTATAGCATATTGTAATACAAATTATTAGGCCTATATATTTATAGAATAGCAAAGTAGGCCTAATCAATATACAAGACTGAACCAGATAGATATATAAAGGCTATCATGATCATTTTGCCAACAATGAACCATGAATTTGTTTAGTTTATAATACGTTTTATTTTTAATTTAAACAAATACAACATAACATTCAAAACTCATAATTTTTACATTTCCCATTGTAGTCACTTGTCGTCATCGTTGCTACGATACGTGACTCACAATGACTAACGACAATTAAAAGGGCATTCTCTGATGATGTTCCAAGATGTTAAAAACGCTACGCGGCTGATCATAGACAAACAGGGGGAGAAATTAGTATCTACCGCACCTTCTGTTTTTTTTTTCTTATCATAGCCTACAAATGTCTTTGTTCATAATCTGACATATGAAGCTATGTGTCTGTCATGGATTTGCACTGAATTAATTCTCAAAAATACGGAACAAAGTGTGTTCCGTATCAGTTCAATACGGAACAAGACTTTTATGTGTCAAATACGGAACGGTTGGCAACCCTAGCCACAATATGAACTCCAACTAAGACTCCACAATGATCAAAGAAGGCAGAAGAATAAGTTTTTAATATATAAATGTCAAATGTTCTGCTAACTCCCACCATTACACTAACTTTAGCCACACCCTTTCTCTTAAGCCCCGCCTTCTAAAGACATGTAAGCCAATCTGGTATCAGCAGGCATTATGACACACACAGTGATTGACAGGCTGAGAGCATTTCTGATTGGCTGAAATCGTCAAGCTCTCTAAGTGAGCTACTTGAATTTTGTGCTATTACACACACAAAAAATATAATAAAGTGTTGTAATCAGGGACTCACCAGAATTCATGAGTAGAAAGATGAGAAGAAGAGCAAGAGCCATTCTGAACTTCACCAGCACACCAAACTTCACACATGATAACTTAATATAGTTATTAGGTGCAGTATAACAATCACTGCTAGTATGCACATTATTATAGTAATACCAGAAAACTCAACTCATTTATTTGTTGAAATTACAGTTTTTCTCAGTCGCTTTGGTGTATTTCTCAGATCAAAAATGAAATTCTCAAAACTACTTGTTCAACCTCCACATCATCTTGCACATCATAAAAGCAGTTTCTCATTCTTTTGAACAAGTTGTGATTGCTTTTCATGCAATTGATTATGTACAATTGTCTGCGGTTTCCTACATTATCAGTTGCTAATGCCATGTTGCTCAAAATGTATTAAAGTTGTCTGTGCAATAGTCTTACCCCTCAAAACATCTAGTCATAGTTCATCGTATAAGTCATTAAATGCAAAATGGTCGATCTAGTTGTCATAAACTGTCAAACATATTTTCTTTTTATTGTCTAATTATTTTTGTCAGACCACTAGTAAAAGTGTAACTGTGAATCCTATCACTTTCAATCAATAACTCACATACAGTAGTGTGTAAATGTGTACTTTTGAAATGGATATATGGCATACAGAAGAAGCACAGTTTGTACATTTCAATACAGTAACTGTCATCAAAACTTTAGCCATAGTTTACATCCCTCCAGTCCAGAGTAACATTACACGGTTATATTGACAACATGACTAAGCAGTTTGACTATCCGTACACAATGACACAAGCACTTATCCTTCTGATGGCACTGACATGTTCATTAACAGATATTTTCTTTTGAGAGATGAACAAAGAGCAAGAGACTGGATTTTGCAGGTTTTTTTGTACAAATTGTTTTGAGAAATGTACTCACTGTTTTGCAAATTTCAAGGATGATTTGAGAAATTTACCAAATCGACTGAAAAAACTCTGTTGTCCAACAAACCGTGACTCTGTTGCGTTTAGCAATAAAGCTTCTATAAAAGTTTGTTATTGTCTACAACAGACTTTCTTTTAATCATTATAACAGTTCTGCTGAATAAAAGCTTATCAACGTCTTGTGAAGATCAGCTACCAAATTTTATTCATTACAACATTAAGTGTCTACATATTTACAGACTTTAAATTTAATTTTGCAAACTCTTTATTAATATGTAAAAACTCTCATACCTTTTCATTGTAGCTTTCATCACTAGTAGAGCAAATGTTGAGTTTGGAGACTGAACATTTAAGATGAGTTACGCTGAATAATTTTGAATAGCATTATAATAACTTCCAGTTTCTATGCAAATGTGTTCTCCATGTAACTTACAGAGATAAGTACTTCTCCATATTCACAAAATGACTTTCTGTCTTTACTGTAAATGTCACTTCAACACCATTTTATTTGTATGGCACTTTTCACATCACACACTGTGTTTCAAAAGAAGCTTTACATGTTTGTCTTTAGACATCTAACATACAAACAGGAGATCTGGGCTGTTTTATATGAGTTTTAAGATACACACATTATTCTGTATAAGCATTAAGAAAGAAAGAAAGAATACATTAATAAATAATTTCCTTCAAATTTCTACTTGGTATAAAATATTAAACAGTTAACATGTGAATTTCCATATAATCAACAGTCATTTGATATATTCACACTGCTGTGGCAAAAACTCTCTTTAAACAACATCATGTCTCATGTAAGAGACACTCAAGAGTCAAATTAATAAAAAGAGAAGTATTTATTCTTATACACAGGATTACCATGCAGAGGAGTGACACCCAGAACACAGACCAGAGCAATCTTTATACTGTTCTTTCCAAGGCTGTTTGCTATGGCCTTGCCTCTCAGTAAATGTCCACAGACAGAGGATCTTATAATGCTAGTTGGATTTATTTCTACCTAACGCCTTTAGCCCCCCTCGCCTAGATGACCTCTGACCTGGTCCGGTTTCTGGTATCACGCTCCTGCCTCCCAGGCATTATGAACATACATAAACCTAAATAACAAAATCACATGACATTCCTTTGCATTATCCATTGTAAGTGAATGAATAGAAACACATGACCTAGTAATCAAACACTGATCAATGTAAAATTTAAATTTCCATAACAACACTGACACTGAAGAGCATTTCATGAGGGTTTAGTCTTTTATGAAAGAGGAACATTTACCATTACATTCTCATAGACAGGTTCACTGAACTCAACATCACAAGCTTTACGTCTGTCATGACGAGGACTGGAGCGATTCATCTGTGCCATTAAAAACAGAACAGAGAGAGAATAAATAACTACTGTGGAAATACAACACGAGGCATGACTTGTGGAGTTACCAGTTTAATAATGTTGAACCAAATCCTTTTTTCTCACCTGAGACTCCATTGTATTGGTTCTCTTGTTCATCCCCCTGCTTCTCCTTAAAAACAGTGAAAAAGTTATATAAAAGTTGATAGAATTAATACATCCTTGTAAAAGTCTTGTTTGGTTGGTGTTTTGATAATGACTGCATCCTTGACTATTTCCGGTGAGTAACACATTTTAAAAACACTTTAAAAGAGATATTTAAAACCCTATTTGAGGTTAGACACCCAACAAAGAGTGTATATGCCACAAAAGCCTGATTTTCGGGGGTATTTGATATTTTATCTGCACTGTATTCTGTATTTCTGCAGGTGTCAGACTTGTGGAGCATCATTGTTGCATTTATGAAGTTGGGTTTCCTTTGGATGTAGGAAAATCAATAAAGGTTATAAATGTAGTTAATTATTTGCAATCAAATACCACACATACACACACACACACACATCTTACCAAATCAGCAACAGCATGATGATGATCACTGCAGCTCCACAAATCACTCCAATGGATTTATATAATATCACCAGACGTCCTACAACTGAGACAGAATATGAAACATCCTAAAAGATTAATCTGCTTCATTTTAGAAAGAGTAATGCAAGTATGAGCTGCACTACCTTTAACAGTGAGTGACACAGACGCTGATCTCCGAGATCCATGTTTATTCTGAGCCTCACAGTAGAAGCGTCCACTGAAACTGGAGTTAAAGCTGGAGATGCTGAAACTCTGTCCAGATCCAACAGCTGAGGTTTCATTCTCCTTAAACCAGCTGAAGTTCAGAGCAGGAGGGTTTGAGTCACTGCTGCAGTTCAGAGTCACTGAATCTCCCTCCACTATTACACCAGACCCACTGACCCACACTGAGACGTTTCTTGGTCGGTCTGAAAGAGACAAAAATAAAACAAAAAATGATTACTGGTTAACTTACTATAACCAGATGATTTACTGACTCACGTTTATTAACTCACACATGACATTCAGCATCTCAGCATCAGAGTCTTTCTCTCCATGTTTATTGATGGACTTGCACTTGTATTCTCCACTGTGATCAGAGCTGATGTTTGAGATGCTGAAGATTCTTCCAGATCCTACAAATGTTCCTCCTTTAAACCAGCTGAAGTTCAGAGCAGGAGGGTTTGAGTCACTGCTGCAGTTCAGAGTCACTGAATCTCCCTCCACTATTACACCAGACCCACTGACCCACACTGAGACGCTCTCTGGAGGATCTGAAAGAGACAAAAAGTGTCAAATGAGCAAATAATCATCCAGAACTGATCAAAAATCAAGGCACACTTACACATTACATTCACGTTCACATCAGCAGAGGTCTGAGATCCATGTTTATTTCTAGCAGAACAATAATAATTTCCACTGGCCTCAGATTTAATATTAGTGATGCTGTAGGTGTCGCCAGATTCCAGAATCGTTCCTCCTTTAATCCAGTTGATTTCTGCAGGAGGGTTTGAGTCACTGATGCAGTTCAGAGTCACTGAATCTCCCTCCACTATTACACCAGACCCACTGACCCACACTGAGACGCTCTCTGGAGGATCTGAAAGAGACAAAAAGTGTCAAATGAGCAAATAATCATCCAGAACTGATCAAAAATCAAGGCACACTTACACATTACATTCACGTTCACAGCAGCAGAGGTCTGAGATCCATGTTTATTTCTAGCAGAACAATAATAATTTCCACTGGCCTCAGATTTAATATTAGTGATGCTGTAGGTGTCGCCAGATTCCAGAATCGTTCCTCCTTTAATCCAGTTGATTTCTGCAGGAGGGTTTGAGTCACTGATGCAGTTCAGAGTCACTGAATCTCCCTCCACTATTACACCAGACCCACTGACCCACACTGACGTATTATGGGGGGGATCTAGAGGTAAAACAATAAGCTTTTTATTCATATGTCATCTTTGTGTGTTGGGCAAAAAACTATTAACTTTTATACTGCACTGATTGGCTTTCCCTAAGTTAGACTTGAATAAAATAAAAAAATCATGTTTTTATTAATCTGGTATTGCAACAACTAATGATTGCATTTCAGCCACAAAACAACAGTTTAGATTTAGATTTTAAATGTTATTGTAATCCATTTTAGCTTCAGGGTTAGGGTTAGCTACATGCCCTGATTCACACCAGGACCTCGAGAAAGCTATACATCTATTTTCATGAGCCCTCAAAAAATAATTGGACTCTGCTAAAACATCTACACTATAATAAAATATTTGCATATTTAGTTAGAATACATGGTTAATGAATAGATAGTTGTCTGTCAGATGCAGTCAGATCGTGTAGTTACAGCTTCCTCCAGCAGGGGCTGACGAGACCAAGCTAAACAGACAAACTGCTCTCTGATTGGCTGGTTTTCAGACATGCGGGCCACTCCCCTAACACTTTACTGCTGTTATTCACAGACCTAGAGCTACTCACACTGGACACCGATGCTGACAGCAGGAGAAGGCAGATGTTCGTGTCCTCTGACGGCACAGCTGTATCTGCCAGAATCACTGCGGACTGACTGAAGCTGAAGGATGTCGCTGGTGAACTTTAAAGCCTGTCCATTTTTGTACCAGATGAATCTGTCTGTCAGATTGCAGGTGGTTCTACATGTCAGATTGAGCGTTTCTTTCTCCAGCACGAGCTGAGGAGCCTGAACCTGAAGGCCTGAGGAAACACATCTTTCTTACCGCATCCTAAAACTAACAACTTTTAAATAAACAATGGAAATGAAGGACGGAAGTGGATTACCAGAAACATTAAGTTGAATTCCTGGTTGACCAAACCATTTGTCTTTATCAGTTATGAATCTGAAACAATACTCTTTCTCATCGTTCTCAGTGACGTTGTTCAGTCTGAGGACGGCAGTTTTGTTTTGTCTGTCTTCAATGTATTCAACCCTGTCTTTATACTCTGGATAATCTTTTAAACTTTTCTCTACATCTAGTTTATTGATCCAAAATGTATCTGTAAGATTATGCTCCCGAGGGTATGTATATGTGCATGACATGTTTACTGAGGATCCTTTGAGAACACACATTGATTTAGTTTCATAAATCACATTCCAGTCTTGTCCAAAAACTCCTGCAACACAAAATACAAAAAAGATAAATGGTCAAGTATGAGTTATGTGTAAATGCAGCTAAATATTATCTATCACTTCTTGCTGGAGAGATGACACAGTGAGAGAAGTGCAAAAAGTCCTGCAGAAGGGTGTTGCAGAAAAGCATAAATGATCACGCTGATACACAACTGTGAAAAGCGAACACATCCACAGTTTAAAGGCGATTTCAGCCATTTTGTCAGTGCAACCACATGCCCGCTCTCACCAAAGCCCCGTCTTCTGGGTGTCAGCCAACCCAATGTCAGCTAAAATGACTGACAGACTGAGTGTGTTTCTGATTGGTGGACCGTAGAATAGACAGTTAATGCACTCTTTAAAAAAAAAACATAAAAAAAAAAAACGTACAGCTTTATAACAACTGTGACTCACCAGAAGTCCAGAGCAGAAATATTGGAGAAAGAAGAAGAGTCATTATGGCGCTCATCACCGCGGGAACCATCACAGCTCTATAAACAAACATATAAATACACACATCCACTTCATGCACTCCATACAAAGCAATAAAGCTTCTGAATATAGTTTGTTTTTATCTTTGTTAGTACAAATATAACAGTTCTTAAGTGCTGCTCAGAAACAGCTTTAGTGACTCACCAACACCTAAACGACTGATAAGATCAGAGGTGTTGCACTGCTGAGCTGTGTTAGATTTATCATGCATGCTAAGAATTAGTCTCAAGCTAAATTAAACCCTTTCCTCTGGACTACCCATCTCATTTTCTCTTTGCAACATCAGATTATTGTGTCTTTAAGAGCATGTCTACACCAGCTTGAGACTGTCCACACTGGAGTGGCAAAACGACCATTGCTAAAATCATTTGCCCTTCATATCAGTTTGTCAGAAATAAAACAGGGCGTCAGTTTACTGATGGGGATTTGTCGTGTCACGATGCTTCATCCAGAGTAGACAGTATGGCTGATTATTATGGGCCCACATCTGGTACACTTGGATTCCACACGGCCCAGATGTGGGCCGGATCTGGGCCGAAACTATGTTGCTGTCTGGGTTATATTGGCTTTTGTTGCTTCACATCTGGTGTAACAGTAAGTCAACAGGCCTCAAACACTAACAATGAATGAGGGCTTTACAGCTTCTTACATTGCCCAGATGCCCTTCTACTAAATCATATACATCATGATAATATATATCTACGTTTGCATGCTTCACATGAATCAATTTAGTGTCTCCTGAACTTATTTACCAAGCTTAAAGTACAGCATCCTGTGAAATAAGGGTCCACTAAGGTCCTGTGTGGTATAACCTGCTCCAAGAACCCAGACAGCAACATAGTGTCAGCCCAGATCCGGCCCGCATCTGAATCCACATGTACCGGATGTGGCCCGGATCTGGGCCAACACTATGTTGCTGTCTGGGAAGCGACCAACTCACAAACATTTTGTCGCAAAAGCTATCCATTTCTTCCCTTTCATACCCCTACATTTTACAAACTCATCAAGTAATATGTAAAAACTCTCATACCTTGTTCGCAGCAGCTTTCTTAGTACTCAAAGTGCAAATGGTGAGTTTGAAGACTGACCAGACGTATTAAGCAGGGGTTATATGTGTGATAGCATTTCCTGTCTCTATGCAAGCAAGGCTCAACTTTCATAAGATAAAAAAAAAAAAAAAAAAGTTCACACATACAATAGGCTTTTTACACTTGAACAAATTCATTCTGGGTCATTCTAAACCCAGCGTAAACTGAGTCTTGAGTTATCTTGCTTAACGTTTAATACTGCTCATATTGTACCCGGAGTTAACTTAAAGGTATACTATGCAGAAATTGTGTTTTTGTCAAACAGCGACCCCCAGAGTCGCTGTGCAATACTTGCATTGTCGTAAATACACCCCCCAACCTGTACACCGGTACCTGTTCGGTAGCAGGGATGGAAATTAACGTTTTTGTCCACTGGCCACTGTGACTGGTGGATTTCAAAATCTACCAGCCACTCAATGTTTTTACCAGCCACTTTCTTGTTTTTAACCGACAATGTGTAACTGCATGTGAAAATTAATACTACAAGATCTACAATACTTAAGCAGTTTATTTAATCTCAAGTCTCAATGAAATACTGGCATTTTCTCTTTCTCTCTTATAGCCTACACACACAAACCATGAACTGATATTCATTTCAGTTCCCATATGAGGAAAAAACAATGTTACAGACGTGACCACTGTGAAAGCGGCACTAAAATATGCTTAACTTTCACAGAGACAGAAAGCACAAAACCTTTCTTTAAAGTGAATTTCGTTTTGTATTAATTGTATCTTAATTGTAATCAATGTTTCATCAACCAATTGCCTGGATTTAATACATAATAATTAAATATAGCAGACAGTAGATAATCACGAAACGGAGGCGACGGCGCGTGAACTGGAGCAGCAACTGGAGTGAAACTCAGCGTATAAGGTAGCCTTGCCTCACAGACAGACATGTCTACTTTTAAACAGAACTATTAAAAAAGAAAGAAAACAGACACAGACTGCTCTCTGCTTATGCAATTCGTATGAAATGTGCATTTCTCTCTTGCGCGTTCACTACTGCGATGATCACGATCAGCATCGTTAACTTCATCTTTGCAACTGACACGGACAAAGAAAATACTTGTTTATTAATAAATAATTAAATTATCTCCTTGCTATAGTTTACATATTCATATTCATTACTTTTGCCTGTTAGCCTATTTGTGACAGATTTTAGGAGCTTTCTTGGCAGCGCCACCCTTACATGAACGCGTCACCACAGCATCACCGCACCCACCAGAATAGCCCTGTTTTTTTTTTGTTAAGGATTTGTTTACTGTGTGTGTGATTAATTTAATGGAAAGCACATTCACTGCTAGTTGTCTTGCTAATCAGTGTCTGCTCGTTTATTCAAACTAATTTGTTGCATGATGAACGTTGCATGATGTTATTTTTATTTACCCGCCACGGTGGCCGGTAGGTGCGGCGAGTTTACCCGCAACAACACAAAATCACCCACAGTTGGCTGGTGGCCGGTGCTAATTTCCCTCCCTGTTCGGTAGGATAGTAGCGTTGGTCATGGAACAGGCACAAGACACCGAAGATATTGACCAGGTAATGTTTCACGATTTCATAAAAAGATTGGGCTATTGCATATACTGCATAGTCTACTGAAATAATGATGATGTTCAAAATCGGATAATATGTCTTATAATATAATATAAGTGTTAGACTACTTTATAATAATAAAGTCCCCTATCGCGTTTGGCAGCTTATAACGTTTTTACATGATTGCAGCTAAATCACAAGTAAATAGCCTATAGCCTCACGTATAGTCTAGGCCTAATGTATAATTTCATTTTATGTTTTTTGATTGTAATGTAAACATTCCAAAATGCCTGATGACATCAATAAAGTTAAATGTACGTCGCATTATTTCATAACATTGGCCGTTATGATGTCATTAGACATGATTATTGCAATTTATCATAATAGTTTGCAAATTGTGCTCGTTTACACTAGATAATTATGTGAGATATTGACAACTGTTCTCATGATAATCGCAGGAATCAACGTCAACAGCGTTGTGCGGCAAGCTAGGCAATAAAACATATATAACGCAAAATATGATAATCGAAATCTAGCTAAACATATGTGGAAATTATTGGACTGGTCTAATTATCACCAATGAATGAATGAACAGCATCATAGAAACAATGGCATACTACAAGCAAGCGCAAGTTGCGCAACAACATACAACATATGACGCAAACAAGTTTACAAGTAAGATATTTATTTACTAGTCCATCAACAAGATCGCCAGGTCAGCATCTCTGTTGCATCCAGTGCTACTTTTTAACTTGCGCCAACAAGTGAAAGCTTTCCTTTTCCTACTTTCTTCCTACCGCGTTTTCTTTGCTTTTTCCATCATCTGAAATGAGCGCAATTCGTGCTTCATATGTTGTTGTTGTGTGTGACGTCGTTGCCGTAAAGCAAGTCGCGATTCTCGCGAGATTTGTCAGGGGCGCCCCTCTCAGACTTGCATTGCTGGTATTTCCAGCGGCGACCCCCCCAAGCTTTACTACCAGGATGATTCGCCCTATTATGAGTTTGTTTACCACCGAAATTACTTTGAAGCTGTTATATTAAGGTAAAATTCCTGCATAGTATGCCTTTAAGAACAATTAAGAATAGCATATTCTTATTTGCATATTTGTGGTGTCAATGTCAATGATTGGATGAACACATGAATGTGACATACTCTAACATTGTGCATCTTCATGTTACAAATGCTACGTTCACGCCATGTCGTAATTAGCGTAATTTCGGTATGACAACACGTGACGTTCTACTTGAAACTGTTCATATCGTCGGAACAGGGAATTATGCGTTTCTATGGCAACATTACGAGCTCTATGAAGACGTGAACGCTTTTTAGGGGTTCAGGTGCGTAGGACTATATTGTAATTGTTAGGATTTTCAAAAGATCAACATTCTGTCCTAAAAGTGATCGGGCAGACCAAACCGTAAGTCACAGAGACATGAAACTTCGAGGGATGGTAGTAACCACCACAACTACAACGTCACTAAGGCTCGCCCCGATCGGCCTGATGGATCAAAAATATGAAATCACTCACAAATCCTAAACCGTTAGTTGCAGACTTAACTCAATTGTCTTATATAATTGGAATCATTGGCTCAAGACGAACAAACGTCTCATGTTCATGTCTCGAATTCGATCGTCACGCTTTTTGGGTATTTTGGATTTCCAGAAAAAAAAAGAAAAAAAACTTTTGCTAACTAGTCCAAGGTTTTTCACCCGACTGGAACCAAACAAGTGCAGAAGGATTTTATGGAGTCTGATTGTCAATAATTATCACACAAAGGGGGGGGGGGGGGGGGTGCTATGTCACGATCCTGGTTCTGTGTCTTTTGTTTTGTATGGACTTTCATGTTGAAGTCTATTCTCTTTGTGTCTGTCATTCCCTTCCTGTGTTTGGTTTCTGTTTCTCCTGGTTTATGTGTAAGTTTCTAAAGTTACTGTCATTAGTTCCATCTGTTGTTATAATTGTCTACTCATTGCTCTGTGTGTTTAAGCCCTTGGTTTCAGTCATACTTTGCTAGTCGTTGTTTTGTGTTGTATCATGTTTGGGTTTTTTATTTTGGATTATTTGTTCCTGGTGTTCTTGTCTTTTCATATTGAATCTTTTCATTAAAGTGAGCGTGCAAGTAGATTTTATCTCTGCCTGTGACATTCCCTCATTATTTAAATAGTTAATTGTGAAAAAAAAATGTGTCAGTGTAGCTTTAAATTGATCAACCCCATTGTAAAAGAATATTGCAGTATTTTTTACAGTAATGAAAAACATTATGAAAAATACAATATCTGGATCATTACAGTAATGAGAGTTGGGTGTAAAATGTGCAAAATATTCATGACAATGAAACTAAAGACTTTCTGACAATGTTCAGATTTAATGTATTTAGCAATAAAATCACACAATATGACGAGAGAAGAGGAAACATCTGTTCTGCATTGACTGTACAAAGCGAGAGCTAAAGGCCTGTGACTATTACAGATATCAGTATGTGAGTGTGTGTGTGTAGAGTGAGTGTGTGTGTGTGTGTGTGTGTAGAGTGTGTGTGTCTGTCTGTGTGTGTGTGTGTGTGCGTGCGTGCGTGCTTGTGATACTGACTTCAGATCGTAATAAAATAACTGATTATAAACCAAAATAAATTCATGTCTAAACAGTAAAACAGTCCCATAAATGTAAAGGTGAAATCAAGAGGACAGTGAGACGGGAACATGACCTGAGCTGGACTCAAATCCAGGTCTCCATCAGCACCAACATGAAGCGGCTCAGATCACATGTCCTTTACTTGACTGAGCTGTAGATCACATCCTCAGATCTTGGGAGAAATTAAACAAAAATAATGTGGCATTTCAAGGGGTGACAATCCATCATCTCAACAACACAAAAACAAGTGCTCTGATTAAGCATTGAATATGTTTTATTTGGGTTCATATGAATCGTGTCTCACCTGTTGGCTTCAGACGGATGATGCGTCTCAATGCAGTCGTACTCTTCAGTCTTCATGTCTCTGTTCTTGAAGTGAGTGACACTGGCATACTGAACCTCTTTAACATCTCCAGAGTCTGTTTCTGTTGGTTTTCTCCCAGAGCGTTCGGGTTTCTTTGCTTTAATGTTGGCATACAGATCATCCCTCTGATTGGCTGATACTAGTGAATACAGGGCAACGTCATTGGTCGAAGCCGTTTCTGCTGATCTGTCAACATGATCCTCCTTCATCAAATAAAATATCACACAGATATAACAACCGATCGATCATTCAGAAACACTGTGAGATATATGCATGTTGGTTTCCGGATTGTCTTCATTTCAAATATTTGGCAGTACATGATCTTGTAAGTCTTGTATTTTCTAGTTAAATATAATATCCATGTCATTGTAGATTCAGGTATGTATTATTATTATCAAACTTGCCTGACTGTGTCTGATAACTTCAGCTCTACCGTCTCTCCTCTTCTTCCTGGAGAAAACATGTTTTTGTTAGAAAGTACTGAAAAGTATAATAGTCATTTATTGTAAGAATCATTCATTTTTTATAGTGGTTTAAGTTCAAACATTTTTGCATTTTTTAAAAGAATTTAATGCAGGTGATGCTCAACATTCACTCACTTTATGAACACGATGATGATGATGATGATGAAGATCAATCCTCCACATCCCGCCACGATCCCAGACACTGTGAGCAGAGCATCTCTCTGAACCCCTGAAACAAGAAGATCATGAAGATCATTTCACACGTGAGACAGATGAACCTGAAGGAATACAAATTTATCAAATGTTTAATTTAGATTCCAATACCAATAGTATATCAACTGAGAAAACGGTCTGTACCTTGAATTTAGCATTTAAGATTAGGATGGTAATTATATCCGGCCAATCCTGTTTTTCTGTATTTGTCAGATTACTGAAACTCTTAATGGCTTCTTCCTGACACTGTTTCCCTCTATTGTAAGACTCTTGGTCCTGTTTCTTAACTCTCAGTCTCTGAATAGGAATTTGATTTGGACAGGGAGAGGCAACAGTTTCAGTCTAGAACTGGTTTCCTAAACCTGTTTACATCATTCACATGCTTTGTAAGTCCCTCCCCTTTTAAGATTGTTATAATTGTGAGGGAATTTCTGCCTTAGTTAGACTCATGACAACGCATGGTAAAGACTACAGCAACTCCAGCTCGTGTGCAATAAAGAACCTGCAAAAGATACACTCGAGTCTCCTGGTCTTCGCTTCTGAATCTTCTACACTTTTCTACAAGAAAGAAGTTCACTACAAACCTGAAAGAGTGTCTGTTTAACTTTGACTGACTTTATTATATTACTGAAGTTTATCTTTAAGTAGAAATCTAAAAAAGTGCAAATCTACATCTGAACTGGTGCAAAATTAATAAAACAATATTATATTTACAGATTTGTCAACTAAAGATTCATAAAACATTTTAACTAAACACAAATTCATGTTTTAATGGACAATGGTACGTTACTTTCAGAGTTTAGCCGTTTTTTTTACAGCAAGGTTTTACAATCCCACTAATCCACCCATTAACTGAAGTCTTTCTAGAAAACAAAAAATAATCATATTCTTGGGACCTTATGTGAATTCTACATCAAATTAGATTATAAAATAAAAGCTCCTGGGCCAGAAGGTGCATTAGAGCTACAATCAGCATCAAGCTATAACACCATTTAAAAGATTAATATTACACTCAAAACTCACTTTAAACAACCATTGAGTTTTTGTATTAACTTCCGATCGCGATCTTATGTGGATTTTAATCATATTATGATGTTGAAATCTGTTATTTTATCCTTTTATATATGCAGGATACATCTTACACAGCTAACAGACTTTTGTCATAAGAACGTTCTCCAAATATTCAGTGTTTCTGGGAACGTGAAAAATGTCCAGTTTTCTTGGCATTAAAGGAACATGTTTTAAAAGGTATAATGTTCCTCAAACGTTCTTTCAAATTAATTTTGATTTAAAATTCGACATTATAGGAACGTTGATTTCTAACATTCCAAGAACATAAAAATGTCCAGTTTCCTGAATGTTACTAGAACGTTATTTAAAGGTTAGTGTGATGTTCCTGAAACATTCCTTCAATCATCTTTCGAAAGAGTAATAATAACACAAACTACAACTTTCTTCAGAAACAGCCTTAGATGAACTGAAGATAAAAGACATTAACTCTATCTAGATCTGATTAAACAACTCCACAAACAGCATTACCAGCTTCACTTATTACTTACCAGACTGACTTTATTTCTGTCACATCTACAGAAGTTTTATTGAGAATTAACAGAGGTTTAGATGTTGATGTCTTATTGAAAATGTTTAGTTTAGTGAGGTCTCCATCATGGAGATCAGTGTTTGCTTTAGTTGGACTCTTGACTTTCATTAAGTTGATGCTTTATCAGAAATTGCAGGAGTTTATGGACAACATTTCTACGTTGATAAAGCAAATCAACATGGCATATTATATAACAGACAAATGACTTATTTACCTGTATTTAATGAATTAAGGAATTGACACACCATTGAATAATATGAAACTCAAAATGAAAAAAGATGATTTGTAATAACATTATTATGTTTCAGACGCTGGACATTTATTATGTAAGTGAACATATAAAACACTGAATTTGTTAAGATTCTGTGCTGTCATTTATACACTCACAGACATCAACATTCGGTATATGAAACACAACAATGGTGACATTCCTCATGCCAGCAAACAAAACACATTCATGGCTCCCAGAATAAATTATCATTGCGGCATGAATAAATTATGCAGGTGAATTATTTTTTGATTGTCACCATTGATGAGGTTTGTATGATGAGTGCTGATGTCTAAGTGTGTCCTTTAAAACTTTTAAATAATTCTGGACAATTTTACACAAATTTCTTCAGTTACAATTTATTATTATCACATCGATTGAGTTATCGATCACATCGATTGAGTTACCATTACCTTCTTCTAAAAACATGTTCAAGTTTCAAAAGTGAGCAAAACTCAAAAAATAGTTTTATTATAAACAGTGGTCAAATATTGAAGCTGGAGTGTTTAATCTTTCTAATGAGACTCAGTTTTCTCCAGATCAAGTAAAAGTGATGTTTTAACGTGAGGTGAATGTTGAACAACAATAATCTGGGGCCGTCGGAGATCTTTGTACATAAAGGTGTTAATAAGAATAAATCATGTCTATTAAAAAACAATTATGTCATTGAGTCTCTATGATTACCAAACAAATCTGAACTAAACTCTGAATAATCTGTGAACTATTTCACTAATATTAATGAATCAGTTTGTTCTCACATTCAACATTAAGATGAACAGCAGGAGAGATCAGATGATGATTATTTCCTCTTATTTGACATTGATAGTTTCCAGCATCAGAACGACTGACTGACCACAGATGAAGCTGATTCACTTTCACTGTTCCTTCAGTAAATCTCTGTGTGTTTCTGTACCAGATGAATGTTGTTTGTTCAGGCAGAGAGCAGCTGCTTTTACATGTCAGAGTGACTGAATCTCCCTCTTTCACTCTCTGCTGTGTCTCCACCTGCAGGTCTGACACAACAACAACAACAACAACAACAACAACATCATCATTAACAACAAAAACAACAAGAACATCAGCAACAACAAAAACAACATCATCATCAACAACAACAACAACAACAACAACAAAAACAACAACATCATCAACAACAACAACATCATCATCAACAACAACAACATCAACATCAAAAACAACAACATCAAAAACAACAACATCAACAACAACAACATCATCATCATCAACAACAACAACTGATTCACTGTCATCACAACATCTGCATCCTGGTGATAATACAATAATAATCTTAAAACACTGAACTGAAGCAGTTTTATAATAAACATGATGTTTCTGTGGCACAGATGATAGTTTATTCAAAAGCTAATAAAATGTTTCTGTGGTCTATTTCTGAGAGTTCACTAGTTTTACCTGTGACATCAAGCCAAGATCCAGGAATCACTGTCCATCTTTTATTCTGATGATCTGTAAATCTGCAGTAGTAGACGTGTTTATCAGCTTCTGTTACATTCATCAAAGTGATGCTGGAAGTGTAATAATATTCACTGTTACACTGAACTCTTCCTCTCTTCTCTGGATCTGAACACAGATTCGGTGGTTCTCCATCAGTTACAGGTTTAGTCCAGAAACCTTTTATGAGTTCATAACTCTGAGGATTTGTTAAAGTACAGGATATGTTCACTGTTGATCCCTTTAATGCACAAACATGTGAAGGGCTGTAAATCACTCCCCAATCCCACAGACCATAAACCCCTGAAACACAGAAATGAGGAAAATAATTAAAGAGGCTTTCAGCAACAAACACAGAAATCTTTAGTTTTCTCCTGCACTTCATAACACACTATCAGAGATTTCAGTTGGTGTTTAGTAGAGATGTTCCCGAAGACTAACACTATGTTCGGAAAAGAAATGACGCATTCTACGGAGTCCCTGAAGGGACATGGTGATGGAGAAAAAAACACGAGATGGGAGGAAACAATATATTTCAATTCTTTTGCATTCTCTCGTAATTATATGGGTTAATTATATTGTGTATAATTTGCGGGCATCAAATGTTTTTTTTATTTTATTGCTAAATACATTCGCGTTCACGATCACGAGTAACGTTTCTCTGTTTATAGGGGGCGTCGGCAGTCCAGGCCCGGAGCCACGGGGGGTAAAAGGGGGAATTGCCCCGTCAGATCTGATGTGTGCCCCTCAGCTTCAGTTTGTCTACTCTTCATCCCCGAAAGGAGATCGATGTGAACCAACACGGCAACATCAGTGTGACCTGAACTTTCCCTGCTGTCACGCTCTGCAGGCGCTGAGCCAGAGATGGACGCGCTCAGTGCTTTTCATATCACAACGATTCAGTGATTTCAACCACATAAACTTCATTTTAACCTTCAGACATTTATATAGATCAGGGGTCACCAGAGATCAGGGCTCACCACAGATCAGGGGTCACCAGAGATCAGGGGTCACCAGAGATCAGGGTCACCACAGATCAGGGGTCACCAGAGATCAGGGCTCACCACAGATCAGGGGTCACCAGAGATCAGGGGTCACCAGAGATCAGGGGTCACCACAGATCAGGGGTCACCACAGATCAGGGGTCACCAGAGATCAGGGGTCACCATAGATCAGGGGTCACCATAGATCAGGGGTCACCAGAGATCAGGGGTCACCAGAGATCAGGGGTCACCAAACTCGGTCCTGGAGGACCTCTGTGTTTGGATGGTGAATATACTGAAGGGCCTTTCTGGATCCAAATTAGCCGGAAACTGACCACATATGGACTTGTTATGCAACATATTTTCTATGATGTAAGGTATTTTACTATTGGCTGAAGTTGTAATGCTCCCCTCACACTCTTAACATATATTCTATACCAAGGATCAATAAAGACGAGAGAGCCAAACTAATGGAAACACTGATCATTGTTATGGTGACTTCAAATGAAACTGAGTTAAACCTCTGTTAATTCTCAATAAAACTTCTGTATACGTCTGACAGAAATAAAGTCAGTCTGGTTTGTAGAGTTGTTTAATCCTCCTCTGCTGAGATCTTCACAGATTTAATGTCTTCTTTTCTCTTCAGTGGATTTCATCTAAGACCATATTTAATATACACAGATTGTTTGGCTAGGATAAGGTCCGGTTCTGGTTTATTTCTTTGCTCTTGGCTGACATGTGGCATTGCTATGCAGAGGTGTAAAGTCCAGGTTCAGAAAGTAAAAGTCCTCCTCAGTATTTTGTTCCAGTGTACTGACTGTTCACTTGTCTTTAATAATGTTGAACTTTATTAGTTAGGCTAGTAGTTTTTGCTGTAGTATCAGAGTAGGCCTACTGTAATAATTAAAGCCAGTCAATTTAAAACATTAACTCTGTCCTGTTAATGTTATTCCTGCTAGCTAGCTATAGCACACATGCTAATATAGCGTAGCCAGTGCTTAAAGTGGAAATGGTGGGGTGGGGGGGGGGGGTTTAGATGAAAAGATTCCATTTTTAAAATATATTATATTCATATTCATATTAATTTAGAATATAGACAAACCTTATATTAGTGTAATTGTCTAAATTGGCAATGTTTAATCTGCCCTATAAATAAAAAAAATATATTAAAAAAAAAGAACAGAACATGAATCTATCAATTTGCCACTTCTATAATTCAAAGTGACATAAAAACCACTAAACCCTTTACTCTAAAGCTATAAATGTCACAATTAGTTGCAGAATCATTTTTAGTACAACGAAATAACTACGTGATGTTTCTCTGATGATCAGTTTAAATCAGTGTGTGTTGTGCGGTTTGCCTGTTTTTGAGTAACGGATCAGATCATTTTTCGGATCAGCAAGAAAAAAATATTTTGGGGTTGGGAACCCAGGTGAAAAATAAATGTGCTAAGTGTACTAAAATTTAGCATACTTTTGTGTACTTGAAGCCACACTAATCATCATTATACTTCAAGTGTGTTCATGATTAGTTAACTTGAAGCATGCTATTTTGGAACAACTAATTTTGTACTAAATATATTTTAGTAGTAATTAAATTGTAGAAAAGCTCAACTTGAAGTGTATTTAGTGTACTTTTATGTGCTAAAGTGGAACAACTTAAAGTATTTTTTGTATACTTTAAGTATATGCCTGTGTAGGGACTAATTACATGCTTAAAGTGTACTTTATTTGTGTTACAAGTACATTACAAATTCATTATGAGTGTCTTAGAAACATATTTGTACTATATTTTAATATACTAAATTAAGCTAAAATGGAACCACTTCCAGTACATTTAAGTGTATTTCTTTTCAGTTCATTAAAAATATACTTTCATATGTCTTAAACTAGTTATAATATACTGTATGTGAAGCATAATTTTAATGTACTTCAAGAACATTTAAATAGCATAATATAAAGCTGTTTTGTTCAGTATTTAAAACGGTAAATTAAAAGAGCAAAAAATAATTCAATATAAACATTAAGACATACACAGACTTTGAAAATCAAGAAAACTTTAATATAGTATCTTGTGTAAATTACATAAGAGTAAAAAAAGGAATAAAAGTAAATTAAAAAGATCAGTGAAATGCTATGGCAGAGCTATATTTATCATTTTTTTGTAGAACATTTCAGTTATACATAGGGTTGCCAACTTTCTGAATTGAACAAAGTTGCATTATATATATTTTTTATAAGTTGCACAAAAATCACTGTTAGGCTCAGATATATAAAGGCTATCATGATCATTTTGCCAAAAATGAACCATGTATTTGTTTCGTTTATAATACGTTTTATTTTTAACCTAAACAATGTAACATATACCATTCAAAACTCATCGGCTTAGACTGCATTTGAAGAAAAATAAACACATCAGTTTTCTGTAGCCTTGTGCAAACTTATTCAATAGAATTAGACTTCTAGAATGTTCTTTCCAGTGCAAAAAATTATATTTTTAATTTACCGGTAGTAGTTTTTCTTATCATAGCCTACAAATGTCTCATTTTACTCGATTTACTGAAGCCTGTAAAACGCATTTGCAGCTGCACAGCCGTGTGTATATCTATGCTGCAGAGCGTCTGGCTCGCTCATAGGCTGCGCTGCGGCAACTGCACAACCAATGGCGCGGGCGCCTCTGACGTGCGACCAATGAGCCAACTCTACGTCATTACACGTCAGAGCCCGTCAAGGGGGCGCCAAGTCCCCGAATTTGCCATTATAGCAGCGGGTCTTTGTTCATAGTCTGTCTGACATATATATATAAGAAGGTATACGTCTGTCATGGATTTACACTGAATTGATTCTCAAAAATACGGAACAAAGTGCGTTCCGTATCAGTTCAATACGGAACAAGCCGTTTATGTGTCAAATACGGAACGATTCCGTATTATACGGAACGGTTGGCAACCCTAGTTATACATGCATTACTGAAAAGTACACTATGAATTTTACATCACTAAATAAGCATCACAATGCAATTTTCTGAAAAAATTTAAACAAGTTTCAGAAAAATAATGTGCAGAAGTGAATAATGCATTATTTACAAACTTAGGCCTACAAATGGCTGAACCAAAGAAACAGAAGAGTTTAAACGTCACATCTTCATCTTCAAGTGGACCATCACTTCTTTGAGTTCGACTCATTTTCTACAACTGGGGCTTGTAGTATTTGAAGACTGCTTTATCAGAAGATCTTTGAAAGGGAAGAATAATTCATATAAAATTAACCAATGATTAACATTTTTGTATCCATGTTTGAATTTATGTATAATAATTTGCAAAGAAATGCATAAGAATTCCGTTGACTTCTCGTTTACCTTTAAAAGCTTTGGCTATATCCTCATCATCAAGCTTTATCCTGTTGTCTGTCGTTTCTATATAGCACTCTATGAGTTACATTGAACATGAGATTAGAAGCAGCCCAACACAATTTACTTTGAGCAAAGTTCAATCAAAAAGTTACTGATATAGTTATTTGCAGCTATAAAGCAACCTGTGAGTATTAGAGGATATGTTTTATATTGATAATTGTGGTTTATTTAAAACCTAGGGTATTTCCCATGAACCTGTCTATTGTAAAGAAAGATCTAAAGATTTAAGGAAATTAGAAATTGTTCAAAATATTGTATGCTAGGACAAGTGACTTACAGCTTTACTAAAAAAACAAAAAACAATTAAATAAACAGATTTTTACATGAATGACTCAAAGGCAGCACAAATTAGACACCTGAAATGGACACGTTGCTAACATCTTCCTAACTGTCGACCACCGTTCAATAGGCCTGATTCAAAAATCTCTATAACAGAGGTGATATGAGATCAAACCATACTTACTACAGATTTCTGTTTTTCTTCTATAGCAGCTGTCTAAAAAAAACAACAAATATTAATATGAAAAACAAAAGAGAGAATTATATATGCATACATACGGCAATAAGGTTGTCAAGCTTGAACTACTATAAACACCAATCAACACACACTACCATTATTGGTCAGATCAAGACAAAGTAACTTTGTTCATAACATGTATTTTTTCCCCAAACTTTTCAAAGAAAGATTATTTACATAATGAAGCCAAATTTTTCAGGAAATCAGAAATAAATACACAGCTTCATTTTGCAAATAAAAATAATGTTAATGCAATGTTGTACATGTTATAATGACTAATTATGGTTTTTGCAGATGCATTGGACAATGTTTTATATTTGTTTTAAGACAAACAAATGTCTCCACATAGATTTTAAAAAGATTTATTAAGATTAAAAAAAAACTAAACAGTGAGATTTTTATTTATGCAAACAGCAACTAAAACTTACCAGTAACTTCTGAGGCAGAATCTTCATCTCTTCGAGTCTGCTCTTGAAAAGCTTGGCTCTGATTGGTCAAATTGAATGTAGCTGAACTGAAAAAGACGTGCTGTTACACTTTGTGTCAAAAATACTACTGGCAAAGACAAGTAACGTTAATGTAATACAAATCTTACCTAGAATCACAACATAATGAGGTTCCAAATGTCACACGCCATGCAAACTTGAAGAAGCTGGGTAAAATCAACACTTTCTCAAAACGCTACGTTTCAAAAAGTTAATCACAGAAAATATCACCTAATTCATATGAATCGCGTGGTTTCCTCCTAGTCCTCTAAAGAGACACGATCACTCCATATATTTTTAACAGTTTAAATTTAGGATTCTAAATATAATCACGTTCAAGTAACATCCACGCACAGCAGCATATATTCTGATAAACGGAGGCTCTGAGTGACGTGCGAGGCGAGCTCATTATCATAAGAACCAATACATTTAACGGCTCTGGAACCAATCAGGACTAGTCACGTGTATTATGCTATTGTTTGAATTTAAACAAGTACAAACTTTTTTTAACATCTCTGGAAAATGTATCTATGATCAATTTCAAATAATATGATGTTGAAATCATTGTGGGAATTTTAGTAGTACAAACGTAGCATGCAGTGGACAACAGCCTTTTAAAGGGACACTTCACCCATTTGCATTAAGCTTTCCATTGTTAGAAACCCAGTCGTACTATTGAATGGTCGTGCAACACTCTCTCATTTTCCTCTGAGACGAGAGAAATCCACTATTTACCTTTTTCACTGCCTCCTACAATGACGTAAAAATCGTCATTTTACGTCATTGTAGGAGGAAGTGTAAGAGGGGGGGATTTCTGTAAAGACTACAAGCACTAGTTCCCACCCTTTCAAACCCGCCCATAGGGGGTTGGACCTAATGCGCTAACAGACCTATCACAGATCAGTGGGTGGGACTTCACTTGCAGATACTGAAATCAATATCAGCCATCTTGTTTATAAGCTAACCTAACAAGCGCTGTGGAGATAGGAAGTTACGACAATGACGTAAGAAACTAAACATGATATGGAAGAAACTAAACATGATATGGAAGTAGAGGATTTTGAAATTCTGCTGCTCGAATCCGCTGTTCGTGGCTATCTTTACGAGCCGCAATATAGTGATGAGCAGCTGAGGCTGATGGAGGAACAGGAGGCGGCTGCCTGTCACGGACGAGGAGCCCGGATTGGCTCGAGCTGGGCGGACTGCTGGTGCCTGTGCTCTCGCTGTGCGCTACGGACACAGAGAGAGTCCGTCTGCTGCAGAGAATTTCAACGATGGCAATTTCTCCTGGACGAAATCTCTGAATCAGACGAGCACACGGACGTTGTGTTGTGATGTGAACCATCCTAGTGTCGCACCGCATATGTTCTGACTGAACATCCAGGTATCATGCAATAATTCACCATATAGAAAGAAATACAAACGAGGAGTAATTCGCTAATGAGTTTGCCAATGTAACGTGGTTCGTTGTTGTGGGAAGAAGGAGGCGGGAACCGGCGAACATTTAAACATTTTAATAGTTAAATAAACAAATACAAAACAAAAGTATAAGCCAGCTGGCCACACACAACAGAAACAAAACATAAAATCAGGCCTGTTCCTCCGTGTGAGGTATGAGACCGCTGCGTCTCACAGGTGTCATTCATTATCACTCGCGTCGTCCTCTCACGTCCCTCGCCCTCGTCCTGCTCGCCACAGCCAACTAACTAGACATTTTATGTGAAATGAATTTCAAACTCATTTGGCAGCTAGCCTTGTAGACGGAAGAGTGATTTCTCTGATGTTTGCGCTGTTCTGGATTAGTGGGAGTGGCTTGCGGAGCTGTGCAACGTGGTGCATTGTGGGAGTTGTTGTCTTACATAAAAATGCGCCCTAAAGTTATTTTCTGTCTTTTCTCGGTCAAGAGGGCACCAAATTCAAAATTTCTTTTACATTTCGACTACATATATAACCCACTTTCAATAAAGATTAATGTTGAAATGGGTGAAGTGACCCTTTAAGAAGCCTTTTACAAATAGCCTACAAACAAGTAAAAGTGAACAACATTAATTTTAGGTATGCTTATTGCAATGCTTAATAATAGTTGACAAATGTTTCTAATACATTATAAGTTGGTACATTGTAAATATATATATATATTTTTTTTTTTAAATATTAAAATGATAAATACATAGGCCTACATATTTAAAATATATTGCAGTAGGCCTAAGTGTTTATAAAGTTCATATATTTTAAACCCACTAAAAGCTTAATCATTTTGCTATGTTCTTACACAAAGTACTCCAAAAATGTATTGTAAGAGCAACATAAGTATGTTTTCTTTAAATGCGCTAAAACTTCACTAAAAGTATGTTTGTGTTTAGCATATTTCTTAAAAATGTAACTAAGCATATTATTATTACCAAAGTACTTATAATGCACTTTTTAGAAATATGTTAAAATTATGCTTGTTTTTAGCATATTTTTAAAAGTATAATTAAGCATGTATTTATTACCAATGTACTTCTAGTGCACTTCTAGTGAAATTTATTAAAAGTATGCTTGTGTTTAGCATATTTCTTAAAAGTGTAACAAAGCATATATTTTTAACCAATGTACTTATAGTGCACTTTTTAGAAATATGTTAAACGTATGCTTGTTTTTCAATATACTTTTAGAAAATATACTAAAGTAAAATTATTTTAAAGTGTGTTAAAAGTTGTATTGCAAAAATAGGTAAAAAGCATGATGCTAATATACTTTTAATATATTTAAAGATAGTACATTTTTTGTTAGTATATTTGCAGTGTACTATCAAAGAACGTATATTGACAAGAAGTGAAAGCCAATAGAACGTTCCATTGCAACACCAGCGCCCAGCAGCAGCGCTACGCGTCCGCCATTTTGGGGTGAAAGCGACTCGGCAGTCATATATTATACCTATATTTAGTCCAGTGCAGAGGTCATTTTTAGGTTGAAATAATTAGGTGATTATTTTAACTCACAACAGTTAACGTTATAGCAGTTAAAAAGAAGTTGCCACATAACTTGAGACAGGGAAGTTCAAGGATTTAATTAATTATATTACTCTCCACATGACAGGTAAGAATAAAGTGATATCAGTTCATAAAGTTATAATAACGTTAGACCGTTTCCCAGGAGGTACACATAACGTTACAAAAATAAGTTATCAATGAAATAAATGAATTCAGCAAATAAATGTAATTGAACTAAAATGTAAGTTGGACAATAAATATATAACAGCAATAGAATAGCTTTACAGTAAACTTTTTTTTTTTTTTTTTTGCAGTACTATATTAATGACCGTTAAAGCAAGACTATGTAAACAAAAAAACACAGCCACTGTCCAAAGTGGCAATTAAAGTTATAGGATGACGGACACAGCAATGCATCATGTTCTATAAGATCATCATGTTTGTAGCATGATCCAAGGGATTAAAACGTACAAAATATATTTCAGGCCTAGTGGAGTTGGTAACTAATAATAGTAGTACATGTGTAAAGTTGCATACAATGGAAATACTCACTAATGCAAGACAAAACTACCTCAAAAAACTGTTATCTGTGCTGTTGTCCAGTAACTCCAGTTGGAATTTTCACCCCAAAATGGCGGCCGCGCTACCGAAGCGCCACCTAGTGGCTGTTACCAAAAAAGCATCGGAGTTTCGCCTCTTGTTCTTCTATACTCTTTGGTACTATTGAAAAAGGGAATATATTTCAAATACAATAAAGTATACTTTTTTCCACTTGGGAAAGGTAACTTTGCTTTCCATTTATTACTTAAAGCACACTTTAAGCAAGTTTCAGCGATTGAAATTGTTTGAATGGAGATTAATTGTATATTAGGTAAAATACTTTTTATAGCAAACTCAAATGAAATAAGTTCACAGTACTCATTACTTAAAGGGATCAAGGCAATCAGCTTCCTCAATTAAAATGAGTTATCTGAACTTGTTGGGTTTTAAAAGTTCAAAAAGTGTGAAATATTTATTTACTGTTAATGAATCAGTCTAGTTCACTCACATTCAACTTTAAGATGAACAGCAGGAGAGCGCAGATGTATATGTCCTCTTACAGCACATTGATAGTGTCCTGCATCAGAACGTCTGACTGACCGCAGATGAAGCTGATTCACTTTCACAATTCCTTCAGTAAATATCCATCTTTCTCTGTACCAGATGAATGTTGTTTGTTCAGGCAGAGAGCAGCTGCTTTTACATGTCAGAGTGACTGAATCTCCCATTTTCACTGTCTGCTGTGTCTCCACCTGCAGGTCTGACACAACAACATCAACAAGAACAACATTAACATTAACATCATCATCAACAACAACAACAACAACAACAACTCACCCAAAAATAAAAATTCTGTCATTTATTCTGTTCTAAAGCTGCATGACTTTCTTTTATTTTAAAGAGAAAATTGAAGAAAAAAAATTCTGTTTGCAGTCGTCCAGTTAAATTCATGTTTTATAAAAATCACATGTTTTCATAGTAAATATTGTTTCAAAGCAGCTTTACAGCAAATTAATGTTTCACAATGTCACTGGTCCTAATGAACAAGGAATCTCGCATTAAATCAACACATTTATTTTAATCTTTTCTGGCAACAACATAATGTAAAAAAATAATGTACATCCATTACATTATACCACTTATTACACTAATGCTTGCCATAAATAAATAATTAGTCTGAAATATTGATTTGAGTTTAAATAAAATAAAATGAAAAAAAATTAAATAAAAATTTAAGCTCATTAAACGCAAAGCTTCCGTGAAGAAAAAGTTCCTAGGGCCGGTTTACACTTGATCACTTCTGTGTTTTTACTAATCGGATATTTATCTGATTTATCAAAACGATTCCATTTACACCTGGTCACTTAAATACGTTTTCGCAAAACGGATATAAATCTGATCTTCAGTCCCAGTGCTATATGCAGATTTAATGGAGTTCATGTCACTGAAAGCAAAAGATATGAGCTGCATTTTATTGATCATCAGCTCATTTCAAAATCAAAGACTGTCTGTGTGTACTTTTTCTTGCTCGTCTTTGTTAAAATCTTCTAACTGATTGTTGTAATATTGCTGATAATATTGCTGGATCTCATGCAGCAGAAACACAGAGTTTGTGCTGATGTGAATATATTAATGGTAGAACGTAATTGTTATCATCAAAAGACATCAGTGAATCAGTCTGTTTTATAGTGATTATAAACCATCACCAGGTAACCATCATCACCTGATCTCATTTCCCTTTAGCTTTCTCTGCTGCTGTAAATGTGTTTGACACACACACAGTCACAGGAGCCAAAAAAGACCAAATATACCATAAGAGTTTAGAGCCCACGGTCAAAAAGTTTGTCTGGCCTTCCATTGTGCCTGTAACTCAAATGCACTCAAAATAGTCATACGCCCTCTGGTGTCACAAACAAAAACTCTATAATAACTCCAACAATTGAGTAAACATTTTTTTATCTTGCATGTATGAGAGTGTAAGACTGGAGAAACTGGGAGAGCTGGAAGAGAGGGCTACTCTCTGAGAAAACTAAGGAAATTAACATTTGAACTCTGTCTTGAGAAACTAGCGTCCCCATGTGTCTCTCTATATGGTTTAATGTGAATAATTATCATACAGTATTATACATGTTTGGTATCATTTGAAATGTCTCAGTGCAACTGGTTCAAAGGTCTCATTCCCAAAGAAGTAAACCAAAAGGTAATAACGTTTTTAAGAGTTTAGAGATAACTTGCTTACAAAGGAGTGTGTCTCATTGGCCGTCGTCTCCCAGAAGGTGAAGTCTTAACAGTGTGTTTCCGCAAATCTGTGGCCGGGGTTCAGTGCACACCAGACCAGTGTAGATGGAGCGTGAGGCACGTCTGGGACTCTAGATCTCTGACTGCTTGAATTTAGCGAAGTTGTTATGCATTCGCAAATAGGAGACTAGATGAAATACTATTAAGATAATAGCAAACGTTAAAGCAGCATTATCCTAATGTAGTCATAACCTCTGGTTATTTGGCCTTTAACTAAGTTGTTATATTGGCGATTGTAGGGGCTACATGGGAACTTTTTAACAATAGCAAGCATGAACGCAGCATTATTGAACTGCTTTAGCCATAACCTCTGGTTATTTATCAGACTGGCGAGTTTGTGATCGTGAGATCCGCGTAAACGGCCGGCGCGAGACTCTTTGAGCGGCATAACTTCATAATGAACGAGTAAAATATAAAGTAAAGAGATAAAAAGAATAATCAAAAGCTCACCAACATTTAATCATACTCGGATATCATTAAAAACCTTTTATCATTTATGGAGTCAGATGAAATAATGAGGTACATATGAGAAAATGTATTTCATGTAATCTTGTTGTGTTGCGTGAAAGGAAAGACGCGCAGAGACTCACCCGTTCTATTGGATACCGCCATTGGGCCGATTTAGACAGTTTTCAAGAGTGTTTGAGAACAGCAGTGAAGATTTGTGCTAAATAACATATTACAGTTTGTTTTGCTGCTTTGTTTCTTGATGTATTCCTATTGTACACCTTCACAACACTTCAGTCAAAAGTCACATCTTTTTAAGACAATTAAAGCTTGAAGAAGGTGTTTACTGTCATTATATGAACAAGAGCCATCAGGACATTTGATAAAATATCTCCTTTTGTGTTCCAACAAATAAAGAAGGTCATCTGGCAGATTCAGTAACATAAGAAAGTGTTTAATGTGTGTGTTTGTATGTTTCTGTGGTCTATTTCTGAGAGTTCAGTAGTTTTACCTGTGACGTCAAGCTGAACTCCAGGAATCCCCGTCCATTTTCCTCCCGCTTTATCTGTAATAAATCTGCAGTAGTAGATGTGTTTATCAGCTTCTGTTACAGCCGTCAAAGTGATGCTGGAAGTGTCTTTATAATGTTCAGTGTCACACCGAATCCCTGCTCTCTTCTCTGGATCTGAACAAAAGTCATGCGGTTCTCCATCATTTACAATAGATTTGGTCCAGAAAGCTGTTCTGATCTCATAACCATCAGGATGTGTTAAAGTACAGGATATTGTCACTGTTGATCCCTTTAATGCACAAACATATGAAGGGCTGTAATTCACTCCCCAATCCTTCTGACCATCAACCTCTGAAACACAGAAATGAGGAATGAAGAGGCTTTCAGGTGTATATACAAAAAATATCTTTTCACTTTTGATCATTTTTATGTTAGCTGACAGCAAAACACTCATGTCCATTTATAAGTGTGAAGAGCACAATATCTTTTGTTAAAATATAGTGAGTGAAACTGAAGACTCACCCGCAGTCACGATCACTACGATCAGAGGAAGAGACTTTATGAGAGACGACACCATAGTGACTTCTGCAATCATAAAACTGACAATTATGACATTATGAGCACCATCTATAATATATACTACATCACAAACTCTATTTGATAAATACGGCACATGATGATGTAACCCAGGTCAAAATTGAGTTGATTAGAAGAAGTGAGTTAGCATTTTAGCACTACGGGTTCCCTCGCTCTAAAGTCTATGGGATTTTTGAATGGGTTTTTGCTAAATCGCCTGAAATAAGGTCTGTGGTGAACAAAGCCTCTAAATATTTTCACGTTTTGGTCTATGACATAGAACACACAGTTATAACCTGCTTATGGTTTTTTAAACTTTGTGTCTGCTTGTGTTTTTTAAAATCTTTATATGGGCTTCAAAATGTATACATTTTGGATTAACTTGTAAAGATTATCTTGATAGACAAAACGTGTAAGGGTCACAACTCTTTGTTAAATACAGATCTTATTTTTTGCGATTTTCCAAAAGTCTATGGGGAAAATGCATAGCTTTTCGACCGCCGCTAGCTTCCGAGTTGTCCTACAAAGTGACGTCATCACTTCGATAGCTCATGACGTTCTAAACCATAGACATTAGGCTTGTTCGACTTCATGCAGCTCTGCGCAGATCGATCGGTGGCTGACTTGAAGCAGTGCATGCCGGTTAGAAATTTTGTCCGACTTGATACAGCGCCGACGCCACGTGACTGTGACGTATGCCATCAAAGTAACGCGAGAGCGATTCGAGAGTAGCCGGAGAACTCAGCCAGCGCAGCTTCTGAAGAGCGGCTGCTCGGGGCTGCACGAGCGCTGATGACGACACGGCAGTTCCACGATTGGCCGGATTCACCGCATGACAACGATCACGTGTGTTTTGTGTTTATTCGACCACCTTTAGTTCCTCTACAGCTCACAAATCATTTTTATAACAGTAAGCACTCTTTTCATGTAGTCGTAATGTTATATTGTGTCATGTTTATCCAAATAAAACTGATTAAAAAACGTTGATTCCACTTCATTGATAGTAGGCTAGCTGTAGGCTTATGGTGAACTTTATTCTTGTTCAAACAGACGCTGTATGAAGCAGTACATAAAGTATTGAATGAAAATTCCTCTGAAACATCTGTGTATTTAGCAAATATTGCATTTATTTCACTTCAGATGTGATAAAGTATGCAAACACCACGTGAGCGGTCACTACGGGAACCAGAAGTGTCCGACTTCACGTCTCCGTTTGCAGCTCCTCCCCGGCTGCACGCGGCTGCTCTCGCCGATCGCTTACATCCAGACGCAGCCGATGTCGAACACACCTATTATAAATACATAGACGCCCTATTGGCCGCTGGAGCGCACGTCAACGGCGCCGCCATATTGGGGATGGCAACTTTCCCATACCTCTCATACCGGGAATTGAGAAAAATGCCTGTTTCGTGTGCAGCTTGGGGCTGTACACATCACCACACAATTAAAAACAGGTCTCGAGGAACTACCTTTAACAAGCAAGACTGAACATTTATTTCTGGTTGAATTTGATCATGATATAATTAGTAATAGTAACGTTCAGAGGAGAAAGGCCGCGAAATTTAAAAATACTGCTGTTATTGTGTCACGAAATGTAGTTTTAATAGTTTTTCAGTCGACAATGTAGTTGTTTAAAGCTCAAATATGTGGTTTATTTATAAAGATAGCGCATATTGAAAGATTTGATCTGACGTTTTCGGCGAGTGAGACCCATGAGATCAGCGGGTGCTCAGCGCTCATGTACCCGCCTGGAACAGCCTCACCTCGGCTAACGTTAGTGCTTCTGACGTGTGCCGCTGGCGGATGTCTCTAGTCTAGTGGTTAAACATGAGATATAATTCGTCTTCTGTATATCTAACGGGCGATCTTTGGTCTTATTAATCAATAATTTGTTCACTGGCTAATCGTTTTGGCTGAGGGCAAAGTGAAGTTTCATAACTTTATATTTAGCCTGTTTTAACGTTGTATCATGCTGTAGCTATGTTTGACTGAATCGTTTACTTTTTTACAATATTTCTTATTGTATTGCTATTTTTATAGTATTATACATAAAACTTATTCTTTACTATTTTATTTGCTGTATACTGTTTATTTTATTGACTAAACTATTTACTACTACTTCTCACTTCATCTTATATTTAGCCTACTATTTGCATTGCACTGTAGTTGTACCATAACATATGTATTACCATAAAGGATCCATCAGTTATCTTTGTTATTGCTAAAATCGGGTCAATCACAGAAAATGATTTTTCCACAATAAGAAAACTTTATTTCATTTAATGTGAAAATTTAATTATATCTCAGTATGGGGGTCTTCACCATTCTTATCCAAGAATAAAAAGCCAGATGACAAGCCTGAGCTTTGACAATTCCTTATTAAAATATATTTTATAAGTCTATCAAGATTTTAAATAACTAGAGATGGAACTTTTTGTACACCACATACAAACCAATGAAATCGGTTGATAAATGTACAAACATGTTTTGTTTTAATCCAGAAAAACCGCAGTTCACCCGCTTGCATTAGATTACAGTGCAGTCTTCTTGCCCTCTGCAAAATGGCGGACGCATTGACGTATCGCAGCAACGGTCCAAAGCGGCCAATAGGGCGTCTATGTATATATAATGTCTATGTTCTAAACTGCCAGCAGGCAGTGAAGCCACCGGAAGTGTTCGAGTGGCCATCTTACGATTCCCTACCAGCAGAGGGCTCCAATGGCGTTATACAGAGATTGGTGGCTCCGAAGATGATTTACTGTGCAACATTCAAATGTAAAATGACGTTCACAAAAGGATGTAGAAAAACTACACAGGTTGTAATTCAAGCCCTATAAGTAGTCATTTATATGCACAATTGTCGCTATTCCAGTGTTGTTTTCTCCGAGGCAAGATCTGCTTCTTCAACAACAAAAAGAATGCGTTTCTAGCCTGAAACCTCCGAGCAGCAATAATCAACACAATTAAGTGTCCAATAGCGACACCATTTGACAGCTTCGTGCAGAGTCCGTTTACCGTTACTTACATTAACCCATACAATTTGTATTATGCATTTATTGAACACTTGCCAACTAATCAAACACTTTATTTGAACAAACTACTTAAACACAATCGGTCTTCCGACCTTATACTATCGTGTCGCGAGGGATAGAGAGCAATAACTTACAGTGCTCGTGTTGTTTGAAGACGGTTAGAGAGCGCGCGCGCGGCCGGCGAGGCTGTCTCTCTGGCAGCCGAGACAGAGAGTCTCTGCTCGTTTATCAAATGATTTTTAATAAATCGTGGACACGTTAAACTTATTCCCTCCCTCATTTTGTTTGAACGAATTACGTGCTGAGTAGGCTATTCGTTGCCACGAAACGATTCACCTGAATATTCACCAATTCACGAAATAGATAGCATTCACTATTTAATTAATAGTATCAAACTGTTTTTCTTACCTGTGAAGATCTTCAGTCAAGGCTGACTAGTGTTCTCGTACAGCTTTTTATTCCTTTTGCAAAGAAATTGCCGTTTTAACCAGCACTGATTAAGCTACACGGAAGTCCCCTGAGTGAATAACGAACACTGGCCACTTAAAAAATATATATATATATATATATATGTATTATATTTTAACGTGGAGATCCTGCTGCTTCTTCATTCAAAGGACAAATCACAAAATAAAACACTTCTTCATTAGCTACTGCCCCCTGCTGTTAGCCTAGACAGACTCTCCAAGCTCCTCGCCCCAGTATGTCCGCAATTTTTAATAAGCAGGAAAAATTTCCGACTTTAAACAAATACCCATTTAAATGCTTAGGGTGTTTGCGTTGTAAGAATGTACAGGGAGACTTTAAATTTAAAAACGGACATGTTGTCGGCGAGTCGCGCTATCAACAGCTAATCGTCACGTGCGCACTGTTGACATTGACAGCAGCGCGGATTGATAGAAACGGAAGGAAAATAGTGCCGCATTAAAACTGAGGTATGAATTTTGACCGGCGTGTTTTTTGTGTGTTAAATTAATCAAGCTTTGAAACGCAAATCTTTTTTTCACGTAAAAACGCACAGTTTTGTGGCCCCGGAAAGTAGCCGGGATTACTTCATTCAAAAACTTCCAGCGGTCAGAACTCGGACCAGGGGGGTGACAACAGAGTGGGTCAGTGTGTATACACTATAGTGCTGGTAAGGATTGCATACAACTTCATGTCTTAAATGGGCGAACTAACCCTTTAATTGTGTATTGATGTTACGTGCTTCGAGGATATGTTGTTCTTTTGTTGTTGTTTTTACTTTCACTTTCTCGGCTATCATCTCTCAGGGCGGTGCTGTTGGCTGTCCGTCATTATTGCATAGACAGTATAAGAAGTGGACAGAGCCATCTCATTGGAACTCAGTTGAGACAGTTGAAGCCCATTTTTAGCGATTTTTTTAGCACTTCCGCTCCTGACGCGCAGACTCAAACCGCCTCAAACTAAGCTTGATGACGTGAGCACCCCGTCTGACAGATGAAAATATTCTAGTAGCTGTGCGTGAAAACTGCCAACGTTGATCTTGCAGAGACGGCGAGCTTGAGCAAAGAGTTCTTTTGCGTGAATGAGCAGGAGTAAGTAATTTGTATAGTATTTATTTTAAAATGTAACGCCAGTACGCCATATTAAGTTAATGCATTGATTTCCTGTGAGCTTCTCCTACTGTCTGTACGGTAATTTCTCTACTGTGCGACAGAGCGTCGAGTGGTTATGACGCAATCGTTAGCCTATTTTTACAAAAACTGTTTCTACGGGGCCATAATGTAACATAGAAGGTAATGGAGCCCTTTATACATTGTCGTGTTTCTTTAGAAATAAATAATGGACAAATGGAGTCTTTAAACGCCTCAGATGTAAAGTTATTCGCTGTCAAAGTGACGCGAAAATGAATGGGAGTCAATGGGAATGCTAACGCAAGTGAAGTTCTGCTACAAGATGGCGGCTCCCGCGAGGCTTCAACTTCCGGTCGATGGATTACCCCCTTGCATTATTGCGACGCGCACCTGAATGGGCGTCCCTGCTATAAAAGACTGACGTAGACCGGAAGCGGGAGAGAGAGAGTGAGAGAGCGACGGAGGGAGCTGTTGCGTTTCGTTTCGGGTTTCGCCGTGATGTTGGCGTGCCTTGTTTGTTTTTCTTTTCGTTTTTGTTACTGAAGGTTTACTTTGGAGTTAAACAGTTTGTTTATGTTTATTTTTGGATTACGTTAAGAACGTGAGTTCTTATGTTTTTTTTCGGTTGTGTTTATAATGTTTTTCACCCGGCCAGGGAGTAGTAATCAGGCAAGCATGTCACGTGACTTCCATTCATACAACATCTAGGGAAGCACGTTGTTAATACACCAGGTAAGGAGCGGGTGCTACTTTTGTATGTTTTGACTTTTTATGTAGAGTAGGTTAGCGAGGGCGTATCGAACGCCGTCGATTTTGTTTTGTTTCTTTCTTTGATGTCGTAGTCTAGTGGGAAATGGGAATGAAGTTAGAGTGTGGGTTTTGTCTTGATTATTTCTTTGCTTTTAGCCCCGTTCAGATTCCTACTCCCTGGGTACGGTATTTGGATTACTCTCTCTCTTTTGTGTGCACATGGTTGCAATGAATAAATATATTCATTAACTTGATTTAACCCTCCTCATGCCTCCGTGTTTGTTGCCCCAGCATCTTGATTGCGTTAACAGGGATAACTAACCTGGGAATTAAAAAAACGTTACTTTATGTGGTGTCCCCTCATACCCTGAGCCGTTTTCGGGACGTAACAATTGAAATCCCCCGGATTTGGTGAGTTTCATGATAATATAATATTCAATTCTCTGAAATGAAGTGTTAATGAGTTATATTCATGTTCTAAAGTGTTTTATATGGGTTTATATGCATTTATTGTTCAGATGGTAGCCTATGTGCAATGTGTTGAAACTGTATATTGTATTGCTGAAGACCTCACAAATGCTAAATAAGCAAAGTAATATAATTTATGAAATTGATTTGTAATGCATTGAGTAACAAAGAGTGCTTAAATAGTATTTTTCACCTAGTTGAGTTAATATATGGAAGATGTATTGAGTTTAAAAGTCATACTAATGGCCTATGATGTTTATGGCGCTGTTTGTATACGTAAACAGGTCAGGTTTTTTTTGAGATTCAAGAATAAGCTGTGATCCTGAGATGGCGAGCCTCCCAGCTGAAAAGTCCTAAAAGAGACAAGAAATCCTTCGATTCATCGAGTGATCAGTGCCTTATCTGATGTCACAAGTGGAATTCATCCTTTGTGGTATTTCTCAGCAATTACCTCAACACTGAGTATCGTACAGAACTGATTGTTGCACTACATAAATTTTTGCACTACAACCATACCAAGAGACTTTCACCTTTGTTGATTTCATCGTTGGATTCAAAGGACTAATTGTGTTTTCATATTAACACACAATTGTTCCATAGACTGAGAACTGTTTATCTACAGTGAATTACTGTGAAGTTTTGTATTATTTTCTGTTAAATTGTTATTTTTCTTTAAATAGCCTGTTACTTGGATTGTATATGATGACAATACTTGTTACAATCATTAATAATTCACGGCTCATTGAAGGCTTGTCGTGAACTGATGATGTTTCTCATGTCAGGCCTCGTGTGTCTAAAGAGCTTCACACAATATTTACACATGAATCTATAACAGATATTGAGCTTCTGGAGTCAAAATCACTTCAAATCAACATTCACCTAAAACAGTTTTATAAATTCTAGCCCTACTAGAATTATTTTAGCTCATAAACAATAATGTTTAAATGGTCTTACAGCTCTGAAGTGTCGATGTTTCAGTGTCGACGCCCAAATGAGAAATACATCCGCAGTTTAAGCCGTCAGACACTGCAGTTTTCACACTTCATAAAGTTCAGCCAAATGTTGGTCTTCCTCTTCCTGGTTATGAGTGACCAGCATCTCAACTACAGAAGAACAACTGGAGAAGAAAGTTAACATCTCCAGAAGTCAAACACTCAAGCTTTATCTCTGTAGAGCTCAGTATTGTTAGATCTTTGTGAGAGAATATGTGAAAGATGTTTGCTCTGAGAAAGAACAGTGTAAAGATGCTCATCGTGTCTGCAGGAGCGTCTGAGCAGCATCTTTACAGCTCTTAGTTTCACTTCCTCTTTCTGACACAAACTCTGTGTTTAACACATGAAGCGCTGGACGACACACACACACAGAGACATAACCATCAGCAACTACATTGAGTTTAAGTGGGTCAATGCCAGTTTCTGACAGAGACAGATACAGGAACAATAGTTTTAATGGTCTTCATAAACACTAATACATCACTGATGGATCTATTTAATAACTCCTAATAATGGAGCAGTGATGTTCACTGCAGAGCCAAATGACGTCCAGCTCCTCCTCAGTGGATCTGATGGGTGGAGGGAGAGAGTTATGGGTATCTAATGGGTGGAGGGAGAGAGTTATGGGTATCTAATGGGTGGAGGGAGAGAGTTATGGGTATATAATGGGTGGAGGGAGAGAGTTATGGGTATATAATGGGTGGAGAGAGAGAGTTATGGGTATCTAATGGGTGGAGGGAGAGAGTTATGGGTATATAATGGGTGGAGGGAGAGAGTTATGGGTATATAATGGGTGGAGAGAGAGAGTTATGGGTATCTTATGGGTGGAGGGCGAGAGTTATGGGTATATAATGGGTGGAGGGAGAGAGTTATGGGTATATAATGGGTGGAGGGAGAGAGTTATGGGTATCTAATGGGTGGAGGGAGAGCGTTATGGGTATCTAATGGGTGGAGGGAGAGAGTTATGGGTATCTAATGGGTGGAGGGAGAGCGTTATGGGTATCTAATGGGTGGAGAGAGAGAGTTATGGGTATCTAATGGGTGGAGGGAGAGAGTTATGGGTATCTAATGGGTGGAGGGAGAGAGTTATGGGTATATAATGGGTGGAGAGAGAGAGTTATGGGTATCTAATGGGTGGAGGGAGAGAGTTATGGGTATCTAATGGGTGGAGGGAGAGAGTTATGGGTATTTAATGGGTGGAGAGAGAGAGTTATGGGTATCTAATGGGTGGAGGGAGAGAGTTATGGGTATCTAATGGGTGGAGGGAGAGAGTTATGGGTATATAAAGGGTGGAGGGAGAGAGTTATGGGTATCTAATGGGTGGAGGGAGAGAGTTATGGGTATCTAATGGGTGGAGGGAGAGCGTTATGGGTATCTAATGGGTGGAGGGAGAGAGTTATGGGTATATAAAGGGTGGAGGGAGAGAGTTATGGGTATCTAATGGGTGGAGGGAGAGAGTTATGGGTATCTAATGGGTGGAGGGAGAGCGTTATGGGTATCTAATGGGTGGAGAGAGAGAGTTATGGGTATATAATGGGTGGAGAGAGAGAGTTATGGGTATCTAATGGGTGGAGGGAGAGCGTTATGGGTATCTAATGGGTGGAGAGAGAGAGTTATGGGTATATAATGGGTGGAGAGAGAGAGTTATGGGTATCTAATGGGTGGAGGGAGAGAGTTATGGGTATCTAATGGGTGGAGGGAGAGAGTTATGGGTATCTAATGGGTGGAGGGAGAGAGTTATGGGTATCTAATGGGTGGAGGGAGAGCGTTATGGGTATCTAATGGGTGGAGGGAGAGAGTTATGGGTATCTAATGGGTGGAGGGACACACACACACACACACACAGAGACATAACCATCAGCAACTACATTGAGTTTAAGTGGGTCAATGCCAGTTTCTGACAGAGACAGATACAGGAACAATAGTTTTAATGGTAAAATATAATGGGTGGAGGGAGAGAGTTATGGGTATATAATGGGTGGAGAGAGAGAGTTATGGGTATCTAATGGGTGGAGGGAGAGAGTTATGGGTATCTAATGGGTGGAGGGAGAGCGTTATGGGTATATAATGGGTGGAGGGAGAGAGTTATGGGTATCTAATGGGTGGAGGGAGAGAGTTATGGGTATCTAATGGGTGGAGGGAGAGCGTTATGGGTATCTAATGGGTGGAGGGAGAGAGTTATGGGTATCTAATGGGTGGAGGGAGAGCGTTATGGGTATCTAATGGGTGGAGGGAGAGAGTTATGGGTATCTAATGGGTGGAGGGAGAGCGTTATGGGTATCTAATGGGTGGAGGGAGAGAGTTATGGGTATCTAATGGGTGAAGGGAGAGAGTTATGGTATATAATGGGTGGAGAGAGAGAGTTATGGGTATCTAATGGGTGGAGGGAGAGAGTTATGGGTATCTAATGGGTGGAGGGAGAGCGTTATGGGTATATAATGGGTGGAGAGAGAGAGTTATGGGTATCTAATGGGTGGAGGGAGAGAGTTATGGGTGTCTAATGGGTGGAGGGAGAGAGTTATGGGTATATAAAGGGTGGAGGGAGAGTTATGGGGATCTAATGGGTGGAGGGAGAGAGTTATGTGGATCTAATGGGTGGAGGGAGAGAGTTATGTGGATCTAATGGGTGGAGGGAGAGAGTTATGTGTATATAATGGGTGGAGGGAGAGTTATGGGGATCTAATGGGTGGAGGGAGAGAGTTATGGGTATCTAATGGGTGGAGGGAGAGCGTTATGGGTATCTAATGGGTGGAGGGAGAGAGTTATGGGTATCTAATGGGTGGAGGGAGAGAGTTATGGGTATATAATGGGTGGAGGGAGAGAGTTATGTGTATATAATGGGTGGAGGGAGAGAGTTATGGGTCGGTTAGGGTGTTGTTGGACCATCTCGCTCCATTACACCCAAATTACGTCCAGAGAGAAGAGCTGGACTTCTCTCTCCACCCACGACTCTTCAGTGAACAGCCTCTCAAAATAGAGGAATTACTCAAATCTTTCCTGCACTTCCATTGACTTTACTTTACTTTATTGGTTTTACCTTGAGTTGCATAAAACACAAGTAACAAGATAACACTTACAAACAAACAATGAAAATAATATTACAAATAAGTCGGATTGTGACGAAGATGGTATACAAGGAAGATTTTCTGTTTTTCAAACCACTGTTTTGTCTGTCAGTTCCTTCCGTTAACTGGTTTGTCAGGAAGTTGGGGCAAATTGCCGGCAAGATGGCGGATTGAACGGTTGGAGGAAATTAGTTCGAAATTAATTACCTAGGGAAGTTCCTCAATTTGAGTTTTCTATATTAATTACCCTGCTAAACAGCTGGAACTGACTGTCTGGCCATGCCAAAAGAACAAAAAAAACGATGAAAAAAGCCTCAGAACTACGCGATATTCAGACCTTGATTAGGGAATGGACATGGAGACTGCGCCCAACAGTGAAGGAAAAAGATAAATAACTTCCCGCCATTAACTGCATCCAAAGGAGCACATGTGAAGGAAATGTCCAAGCAAAATCCAACCGCGGTGGAGGTTTTAGAAGCAATTCAAGCACTTCACTCCAGGTTTGATAGTCAAGACCAAAAGATGGCGGAGCCTGATGCTAAGCTAATTCAGAACACTGTGATGATTGCTAATCTTACGAAATCAATTGCATTCAATGCTGAAGGTTGACGATTTCACAGAAAGGTCAAAGGAGTAAGACAGATACAGACGACCTTGGAATTTGAGAATAAAGGGAATCAAAGAGAAGGTGATGTTGGATGAAAACATCAGGCAAGAGGTGATACGACTGCTGGGGGAGATCGACCCAGAATGGTCCCAGAAAATGGAGGAATACGTGGACACTGTACACTGCCTGGGGAGGAAGGCGGATAACAAAACACGCCAGGTGATTGTGCAGTTCACCAAGCGTCAACATGGAGATGCCATCTGGAGAATGTCGCAGGTCTGTGAGGCTGCAGGGATCCAGTTCCCGAGGATTTGACGAAGGATGACATGCTGGAAAGGGGAAAACTCTGGCCGCAAATTCTGCAAGCAAGGAAAGCGGGTGAGAAGGCACATTACAGGGGACCTTTTGGCATAGGCGTCGATTTCGGTGGGGACGGTGGGGACGCGTACCCACCAGATTTCGTCATGAGTCATTTTGTACCCAGCACTTTTAAAAAAGCTCTGATGTCCTGTCCACTTCTTTTTGACATGATGCTGGTATTATTTTCTCTATCTGACTATCGCTTCTCTTTTTTTTTTTTAAATGTCATGAGTGTAGATCTGCGGCACCAGTTTATTTCTGTTATTTTTCAAATGAGCTGAAATAAATCGATCTGCAAAACTTTTTTGAGTTCTTAAATGGTCTAGAGTTAGATCTTTTGCCAAGCGTGTCAGAGGTTACAGGTTCTAATCCGCACTCGTATAGTTTTTTTTTCTCTCATCAAAACCGAATATGTTCATAATTGGTTACAGTCTATATCAAGCAGGGACACTTTGTGTGCATTTTATTTTGTGATTTCACCGGAACGAATAGAGAGTCTCCGCAACAGCGATAGATTGAAGAGCGCGTCCGGGTGAAGACTGTGCGCGAGCCACAAGAGAACAACTGTATCCGTGACATCGAGCAACGAGCGCTCAGCTGGATCTCAAAAACAACACCTCTTATTTCATAGCGAATTAAATGAGTGCTCTGCTAGTTAACTGGAGAGTTTTATTTATTTGTATTAGGTACATCCGTTCTATGACATTAGTATATTTTTTACTAACCGTATATTTACGTAGGCTATATTGCGTCATTGTACCCAGCACTTCTGAAAATGCACTTCCAAATGCGTCTCTGTCCCCAGCACATTTCAAACCAAACTGACGCCCATGCCTTTTGGCTACACAAACGGTCATCGCATATATGCCAGAGAATAAAAAACAAGTCATCATAGGCATGGAAAGACTCTTGAAAATTATCATTTAAAGGCAGGCCTTTAACGTAACAGGTAACATTACATCACTACTTGTTTGAATGTTAGAGGATTACCGATTAGTTATATTTCTAAAGAACTAAAAAGAGATCTTTACTAATAAAGTTAAGGTAAGGTAAGGTAACTTTATTATCCCCAACGGGCAATTTGGATTACAGCCAGCAGTAACAAATATATTAATCAAACAACAACAATAAACACAACCACAGAAGAACATCATTTAAATTTGAATTTACAGGATATTGTTAACAATAGTGAAAACAGTCAGAATAAATAACCTTTTTAACCTGTTTGTTCTGCATCGCGGCAGACTATATCTGCGCCCGGATGGCAGCAGCATAAATTCATCCTGGGATCAGCCAGGATGGCTCTCGCCTTCAAGGATCTGACCTTATACAGGTCATGTAGGTCATTTAAGGGTGTGCCAACAATTTTGCTGCATACCTTCACGATACCTTGCATGCGATTTTTCTGTTTAATAGAAAGTGACCCGTGCCAACAGATAAAAGAGAAAGTGAGAACTGATTCAATAAAACAAGAATAAAACATTTCCATAAAAACACGTGTGTGGACATTAAAACTCTGAAGCTTACGAAGAAAGTGCATGCGCTGATGTGCTTTTTTACACACAGCATCAACCTGGGACTCAAAGCACAGTTTACTGTCAATTACAGTACCAAGATATTTGTACACCTGCACTAGTTCAACTGGCTGACTGTCCATCACAACAGGGGAAATGACAGTGGGATTTCTTCTGAAGATGCACATCTCTTTCGCTTTTGCCACATTAATGTTTAAAAAGAAGGATTTGCACCAATCAATAAAGGCTATATTAGGCTATATGTATATTTTGTTTCCTTTGGTGGCTATTGTTACTGCTTTAGCAGCATTTTTTTTTCTATGTTAAAGACGAGTTTATTGTTAACTTCTTTGAACACAAGAGGCCTTAGTGATTCAGTGAAGAGGAAAGCAGTATTTTTATTTTGTAAGGGACAAAATGCCCAGTGTTTCTTGCAAGAGACTCACTCCTTTGACGCTGATGCAACCTTCTGGTCAAACCAATGGGGGGGAAAGATTATATTCAGTCATGGTTCAGATCGATCTGGCGGTGTAGCCCTGCTTCAATAAATGTCCAGGGAACTTTTGAAGCTGATGGATTTGGTCACTGGCTTGCTGTTGTGTTAAATATTGAATGGATTTGTATCATTTTTGTGAACATTTATGGCTTTACTTGTTTATTGTTTAACATATCAATACGTTAAATTTGGACTTCAAGTGGAGAACAGAATAACAGAATAAGTTTGGAGTGAATAATCTGATTTTAATGGCAAAATATTTCATACACAAATGTCGATTTCTTAAAACATCCCCTGTCTTTAATGCCTTTCTAAATGATATAATTATGTATAAACAATCCCTGAAATGTTGCAAAAAAACTTTTAAAAAAACCTATAGGCAACATTTATTAGTGTGACTAATATCCTCTAGATGGCAGTCTGGACACACACACGAAATATCAGTTATAGTGATTAAATACACCTCAGCTACGACGAGATGTGAATTTTTATTTGAGATGCTGGTCTTTTAAACACTACAAAAATTATTTGAATAGATTAACATCTATTAAATATACAGTAGGACAAAATCCAGTCAACAGAGCAGTCAGACAGAGAAACTACAGACTTTAATACATTCAGATACAGATTGTACTGAGTTTAACATTAAAATACTGTTTAGCTGTGCAATTAACATACATAAAACATTTAATACTCCAGTGAAGCAGACTACATGTTATTGCGATGTTACTTTAAATATTTGAATGCACAAGTTTTCTTCTAAAATGCATTTGCATATGCAGCACAGACATAAATATGCAGGCTAAAATATAGATAGACTAATACAAAAACACTCTTATAAGCTCAATTACAATATACACAGAGGTCAGATTGTTTTTGATAATGAAAGGATGTTTATGAGCTCATAATGATGGATTATCAGTTTGTGAGGAGCATCAGATGTTCCTGCATATTAGCAGTAATACAGTTTAATGTGGATCTGCTGAAGTCACTGCTAGAGTCTCATATTCAGAAGATCTGGACTGAAGCTCCAGAGCCGTGTAGGTGTCATCAGGAGCTCTGGACTGAACAGACTGTGAGAGACAGATCAACAACAGACGGTTTATGTGTGGATCTGCTGGATCTGAGAGTAAAAGTGTGTTTGAGACATTTACTGACTGTGATTGTGCTGTAAACATCAGCAGATGTTCTGGACGCTGGATCCAGAGCTGTGTATGTATCATCACTCGCGTCAGCCGCCTATAGAGAAACATTTATACACTTATTGGTTCATACATTCATAGTTTAATGCACCAATACAATCACACTGTATCAGTTGTAGAGTGAGGTGTGTTTGCCGGCTCGCCTGCTTTTGATTCTCGTCTTCAGTTCCAGCTTCTCTCCTCTTCTTCCTCCTGAAACAGAGAAAACTATTAAAAATATATATTTAAAAAAGAAATGGCTTGAAATACAGTCCATTTGCCTTATATGTGAGATTGATTTTGGTAAATTTTTTTAGTAAATAGTCTTTGATTTACTGTGCAGATAGACTTCGCTCACTTTATGAATATGATGATGATGATGATGAAGATGATGATGATGATGAAGATCAATCCTCCACATCCCGCCACGATCCCAGACACTGTGAGCAGAGCATCTCTCTGAACCCCTGAAACAAGAAGATCATGAAGATCATTTCACACGTGAGACAGATGAACCTGAACGAATACAAATTTATCAAATGTTTAATTTAGATTCCAATACCAATAGTCAGGGCCGGATTAACAATTTCCTGTGCACTGGGCAACAAGACTCAAGGGCCCCCCCAACAAAGCAACAATGGCAAAAAGTAACAAAAGTCGCTATCACCAAGAGCATAGCACTTCTATACTAATAAATCAGGCTTCTGCATGGCTCAGTGGAAATGTATATGTACAATAGCCTCAGTGATAACTAAGATATCAAAATACATTCTGAGTTGTATGATGTTGGCCTTATGTTTTATAAAAATTTATTATAATTTATATCTCAAGCTCACCGGGTCATGTTGAGAGAGGGAAACACGCGCGTCACATCGTTGTAAAAAAACGCATTTTATTATAGCCCATTCAGAAACACCGTAGTATAAAAGACCGGTAATTAAAACACAACATTAACATTATAAACATTATTAATAACATATTATTCTATGTGTATTTTGCTTCCCTTTACTGTAGCCTATGTCAAATCCTAAAATGAATGGTAGCCTATTCAGGAAACGACAAGAATGAAAAATAAGTAGCCACGTATATAATGCAAATATAATAGCTTACAAAAATAGCCTATTGTGCCCTTTATTATAAACAACATTTAGCCAATTTTAAACGCCATGCCTAAACGAATTTATTTGAATCGAAACTGAAACTGTAGGCTACCGACGTTGGTTTTGCGCATCTCTCATTCGGTTCAAAGTTTCCATATTTGCAAGTAACATCTGGATGCTAACTATTAATGTAAAGAAGGGTTGTACTTCAGTCAGTCCCAATATACACAACACGTATGCTAAATCAGCATCTTCACAGCAAGGGAGATGAGTTTGGAATAACAGCAAGCAGGCGGCGCTGCCTTTATTTTGTACAACAGACCAATTAAATCAAGCAGAATAACTTTTTATATGTTTGGTTGATTGTGTTGTATTGTAATAATGAACAGGCTGTGATGTCAAGTTAGCAATGCCAGAAGTGAACAATATGGTGTGTGAGCGAGCGATGCGCCGGCGCGTCACTCGGATTTGTTGCTCAGGATAGGAAAATAACTTAATACTCTAACGTTTAATACTCTACCATTCGAAACAGTAAAATTAAAATTACAAAATGTCATGGCTTTGAAAAATAAAGAAAATAACATGATGTGCTGCTTTAGCGCGTCTCATTCTCCTTGAACATCTTTCTGGCTCACACAAAAAAATGAACCAAAATAGCGTACAGCGAGTAGCCTTCTTGGCGCGCCTACTTTTGAAAGTCAACATTTAGATTATTCGAAGTAAAATGCATTATATAGGCCTAAATCACTTAGGAACAAGTCACAGCGTGCTTCATGATAAAAAGCCACACTGACAATTCATTGGTTGACTTACCGAAACAGGCCAATCACGCAAGGTCTCTCGCTCCCTCTCCCTCTCTGCCGTTCGCGCGCTACGCGGTTTGGAGCAGTCTCGGTCTCGCATGCGCGCTCTAGGTTCTAGGAGATTTTAACTAACATAATATTTGACGGTGCCCAGGGCCCCTTAGATGTCCGGGGCCCCTAGGCAAGTGCCCAGTTGCCCTAATGGTTAATCCGGCCCTGCCAATAGTATATCAACGGAGAAAACGGTCTGTACCTTGAATTTAGCATTTAAGATTAGGATGGTAATTATATCCGGCCAATCCTGTTTTTCTGTATTTGTCAGATTACTGAAACTCTTAATGGCTTCTTCCTGACACTGTTTCCCTCTATTGTAAGACTCTTGGTCCTGTTTCTTAACTCTCAGTCTCTGAATAGGAATTTTGATTTGGACTGGGAGAGGCAACAGTTTCAGTCTAGAACTGGTTTCCTAAACCTGTTTACATCATTCACATGCTTTGTAAGTCCCTCCCCTTTTAAGATTGTTATAATTGTGAGGGAATTTCTGCCTTAGTTAGACTCATGACGACGCATGGTAAAGACTACAGCAACTCCAGCTCGTGTGCAATAAAGAACCTGCAAAAGATACACTCGAGTCTCCTGGTCTTCGCTTCTGAATCTTCTACACTTTTCTACAAGAAAGAAGTTCACTACAAACCTGAAAGAGTGTCTGTTTAACCCTTTGAGTGTCACACCCCCCCCCCCAAGAAAATCAATATGCAAACTTAAATGGTTGTAATTCAAGAATGCTTTGGAATATAGACCTATGGTTGGTCTTGTTTGAAAGAAGACATTTGCCAGATTGTTGTAGAAGTGAAATAAAATAAAAAAAGCTATGCAAGTTTGAGTTTATGAAAATGAACAATGTAAAAATGTATTTTACTCTAAAACTGCAAGAAAATGAAAGTCAAAAATCTTAAGAAGTTGTGTTCCAAATTTTAGGTTAATATCTCAAAAAATAATCTTTCAGTAAGATTTTATTTGGGTGCAATTTTTTTCGCTAGATGGACAGCCAAGCTTCCTTACTGACCATATAAGGGTGCCTCCATTTCCATATGTTTTGAGTGATCTGAATCATATATTTCCATAATTTTCATACAATTTATGAAGTAGACATCCTATTTAGAAGTAGTATGTGTGGTTTGGCAGTATTTTATTTGAATTCAACCTCTAATAAACACATAAAAAGAGCAAACATGTGCGTTATAGCTCGCAGCCGCATCACACATCGAGAATCCATAATATTTTTCTTTATATTTAAATCATTTTCAGACTTTTTTTTCTAATACAATTGAATTGGTGTTATCTTTTGAACTCTTGGCATGAAAACAAACTGAGGTTTCTACCAATCTTTCATGATTTTTCATGTGTATTGCCATTTCAAAATAAAGGTCATAACACGCCTAATGCATATGAAATATTTTTGTTGCAGATTGATAAATTACTGCTCCTCTGCCACCAAATATGAAAAGTAGAGATTGTCAGCTTTCAAATGATAGTTTGTCAATAATACTTTAGGATTTTACTAAGATACTATTGTTTTAAAAATATAATGGCAACCGTCCCACCTGTGGACAGTCCAGGGGTTTTAAATACCTTTAACAGTGAGTGACACAGACGCTGATCTCCGAGATCCATGTTTATTCTGTGCCTCACAGTAGAAGCGTCCACTGAAACTGGAGTTAAAGCTGGAGATGCTGAAACTCTGTCCAGATCCAACAGCTGAGGTTTCCTTCTCCTTAAACCAGCTGAAGTTCAGAGCAGGAGGGTTTGAGTCACTGATGCAGTTCAGAGTCACTGAATCTCCCTCCACTATTACACCAGACCCACTGACCCACACTGAGACGTTTCTTGGTCGGTCTGAAAGAGACAAAAATAAAACATTATTGGATAGCTTACTATATGATTTACTGACTCACGTTTATTAACTCACACATGACATTCAGCATCTCAGCATCAGAGTCTTTCTCTCCATGTTTATTGATGGACTTGCACTTGTATTCTCCACTGTGATCAGAGCTGATGTTTGAGATGCTGAAGATTCTTCCAGATCCTACAAATGTTCCTCCTTTAAACCAGCTGAAGTTCAGAGCAGGAGGGTTTGAGTCACTGCTGCAGTTCAGAGTCACTGAATCTCCCTCCACTATTACACCAGACCCACTGACCCACACTGAGACGCTCTCTGGAGGATCTGAAAGAGACAAAAAGTGTCAAATGAGCAAATAATCATCCAGAACTGATCAAAAATCAAGGCACACTTACACATTACATTCACGTTCACAGCAGCAGAGGTCTGAGATCCATGTTTATTTCTAGCAGAACAATAATAATTTCCACTGGCCTCAGATTTAATATTAGTGATGCTGTAGGTGTCGCCAGATTGCAGAATCGTTCCTCCTTTAAACCAGCTGAAGTTCAGAGCAGGAGGGTTTGAGTCACTGATGCAGTTCAGAGTCACTGAATCTCCCTCCACTATTACACCAGACCCACTGACCCACACTGAGACGCTCTCTGGAGGATCTACATGAAATATAAAATATGAAAATAATTACTTTATTCATGCCATGACCTTCCATTCTTTATTATATTACTGAAGTTTATCTTTAAGTAGAAATCTAAAAAAGTGCAAATCTACATCTGAACTGGTGCAAAATTAATAAAACAATATTATATTTACAGATTTGTCAACTAAAGATTCATAAAACATTTTAACTAAACACAAATTCATGTTTTAATGGACGATGGTACGTTACTTTCAGAGTTTAGCCGTTTTTTTTACAGCAAGGTTTTACAATCCCACTAATCCACGCATTAACTGAAGTCTTTCTAGAAAACAAAAAATAATCATATTCTTGGGACCTTATGTGAATTCTACATCAAATTAGATTATAAAATAAAAGCTCCTGGGCCAGAAGGTGCATTAGAGCTACAATCAGCATCAAGCTATAACACCATTTAAAAGATTAATATTACACTCAAAACTCACTTTAAACAACCATTGAGTTTTTGTATTAACTTCCGATCGCGATCTTATGTGGATTTTAATCATATTATGATGTTGAAATCTGTTATTTTATCCTTTTATATATGCAGGATACATCTTTACACAGCTAACAGACTTTTGTCATAAGAACGTTCTCCAAATATTCAGTGTTTCTGGGAACGTGAAAAATGTCCAGTTTTCTTGGCATTAGAGGAACATGTTTTAAAAGGTATAATGTTCCTCAAACGTTCTTTCAAATTAATTTTGATTTAAAATTCGACATTATAGGAACGTTGATTTCTAACATTCCAAGAACATAAAAATGTCCAGTTTCCTGAATGTTACTAGAACGTTATTTAAAGGTTAGTGTGATGTTCCTGAAACATTCCTTCAATCATCTTTCGAAAGAGTAATAACAAACTACAACTTTCTTCAGAAACAGCCTTAGATGAACTGAAGATAAAAGACATTAACTCTATCTAGATCTGATTAAACAACTCCACAAACAGCATTACCAGCTTCACTTATTACTAACCAGACTGACTTTATTTCTGTCACGTCTACAGAAGTTTTATTGAGAATTAACAGAGGTTTAGATGTTGATGTCTTATTGAAAATGTTTAGTTTAGTGAGGTCTCCATCATGGAGATCAGTGTTTGCTTTAGTTGGACTCTTGACTTTCATTAAGTTGATGCTTTATCAGAAATTGCAGGAGTTTATGGAAAACATTTCTACGTCGATAAAGCAAATCAACATGGCATATTATATAACAGACAAATGACTTATTTACCTGTATTTAATGAATTAAGGAATTGACACACCATTGAATAATATGAAACTCAAAATGAAAAAAGATGATTTGTAATAACATTATTATGTTTCAGACGCTGGACGTTTATTATGTGAGTGAACATATAAAACACTGAATTTGTTAAGATTCTGTGCTGTCATTTATACACTCACAGACATCAACATTCGGTATATGAAACACAACAATGGTGACATTCCTCATGCCAGCATACAAAACACATTCATGGCTCCCAGAATAAATTATCATTGCGGCCAAAAATAATTCAATATAAACATTAAGACATACACAGACTTTGAAAATCAAGAAAACTTTAATATAGTATCTTGTGTAAATTACATAAGAGTAAAAAAAGGAATAAAAGTAAATTAAAAAGATCAGTGAAATGCTATGGCAGAGCTATATTTATAATTTTTTTGTAGAACATTTCAGTTATACATAGGGTTGCCAACTTTCTGAATTGAACAAAGTTGCATTATATATATTTTTTATAAGTTGCACAAAAATCACTGTTAGGCTCAGATATATAAAGGCTATCATGATCATTTTGCCAAAAATGAACCATGTATTTGTTTCGTTTATAATACGTTTTATTTTTAACCTAAACAATGTAACATATACCATTCAAAACTCATCGGCTTAGACTGCATTTGAAGAAAAATAAACACATCAGTTTTCTGTAGCCTTGTGCAAACTTATTCAATAGAATTAGACTTCTAGAATGTTCTTTCCAGTGCAAAAAATTATATTTTTAATTTACCGGTAGTAGTTTTTCTTATCATAGCCTACAAATGTCTCATTTTACTCGATTTACTGAAGCCTGTAAAACGCATTTGCAGCTGCACAGCCGTGTGTATATCTATGCTGCAGAGCGTCTGGCTCGCTCATAGGCTGCGCTGCGGCAACTGCACAACCAATGGCGCGGGCGCCTCTGACGTGCGACCAATGAGCCAACTCTACGTCATTACACGTCAGAGCCCGTCAAGGGGGCGCCAAGTCCCCGAATTTGCCATTATAGCAGCGGGTCTTTGTTCATAGTCTGTCTGACATATATATAAGAAGGTATGCGTCTGTCATGGATTTACACTGAATTGATTCTCAAAAATACGGAACAAAGTGCGTTCCGTATCAGTTCAATACGGAGCAAGCCGTTTATGTGTCAAATACGGAACGATTCCGTATTATACGGAACGGTTGGCAACCCTAGTTATACATGCATTACTGAAAAGTACACTATGAATTTTACATCACTAAATAAGCATCACAATGCAATTTTCTGAAAAAATTTAAACAAGTTTCAGAAAAATAATTTGCAGAAGTGAATAATGCATTATTTACAAACTTAGGCCTACAAATGGCTGAACCAAAGAAACAGAAGAGTTTAAACGTCACATCTTCATCTTCAAGTGGACCATCACTTCTTTGAGTTCGACTCATTTTCTACAACTGGGGCTTGTAGTATTTGAAGACTGCTTTATCAGAAGATCTTTGAAAGGGAAGAATAATTCCTATAAAATTAACCAATGATTAACATTTTTGTATCCATGTTTGAATTTATGTATAATAATTTGCAAAGAAATGCATAAGAATTCCGTTGACTTCTCGTTTACCTTTAAAAGCTTTGGCTATATCCTCATCATCAAGCTTTATCCTGTTGTCTGTCGTTTCTATATAGCACTCTATGAGTTACATTGAACATGAGATTAGAAGCAGCCCAACACAATTTACTTTGAGCAAAGTTCAATCAAAAAGTTACTGATATAGTTATTTGCAGCTATAAAGCAACCTGTGAGTATTAGAGGATATGTTTTATATTGATAATTGTGGTTTATTTAAAACCTAGGGTATTTCCCATGAACCTGTCTATTGTAAAGAAAGATCTAAAGATTTAAGGAAATTAGAAATTGTTCAAAATATTGTATGCTAGGACAAGTGACTTACAGCTTTACTAAAAAAACAAAAAACAATTAAATAAACAGATTTTTACATGAATGACTCAAAGGCAGCACAAATTAGACACCTGAAATGGACACGTTGCTAACATCTTCCTAACTGTCGATCACCGTTCAATAGGCCTGATTCAAAAATCTCTATAACAGAGGTGATATGAGATCAAACCATACTTACTACTCTCTTCTTCGCTTGTCTCTGCACTCAGATTTCTGTTTTTCTTCTATAGCAGCTGTCTAAAAAAAACAACAAATATTAATATGAAAAACAAAAGAGAGAATTATATATGCATACATACGGCAATAAGGTTGTCAAGCTTGAACTACTATAAACACCAATCAACACACACTACCATTATTGGTCAGATCAAGACAAAGTAACTTTGTTCATAACATGTATTTTTTCCCCAAACTTTTCAAAGAAAGATTATTTACATAATGAAGCCAAATTTTTCAGGAAATCAGAAATAAATACACAGCTTCATTTTGCAAATAAAAATAATGTTAATGCAATGTTGTACATGTTATAATGACTAATTATGGTTTTTGCAGATGCATTGGACAATGTTTTATATTTGTTTTAAGACAAACAAATGTCTCCACATAGATTTTAAAAAGATTTATTAAGATTAAAAAAAACTAAACAGTGAGATTTTTATTTATGCAAACAGCAACTAAAACTTACCAGTAACTTCTGAGGCAGAATCTTCATCTCTTTGAGTCTGCTCTTGAAAAGCTTGGCTCTGATTGGTCAAATTGAATGTAGCTGAACTGAAAAAGACGTGCTGTTACACTTTGTGTCAAAAATACTACTGGCAAAGACAAGTAACGTTAATGTAATACAAATCTTACCTAGAATCACAACATAATGAGGTTCCAAATGTCACACGCCATGCAAACTTGAAGAAGCTGGGTAAAATCAACACTTTCTCAAAACGCTACGTTTCAAAAAGTTAATCACAGAAAATATCACCTAATTCATATGAATCGCGTGGTTTCCTCCTAGTCCTCTAAAGAGACACGATCACTCCATATATTTTTAACAGTTTAAATTTAGGATTCTAAATATAATCACATTCAAGTAACATCCACGCACAGCAGCATTTATTCTGATAAACGAAGGCTCTGAGTGACGTGCGAGGCGAGCTCATTATCATAAGAACCAATCACAACCATTTAACGGCTCTGGAACCAATCAGGACTAGTCACGTGTATTATGCTATTGTTTGAATTTAAACAAGTACAAACTTTTTTTAACATCTCTGGAAAATGTATCTATGATCAATTTCAAATAATATGATGTCGAAATCCTTGTGGGAATTTTAGTAGTACAAACGTAGCATGCAGTGGACAACAGCCTTTTAAAGGGACACTTCACCCATTTGCATTAAGCTTTCCATTGTTAGAAACCCAGTCGTACTATTGAATGGTCGTGCAACACTCTCTCATTTTCCCCTGAGATGAGAGAAATCCACTATTTACCTTTTTCACTTCCTCCTACAATGACGTAAAAATCGTCATTTTACGTCATTGTAGGAGGAAGTGTAAGAGGGGGGGATTTCTGTAAAGACTACAAGCACTAGTTCCCACCCTTTCAAACCCGCCCATAGGGGGTTGGACCTAATGCGCTAACAGACCTATCACAGATCAGTGGGTGGGACTTCACTTGCAGATACTGAAATCAATATCAGCCATCTTGTTTATAAGCTAACCTAACAAGCGCTGTGGAGATAGGAAGTTACGACAATGACGGAAGAAACTAAACATGATATGGAAGTAGAGGTTTCTCCTGGACGAAATCACTGAAACAGACGAGCACACGGACGTTGTGTTGTGATGTGAACCATCCTAGTGTCGCACCGCATATGTTCTGACTGAACATCCAGGTATCATGCAATAATTCACCATATAGAAAGAAATACAAACGAGGAGTAATTCGCTAATGAGTTTGCCAATGTAACGTGGTTCGTTGTTGTGGGAAGAAGGAGGCGGGAACCGGCGAACATTTAAACAGTTAAATAAACAAATACAAAACAAAAGTATAAGCCAGCTGGCCACACACAACAGAAACAAAACATAAAATCAGGCCTGTTCCTCCGTGTGAGATATAATGAGACCGCTGCGTCTCACAGGTGTCATTCATTATCACTCGCGTCGTCCTCTCACGTCCCTCGTCCTGCTCGCCACAGCCAACTAACTAGACATTTTATGTGAAATGAATTTCAAACTCATTTGGCAGCTAGCCTTGTAGACGGAAGAGTGATTTCTCTGATGTTTGCGCTGTTCTGGATTAGTGGGAGTGGCTTGCGGAGCTGTGCAACGTGGTGCATTGTGGGAGTTGTTGTCTTACATAAAAATGCGCCCTAAAGTTATTTTCTGTCTTTTCTCGGTCAAGAGGGCACCAAATTCAAAATTTCTTTTACATTTCGACTACATATATAACCCACTTTCAATAAAGATTAATGTTGAAATGGGTGAAGTGACCCTTTAAGAAGCCTTTTACAAATAGCCTACAAACAAGTAAAAGTGAACAACATTAATTTTAGGTATGCTTATTGCAATGCTTAATAATAGTTGACAAATGTTTCTAATACATTATAAGTTGGTACATTGTGTATATATATATATTATTATAAATTTTTTTATATATATTAAAATGATAAATACATAGGCCTACATATTTAAAATATATTGCAGTAGGCCTAAGTGTTTATAAAGTTCATATATTTTAAACCCACTAAAAGCTTAATCATTTTGCTATGTTCTTAAACAAAGTACTCCAAAAATGTATTGTAAGTAAGAGCAACATAAGTATGTTTTCTTTAAATGCGCTAAAACTTCACTAAAAGTATGTTTGTGTTTAGCATATTTCTTAAAAATTTAACTAAGCATATTATTATTACCAAAGTACGTATAATGCACTTTTTAGAAATATGTTAAAATTATGCTTGTTTTTAGCATATTTTTAAAAGTATAATTAAGCATGTATTTATTACCAATGTACTTCTAGTGCACTTGTTAGAAATTTATTAAAAGTATGCTTGTGTTTAGCATATTTCTTAAAAGTGTAACAAAGCATATATTTTTAACCAATGTACTTATAGAGCACTTTTTAGAAATATGTTAAACGTATGCTTGTTTTTCAATATACTTTTAGAAAATATACTAAAGTAAAATTATTTTAAAGTGTGTTAAAAGTTGTATTGTAAAAATAGGTAAAAAGCATGATGCTAATATACTTTTAATATATTTAAAGATAGTACTTTTTTTTTTTAATATTTGCAGTGTACTATTGAAAAAGGGAATATATTTCAAATACAATAAAGTATACTTTTTTTCCACTTGGGAAAGGTAACTTTGCTTTCCATTTATTACTTAAAGCACACTTTAAGCAAGTTTCAGCGATTGAAATTGTTTGAATGGAGATTAATTGTATATTAGGTAAAATACTTTTTATAGCAAACTCAAATGAAATAAGTTCACAGTACTCATATACCTTTAGGGATCAAGGCAATCAGCTTCCTCAATTAAACTGAGTTATCTTAACTTGTTGGGTTTTAAAAGTTCAAAAAGTGTGAAATATTTATTTACTGTTAATGAATCAGTTTGTACTCACAGTCAACATAAAGATAAACAGCAGGAGAGATCAGATGTTCATGTCCTCTTACAGCACATTGATAGTGTCCTGCATCAGAATATCTGACTGACCACAGATGAAGCTGATTCACTTTCACAATTCCTTCAGTTAATATCTGTGTGTTTCTGTACCAGATGAATGTTGTTTGTTCAGGCAGAGAGCAGCTGCTTTTACATGTCAGAGTGACTGAATCTCCCTCTTTCACTCTCTGCTGTGTCTCCACCTGCAGGTCTGACACAACAACAACAACAACAACATTACCATCATCATCATCAACAACAACAACAACAACAACAACAACTCACCCAAAAATAAAAATTCTGTCATTTATTCTGTTCTAAAGCTGCATGACTTTCTTTTATTTTAAAGAGAAAATTGAAGAAAAAAATATTCTGTTTGCAGTCGTCCAGTTAAATTCATGTTTTATAAAAATCGCATGTTTTCATAGTAAATATTGTTTCAAAGCAGCTTTACAGCAAATTAATGTTTCACAATGTCACTGGTCCTAATGAACAAGGAATCTCGCATTAAATCAACACATTTATTTTAATCTTATTTTAATCTTTTCTGGCAACAACATAATGTAAAAAAATAATGTACATCCATTACATTATACCACTTATTACACTAATGCTTGCCATAAATAAATAATTAGTCTGAAATATTGATTTGAGTTTAAATAAAATAAAATGGAAAAAAATGTAAATAAAAATGTAAGCTCATTAAACGCAAAGCTTCCGTGAAGAAAAAGTTCCTAGGGCCGGTTTACACTTGGTCACTTCTGTGTTTTTACTAATCGGATATTTATCTGATTTATCAAAACGATTCCATTTACACCTGGTCACTTAAATACGTTTTCGCAAAACGGATATAAATCTGATCTTCAGTCCCAGTGCTATATGCAGATTTAATGGAGTTCATGTCACTGAAAGCAAAAGATATGAGCTGCATTTTATTGATCATCAGCTCATTTCAAAATCAAAGACTGTCTGTGTGTACTTTTTCTTGCTCATCTTTGTTAAAATCTTCTAACTGATTGTTGTAATATTGCTGATAATATTGCTGGATCTCATGCAGCAGAAACACAGAGTTTGTGCTGATGTGAATATATTAATGGTAGAACGTAATTGTTATCATCAAAAGACATCAGTGAATCAGTCTGTTTTATAGTGATTATAAACCATCACCAGGTAACCATCATCACCTGATCTCATTTCCCTTTAGCTTTCTCTGCTGCTGTAAATGTGTTTGACACACACACAGTCACAGGAGCCAAAAAAGACCAAATATACCATAAGAGTTTAGAGCCCACGGTCAAAAAGTTTGTCTGGCCTTCCATTGTGCCTGTAACTCAAATGCACTCAAAATAGTCATACGCCCTCTGGTGTCACAAACAAAAACTCTATAATAACTCCAACAATTGAGTAAACATTTTTTTATCTTGCATGTATGAGAGTGTAAGACTGGAGAAACTGGGAGAGCTGGAAGAGAGGGCTACTCTCTGAGAAAACTAAGGAAATTAACATTTGAACTCTGTCTTGAGAAACTAGCGTCCCCATGTGTCTCTCTATATGGTTTAATGTGAATAATTATCATACAGTATTATACATGTTTGGTATCATTTGAAATGTCTCAGTGCAACTGGTTCAAAGGTCTCATTCCCAAAGAAGTAAACCAAAAGGTAATAACGTTTTTAAGAGTTTAGAGATAACTTGCTTACAAAGGAGTGTGTCTCATTGGCCGTCGTCTCCCAGAAGGTGAAGTCTTAACAGTGTGTTTCCGCAAATCTGTGGCCGGGGTTCAGTGCACACCAGATCAGTGTAGATGGAGCGTGAGGCACGTCTGGGACTCTAGATCTCTGACTGCTTGAATTTAGCGAAGTTGTTATGCATTCGCAAATAGGAGACTAGATGAAATACTATTAAGATAATAGCAAACGTTAAAGCAGCATTATCCTAATGTAGTCATAACCTCTGGTTATTTGGCCTTTAACTAAGTTGTTATATTGGCGATTGTAGGGGCTACATGGGAACTTTTTAACAATAGCAAGCATGAACGCAGCATTATTGAACTGCTTTAGCCATAACCTCTGGTTATTTATCAGACTGGCGAGTTTGTGATCGTGAGATCCGCGTAAACGGCCGGCGTGAGACTCTCTGAGCGGCATAACTTCATAATGAACGAGTAAAATATAAAGTAAAGAGATAAAAAGAATAATCAAAAGCTCACCAACATTTAATCATACTCGGATATCATTAAAAACCTTTTATCATTTATGGAGTCAGATGAAATAATGAGGTACATATGAGAAAATGTATTTCATGTAATCTTGTTGTGTTGCGTGAAAGGAAAGACGCGCAGAGACTCACCCGTTCTATTGGATACCGCCATTGGGCCGATTTAGACAGTTTTCAAGAGTGTTTGAGAACAGCAGTGAAGATTTGTGCTAAATAACATATTACAGTTTGTTTTGCTGCTTTGTTTCTTGATGTATTCCTATTGTACACCTTCACAACACTTCAGTCAAAAGTCACATCTTTTTAAGACAATTAAAGCTTGTAGGTGTTTACTGTCATTATATGAACAAGAGCCATCAGGACATTTGATCAAATATCTCCTTTTGTGTTCCAACAAATAAAGAAGGTCATCTGGCAGATTCAGTAACATAAGAAAGTGTTTAATGTGTGTGTTTGTATGTGTCTGTGGTCTATTTCTGAGAGTTCAGTAGTTTTACCTGTGACGTCAAGCTGAACTCCAGGAATCCCCGTCCATTTTCCTCCCGCTTTATCTGTAATAAATCTGCAGTAGTAGATGTGTTTATCAGCTTCTGTTACAGCCGTCAAAGTGATGCTGGAAGTGTCTTTATAATGTTCAGTGTCACACCGAATCCCTGCTCTCTTCTCTGGATCTGAACAAAAGTTATGCGGTTCTCCATCATTTACAATAGATTTGGTCCAGAAAGCTGTTCTGATCTCATAACCATAAGGATGTGTTAAAGTACAGGATATGTTCACTGTTGATCCCTTTAATGCACAAACATATGAAGGGCTGTAATTCACTCCCCAATTCCACAGACCATCAACCTCTGAAACACAGAAATGAGGAATGAAGAGGCTTTCAGGTGTATATACAAAAAATATCTTTTCACTTTTGATCATTTTTATGTTAGCTGACAGCAAAACACTCATGTCCATTTATAAGTGTGAAGAGCTCAATATCTTTTGTTCAAATATAGTGAGTGAAACTGAAGACTCACCCGCAGTCACGATCACTACGATCAGAGGAAGAGACTTTATGAGAGACGACACCATAGTGACTTCTGCAATCATAAAACTGACAATTATGACATTATGAGCACCATCTATAATATATACTACATCACAAACTCTATTTGATAAATACGGCACATGATGATGTAACCCAGGTCAAAATTGAGTTGATTAGAAGAAGTGAGTTAGCATTTTAGCACTACGGGTTCCCTCGCTCTAAAGTCTATGGGATTTTTGAATGGGTTTTTGCTAAATCGCCTGAAATAAGGTCTGTGGTGAACAAAGCCTCTAAATATTTTCACGTTTTGGTCTATGACATAGAACACACAGTTATAACCTGCTTATGGTTTTTTAAACTTTGTGTCTGCTTGTGTTTTTTAAAATCTTTATATGGGCTTCAAAATGTATACATTTTGGATTAACTTGTAAAGATTATCTTGATAGACAAAACGTGTAAGGGTCACAACTCTTTGTTAAATACAGATCTTATTTTTTGCGATTTTCCAAAAGTCTATGGGGAAAATGCATAGCTTTTCGACCGCCGCTAGCTTCCGAGTTGTCCTACAAAGTGACGTCATCACTTCGATAGCTCATGACGTTCTAAACCATAGACATTAGGCTTGTTCGACTTCATGCAGCTCTGCGCAGATCGATCGGTGGCTGACTTGAAGCAGTGCATGCCGGTTAGAAATTTTGTCCGACTTGATACAGCGCCGACGCCACGTGACTGTGACGTATGCCATCAAAGTACCGCGAGAGCGATTCGAGAGTAGCCGGAGAACTCAGCCAGCGCAGCTTCTGAAGAGCGGCTGCTCGGGGCTGCACGAGCACTGATGACGACACAGCTGTTCCACGATTGGCCGGATTCACCGCATGACAACGATCACGTGTGTTTCGTGTTTATTCGACCACCTTTAGTTCCTCTACAGCTCACAAATCATTTTTATAACAGTAAGCACTCTTTTCATGTAGTCGTAATGTTATATTGTGTCATGTTTATCCAAATAAAACTGATTAAAAAACGTTGATTCCACTTCATTGATAGTAGGCTAGCTGTAGGCTTATGGTGAACTTTATTCTTGTTCAAACAGACGCTGTATGAAGCAGTACATACAGTATTGAATGAAAATTCCTCTGAAACATCTGTGTATTTAGCAAATATTGCATTTATTTCACTTCAGATGTGATAAAGTATGCAAACACCACGTGAGCGGTCACTACGGGAACCAGAAGTGTCCGACTTCACGTCTCCGTTTGCAGCTCCTCCCCGGCTGCACGCGGCTGCTCTCGCCGATCGCTTACATCCAGACACAGCCGATGTCGAACACACCTATTATAAATACATAGACGCCCTATTGGCCGCTGGAGCGCACGTCAACGGCGCCGCCATATTGGGGATGGCAACTTTCCCATACCTCTCATACCGGGAATTGAGAAAAATGCCTGTTTCGTGTGCAGCTTGGGGCTGTACACATCACCACACAATTAAAAACAGGTCTCGAGGAACTACCTTTAACAAGCAAGACTGAACATTTGTTTCTGGTTGAATTTGATCATGATATAATTAGTAATAGTAACGTTCAGAGGAGAAAGGCCGCGAAATTTAAAAATACTGCTGTTATTGTGTCACGAAATGTAGTTTTAATAGTTTTTCAGTCGACAATGTAGTTGTTTAAAGCTCAAATATGTGGTTTATTTATAAAGATAGCGCATATTGAAAGATTTGATCTGACGTTTTCGGCGAGTGAGACCCATGAGATCAGCGGGTGCTCAGCGCTCATGTACCCGCCTGGAACAGCCTTACCTCGGCTAACGTTAGTGCTTCTGACGTGTGCCGCTGGCGGATGTCTCTAGTCTAGTGGTTAAACATGAGATATAATTCGTCTTCTGTATATCTAACGGGCGATCTTTGGTCTTATTAATCAATAATTTGTTCACTGGCTAATCGTTTTGGCTGAGGGCAAAGTGAAGTTTCATAACTTTATATTTAGCCTGTTTTAACGTTGTATCATGCTGTAGCTATGTTTGACTGAATCGTTTACTTTTTTACAATATTTCTTATTGTATTGCTATTTTTATAGTATTATACATAAAACTTATTCTTTACTATTTTATTTGCTGCATACTGTTTATTTTATTGACTAAACTATTTACTACTACTTCTCACTTCATCTTATATTTAGCCTACTATTTGCATTGCACTGTAGTTGTACCATAACATATGTATTACCATAAAGGATCCATCAGTTATCTTTGTTATTGCTAAAATCGGGTCAATCACAGAAAATGATTTTTCCACAATAAGAAAACTTTATTTCATTTAATGTGAAAATTAAATTATATCTCAGTATGGGGGTCTTCACCATTCTTATCCAAGAATAAAAAGCCAGATGACAAGCCTGAGCTTTGACAATTCCTTATTAAAATATATTTTATAAGTCTATCAAGATTTTAAATAACTAGAGATGGAACTTTTTGTACACCACATACAAACCAATGAAATCGGTTGATAAATGTACAAACATGTTTTGTTTTAATCCAGAAAAACCGCAGTTCACCCGCTTGCATTAGATTACAGTGCAGTCTTCTTGCCCTCTGCAAAATGGCGGACGCATTGACGTATCGCAGCAACGGTCCAAAGCGGCCAATAGGGCGTCTATGTATATATAATGTCTATGTTCTAAACTGCCAGCAGGCAGTGAAGCCACCGGAAGTGTTCGAGTGGCCATCTTACGATTCCCTACCAGCAGAGGGCTCCAATGGCGTTATACAGAGATTGGTGGCTCCGAAGATGATTTACTGTGCAACATTCAAATGTAAAATGACGTTCACAAAAGGATGTAGAAAAACTACACAGGTTGTAATTCAAGCCCTATAAGTAGTCATTTATATGCACAATTGTCGCTATTCCAGTGTTGTTTTCTCCGAGGCAAGATCTGCTTCTTCAACAACAAAAAGAATGCGTTTCTAGCCTGAAACCTCCGAGCAGCAATAATCAACACAATTAAGTGTCCAATAGCGACACCATTTGACAGCTTCGTGCAGAGTCCGTTTACCGTTACTTACATTAACCCATACAATTTGTATTATGCATTTATTGAACACTTGCCAACTAATCAAACACTTTATTTGAACAAACTACTTAAACACAATCGGTCTTCCGACCTTATACTATCGTGTCGCGAGGGATAGAGAGCAATAACTTACAGTGCTCGTGTTGTTTGAAGACGGTTACTGTACGTTCACACCGCCGCCGACTTGAGCGTCAAAGAAGCTCTGGCCGCTCTGTCAAGGACGCTTGTCAAAAAGCACGGGGAAGCTCGTTGACGCTTTGGACGCTCTGACGTAGCAGGGAGAAGAGAAGTGTCACAACATGAAATGTAATAAACAGAAAAAACAAGCAATACATTGAAGAAACCTTTTATAATGACAGCATTTTTATAACCGTTTTGGTCACATTTGGTAGGGGAAAAAATAATAATTCGCTATTATTATTATTTGCATTAGTGCAATTGGTCAAATCGTGTTACCGTGAGCAAATGAATTGCATTCCCGCTTAAAACGAGCGTTCGTAAATATTTAAAATAAAAGTTGCGCTCATTCTCAAATGTGTATCACTGGATCATTATGGATAATCGTTGTGAAGTTGTTGTGTTTGGTGCTGCTTTATTGTATGCGGACAAGACGTCGGACTCGGAGATTTTGGGTTCGTTCATTACACCCTCCAGGACCGTTATCAATTCGGAGAGTATCACCGGCTGGTGCAGCGCTGCGGCTAATGTTTTAATCGGAACTAATGTTTTGGTAGGAACGAAAGTTTACATCGTATGTTTCTCCGGAATTAGCCAGCGCGAAGCACGTCTATATTCCGATTGGTTGCTGCGGTTTGCCGCTGCTTGCCGCTGAACCGCGTCATAGCTCATTACCATAAAGTTGAGCTACTTTCAACTTTCTGATTGACGCTCAAGACGCTCAAAACGCCCAAAACGCGACGCCGAGGGATTTGACGCTCCTTGCAGCGGAGAGAAGCCAGCTTCCATTGAAAATGAATGACTTCCGGCCGCTTTGGAAGCTCAAGTCGGCGGCGGTGTGAACGTACAGTTAGAGAGCGCGCGCGCGGCCGGCGAGGCTGTCTCTCTGGCAGCCGAGACAGAGAGTCTCTGCTCGTTTATCAAATGATTTTTAATAAATCGTGGACACGTTAAACTTATTCCCTCCCTCATTTTGTTTGAACGAATTACGTGCTGAGTAGGCTATTCGTTGCCACGAAACGATTCACCTGAATATTCACCAATTCACGAAATAGATAGCATTCACTATTTAATTAATAGTATCAAACTGTTTTTCTTACCTGTGAAGATCTTCAGTCAAGGCTGACTAGTGTTCTCGTACAGCTTTTTATTCCTTTTGCAAAGAAATTGCCGTTTTAACCAGCACTGATTAAGCTACACGGAAGTCCCCTGAGTGAATAACGAACACTGGCCACTTAAAAAATATATATATATATATGTATTATATTTTAACGTGGAGATCCTGCTGCTTCTTCATTCAAAGGACAAATCACAAAATAAAACACTTCTTCATTAGCTACTGCCACCTGCTGTTAGCCTAGACAGACTCTCCAAGCTCCTCGCCCCAGTATGTCCGCAATTTTTAATAAGCAGGAAAAATTTCCGACTTTAAACAAATACCCATTTAAATGCTTAGGGTGTTTGCGTTGTAAGAATGTACAGGGAGACTTTAAATTTAAAAACGGACATGTTGTCGGCGAGTCGCGCTATCAACAGCTAATCGTCACGTGCGCACTGTTGACATTGACAGCAGCGCGGATTGATAGAAACGGAAGGAAAATAGTGCCGCATTAAAACTGAGGTATGAATTTTGACCGGCGTGATTTTTGTGTGTTAAATTAATCAAGCTTTGAAACGCAAATCTTTTTTTCACGTAAAAACGCACAGTTTTGTGGCCCCGGAAAGTAGCCGGGATTACTTCATTCAAAAACTTCCAGCGGTCAGAACTCGGACCAGGGGGGTGACAACAGAGTGGGTCAGTGTGTATACACTATAGTGCTGGTAAGGATTGCATACAACTTCATGTCTTAAATGGGCGAACTAACCCTTTAATTGTGTATTGAAATCCCCCGGATTTGGTGAGTTTCATGATAATATAATATTCAATTCTCTGAAATGAAGTGTTAATGAGTTATATTCATGTTCTAAAGTGTTTTATATGGGTTTATATGCATTTATTGTTCAGATGGTATGTGCAATGTGTTGAAACTGTATGTATTGTATTGCTGAAGACCTCACAAATGCTAAATAAGCAAAGTAATATAATTTATGAAATTGATTTGTAATGCATTGAGTAACAAAGAGTGCTTAAATAGTATTTTTCACCTAGTTGAGTTAATATATGGAAGATGTATTGAGTTTAAAAGTCATACTAATGGCCTATGATGTTTATGGCGCTGTTTGTATAAACAGGTCAGGTTTTTTTTGAGATTCAAGAATAAGCTGTGATCCTGAGATGGCGAGCCTCCCAGCTGAAAAGTCCTAAAAGAGACTAGAAATCCTTCGATTCATCGAGTGATCGGTGCCTTATCTGATGTCACAAGTGGAATTCATCCTTTGTGGTATTTCTCAGCAATTACCTCAACACTGAGTATCGTACAGAACTGATTGTTGCACTACATACATTTTTGCACTACAACCATACCAAGAGACTTTCACCTTTGTTGATTTCATCGTTGGATTCAAAGGACTAATTGTGTTTTCATATTAACACACAATTGTTCCATAGACTGAGAACTGTTTATCTACAGTGAATTACTGTGAAGTTTTGTATTATTTTCTGTTAAATTGTTATTTTTCTTTAAATAGCCTGTTACTTGGATTGTATATGACAATACTTGTTACAATGATTAATAATTCACGGCTCATTGAAGGCATGTCGTGAACTGATGATGTTTCTCATGTCAGGCCTCGTGTGTCTAAAGAGCTTCACACAATATTTACACATGAATCTATAACAGATATTGAGCTTCTGGAGTCAAAATCACTTCAAATCAACATTCACCTAAAACAGTTTTATAAATTCTAGCCCTACTGAATTATTTTAGCTCATAAACAATAATGTTTAAATGGTCTTACAGCTCTGAAGTGTCGATGTTTCAGTGTCGACGCCCAAATGAGAAATACATCCGCAGTTTAAGCCGTCAGACACTGCAGTTTTCACACTTTATAAAGTTCAGCCAAATGTTGGTCTTCCTCTTCCTGGTTATGAGTGACCAGCATCTCAACTACACAAGAACAACTGGAGAAGAAAGTTAACATCTCCAGATGTCAAACACTCAAGCTTTATCGCTGTAGAGCTCAGTATAGTTAGATCTTTGTGAGAGAATATGTGAAAGATGTTTGCTCTGAGAAAGAACAGTGTAAAGATGCTCATCGTGTCTGCAGGAGCGTCTGAGCAGCATCTTTACAGCTCTTAGTTTCACTTCCTCTTTCTGACACAAACTCTGTGTTTAACACATGAAGCGCTGGACGACACACACACACACACACACACACACACACACACACACACACACACACACACAGAGACATAACCATCAGCAACTACATTGAGTTTAAGTGGGTCAATGCCAGTTTCTGACAGAGACAGATACAGGAACAATAGTTTTAATGGTCTTCATAAACACTAATACATCACTGATGGATCTATTTAATAACTCCTAATAATGGAGCAGTGATGTTCACTGCAGAGCCAAATGACGTCCAGCTCCTCCTCAGTGGATCTGATGGGTGGAGGGAGAGAGTTATGGGTATCTAATGGGTGGAGGGAGAGCGTTATGGGTATCTAATGGGTGGAGGGAGAGAGTTATGGGTATATAATGGGTGGAGGGAGAGAGTTATGGGTATATAATGGGTGGAGGGAGAGAGTTATGGGTATATAATAGGTGGAGGGAGAGAGTTATGGGTATATAATAGGTGGAGGGAGAGAGTTATGGGTATATAATGGGTGGAGGGAGAGAGTTATGGGTATATAATGGGTGGAGAGAGAGAGTTATGGGTATATAATGGGTGGAGGGAGAGAGTTATGTGGATCTAATGGGTGGAGGGAGAGAGTTATGGGTATATAATGGGTGGAGGGAGAGAGTTATGGGTATCTAATGGGTGGAGGGAGAGAGTTATGGGTATATAATGGGTGGAGGGAGAGAGTTATGGGTATATAATGGGTGGAGGGAGAGAGTTATGGGTATATAATAGGTGGAGGGAGAGAGTTATGGGTATATAATAGGTGGAGGGAGAGAGTTATGGGTATATAATGGGTGGAGGGAGAGAGTTATGGGTATATAATGGGTGGAGGGAGAGAGTTATGGGTATATAATGGGTGGAGAGAGAGAGTTATGGGTATATAATGGGTGGAGGGAGAGAGTTATGTGGATCTAATGGGTGGAGGGAGAGAGTTATGGGTATATAATGGGTGGAGGGAGAGAGTTATGGGTATATAATGGGTGGAGGGAGAGAGTTATGTGGATCTAATGGGTGGAGGGAGAGAGTTATGGGTATATAATGGGTGGAGGGAGAGAGTTATGGGTCAGTTAGGGTGTTGTTGGACCGTCTCGCTCCATTACACCCAAATTACATCCAGAGAGAAGAGCTGGACTTCTCTCTCCACCCACGACTCTTCAGTGAACAGCCTCTCAAAATAGAGGAATTACTCAAATCTTTCCTGCACTTCCATTGACTTTACTTTACTTTATTGGTTTTACCTTGAGTTGCATAAAACACAAGTAACAAGATCCAACCGCGGTGGAGGTTTTAGAAGCAATTCAAGCACTTCACTCCAGGTTTGTCAAGACCAAAAGATGGCGGAGCTTGACGCTAAGCTAATTCAGAAGACTGTGATGATTGCTAATCTTACGAAGTCAATTGCATTCAATGCTGAAGGTTGACGATTTCACAGAAAGGTCAAAGGAGTAAGACAGATACAGACGACCTTGGAATTTGAGAATAAAGAGAATCAAAGAGAAGGTAATGTTGGATGAAAACATCAGGCAAGAGGTGATACGACTGCTGGGGGAGATCGACCCAGAATGGTCCCAGAAAATGGAGGAATACGTGGACACTGTACACTGCCTGGGGAGGAAGGCGGATAACAAAACACGCCAGGTGATTGTGCAGTTCACCAAGCGTCAACATGGAGATGCCATCTGGAGAATGTCGCAGGTCTGTGAGGCTGCAGGGATCCAGTTCCCGAGGATTTGACGAAGGATGACATGCTGGAAAGGGGAAAACATGCCGCAAATTCTGCAAGCAAGGAAAGCGGGTGAGAAGGCACATTACAGGGGACCTTTTGGCATAGGCGTCGATTTCGGTGGGGACGGTGGGGACGGTGGGGACGCGTACCCACCAGATTTCGTCATGAGTCATTTTGTACCCAGCACTTTTAAAAAAGCTCTGATGTCCTGTCCACTTCTTTTTGACATGATGCTGGTATTATTTTCTCTATCTGACTATCGCGCTTCTTTTTTTTTTTTAAATGTCATGAGTGTAGATCTGCGGCACCAGTTTATTTCTGTTATTTTTCAAATGAGCTGAAATAAATCGATCTGCAAAACTTTTTTGAGTTCTTAAATGGTCTAGAGTTAGATCTTTTGCCAAGCGTGTCAGAGTTTACAGGTTCTAATCCGCACTCGTATAGTTTTTTTTTCTCTCATCAAAACCGAATATGTTCATAATTGGTTACAGTCTATATCAAGCAGGGACACAATTGTGTGCATTTTATTTTGTGATTTCACCGGAACGAATAGAGAGTCTCCGCAACAGCGATAGATTGAAGAGCGCGTCCGGGTGAAGACTGTGCGCGAGCCACAAGAGAACAACTGTATCCGTGACATCGAGCAACGAGCGCTCAGCTGGATCTCAAAAACAACACCTCTTATTTCATAGCGAATTAAATGAGTGCTCTGCTAGTTAACTGGAGAGTTTTATTTATTTGTATTAGGTACATCCGTTCTATGACATTAGTATATTTTTTACTAACCGTATATTTACGTAGGCTATATTGCGTCATTGTACCCAGCACTTCTGAAAATGCACTTCCAAATGCGTCTCTGTCCCCAGCACATTTCAAACCAAACTGACGCCCATGCCTTTTGGCTACACAAACGGTCATCGCATATATGCCAGAGAATAAAAAACAAGTCATCATAGGCATGGAAAGACTCTTGAAAATTATAATTTAAAGGCAGGCCTTTAACGTAACAGGTAACATTACATCACTACTTGTTTGAATGTTAGAGGATTACCGATTAGTTATATTTCTAAAGAACTAAAAAGAGATCTTTACTAATAAAGGTAAGGTAAGGTAAGGTAACTTTATTATCCCCAATGGGCAATTTGGATTACAGCCAGCAGTAACAAATATATTAATCAAACAACAACAATAAACACAACCACAGAAGAACATCATTTAAATTTGAATTTACAGGATATTGTTAACAATAGTGAAAACAGTCAGAATAAACAACATTTTTAACCTGTTTGTTCTGCATCGCGGCAGACTATATCTGCGCCCGGATGGCAGCAGCATAAATTCATCCTGGGATCAGCCAGGATGGCTCTCGCCTTCAAGGATCTGACCTTATACAGGTCATGTAGGTCATTTAAGGGTGTGCCAACAATTTTGCTGCATACCTTCACGATACCTTGCATGCGATTTTTCTGTTTAATAGAAAGTGACCCGTGCCAACAGATAAAAGAGAAAGTGAGAACTGATTCAATAAAACAAGAATAAAACATTTCCATAAAAACACGTGTGTGGACATTAAAACTCTGAAGCTTACGAAGAAAGTGCATGCGCTGATGTGCTTTTTTACACACAGCATCAACCTGGGACTCAAAGCACAGTTTACTGTCAATTACAGTACCAAGATATTTGTACACCTGCACTAGTTCAACTGGCTGACTGTCCATCACAACAGGGGAAATGACAGTGGGATTTCTTCTGAAGATGCACATCTCTTTCGCTTTTGCCACATTAATGTTTAAAAAGAAGGATTTGCACCAATCAATAAAGGCTATATTAGGCTATATGTATATTTTGTTTCCTTTGGTGGCTATTGTTACTGCTTTAGCAGCATTTTTTTTTTCTATGTTAAAGACGAGTTTATTGTTAACTTCTTTGAACACAAGAGGCCTTAGTGATTCAGTGAAGAGGAAAGCAGTATTTTTATTTTGTAAGGGACAAAATGCCCAGTGTTTCTTGCAAGAGACTCACTCCTGTGACGCTGATGCAACCTTCTGGTCAAACCAATGGGGGGGAAAGATTATATTCAGTCATGGTTCAGATCGATCTGGCGGTGTAGCCCTGCTTCAATAAATGTCCAGGGAACTTTTGAAGCTGATGGATTTGGTCACTGGCTTGCTGTTGTGTTAAATATTGAAGGGATTTTTATCATTTTTGTGAACATTTATGGCTTTACTTGTTTATTGTTTAACATATCAATACGTTAAATTTGGACTTCAAGTGGAGAACAGAATAACAGAATAAGTTTGGAGTGAATAATCTGATTTTAATGGCAAAATATTTCATACACAAATGTCGATTTCTTAAAACATCCCCCGTCTTTAATGCCTTTCTAAATTATATAATTATTATGTATAAACAATCTCTGAAATGTTGCAAAAAAAAATTAAAACCTATAAGCAACATTTATTAGTGTGACTAATATCCTCTAGATGGCAGTCTGGACACACACACGAAATATCAGTTATAATGATAAAATACACCTCAGCTACGACGAGATATGAATGTTTATTTGAGATGTTGGTCTTTTAAACACTAAAAAAATTATTAGAATAGATTAAAATCTATTAAATATACAGTAGGACAAAATCCAGTCAACAGAGCAGTCAGACAGAGAAACTACAGACTTTAATACATTCAGATACAGATTGTACTGAGTTTAACATTAAAATACTGTTTAGCTGTGCAATTAACATACATAAATAAAACATTTAATACTCCAGTGAAGCAGACTACATGTTATTGCGATGTTACTTTAAATATTTGAATGCACAAGTTTTCTTCTAAAATGCATTTGCATATGCAGCACAGACAAAAATATGCAGGCTAAAATAAATAGGCGTATCTTATAAGCTCAATTACAATCTACACAGAGGTCAGAATGTTTTTGATAATGAAATGATGTTTATGAGCTCATAATGATGGATTATCAGTTTGTGAGGAGCATCAGATGTTCCTGCATATTAGCAGTAATACAGTTTAATGTGGATCTGCTGAAGTCACTGCTAGAGTCTCATATTCAGAAGATCTGGACTGAAGCTCCAGAGCCGTGTAGGTGTCATCAGGAGCTCTGGACTGAACAGACTGTGAGAGACAGATCAACAACATCAGACGGTTTATGTGTGGATCTGCTGGATCTGAGTGTAAAAGTGTGTTTGAGACATTTACTGACTGTGATTGTGCTGTAAACATCAGCAGATGTTCTGGACGCTGGATCCAGAGCTGTGTATGTATCATCACTCGCGTCAGCCGCCTATAGAGAAACATTTATACACTTATTGGTTCATACATTCACAGTTCAATGTCTCAGTCACACTGTATTGCAGTTGTAGATGGAGGTGTGTGTGTTTGTCGACTCGCCTGCTTTTGATTCCTGTCTTCAGTTCCAGCTTCTCTCCTCTTCTTCCTCCTGAAAACAGAGAAAACTATTAAAAATATATATTTAAAAAATAATCCATTTACCTTATATGTGAGATTGATGTTGGTCAATTTTTTTAGTGAATAGACTTAGTGTGCAGATAGACTTCACTCACTTTATGAACACGATGATGATGATGATGATGATGATGAAGATCAATCCTCCACATCCCGCCACGATCCCAGACACTGTGAGCAGAGCATCTCTCTGAACCCCTGAAACAAGATGATCGTGAAGATCATTTCACACGTGAGACAGATGAACCTGAAAGAGTGTCTGTTTAAATACCTTTAACAGTGAGTGACACAGACGCTGATCTCCGAGATCCATGTTTATTCTGAGCCTCACAGTAGAAGCGTCCACTGAAACTGGAGTTAAAGCTGGAGATGCTGAAACTCTGTCCAGATCCAACAGCTGAGGTTTCATTCTCCTTAAACCAGCTGAAGTTCAGAGCAGGAGGGTTTGAGTCACTGATGCAGTTCAGAGTCACTGAATCTCCCTCCACTATTACACCAGACCCACTGACCCACACTGAGACGCTCTTCGGAGGATCTGAAAAGACAAAAAGTGTCAAATGACATTCAGTAATTGAGCAAATAATCATCCAGAACTGATCAAAAATCAAGGCACACTTACACATGACATTCACGTTCACATCAGCAGAGGTCTGAGATCCATGTTTATTTCTAGCAGAACAATAATAATTTCCACTGGCCTCAGATTTAATATTAGTGATGCTGTAGGTGTCGCCAGATTCCAGAATCGTTCCTCCTTTAAACCAGTTGATTTCTGCAGGAGGGTTTGAGTCACTGCTGCAGTTCAGAGTCACTGAATCTCCCTCCACTATTACACCAGACCCACTGACCCACACTGAGACGCTCTTCGGAGGATCTACATGAAATATATATAAAATATGAAATGAATTACTTTATTAATGCCATGACCTTCCATTATCATTATTATATTACTGAAGTTTATCTTTAAGTAGAAATCAAAATTAAAAAAGTGCAAATCTACATCTGAACTGGTGCAAAATTAATAAAACAATATTATATTTGCAGATTTATCAACTAAAGATTCATAAAACATTTTAACTAAACACAAATTCATGTTTTAATGGACAATGGTACGTTACTTTCAGAGTTTAGCCGTTTTTTTACAGCAAGGTTTTACAATCCCACTAATCCAGCTATTAACGGAAGTTTTAGAAAACAATAACTAAGCATATTCTTGGGACCTTATGTAAATTCTATAACAAATTAGATTATGAAATAAAAGATTCTGGGCCAGAAGGAGCATTAGAGGATCAGCATCAACCTATAACACAATTTAAAAGATTAATATTACACTTTAACTCAAAAAGTTTTTGTATAAGCTTCCGATCACAATCTTATGTGGATTTATGGTAATTATGTTAATTATGTTAATATGTTATTTTATCCTTTTATATGCATGTAAGCAGGCAACATCTTACACAGCTAACAGACTTTTGTCATAAGAACGTTCTCCAAATATTCAGTGTTTCTGGGAACGTGAAAAATGTCCAGTTTTCTTGACATTAGAGGAACGTGTTTTAAAAGGTATAATGTTCCTCAAACGTTCTTTCAACTTAATTTTGATTTAAAATTCGACATAATAGGAACGTTGATTTCTAACATTCCAAGAACATAAAAATGTCCAGTTTCCTGAATGTTACTATAATGTTATTTAAAGGTTAGTCTGATGTTCCTGAAACATGCTTTCAATCATCTTTCGAAAGAGTAATAACAAACTACAACTTTATTCAGAACCAGCCTTCGATGATCTGAAGATAAAAGATATTAACTTTCTGAAGATCTGATTAAACAACTCCACAAACAGCATTACCAGCTTCACTTATTACTAACCAGACTGACTTTATTTCTGTCACATCTACAGAAGATCTTATTGAGAATTAACAGAAGTTTAGATGATGATGTCTTATTGAAAATGTTTAGTTTAGTGAGGTCTCCATCATGGAGATCAGTGTTTGCTTTAGTTGGACTCTTGACTTTCATTAAATTGGTGCTTTATCAGAAATTGCAGGAGTTTATGGAAAATATTTCTACGTCGATAAAGCAAATCAACATGGCATATTATATAACAGACAAATGACTTATTTATCTGTATTTGAGGAATTGAAACACTATTGAATAATATGAAACTCAATAAATGAGAAAAGATGATTTGTAGCAACATTATTATGTTTCAGAAGATGAATGTTTATTATGTAAGTGTATATATAAAACACTGAATTTATTAAGTTTCTGTTCTGTCATTTATACACTCACAGACATCAACATTCGGTATGAAACACAACAATGGTGACATTCTTCATGCCAGCATACAAAACACATCCATAGCTCCCAGCATGCATTGCGGCATGAATATATTATGCAGCTTTTTTGATTGTCACAATTGTTGAGGTTTGTACAGTAGACGAGTGCTGATGTCTAAGTGTGTCTTATTTACTTTAAAATAATTCTGGACAATCTTACACAAATTTATTCAGTTACAATAAATTTTTTTCACATCTATTGAGTTCATTACTTTCTTCTAAATTCATGTTCAAGCTCCAAAAGTGAGGAAAACTCAAAAACTAGTTTTATTATAAACAGTGGTCAGAGGACGTGGCCAAGATGGCGAGCGAGACACACGCATTCTCTGTGCTTAAAAACGAACTTTCTTTTTACGCCATATGAACAACGATGACGTTCATAGTTTAATGGTGTGCAGTCTTAAATTGTGAGACATAGCGAGGAAACGGTCTTACGCTTCGAGTCTTTCACATTCCTTTACGCAATGGCGGAGAAAAGGCCTGCAAAGAGCAAAGATAAAACCGCGTCTGGGCGCTCAAAGGATTCTCCTGATCAGACGACCATGCACTCATATGTATGGAAAGGTGATGATTGTCTTATAGACAAATCCGCCGCGAACTCTATGGGCGCCGCCATCTTGCCTGCCGCCATTACTGCGTGCCTGCCATAGACAGTAAAAGAAATGGACACAGCGACCCCGTTGATTTCAACGGAGAGAGTTGAAGCCCAACATGGGCACTCACTTCCTGATAGCCAAGCGTTCTGCGCAGGCTCAAACTGAGCTGGACGACGGAGATGTGACGTGAGCAACCTGACTGACAGTTGTAAATCTTCTAGTAGCTGTGCCAAGACAAATCTGAATCACCTAATCTTGCAGAGACGGCGAAGCGTGACCTGGAGCAACAACCAACTATAACACAATACTTGTCTTGAATGATGATCAGAAGTTTCCAAGGTCGAAGTATGTGCTGACTTTAGACAGTAAAAGATTGCTACGAGCTTCTCCTTCTGTCTATACGGTAACTTCTCTACTGCGCGACAGAGAGTCCCGTGGTTATGACGCAATCATTAGCCTATTTTTACAAAAACGACTTCTACGGGGCCATAACATAAGATACAAAGTAATGGAGCCTTTTATACATTGTCGTGTTTCTTTAGAAATAAATAATGGACAAATGGAGTCTTTGGACGCCTCAGATGTAAAGTTATTCGCTGTCAAAGTGACGCCAAAATGAATGGGAGTCAATGGGATGCTAACAGGGGGTGATAGCCAGCTACAATGGCGGCGCCCGGAGGCAGCTTCAACTTCCGGCTGATGGATTACCCCCTTGGTGCCTGCGAACACTTCTGCATGCGCGCTGTTTTATGAGCTGCGCTCTCATACAAAGCGCGCAAAGAGCCGCCTCTCACATAGTGCACGGACAAATAGGCATACACACGGAATTATATTTCACAAATCCTTCTAGTTAATTTATAGTATCAAATAAACATGAATAAACATCAGAAGAATTGTTGTTTCAACCATGGAAAGACGTCAATACAGACCTTTTTTCAAGTTGGTTTTGTCTTAAACAGTTGAGAAAGAAAAACAGTAATCCTGTGTCTATTGAATCAGTGCATTGACAGCCTATACTCGCTGCCACCATTAATGTTGTTTAACGAACAAAAGAAAAAGAAAATCACTCACTGAACTTTTGTAATTTTAATTAGCTTAATATTTGATTTGCCTGTTTTTCCGTGCTCACTACAACATACATGTGTATTGCGACCTAGAGATGCATTCCCTGTCAATTTTGTTAAACATTTTTTTTTCTGGATTTCTTGATCTTTATATGACTTTTTTTATTTTATTCGTTTTTATACAATTTTGTTTAGCAGACAATCAAAAAATAAACTATCCTGTTAATTCAGAATAGCAGAGATATATCCAATTAGAATAATATATATATATAATCAAGTAGCCTATTTTATTTTGGTTTGCAGGCAAATAAAAGTGAATCAGAAAAACAAATGATAACTTTACCCGTTTCTGAATAGGCCAATTAATTTAAATGTTGCACATAATAAATAGGCCTAATCAAAAAGCACAAACATGACCATTGTAATTAAAAATAAAAATAAAATTTCGTTATAGGGGATATTCAAATTCATTAACCTATCATTATTGATCAGCCCTACCAAACGTGGATGTTTTTTCCACTAAGAAACGAACATTGTTATGTTGTTTTGATTGATACTGTGAAGCTGCTTTGATACAATCTGTATTGTGAAAAGCGCTATATAAATATACTTGACTTGACTTATATTGCAAACGGATGAAGAAATTGCGTTGCTTTGAATATCTCATGCACGTGTTCGGAGTTTAGCCTACAATTGTTAATGTTGTTAACTGTAACATTAATGTTGCAGCTGCGTTAATTATTATTTATATGCTATATTGGGAGCGTTATACTTTGCTTTAGATTAAATAAACAAACAAAACAAAAACAAAAATACCCAAATATAATTTTTAATGACTTCTGTCTCTAAATAAATAAAGCTGTCATTTTTAATAAACAGCTTAAGGTGACTAGCTTTAAAACCAAAAAGGAGGGGAAATAAAGTATATTTATAACAAAGTTTTTGCTTATGCAGAACGAAACCATTCGTTTTTAATTCCAAATTTTAGACAAATAACAAATATAGTTTGAATCCAAGTTTAAAAACAGCGCTGCACATTATTAGGAAATTAAACGTATCATAATTAAATCAGGCGATTTAAACCGGCATCACTGGACAGCATACGTACGTACTAAAAAAAAAACTAAATCAAAATAACATTTCGTACAGCTAGTTAACATCTGCTACAGCCGCCTACGGGACCAATACTCTACTTCCGCTACTTCAAGGCACGCAGTAATGGCGGCGCTGCTTTACTTCCGTGTTTCGCCGGATTTGTGTATACCCAAAGTCCTTTTAGGCAAGTCATGCCACTCGGCCGCCATCTTGGCAACGCCTCCGGGCAGCTATTTTGGACTAACAAGACCAGGCTCCTATCTAAATGAATGGGCAGAGAGTCAGAACTGCACATTCACTGGTCACCGGGACATAAAAAAGTCATGTATAGAAACAGCAGTAAAATATGATAAAAATCGCTGAAAAAGTTTGATGACTTTGCCCCAAAATAAGATTTAAAACGCCTTTTTCCTCACAGGTTATACTTTACTACGCATGCGCAAGGGTTCTCGTCTCCGCTGTCGCAAACGTCAACTGTGCGCATGCATCAGTGGGACCAGACGATAGGCTTAAATGTTTCCCGGCTGTACTGTTAAAAAGCAGACGATTGGCTTTCCAGAAGGAGGGGCGTGGCATGTGCATACAACCGTCATATTTGCCGTTACGGGTTTTTCCTATATAGTTGTATTGAGGAGTAAGGAAGTGGCATGTCTCTGTATAAATAGGCTCTGGTATACCCCTACCCGAATCTGAGCCTTGCATGCACCCCAGATTCTTAGAGAAGTCGGCCTGAACCCACACTCGGGGAGGTACAAGATAATATCGTCAAGATATTAGTGGAGAAGATGACTCAGAATACAGCTGTTCTCAATCAAGAAATACAGCAAAATCGAGAGTGTGTTAATTCTTTGAAGGAGGCTACAGTATTTCTTTTTCAAGAATTGAAGGATGTAAAGGCAGTCATCTCCATTATGAAAACGATGGGTAAAGATCACCAGAAACGGATAACTGAACTGGAGGACAAGCTCAATGATTCGGAAAGGTACCAAAGACGTTGGAACTTGAGGCTGTATGGACTGGCTGAACAGGAAGGCGAGGATGTTAAAATCCGGGTGGTTGAAATCTGCCGCTCTGTCATCCCGGAAAATGAGGAAGCCTGTCAACAGCACATTGATGTCAGCCACAGGGTTGGCAGAAAGAGTCTGGAGAAGATTCGGCCAGTTATCATTAGTTCGTAGCTAGATCATCAAGAGATCTCATTTGGAAGAACGCCAGAGGATCGGAATATTTGAACTCGAGGAAGTTGTGGTTTGGGGAAGACCTGACGACAAAAGATAAGGAGGCTCGTAACAAACTGTGGCCGCAAATTGATGCTGCGCGCAAAGAAGGGAAATTAGCTTTTTATGTGGGAGCTAAAGCAATAATCGATGGAAAAGAAGTTCGAGTGTAGTGTGCAATAGCTGCTTGCTATGCTGTACGTGATGGTTAACATCTCTGTTTGAGATATTCATAGTTAAGCTCTTTTTTGCTTTGTCTATAAGAGCGTTGGACTAGTAGATAATTTGCATTATTATGTTTCACATTTTTTGATAGATTTCTTTAAATGTACACACGGGACTGGTTGACTTTTTTTTTTTTTTTAGTTATGTTGTTCTACGGCGTTTAATGTTTCTTTCATTGCTCGTTTCTGTGTGCAATGTCGTTATGTTTATATTCGTTTAATGTGAGGGGTATTCGTGACATGTTGAAAAGAAAAGCTATTTTTCTATATCTTAAAAAATTCAAGGCCGATTTTTATTTTTTGCAAGAGACGCACGCTTTAGGTTCTGACTACAAGTTTTGGAGGAATCAATGGGGAAATGATCTTTGGCTGTCCTATGGAAGCAGTAACTCTGCAGGTGTTGCGATTTTAAGAGGAATGTTTAAAGGGAAAATACTGAAAAGTAATGTACATTCATTTGGAAGATGGATAATTTTGATAGTTGAGATAGATGATAATATTGTTATTTTAGGAAACATTTATGGTTATAATAATAAAGCAGAGAATCAGACTTTGTTGCAGAGTTTTGAAGAGGATATTTCAGGGATGTTGTTAACATTTTCTAATGCTAATTTGGTTTTGGGTGGAGATTGGAACACCATCAGTGACCCCTTGTTGGACTGTCTGCCTCCACGACAGGTTAGACAGTATTCTTTTTCTTATATTAGAGACTTATGTTTGCATCTTAATTGTCTTGATGAATGGAGAGATAGGAATCCTAGTAAAGTTGAGTTTACATGGAGTAATAAGGATGGCTCCAAACAATCCAGAATTGACTTTTGGCTACTGTCTAAAGAACTAGCACAGAAGGTTAAGGAAATTGATATAATACCTTCCATTCTTACTGACCATAAAATTATCCATGTCATGTTTGGTTTTGATAGTTTGGCTGAAAAAAGGTCTGGGTTTAATTATTGGAAGTTAAATAACTCTCTCCTTGGAAATGAACAATTTCAGAAAGATGTTAAAAATATTATAAAGGAGTCTTATAGTAAGGCAATTGCTTCTAAAGTGTTTGGGAAACATTGGGAATTTATGAAGTATTCAGTAAAAAAGTTTGCTATCAGGTTTGGAAAAGAATTGGCCAGAGCCAGAAGGGTTAAAGAGGATTCCATCATTAAACATATTATTCTTATATATGAAAAACATAATTTATCTCAAATAGATAAAGACTTGTTAGTTAAATTACAATTAGAATTGGATCAAATATTTGAGAATAAGGCAAAAGGAGCATTTGTGAGGACAAGGCGTAAATGGTTGGAAGAGGGAGAAAAGAACTCAAAATATTTTTTTAATCTCGAAAAGAGAAATACTGAATTGTCCTCTCTTAAAAGACTTTTGATTAATGCTAAAGTCTCAACTGACTCAAATGAGATCTCTCAGTTAGTAACCAATTTTTATAAAAAATTATACACAAAAGATGAAGATATTGGAGGCGCAGGGATTTTTTGGGAAAATATTCAAATTAATTCTACAGTAATAGATGAAGATTCAAAACATTTTTGTGATAGGGAAATAACACTGGATGAAATTCATAAAAACATTGCCAAATTGAAGAATAATAAATCACCGGGTAATGACGGTTTAACCGCCGAATTTTATAAAACCTTTCAGGAGGATCTTTCTGTGTTCCTTTTAAAAGTTTTTCAGGAAATATTGGAAACTGAGAAAATGCTGCCTACTATGAATCAGAGTTTAATAACCCTTATTCCAAAGTCGGGTAAAGATCCACTTAGTATTGAAAATTGGAGGCCCATATCTTTAATTAATAATGATACTAAACTGTTATCGTCTATATTTGCAGAGAGGCTGAAACTTTGTCTGGATACAATTATTGATGACTGCCAGTCTGGCTTTATGCGTGGCAGATATATTGGAAATAATATTCGTCTAGTTTTGGACCTAATTGATTATAATTTCTTAATTCAGGATGAAAGTTATATATTATTCATTGATTATTATAAAGCCTTTGACTCTGTGGACCATGCACTCTTGATGGATATTCTAGGTTTTTTTGGCTTTTGTAACATTTTTATTAGAGCAATTCGTACAATGTATAGTGATTGTAATACTTCTATTAAATTGCCTTTTGGGAACAACTCCCAGATTTAACATTTCTCGAGGTGTTAAACAAGGGGACCCTATAGCTCCTTTCTTATTTTTATTGGTTATGCAAGTGTTGTGCCTTCATGTTAAAAAGAACCCATTTCAAGATATTTGTTTATTTGACAAAGAAATAAAATGTTCACAGCTTGCAGATGATACAACCATATTTTTGAGAAGTGACAAAGAAATAAATGCAGCACTTAGGTGTTTAGAAATGTTTTCGTCAGTGTCTGGCTTAATTATAAATATTAATAAATGTGAATTGTTCCCTTTGAAAGACATGCCTGATGGGGTGGTGGAATTGTGTGGAATACCAGTTAAAAACCAAGTCACTTATTTGGGGATCAAAATATGTAAAAATCAAAAAGAAAGAATTGACATAAATTATCCTCCATTAATTGATAAAGTGCAAAAGAAATTTAATATGTGGTTAATGAGAGATTTATCTTTGACTGGTAGAATATTGCTATCAAAGGCTGAAGGGTTGTCTAAATTATCTTATACAGCAATGTTTTTAGATGCTCCAAACTCAATTATTAGGCAAGTTAATACGAAAATGTCCAATTTTATTTGGAAGAATGGGCCACATTACTTAAATAGAGGTATATTAGGCAATTTATTTCATCAAGGTGGTTTAAATGCCATTGACTTTGAAGTTTCTAATACTGTCTTTAAAATTAAATGGATTCACAATTGTATCAAATCTAATAACAAATTGTGGTATTATATTCCAAATCAAATTTTTAAGGTATTAAGTTTCTCCTCAGTTGCAACTTTGATATTAATAAAGTTCCCATAAAGCTATCTAACTTTCAAAGGCAGGCTCTGTTATCCTGGATGCTGGCATACAAACACAATTTCTCTCCCCATAGATGTTTGATATGGAATAATAAAGATATAAAATATAAGAATAAAACACTTTTCTTGGAATATTGGTTTAGAAACAATATTTTATTAGTGACGCGGTTGCTTCGTCATGATGGTCACTTGCTTTCATATGGAGAATTTCTGGATAAATTCGTACTGCCGATATCCGCAAAGGATTATGCTGTGGTTTTTGATGCAATACCTTCTGGTCTTCTTCAGTTGTTGCGCTCTGCTAATGCTGTTGATTTGAATATAACTATTGATTTTAAATTGAGGTTAGAGGGTATAAGTATTATTGATAAAAATGCAACAATAATTTCATCAGACAGGTTTGTTGTTCATCTAGAATTCCTCCAGCTAAAAGTTTCTGGAATTCACGTTTTCAGGGTATTAAGTGGGAGGAGGTTTTATGGTTTCCAGGAAATACTGTGTCATTAATAAAATTCGTGAGGTTTCATTTAAAATTATTCATGGTATTTATCCAGTTAATCCGGTCATAAAAAGATTTAAGAAAGATATCGACTTGAAATGTCTATTTTGCCATTTAAATGACGAGACTATCTGTTATCTTTTTTTTAATTGTATTCGTACTAAATTGTTTTGGTGTGACTTTAAGATCTTTTTTAAGGAGATTTCTGGAATTGACATTATTTTGGAGGATAAGGATGTAATATTTTTTTACGATAAGCCTCTAGAAAAGAAAACTGATTTTGTCCTTAATTTGTTTATTATTTTAGGTAAATATCACATTCATAAATGTCGATGGTCAAAAACTGCACCTAGTTTTATACAATTTAAATTTGAGATTTGTCAGTACCTTAAAACATTGGAGGGTGTAAGGAACACCAAGGCAAAGAAGACTATAGACTGTTGTAAAGCCTTGAAATGTTATCCTTTTTAAGGGCCTTTGTATTATTTTGTAATTAAAGAAATGGATTTGATTTCAATACCCCTATGTATATAGTTTTCTATATATATATATATCTTGTTGTATTTTTTTTTTATTATTATTATTGTTTTGTATTTAATTATTGTATGTTTTGTTATTGAATAAAGCGTTAAAAAAAATAAAAAAATAAAAATAAACAGTGGTCAAATATTGAAGCTGGAGTCTTTAATCTTTCTAATGAGACTCAGTTTTCTCCAGATCAAGTAAAAGTGATGTTTTAACGTGAGGTGAATGTTGAACAACAATAATCTGGGGCCGTCGGAGATCTTTGTATGTAAAGGGGTTAATAAGAATAAATCATGTCTATTAAAAAACAATTATGTCATTGAGTCTCTATTATTACCAAACAAATCTGAACTAAACTCTGAATAATCTGTGAACTATTTCACTAATATTAATGAATCAGTTTGTACTCACATTCAACATTGAGATAAACAGCAGGAGAGATCAGATGATGATTATTTCCTCTTATTTCACATTCATAGTTTCCAGTATGAGAACGTTTGACTGACCACAGATGAAGCTGATTCACTGTTCGATCAGTTAATCTCTGTGTGTTTCTGTACCAGATGAATGTTGTTTGTTCAGGCAGAGAGCAGCTGCTTTTACATGTCAGAGTGACTGAATCTCCCTCTTTCACTCTCTGCTGTGTCTCCACCTGCAGGTCTGACACAACAACAACAACAACAACAACAACAACATCAACAACAACAACATCAACATCATTAACAAAAACAACAGCATCAAAAACATAAACAACAACAACAACAACAACATCATCATCATCATCATCAACAACAACTGATTCACTGTAATCAGAACATCAGCATCCTGGTGATAATACAATAATAATATTAAAACACTGAACTGAAGCAGTTTTATAATAAACATGATGTTTCTGTGGCACAGATGATAGTTTATTCAAAAGCTAATAAAATGTTTCTGTGGTCTATTTCTGAGAGTTCACTAGTTTTACCTGCACTCAAAAAAATGATATGTTGGCTTTACTTAACTTTTCTTTGTAAACAGGTTCCACCGGTTCCACATAACTATGTTTCGTTAAACAAACATAATATGTTCATGTAACTTCAACAACATGGAATTTGGTCATTTTAAGCGACCCAATTAAACTCTGAGCTAATGAGTTAATTAAGTGATTTATTGAGTGATGATTGCGCATTATTGAAGACACCTGATGTTAACAAGCAGAATCACTGAAGGAGAAAACCGGAAATGTTTAAGTCACCATTATGGAGATAAGTGTGTGTTTTAGTTGGGCTCTTGACCATTAACTCATTAACTTTTGAGTTTGTTTGGCTGCTGTACGTGAGTTATAACAGCCAAATGAACAATGAACAAAGGTGATCTGATGGTGTTGGTTGTGTTTTAACATAATCATTGTTTCACAATCATTTGACCTGAGTCACTGAACTTATATTAAACCCAATTTCTGAGTTAAGTTTACCTTACGGATTATAGCAGCACTGTCATTGTAGAGCGTACTATTTTGAGCCTTTTTAATGAAATTCATATGATCAAATCAATACATAAAAAAGAAACTTCTTAAGAAATACTTTCAGTAGGCACACACAGACATCAAGAATCAGCCTGTGAATCTCAACAATGGTGACAATTATAAAGCATGTTGCAGTGCATTCTGGGTGCCACCAATCAAAACTCATTCATGGCTCCCATCATGCATTGCTACATGAATAAATAATGAGCTTATGATCTGTTTGTCACCATTGCTGAGATTCACAGGCTGATTCTTGATGTCTGTGTGTGCCTACACAAAATATTTTTTAAGAAGTTTCTTTTTTATTTATTGATTTGATAACTTAAATTTCATTGAAAAGGCTAAAAATAGTATGCTCTACAATGACAGTGCTGCTATATTCCGTGAGGTAAACTTAGAAATTGGGTTTAATATAAGTTCAGTGATTCAGGGCAAATGATTGTGAAATAATGATTATGTTAAAACACAACCAACACCATCAGATCACCTTTGTTCATTGTTCATCCAGCTGTTATAACTCACGTACAGCAGCCAAACAAACTCTAAAGTTAATGAGTTAATGGTCAAGAGCCCAACTAAAACACACACTTATCTCCATAATGGTGACTTAAACATTCCGGTTTTCTCCTTCAGTGATTCTGCTTGTTAACATCAGGTGTCTTCAATAATGCTCAATCATCACTCAATTATTCACTTAATTAACTCATTAGCTCAGAGTTTAATTGGGTCGCTTAAAATGACCAAATTCCATGATGTTGAAGTTACATGAACATATTATGTTTGTTTAACGAAACATAGTTATGTGGAACCGGTGGAACCTGTTTACAAAAGAAAGTTAAGTAAAGCCAACATATCATTTTTTTGAGTGTGTGACATCAAGCCAAGATCCAGGAATCACTGTCCATCTTTTATTCTGCCATGTATCTGTAATTCTGCAGTAGTAGATGTGTTTATCAGCTTCTGTTACATTCATCAAAGTGATGCTGGAAGTGTTTATATCTTTACTGTTACACTGAACTCTTCCTCTGTTCTCTGGATCTGAACACAGATTCGGTGGTTCTCCATCAGTTACAGCAGTTTTAGTCCAGAAACCTTTTATGAGTTTATAACTCTTATATGTTAAAGCACAGGATATTTTCACTGTTGATCCCTTTAATGCACAAACATGTGAAGGGCTGTAAATCACTCCCCAATCCTGCAGACCATCAACCCCTGAAACACAGAAATGAGGAAAATAATTAAAGAGGCTTTCAGCAACAAACACAGAAATCTTTAGTTTTCTCCGGCACTGTTCATAACACACTATCAGAGATTTCAGTTGGTGTTTATTAAGGATGTTCCCGAAGACTAACACTATGTTCGCAAAGCAAATTACGCATTCTACGGAGTCCCTGAAGGAACATGGTGATGTAAAAATATACGAGATGGGAGGAAACAATATGTTTCAATGCTTTGCATTCTCTCCCAATTATATAGTTGATTAATGATATATATTACGGGCATCATGGAGCCGCTATCAATATTCAGAGAATTGAAATGGTTTTTGAATGAACGCTTGTTACTTTCGCATTCACGATCACGAGTAACGTTACTCTGTTTATAGGGAGCGGTATTTATTACATAAGATAATTGTCAGTGACGCTCAGGATCTTCTGCAGCAAATCCTCCACCGTCGCGATCAGGGAAATCTGATGTACTGTAATGTGACCGACTACCACAGCAAGACTATATGTCCCTTTAGGGGCTCCGTAGAAAGCGTTACTCATTTTCCGTGCCTTTACGAGTTCGCATTTAGGATTCAGGCACATCCTTCACAAACTCACGGTGGAATTTATTAGATGAAATGAGTTAATTTCAATCAAACATTACTGAAAGATTATTGCTCTTAAAAGAAAAAAGTTCTGTGAACTCAATAACTGATCATATTAAGCAGAACTTAATGAGCTCTATATTTCTAGTTCCCACTGTAACAGGGTTGAATTTTTTTTTTACTATAAATGTTATGTCTTTCACCAAAATGACCGTTTTGTTCATTTAATAACTGTTTGGTGACCTCTTGTGGGGACATGAGCAATAGTGGGCATTTGCCCTTTCACCTGTGAAACCACTCCGTCTCCCCCAGCAGAGAAACTTTATCACTGAAGATGGTGGTAAAATGTGCTCTGGGGTAACTTAATAATTGTTAATTTCACAAATAATATTAAGCATAGAGTTTGTGGATGTTATGTAACAATATGTAAAAGGATTTTTATTGTATGTGACGAACTTTGTGAAGTTTAGATGCAATTTTCTCTACATGTGCTTTGCATGGCTGACGCCATCTTTGATGAATCTCATTTTTGTTTGCTTTTGTAGATGCATGTATGTGTAAATGCCTACTGTCGCCAGATGATATGTGTTTTTCCCTGTGTTACAAGTATGTTTTTATGTTTGATACTTGACTGTTAGAACTGTTCTATTAAAGGGGTCATGACATGACAAACCAAATTTGCCTTGATCTATTGGTATATAAGAGATCTATGTACTATTAAAGGATTAGTTCACTTTTAAAAAAACTTTTGCTGATAATTTACTCACCCCCATGTCATCCAAGATGTCCATGTCTTTCTTTCTTCAGTCGAAAAGAAATTAAGGTTTTTGATGAAAACATATGATGATTTTTTCTTCAATGGGTACCAAACTGTTCAAGGAAAAAATTTGAGTTTCAGTGCAGCTTACCAGACGATGAATAAGGGTCTTATCTAGCGAAACGATCGGTCTTTTAAAAAATAAATAAAAAAGTTTACGTTTTATAAGCACAAATGCTCGCCTTGCTCTGTTCTGTGATGCGCGTCAGCGACTCACGTAATACGCAATTACGTTCAAAACGTCACGCTTGACGTACCGAGTCACTGTTTACAAATGTAAGGAAAGAGGACCATATACACATATTCAAATGTCTTTGTGTCAGTTTATCGTTTAAATGCCAATTTCGTGTGCGTATCCTGTGTGTTTTAATATTAAAAAGGCTAAAAGAACATTTTCGTCAGGACAGAAGCCTGATATTTTCAACGTAATTGCGTATTACGTGACGTCACCAACGCGCATCACAGAATAGAGCAAGGCGAGCATTTGTGCTTATAAAACTTAAACTTGATAAGACCCTTATTCGTCATCTGGTGTCGTTTATCGTCTGGTAAGCTGCACTGAACTCTCATTTTGACCTTGAACCATTTGGTACCCAATGAAGTCCATTATATGGAGAAAAATCCAGGAATGTTTTCATCAAAAACCTTAATTTCTTTTCGACTGAAGAAAGAAAGACATGGACATCTTGGATGACATGGGGGTGAGTAAATTATCAGCAAAAGTTTTTTTAAAAGTGAACTAATCCTTTAAAACTTCCTGCAAGTTTCGTAGCTTAAGACATCCTCCCCATTATAAACAAAGCATTTATTTAATCAAGCTCTAAATACAGCTCGTTCTGGATCCATAGTACGAAGTGACGTCACGGTATGAAGTGACGTACCAGTCATTTGCATATGACCGCCTCCAGCGCAGGACAACTACGCCTCATTTCGTATCATCGCATGCGTTGTCGTGCAGCGAGTGGGTCTGTTTACAAGATGACTGTGATACCACACAGATGTGCTGTTCCTGGCTGTGGACAAATAACATGTTGGAATACGCTGCCGAACGATCCAGACGTCAGGGAAAGCAGTCGGATGCCGTTTATTTGCCCCGCCAAAGCCTTATTTGATCGGTGAGTGATGTAGATGAGCGTGATAGGGCACATGTTACTGAGAGAGAGAGAGCGAGAGCGAGAGAGAGAGAACTGAGTCTGAGCCCCAGCCGCGCACGCGCCTTCAAACTGTCTTGCTCTCTCTCCCTCCCTCTCTCCCTCCCTCTCCCTCTCCCTCTCCCTCTCTCTCTCCCTCTCTCGCGCATATGAATCAAAATCAATTGAGAATTGACACGATGGTAAAAGATCGGAAGACCGAAGTTTAATGTGGTGGAGCATTATGTAGTCTACATGTGATACAAAATGATTAACGTTAATAATTTATGCATGAGCAGCACTGACGTTAGCCAATCATAACAGTGGGCATTAACACTGAAGTCTTAAAGGGGAAACACCCCAAAACAGACTGTTTAAATCAGAGGATGAGAAATAGGGTGGGAAAAGCTCATAAATCACTACATTTAAAAGAAAAATTGTACAAAAAACTATAGTAATACTATAATTGCACCTAACTAAGGGAACATAATAAAACAAAACAAAAAACCATGTCATGACCCCTTTAGGACAAATTTGCGCTGCGTTGCATTCTGATGGTTAAACCCCCAGCAGAGAAACTTTATCGATGCTGAAGATGGTGATGCATGTATGTGTAAATGCCTAGTGTCGCCAGAGGATATGTGTTTTTCCCATAGACAGTAAAAGAAATGGACACAGCGACCCCGTTGATTTCAACGGAGAGAGTTGAAGCCCAACCATGGGCACTCACTTCCTGATAGCCAAGCGTTCTGCGCAGGCTCAAACTGAGCTGGACGACGGAGATGTGACGTGAGCAACCTGACTGACAGTTGTAAATCTTCTAGTAGCTGTGCCAAGACAAATCTGAATCACCTAATCTTGCAGAGACGGCGAAGCGTGACCTGGAGCAACAACCAACTATAACACAATACTTGTCTTGAATGATGATCAGAAGTTTCCAAGGTCGAAGTATGTGCTGACTTTAGACAGTAAAAGATTGCTACGAGCTTCTCCTTCTGTCTATACGGTAACTTCTCTACTGCGCGACAGAGAGTCCCGTGGTTATGACGCAATCATTAGCCTATTTTTACAAAAACGGCTTCTACGGGGCCATAACATAAGATACAAAGTAATGGAGCCTTTTATACATTGTCGTGTTTCTTTAGAAATAAATAATGGACAAATGGAGTCTTTGGACGCCTCAGATGTAAAGTTATTCGCTGTCAAAGTGAAGCCAAAATGAATGGGAGTCAATGGGATGCTAACAGGGGGTGATAGCCAGCTACAATGGCGGCCCCCGGAGGCAGCTTCAACTTCCGGCTGATGGATTACCCCCTTGGTTTTTCCCTGTGTTACAGTACACAACGCATGAAACGCAGTTCTCCGTGTCTGCCTGTGATTTAAGTGCTGTCGGATGAGAAGCGTTACACCAGCATGCTTTGCTTCAGACTAGGAAAGGACAGTAAATGTTGAAATTAAACGTTATTTGCACAAGATTAATATAGGGGGAGATCTGTCAGTGTTTAAAGGTACAAAATGTAAGATTTTTGTTATAAAATATTCAAACACCACTTGCAGTGTGATATATTTAATGCAGTTGTGTACTTACATTATCCCAAAAGTTCCCAAGGATTTGTAAATCCAGAGAAATTCCAGTTTTAAATAATGGTTCGTCCCTTGTCATTGTCACATAACAATTATGTAATATCCGCGCTATCCTCGGTTTCCGCTTGTAGAAACCTGAGATATATATACACATGGATTCCTCATTAGCGGCCGTTTTGTTGGGCCGGTATACGTAAGCTGCTTATGAGGATCTATGTATATATATATGATACAATATCTTGCACGCTGCTGTTGTGTCTTTCAGTCATCATGGTTCACGATTATTAATTGCGAGTACAGAAAATCCCCAAAAAACGTAAATGTAGATCCACTGAGGCAATCAGGCTTTGGGACAAACGGAGAAATAAAACAAGGATCAATATCGGCGTGGTGTTTTCGAGATGAAGAGAGCTTTGCGAAAAAGTCCACAGAGACTTCGCTTTTTCATCAAATATACTTTTCTTGTACACGTACAGTTATATTGCACTTCGTTTGTACTTTACATTACGCATTCCTTGCAGCAAATTCATTACAATGGCATAAAATAGTGTGATCAAAAGTTCAGGAAATACAAAAACGAATTTATTAGCTGATATATAATTTATACGAAAATGGACCAAAAAAGACGTCTTTACGCTGCTTTAATGAAAAGCAGTATCTGCACTTGTTGATGCAGTTCTAGTTTCTCTGCTATATTAACACATGTGTGCTATAGCTAACAGATAAAACTGCAATGATGTTTTAAATTGACTGGCCTTTATAATTACAGTGAAGTTTACGCAATTGAAAGTGTTTGAATGGAGAATGTTAGTGTTAATGAATTAGTTTGTACTCACGTTCAACTTTAAGATGAACAGCAGGAGAGCGCAGATGTTCATGTCCTCTTATAGCACATTGATAGTTTCCTTTATCATAACGTCTCACTGACTGCAGATGAAGCTGATTCACTTTCACAATTCCTTCAGTTAATCTCTGTGTGTTTCTGTACCAGATGAATGTTGTTTGTTCAGGCAGAGAGCAGCTGCTTTTACATGTCAGAGTGACTGAATCTCCCTCTTTCACTCTCTGCTGTGTCTCCACCTGCAGGTCTGACACAACAACAACAACTATCTGTCATCTTATTGTCTTAATAAAATAAAATAAACATTGTCTTAAACAGGGGCCCATGTAGAGTCAGTGGTGAGTCAGTTTGGGTGTACAGCCCAAAAAAAGAAAAGATGCTCCCTGAACCTTGTAACCAGTGTCATGATAATTTCTGGAAGACACTGTGACGATGTTCAACAATGTTCATTTAATAAGAAGTGGTTCTAGCTGTTAGTCCCTTGTTCACTTTAAGGTGAGGGGTTTTGGGGGTCAGGGGCTAGAAAGAGTGGGAAGCTAGAAGTTTGAGTTCAGGGTGAGTTCAGGGTGAGTTCAAGAGCAAGAGCAGCGAGCTACATTTCTTTCCCAGCAAACACAGAACGTTGGTACAACCAGTGTTGGGCAGTAGCGTCGCTACAAGTAGTGACGCTACTAGTTTAATTACATTTCTCAGTAGCGTGGTGGTAGTGTCGCTGTTTTCTGAATCAAATAGCTTTTCAGTAGCGAAGCTCTTTTTTTTTTATCAAAGTAATGCGGTAGCGTCTCCACGCTACACACAAGCTACATTTCCCCACGCATTTCTAAAGTTCAAGCTCAGATCGGAAATAACTGCTAAGTATCACTGATCCTCAATAAGTGACGATGACTTTTTCATGTGTTTTACAACGGTTGGCAACCAGGACCATTTCATTCCCGCGATCCGGAAAACACGGACAGAATCGCGGAATCCAGGCATAAAAATGGAATTTACTGTATAACGCTGAAATTCATGGTATTGTCATATCTTGGATAGGTCAGTAAATTTAAATAAAATCGCGAAATAGACTAGTGTATCTGAATATTCGCATAAAGAGTATTTAAATATGAATCATGCATGTTCTGCGTGTCTCTGAATGAACCATTTGATGAAGTTTCATTTACCACACACTCATACACACACTGAGGCCTTGTCCACACGGACACGGGTATTTTTATAACTGGAGTTTTTCCTCCTGCGTTTTAAAAAAAACCTCCGTCCACATGAAAACGCAAAAACACGCTATCAAGCGTGTCAAGAGCATGCAACACCAGCAGGCGGCGATATAACCCAGCCCGTTCTCATCCCAAGGCGTAATATAATGACGCTTTTGCCAAAGCGTCTATATCGAACGCACATGGCACCCTTTAGCGTCAATATGAGACGCCGAAATATATGGGTCAGAAGGCGGTCTAGCGGTCTAACCCTAACCCTACACCATACCTAAACCTACCCATCTCTCTGCGTGTTATATTGACGCTAAAGGGTTCCATGGGCGTTGGATTTAGACGCTTTGTCAAAGTGTCAGAATATGACGCCTTGGGATGAGAATGCGTTGTATAACCCTAACCGTAAAGCCACGTTGGCCAATCAGAAGCCGTCAGCGGCGCAAAAACTCCGGGGGGTCGCAAGATGATTTCTATAAATAAATAAAAAATGGAAAAAAAAAAGAAAAAAATATGCCCTATATATTTTTGTTGCAATTTAATTCAATACTTGTTAAATTGTGTTTGCAGAAAAGTCTGATAAAACAAAATATATAATACATATATTACGAGATTACGTCAGCATCAATCACAATCAAGATACGTACGTAGGGCCTACATCACGCGCAGCAACACAACGTGTCCCGCTGTTGTTTGCTGAAGCTAAAGGTGTTTGGAGGCTACAAACAAATAATACCTGCTTTAAAATGAAACGGTGGTTAATATCCACAACAGAAAAACCGAGAGGGGGAGAAAAGTCACATGTTCCACAGGTGAGGCCGGTTGATGGTGCGAAGACTGCAGTTGCGGAGGGAACATCCGAGAGGGCAGCGGAGGTCAGTGAGAGTGAGCCGCAAGAAATGTCCTCCACTTCTGCTAAGGGTGGAGCCCGCCATGCCCATCACTCGGACCCGGCTTACTCCAAATCAAGAAAATACAGAGAGGAATTTATTAAGTATGGATTTGTGTGTCAGGTCGTAAACGGATTACAACATCCCCAGTGTGTTGTGTGCTCTGAAGTCCTTGCTCACGAGAGTCTTAAGCCGGTAAAAATGCAAAGACATCTGAACACTAAACATCCCAATCTCGCTGCTAAACCTATCGAGTTTTTCCGCAGACAAGAGGGAGAGTTACAAGGGCAAAAAAAACTCCTAACTACACAAACTACAATCCCCGCAAAAGCTCAGAGGGCTTCCTACGAAGTGGCATATTTAATTGCACAGACTAAAAAGCCTCACACGATAGATGAAACTTTAATCAAGAGTCGGATTATGGTGATAAGCAGGCCGCTGAGCTCCAACTGGTTCCGCTCTCAGACGGGACTGTAGCCCGCCGCATTAGTGACATTGCACTGGACATCAAACGTCAACTCATTGACGCAGTGAAAGGAGGGAAGTATTCGTTACAATTGGACGAGTCCACCGACGTCTCCAATTCCGCCCAGCTCCTAGTTTTTGTCAGGTACATTTTTGAGGGAAAGATTAACGAGGAAATGCTGTTTTGCGTGCCGCTGGAGGGAACGTGCACTGGTGAGGACATTTTTAACAAACTGGACTGCAATCTAAAAGAAGAGGGTCTCTCTTGGAGCGAGTGCTTGTCAGTGTGCACAGATGGTGCAGGCGCAATGCTCGGAAAAAATAAGGGTTTAAAAGCACGAGTCCTGCAAGTGGCACCTAATTTCATTTTTACTCACTGCATCATACACAGAGAAGCCCTCGCATGTAAAACACTGAACCCTGAGTTAAAACATGTTCTTGACACTGCAGTAAAAATGGTCAATCACATTAAATCACGACCACTTAACACGAGACTGTTTACAACTCTCTGCAATGAAATGGGATCAGAGCACCAGGGCCTGCTGCTCCACACAGAAGTCCGCTGGCTATCTCGGGGCAATGTGCTGAGCCGTCTGTATGAGCTGCGAGATGAGGTGCGCATTTTCCTCACTGACCAAAGATCTCCTCTCGCCGAGCACCTCAGTGATCCTGGCTGGGTTACAAAGCTGGCATATTTGTCATCTATATTTGAAAAATTTAACAGACTTAACATGTCACTGCAGGACGAAAACACTAGCATTCTGTCTCTTAATGATAAAGTGCAGGCATTTGTGCGCAAAGTGGAGCGCTGGAGAGAACGGGTGGAAACTGGGCGCATAGACATGTTCACCAAATTAGAGTGTAAATATTGTCAGGGAGTCTATTACTGACCATCTCCAATCCCTTCTGGATCATTTTATCAAGTACTTTCCAGAGGAAGGTACGCAAGAAAAACACGATTGGATTCGATCCCCTTTCACTGCCACCGCAAACCATCTGACATGTGACACGGAGGTCGCGGGGCAGGAGCGCATTTATCAAGGGGGTCGCAGGCTAGAAAGTTTGGGAACCCCTGGTCTACACGACAACACTGCAACTGGCGTTTCAGAAAATACTCACCCTGGCAGGGGTTTTCAAAAATGTTCTGTTTCAGTGACCTGATACTGCGTTTCCGTGTGGACGAACGGCCGAACCGCGTAAGAAATGTCACGGTTATAAAAAATACCCGTGTCCGTGTGGACAAGGCCTCAGGCACGCATGGCGCTCGCGATGTTTTCAGTTTATATGAGGACATTATTACATGAACTATAAGTACACAGCCGCTCTGAGAGTCACTTCAGCAGCAATTCAGCTTGAGAACGTGAGAAATTTGCTTAATGGAAAGATGCACACACTCTTGACACCTGGTTTTGTTATAGTTTTATATAGTTATATGGTTTTATATAGTTATGTTTTTGTTTGTGAATAAACAATTGAACTGATAAATTATGACTGCCTATCTGTTTGACTGACATGATGTTTATAAATGATAAATTAATTTTAAAAAAAATAGCTTAGATGTAGTAAGCTACTTTTGCCATTTTGTTGTGCTACATTTCCCAGGGTGGTAGCTTCAGTGTAGTGAAGCTGAATTTAATGTAGAGTAACTGTTAGCTTAGCTCACTACATTTTCCAAGTAGCTTGACCAACACTGGGCACAACGTACCCAACCTTCTAACAACGTTTTAACAACATGGCCAAAAGGTTGCTATAACTACGTTGTGTGGTGGAGGTTGTTACGACGTTGTCACAATGTTGATATTGAACCACCGTTCGGGTCCATTGCTTAAACGTACAGTATGTAATTTTTGGCCACCAGGGGTCACTCAATCAAAATAATAACAAAAGACGTACTTTGATGACGTCGGGAAAGAGCGTGCGCTCATGGGAGTTGTTGTCGTTGTCAATGACGTGGGATAGGTATCCTAGTTGATCAGATTCATGATCAGTACGGGTCAGCTGCTTCCTGTCCTGTAACGCTTGTGATTCACGGATTAATTGCGAAGTTTAACCATCATAGAGTGAAAGTTTATCATTCACATATAATTTACATGTGTTTTTAAGCCCTGTTAGTTTAAACATCAAGCGCAAGAAGTGTATGCAAACAGAGCCGGGCAGACACAAAATTCAGTGCTCTTTCTCTCTGAGCTTGACGGACACGAACATTCAAAATTAAGTCAGAATGCCCATCTCGGTGAATATCCTCATGAACACAGTCAGTTATGCAGGAGTTTTCGAATTTGCCAAATCGAATTTTGTCCCACTAAACTAAAGCATTATTTGATGGGTATGAATGGTGTAGAATAGAATGACTGCTGCCGCTGGACAGGGCGCATATGAGAGTGAGCAGAGAGAGAGAGGGAGAGCGAGCCCCGGCCGTGCGCGCGCTCTCACCGTCTTCAAACAACACGAGCGCTGTCTTGCTCTCTCTGCCTCACGCTCGCGCATAGTAATCAACATCTGGTGACATATCGCAATATCGCAGGGGGAAAAAAAAATCGCAATGCCATTTTTTCCCAATATCGTGCAGCCCTAGCCCCTTTGTGTTTGCAGTTTCGCCGGGTTCCGCAGGAAGTTAGAGGAGGAGTCAAAGGTTATATGACGCCATAGACGGGCGACGAAACGGAAATAAAGAAACGGCCCGTGTCTTCGAATTAAACCATAAATTTCTCCGGATTTGAAAGTTGGTGGAAACTGTCGGGATAATGTAAGTACACAACTAAAAGAAATATATAACATAGATACAGTTATTTTTGCTATTTTTAAAGCAGAAAAAGTACATGTTGTGCCGAGGCTGTCTGGACAACCACTGGACAACATATGTACTCGTCACCGCCCTGAAGCGCGAAAATCAGCCTTTTAAATTTCAACCAACCGCTGGGCTCATTGTGTTGTCTCATACATCATCAAGCAAGGATACGTGAGAATTGCATTTAATTTACCTCAGCTAAATAAGATACGGACTTATACAAACACAACCTACACCTTCCTTGTTTAATGTGATATTTATTTGAACATCTTCTGGTCAGGTATGACAAATATTTAACTTTATGCCAAAAGTTTATGTTTATGCCAAATTGTTTGTAACCGCTCGCACACCTGTTTATTTGTCATTTGATCTGTCGTCTCATTCGTTTGCTAGATTTTATCATGTCTGCTCATGCTAGTTAACGTAGTCACTCCCATATAATATGTTGTTTTTTCTCACAATGTATGACTTTAGTCTTGGAAGTGCAATTTGATTACCATATGCTTAATAAAGTTGAATTAGCTAACCTTTGTACGAGCACGTAGACAGCGACGTTGCCCAAGCAGAAATGCTACGTGCCACAGACGTTGCCACAACGTATGTGTTTGCTGTGTTCTTCCTGTTATCTAACGTTACGCCGTGGGTTACGGCCATAAGAGAAAGCATAACAGTAACCCTGCAGTTTTTAAATAAAGTCTCAGAAGGAGAAATAATCCACGTGGATAATTCTAGTATGCTACATATGATTAATTATTTGCATTTGATTTTAAATTTAAATTGTATTAAAATCGATCAAATTAATTTTTTTCAATAAAACATTTGCAATGGGTTTTTATTGTTTTTATGCATGTTTGGAATGATGTTTTATTTTATTGACACTGTTCATAAGCAGGGGTCACCAGAGTGTAGCGTTCGGTTAAACGATTCGGGAGTGATTGGGGGTTCGATGTCTCGCTCAAGGGATCCTCTGTTGTGGGTAAAGAGAGTGGAAGAGTTCACTCACTCCCCCACCTACACTTCCGGCAGGTACAAATCAACGTTCCTATAAATGTTGAGTTGTTTATAAAAATTAAGTTGATATAATGTTTCAGGAACATCTTGGGAAAAAAAACGTTCCACTAACATTAAGAAAAATGGTAATTTTAACATTAACATGTTTGGAAAACATTCTTAGAACAATAATTCGTTAGCTGGGATAATGCTTCATGTTGACGGTTTCATCACACCTGACAAACACAGCTGATAAAGATCGACACCCTATATATTAAATGCAAAAAGATTAGTTTTACCTGACACATCAAGCCGAGCTCCAGGAATCACTGTCCATATTTTATTCTGCCATGTAAATCTGCAGTAGTAGATGTGTTTATCAGCTTCTGTTACATTCATCAAAGTGATGCTGGAAGTGTCTTTATTTTCACTCAAACACTGAACTCCTCCTCTGTTCTCTGGGTCTGAACACAGATTCGGTGGTTCTCCATCAGTTACAACAGGTTTAGTCCAGAAACCTTTTATGAGTTTATAACTCTGAGTATGTGTTAAAGTACAGGATATGTTCACTGTTGATCCCTTTAATGCACAAACATATGAAGGGCTGTAATTCACTCCCCAATCCTGCAGACCATCAACCCCTGAAACACAGAAATGAGGAAAATAATTAAAGAGGCTTTCAGCAACAAATACAGAAATCTTTCATCACACCAAAGATTGTTGTACCTTTACATATTCACCCAAATGAAATTTAGAAATTCCAAGTGTGTGAATTATTTCACTAATATTAATAAATCAGTTTGTACTTACATCCTACTTTGAGATAAACAGGAGGAGAGATCAGATTTTGATGTCCTTTAACGGCACATCTGTAGTATCCAGTATCAGAACGACTGACTGACCGCAGATGAAGCTGATTCACTGTTCGATCAGTTAATATCTGTGTGTTTCTGTACCAGATGAATGTTGTTTGTTCAGGCAGAGAGCAGCTGCTTTTACATGTCAGAGTGACTGAATCTCCCTCTTTCACTCTCTGCTGTGTCTCCACCTGCAGGTCTGACACAACAACAACATCATCAACAACAACATCATCAACAACAACAACATTATCATCATCATCAACAACAACAACAACATCATCAACAAAAACTGATTAAAGTGATCTTAAACTGAGCGTTAAAAAAAAAATCAGTCCCCATTTATACAGCGCTTTCATATGTACTACTGTACACCCAAAGTGCTTTACAATCATATCAGGGGACAATCATATCTCCACAACCTCCACCAGTGTGCAGCATCCACTGCGATGATGCGACCACAGCCTTATATTACTCTTTTGGCGCAAGTCGACTTGTGTACGGCCGTCTACCAGAAGCTAGTTATTTTAGTCGATAAAGTTTTAAATGTGGATATATTTCTTACATGAACGCATTGTTTCTCTTTGGAAAGCTTTTATTAACCGCCGGAGCTGTGTGGAGCACTTTATTATGAATGGATGCGCTTTGAAGGACTTCCAAATAAATATACACATTCACTCCCATTATAAAGCTTGAAAGGACTTTTTTTATATATATAACTCTGATTGTATTTGTCTGAAATGGAGAATGTCATATACAGCTAGGATGACTTCAGGGCGAGTAAATCATGTTCTAATTTTCATTTTTGGGTGAACTATCCCTTTAAGGGGGTTTGCCCTGACACACTTGCACATCTGAACCAACAGTCTTTTCAATATAAAAGTCTTCTCTGCTGACTGACTAACTCATAAAGACAGTCTTTGCCGACATCTAATGGTGAAATAATGTAACTTCTGTTGCTGTTCACGGTCAGGGACTATTTTTTCCAGTGGAAGGAAGGCTTTTAGTGATTTTTCTATATGAAAGTTGCATTGATACATATTTGTGTAAAAGCAATAAGGTACTCGAGGCTAGTGCATATTGTGAATAAGTCACGGCTGAAGGGGTTGCAGGCACCTTTTTACTTACATAATATAAGGCTCTAAGATAATACAAGTCACATGTTCAGTTAAACGGACAAAATGAGATCTGAATGGTGACCTTCAAGCTTTCAAAAGAATATTAAAGCATCAAAAGACACTTTCATGCAACTCGTGCCGTATATTCAGTGTTCTGAAGGCAAATGACAACAAAGAAACCATATTTCAATTTATTACATTTTGATCTTGCATGTATGAGTGTTTGAGAACAGCAGTGAAGATTTGTGCTAAATAACATATTACATTTTTTTTTGTTTTACCTTGTTTCTATTGCACACCTTCACAACACTTGGAATATCAGTCAAAAGTCACATCATTTTAAACCGATTAAAGCTTGTAGGTGTTTACTGTCATTATATGAACAAGAGCCATCAGGACATTTGATAAAATATCTCCTTTTGTGCTCCAACAAATAAAGAAGGTCATCTGGCAGATTCAGTAACATAAGAAAGTGTTTAATGTGTGTGTTTGTATGTTTTTGTGGTCTTTTTCTGAGAGTTCAGTAGTTTTACCTGTGACGTCAAGCTGAACTCCAGGAATCCCCGTCCATTTTCCTCCCTCTTTATCTGTAGTAAATCTGCAGTAGTAGATGTGTTTATCAGCTTCTGTTACAGCCTTCAAAGTGATGCTGGAAGTGTCTTTATAATGTTCAGTGTCACACCGAATCCCTGCTCTCTTCTCTGAACAAAAGTTATGTGGTTCTCCATCAATTACAACAGTTTTGGTCCAGAAAGCTTGTTTAAGCTTATAACCATCAGGATGTGTTAAAGTACAGGATAATTTCACTGTTGATCCCTTTAATGCACAAACATATGAAGGGCTGTAATTCACTCCCCAATCCTGCAGACCATCAACCTCTGAAACACAGAAATGAGAAATGAAAAGGCTTTCAGCTGTATATACAAAAAATATCTTTTCACTTTTGATAATTTTTATATTAGCTGACAGCAAAACACTCATGACCGTTTATAAGTGTGAAGAGCTCAATCATCTTTTGTTAAAATATAGTGAGTGAGACTGAAGACTCACCCACAGTCACGATCACTACGATCAGAGGAAGAGACTTTATGAGAGACGACACCATAGTGACTTCTGCAATCATAAAACTGACAATTATGAGCATCATCTATATACAACATCACAAACTCTATTTGATAGATATGACACATGATGATTAATAATTCACGGCTCATTGAAGGCTTGTCGTGAACTGATGATGTTTCTCATGTCAGGCCTCGTGTGTCTAAAGAGCTTCACACAATATTTACACATGAATCTATAACAGATATTGAGCTTCTGGAGTCAAAATCACTTCATCAAATCAACATTCACCAAAAACACTTAAAAATACCATTCGTAGCCCAACTGAATTATTTTAGCTCATAAACAATAATGTTTAAATGGTCTTACAGCTCTGAAGTGTCGATGTTTCAGTGTCGACGCCCGAATGAGAAATACATCCGCAGTTTAAGCGTCAAACACTGCAGTTTTCACACTTTATAAAGTTCAGCGAAATGTGTGTCTTCCTCTTTCTGGTTATGAGTGACCAGCATCTCAACTACAGAAGAACAACTGGAGAAGAAAGTTAACATCTCCAGAAGTCAAACACTCAAGCTTTATCTCTGTAGAGCTCAGTATAGTTAGATCTTTGTGAGAGAATATGTGAAAGATGTTTGCTCTGAGAAAGAACAGTGTAAAGATGCTCATCGTGTCTGCAGGAGCGTCTGAGCAGCATCTTTACAGCTCTTAGTTTCTCTTCCTCTTTCTGACACAAACTCTGTGTTTAACACATGAAGCGCTGGACGACACACACACACACACACACACACACACAGAGACATAACCATCAGCAACTACATTGAGTTTAAGTGGGTCAATGCCAGTTTTCTGACAGACGACAGATACAGGAACAATAGTTTTAATGGTCTTCATAAACACTAATACATCACTGATGGATCTATTTAAAGGTGGGGTATGTGATTTGCTAAACGGACGGCAGATTTTGAAAATACACAACTCAAATGGTCCTACCTTCTTTCCTCCAACGCTGGCCCTGATTCGCTCAAGGGGTATGGGGGGAGGGGGGTATGGTACGACCGTTTGATTGACGGACTTACTGTCCAATGATTCTAGGTGGTCTTGGAAATGATTGGCTGGAGTTTTTCGAGTCCTGTCCGTTCCACAGATGATTAAATTGCTTAATTTTCATTTCAGTGCTTCTAACTCGGTGGCTGTAAGTGGGTTATGAATAGGATTTCAAGGGATTTTGAAAAAAATGGACAAAAAATAGAATCACATACCCCACCTTTAATAACTCCTAATAATGGAGCAATGATGTTCACTGCAGAGGCAAATGACGTCCAGCTCCTCCTCAGTGGATCTAATGGGTGGAGGGAGAGAGTTATGGGTATATAATGGGTGGAGGGAGAGAGTTATGGGTATATAATGGGTGGAGAGAGAAGGTTATGGGTATCTAATGGGTGGAGGGAGAGAGTTATGGACATCTAATGGGTGGAGGGAGAGAGTCATGGGTATATAATGGCTGGAGGGAGAGAGTTATGGGTATATAATGGGTGGAGGGAGAGAGTTATGTGTATATAATGGGTGGAGAGAGAAGGTTATGGGTATCTAATGGGTGGAGGGAGAGAGTTATGGACATCTAATGGGTGGAGGGAGAGAGTTATGGACATCTAATGGGTGGAGGGAGAGAGTTATGGACATCTAATGGGTGGAGGGAGAGAGTTATGGAGGGAGAGAGTTATGGACATCTAATGGATGGAGGGAGAGAGTTATGGGGATCTAATGGGTGGAGGGAGAGAGTTATGGGGATCTAATGGGTGGAGGGAGAGAGATCTAATGGGTGGAGGGAGAGAGTTATGGGTATTTAATGGGTGGAGGGAGAGAGTTATGGGTATATAATGGGTGGAGAGAGAAGGTTATGGGTATCTAATGGGTGGAGGGAGAGAGTTATGGACATCTAATGGGTGGAGGGAGAGAGTCATGGGTATATAATGGCTGGAGGGAGAGAGTTATGGGTATATAATGGGTGGAGGGAGAGAGTTATGTGTATATAATGGGTGGAGAGAGAAGGTTATGGGTATCTAATGGGTGGAGGGAGAGAGTTATGGACATCTAATGGGTGGAGGGAGAGAGTTATGGACATCTAATGGGTGGAGGGAGAGAGTTATGGACATCTAATGGGTGGAGGGAGAGAGTTATGGAGGGAGAGAGTTATGGACATCTAATGGATGGAGGGAGAGAGTTATGGGGATCTAATGGGTGGAGGGAGAGAGTTATGGGGATCTAATGGGTGGAGGGAGAGAGATCTAATGGGTGGAGGGAGAGAGTTATGGGTATTTAATGGGTGGAGGGAGAGAGTTATGGATATCTAATGGGTGGAGGGAGAGAGTTATGGACATCTAATGGGTGGAGGGAGAGAGTTATGGGTATCTAATGGGTGGAGGGAGAGAGTTATGGACATCTAATGGGTGGAGGGAGAGAGTTATGGGTATCTAATGGGTGGAGGGAGAGAGTTATGGACATCTAATGGGTGGAGGGAGAGAGTTATGGACATCTAATGGGTGGAGGGAGAGAGTTATGGACATCTAATGGGTGGAGGGAGAGAGTCATGGGTATATAATGGGTGGAGGGAGAGAGTCATGGGTATATAATGGGTGGAGGGAGAGAGTCATGGGTATATAATGGGTGGAGGGAGAGAGTTATATGGATCTAATGGGTGGAGGGAGAGAGTCATGGGTATCTAATGGGTGGAGGGAGAGAGTTATGGGGATCTAATGGGTGGAGGGAGAGAGTTATGGGTATATAATGGGTGGAGGGAGAGAGTTATGGGGATCTAATGGGTGGAGGGAGAGAGTTATGGGGATCTAATGGGTGGAGGGAGAGAGTTATGGGGATCTAATGGGTGGAGGGAGAGAGTTATATATAATGGGTGGAGGGAGAGAGTTATGGGTATCTAATGGGTGGAGGGAGAGAGTTATGGACATCTAATGGGTGGAGGGAGAGAGTTATGGACATCTAATGGGTGGAGGGAGAGAGTTATGGACATCTAATGGGTGGAGGGAGAGAGTTATGGACATCTAATGGGTGGAGGGAGAGAGTCATGGGTATATAATGGGTGGAGGGAGAGAGTCATGGGTATATAATGGGTGGAGGGAGAGAGTCATGGGTATATAATGGGTGGAGGGAGAGAGTCATGGGGATCTAATGGGTGGAGGGAGAGAGTTATGGGTATCTAATGGGTGGAGGGAGAGAGTTATGGGGATCTAATGGGTGGAGGGAGAGAGTTATGGGGATCTAATGGGTGGAGGGAGAGAGTTATGGGGATCTAATGGGTGGAGGGAGAGAGTTATGGGGATCTAATGGGTGGAGGGAGAGAGTTATGGGTATATAATGGGTGGAGGGAGAGAGTTATGGGGATCTAATGGGTGGAGGGAGAGAGTTATGGGGATCTAATGGGTGGAGGGAGAGAGTTATATATAATGGGTGGAGGGAGAGAGTTATGGGTATCTAATGGGTGGAGGGAGAGCGTTATGGGTATGGGTGGAGGGAGAGACTTATGGGTCGGTTAGGGTGTTGTTGGACCGTCTCGCTCCATTACACCAAAATTACATCCAGAGAGAAGAGCTGGATTTGGAGCTGAAATGGAGGAATTACATCCATTACTCAAATCTTTCCTGCACTTCCATTGACTTTACTGTCATCTAGTGGTCAAAAAGATCCAGTGCACTTTACTGGCCATTACAGCAGCTTTTACATCTGATTCTTGGACATGTTGATTTTTCGATATATTTCTGTATTGTTCAACATGAGTTTATAAACCAATAATGTAAATAGGAGAAGCTAATGTGTGCTTCATATGAATTATAAAGATAATGTATTAAAAATGCACGTATGTAAAATGAATCAAGCTTTATACAGTCATGGGAAATGAACATCCGTCACTAGCCAAATACTGGTACTTTTAGGACAATAGCTGGTTATTTTGCTTCATCTGCCAGTCAATGTGTCCAAATCCTACATCTCAGATTATACTTTGACCAAAAAAACACAGTGTGAAGGCATATCAAACACACTGACTTGTTTTAGCAGTTTCAACGTAACAGAAATTGAACTAAGATCATCCAAGTCCACTTTTCAGGTTAAAGACAATGAGAAACGAAAACAAAACAAACATTTAATTCGGACTCAAAACCAACTGAGTGACTGTAAAATCTGTTTATTTGACCTATTTATTATATAATGCATTTGGATGACAAATTGGCTTAAGACTCGATACACAATAAGCAAAAACACATTTAACTGTTACATATTCTTATAAAATAAGATGCCATGTCACACTTTAGAAACATATCACCATACCCTGACAGCACATGTACATCTCAGAGACGTCTATTTGATGTCTGTGTTTTCATCTGGAAGACGTATTCTTTAGTGTTGCTCGTCTGCAATACGTCTCAGAGACATTTCCTGTCAGATGTTGAATAGACATTTAGAAAATGTCTTAAGATGTTTATGATTTAGAATGTATTTAAAAAAACTGATTTTTTAAAGATGTTTGGCACATGTTTGTACAGAGCAGAAGCTTTCCGGATGATCTGCTCTTCAACCGACGTCTTGGAGGCGTACGTGCACAGCAAAATCCCCAGAGTTAAATTTACTCTGCTCAGAGAACATTGGGTTCCACTCTACAGAGAGTTAAAGGTGCTGTATGTAACTTTATCACTCTACTAAAGCATAAAAATATAATAATATGTTTGCATATATTGAGGAAACACTAAGTTCACATATTTGTTTCTCTGAAAAACATTTCTACAGCCAGTTATTTTACTTTAAAATGTGCATTTTCAGGCTGGAATATTTGTTTTTGTTTTGGTCTGTGATACTGAACGTTGCCAATTTTCATTGTCCATTGCGCTCATTCCTGTTGCGTGTGCTCAAACTGGCAACCCGTGTGAGCACCGTCTAGTCTGAGGAGCAGGGGGCGGGAGACGATCTCCGATATTTTGAATTGTACTGCAGTACCTATTTCGACCACTAGTTGTCATTCTTATAGACTGCACCTTTAAAGTAACTCTGAATAAGTGTTTTGAATCTTATTATGAGTAAGATAATAAAGTGATTAATTAAGTGATGAACACCTGCTGGTAACAAGCAGAATCACTGAAGGAAAGATAAACAAGAACTACAACTGATTTCCAGCCACAGCCTTGGAAGAAATCAACTTAAAGTCCCCATGAAATCAAAATTGACCATACTTACTTTGTTTGCCTAAATTGATCGTTTCGTGGTGAACAATTCATCCATGCAAGTCAATCCACACAAAAACATTTTTTTGGCTTCGTAATCTTTAATCAAAATCAGAAAATTCCCCTCCCTTCTGCATTGGAGGACCTTCCCTGATGACGTAGGTTTGACAGTTTTGGTGTCTGCTTAACATCCGTAACCATGCCCCTCCAACTGACAGTAGTCGGGCTGCCCGTGTGTGTTTTGCGAGCATTGACAGCGTGTGAAAGGAGAGATGGCGAGGAGGTGCATTTTTGGTTGTGGCACTCACGGAACACTTTTCCCATTCCCTCAAATTCCCTTGTTACGGTCCAGATGGCTCGATTTGTTTTACATTTCGAGGAAGGAGGGATAACAGAGAGGTCACGGATGTTTCAGGCGGCGAGTAATCCTCAACAACCGATTGTAAACTCGTGTTAAGATCTGCCTCCATTTCTGAATGAAACACCTACTTTTCTAGATCCAATCAGGTGCTAGTTGGAAAAAAAGCCACACCCACTATTTTGCCTCATTTAGTATTCCGTTTCTCTCGGAAATGCGTCACAACACTGGAGAAAAGTCGTTTGCAACTTCCGGTTCACGGGGACTTTAAGATATTTATTTCATTTACCAGGGGCGTAGAATTTAGTAGGGACGCTAGGGACGTGTCCCTACCAATATCCAATGACCACTGATTTGTCCCTAGCAATAATTTCGTTAAAAAAAAAATATATATATATATATATAAAACCACTCTTACAAGAGCGTTATGTGAAAAAGGCGCAATTTGAATTCCCTTCCCCCCCCAATCCTACATCGCTAATCCGATTGGCTTGTTTTTTCTTTCTAACTTGTGAGAGGCTGTAGCTTAATTTGGTTGTGAGAAGCGGCAAAGTTCCTCCGAAACCTAAAGCGGTAAGTGGGGGAGAAATCAACAGCTCTGTGAACAAAAATTCGGGACAAATCGCGTCACATATTGATTCTGGGACAGTGCAGTTTTTTTCAATGTAGGCTATAGCCTATGACAATTGCGGGATAAGTAGCACACCTAAACTGTGTAGGGATGGGCATTTAAATCAAAAATAATATTCGACGATCGATGGGACTATTTTGATTATTACGGCTATTCAAAAAACGCACCCCTGAAATGTTCCACTCCGACTTTACATTTCTCTGTAGGTTGCTGTAGGCCTGTGTTGTAGCCATTAAAGAAAATGTATTTAGTTTAATATTTATGTTTAAATAATATGTTATTTTTTAATGTAATCTATGTTGATTATGAAAAGTGAACCGCATGCATGAGTAATAAGATGCGCAATATATCAGGAGACCTAATTTTGACCACATTAAGTTTTGTTTTGTATAAAGCCTTTCTTTAAAGTGAATTTCGCTTTGTATAAATTGTATCTTAATTTTAATCAATGTTTCATCAACCAGCTAGTTGTCTGGATTTAATAAGAAGCAAATATATATCGCTAATCAGGACATGGACCCGCCGGCGCGATAGCCTAACTTGCATTGCTCGTGAACTGGAGCTCGTCATGAACCGAAACTCAGAAATATATAGAAAGTTTGAAATGTCTACTTTTAAACAACAATTCAAAACGAAAATAAACAGATAGCCTAATAATTCTTATGTAGCCAAATCCGTATGAAGTGCATTATACACGTTCACAATACTGTAAGTTGGCGAATCAGCATCATCAACTTAATATTTTCAGTCAAGAATGACACAGAAAACACTAGTTTATTAATAAACAATTAAAATGTCTCCTTGCTATATTTGACACATTCGTTACTTTTGCCGGTTCTTTGTGGCAAGCTTTCTGAGTCCGCTAACTAATCGAATATCGTGACTCCTTATTTTGTACCAGGCAATTTATGGTTGTTCAATAAAGTTCTTGGTAAAGAAGAAAAGAAGCTGCTACTGTGCCTAATATTATAGTATTTATTTTACTGTCTATGTATAGTCGCCTACAGCGCGCAAGGTTTATGCGCACACTCTAAGTTTTTCTTCTCGCATTTTTAGTACATCGTTTTGAGTCGGTTTCAGTGGTTTCGTGTGTAGGCTACGCAGATATTTTTCGAGACGCCGCGGTGTTTACGGAATTTTTTTTTAGAACGAGGAAAAAAACATCGGATAGGGAAAGCTCTGGCTTCGTGTGGATGTGGCCTTTCATGAGCAGAGTAAAGTTAATAAGTCTGTTAAACTGCCTCCTTGTCATTATTTGTTATACCGGTAACATTACAGAATTCATTAATTAACATATTAAGGTCAATGTAAAAACCTTAATACATTATCCTATTCATTTAATTTCCTGAATCCTCAGCTTCCGGGCTGTCCCCACCAATCTCAAAATCAAACTTACGCCTCTGTCATTTACTTATACCCAGATCGACTTTATTTCGGTCATACGGCTATAAAAGTTATTTTTGAGAATTAACATTCATTAAAAAAAGTTTTCAGAAGCCCTGGTTTACCAGCCAGGTCCGCACACTCCTCAGAGACCGCGACACTGCCTTCAGGTCAGGCGACAGATCTCTCTACAGCAAGAGCTAAACTGGAGAGAGGAATCAGAGAAGCAAAGAAGAACATCTCTCATGAAATGACCCAAAGCGGATGTGGCAGGACATACAGACTATCACGAACTGGCAGAACTGCTTCTTTGCTCGTTTTGAGGTAACCCAGCAGAACACAGCTTCACTACCTCAGCCTGTATCTGCCTCGAACACGCACACACTCATCTTACAGGAGTATGAGGTGAGAAGGGCTCAGGTCAGTGAACCCGAGAAAGGCAACCGGCCCAGACGGGGTACCTGAGAAGATACTCAGAGCATGTGCTGAGCAGCTTTCACAGATCTGCACCAACATCTTCAATCAGTCCCTGATACAAGCCATCATACCACTGAAGGAATACAAATTTATCAAATGTTTAATTCCAATAGTATAAACTGATAAAGTTTAGTAGACTGATTTCTCCAACAAGAGTATCCTTTCCTGCTAGCTCTATTGTATTTTAAATGAGTAAAATTACTGAGACTCAAACCCTTTGTATCTATGATAATGTTAATGTTTGAGCAATCCAGGCTGATGGGATTAGCATCTCAAGGATCCGAATGCTGATGAGATCAGGGCTGGGGAATTTCTGGTAACGAGCGGACTTCTGTACTACATTTGCATGCTTTGTTTGAATTTGTCTCCACCTCCAGAAGTCCCTCCTCTTAAAATGCCTATAATATACCATGTAAAGTTACTTTAATTTAGACTCGTGACGACGCTTGGAAGAGACTACAGCAACTCCAGCTCGTGCTCAATAAAGAATCCTGCTTAAGATACTGCCCGAGTCTCCTGGTCTTAGCTTCTGAATCTTCTACACTTGAGAAGAAATAAGTTTACTACACCACCCTGCCTGAAGTCAGCCCCCATCATACCAACACCCAAAACATCTGTTTCAGGCAGTCTTACTGACTACCATCCAGTGGCGCTCGCACCAGTGATTATGAAGTTCTTCGAGAGACTGGTCTTTCATCACATTAAAACCAGTCTCCCTCTTACCTTTGACCAGCATCAGTTTGCCTATACAGAGTGAACAGGTCTACTGAAGACGCCATAGCCCTAGCTCTTCACACTGTTGTGAGACATCTAGAGCAAGGGGAGTTACGTCAGGATGATGTTCATTGACTACAGTTCAGCTTTGAATACTATAATCCCAGACATTCTAGTTAGCAAATTGGTCAACTTCGGACTCGCCACACCCACATGTTCCTGGATAAAGAATTTCCTCACCAGTCGCTCCCAGACTGTGAAAATGGGCCCTTGCGTGTCATCCACCCGTAGACTTAGTACCGGTTCTTCACAAGGGTGTATCCTGAGCCCTTTACTGTTCTCCCTCTATGACTGCAGCAGAGCCCACCACAGTAATACATCGTCAAATTTGCGGACGACACAACAGTGATTGGACTTTTCAGAGGTGGTGATGAGACAGCTTATAGAGACGAGGTCCAGAAAATAACACCATGGAGTTCAGTCAACAACCTGACTCTAAACATCTCAAAAATGAAGGAGCTCATCATGGACTTCAGGAAACAGAAGGTGGATTTATTTCCCCTTAACATCAACGAGGACTGTGTTGAGATGGTCCAAAATGTTACATTTTTATCTCAGCTGACCTCTCCTGGACTGCAAATACTACAGCGGTAATCAAGAAACCAAGGCAACGACTACATTTCCTGAGACTTCTCAGGAAAAACAACATGGGTTAAAAGCTGCTGGTGAATTTCTATCGTTCTTCCATTGAGAGAGTGCTGACCTATTATATCATAGTGTGGTATGCTAGTGTCTCAGATAAGAGGGGCTTCAGAGGATCATTAACACCGTAAGAGGATCATTGGATGCCCCTTCCCATCACTGAAGGACATGAACAACTCTCGATGCCTCAGTAGGGTTAAAAACCCTTTTAAAGGACTCCTCACACCCCGGGTTGAAATGGTTTGACCTGCTGCCATCAGGCAGGCGTTACAGGTCCATAAAAACAAGGACAAAAAGATTGAAGGAAAGTTTCTTCCCCAGAGCAATAACCATCATGAATATGCACTAATCCCTCTCTGCTATACATACACAGCCTCAGGGTGATATTTTTCTTTTTTTCATTCTTCATTTTGCAATTCAGTTTAAGTGCAATATATTTCTTATAAGTGCAATATTTAAAACTGATTAAAAATTTATTATTTTTGTATTATGTTTAATATTTGTGTTGTATGTAAGTAGTATGTACTTTGGGAAGGGAACGCCATTTGTAGGGGTTTTCCAAACGAAAGTGAACAACTTCCACAAGGCTGTTAGCGAAGGGAACATAATTCATATCTAAACAGTAAAACAGTCCCATAAATGTAAAGCTGAGCTGGACTCAAATCCAGGTCTCCATCAGCACCAATATGAAGCGGCTCTGATCACATGTCCTTTACTTGACTGAGCTATAGATCACATCCTCAGATCTGGAGAGAAATTAAACAAAAATAACGTGGCATTTCAGGAGGTGACAATCCATCATCTCAACAACACAAAAACAAGAGCTCTGATTAAGCATTGAATATGTTTTATTTGGGTTCATATGAATCGTGTCTCACCTGTTGGCTTCAGACGGATGATGCGTCTCAATGCAGTCGTACTCTTCAGTCTTCATGTCTTTGTTCTTGAAGTGATGGACACTGGCATACTGAACCTCTGTAACATCTCCAGAGTCTGTTTCTGTTGGTTTTCTCCCAGAGCGTTTGGGTTTCTTTGCTTTAATGTTGGCATACAGATCATCCCTCTGATTGGCTGATACTAGTGAATACAGGGCAACGTCATTGGTCGAAGCCGTTTCTGCTGATCTGTCAACATGATCCTCCTTCATCAAATAAAATATCACACAGATATAACAACCGATCGATAATTCAGAAACACATGTGACTGTGAGATATATGCATGTTGTTTTCCAGATTGTCTTCATTTCAAATATTTGGCAGTACATGATCTTGTAAGATCTTCTAGTTAAATATAATATCCATGTCATTGTAGATTCAGGTATGTATTATTATCAAACTTGCCTGATTTTGTCTGATAACTTCAGCTCCACCGTCTCTCCTCTTCTTCCTGGAGAAAACATGTTTTGTTAGAAAGTACGGAAAAGTATTTTTTGATAGTGGTTTAAGTTCAAGAAATGTTGCATTTGTAAGGCTGGTGCCAATATGTCTGGGCTCCCCCTAGAGAGAACAAAAGGTTCTCCTGAGAATTAACACTTGGACTATCTCTTGAATATGTAACTCCCTCTTGCATATGTAACAGAAACTTCAGAGACGCAGCACACAGTGCAGTTCACACTTCAACCACACTATCTCCTCCTCACTGAAATACACTGAAAACTTATGCAATGTTATGAGTGTAAAAAATTTAACTATTCATGTTTGGTGTCCTTTAAAGTGTCACAGTGCGCCTGGTAAAATGGTTATTACCTGTATATCATAATATAATATCCTTTTGAATTGGATTTCGAATTATTGCTTCATTACCTGATCAATAAATTGTAAACGTTTGATTTTATTCTGAATGACTCTGAAAGACTGTTTTTTCCCTAGATTATTGGATTCGTATATTTCCACATCTTTCGCGTCAGATAGCGACGGCTAATATCCGATACCATTTTAAGTGTACTTGAACGAGGGGACAAGTTATTTCCGACTAGAAACAGCAGACGCTGTTTTCATCAAACTAGGTTTGGGTGTGTCCATATCCACTGTCTTGAGTCAGTGATTACTTTAGCTAAACGTGCGTGGTTCCGACCACGGGCTTGACCTGAAGCTATTTTAAGATAAGTTGAGTTGATGAACTGTTTTCTTTTATAGTGGTCAATCGTCCCTACTAGGCAAGGCAAGGCAAGGCAAGGCATTCGTCCCTACTAAGGTAACACATTGATTTAAGTTCTAGAGGAGGCGTTCAAGGGGACTTATATATATATCTCTGATTGTACGTGTGAATACGGCAGATCCCAGATATTTAGTCAAATTACCTCTGAATTGGTTGTTGGAATTGACGGGGGTGTGTCGTGCGGCCTTGAGAGAAGGACTGCAGAGCGATATAGCTTCCTGATCTGAGCGGATAAACTAAAATCAGTGCTTAAAAGAATAATCAAACACTCGCTAACGTTTTAATGGTACACGGATATCATTAAAACCTTTATGATTTTATGGAGTCAGATGAAATAACGAGTTAATACATATTAGAAAATGTGTTCCATTTAATCTTGTTGTGTTGCGTGAAAGGAAAGGCAAGAAATACGCAGAAACCTTCACCGTATTATTGGAAACCCCCATTGGACCAATAGACGGCCTTACAGCATTTATGTAATTTTTTTAAAAGAATTTAATGCAGGATCAACATTCTCAACATTCACTCACTTTATGAACACGATGATGATGATGATGATGATGAAGATCAATCCTCCACATCCCGCCACGATCCCAGACACTGTGAGCAGAGCATCTCTCTGAACCCCTGAAACAAGATGATCATGAAGATCATTTCACACGTGAGGCAGATGAAACTGAAAGAGTGTCTGTTTAAATACCTTTAACAGTGAGTGACACAGACGCTGATCTCCGAGATCCATGTTTATTCTGAGCCTCACAGTAGAAGCGTCCACTGAAACTGGAGTTAAAGCTGGAGATGCTGAAACTCTGTCCAGATCCAACAGCTGAGGTTTCCTTCTCCTTAAACCAGCTGAAGTTCAGAGCAGGAGGGTTTGAGTCACTGCTGCAGTTCAGAGTCACTGAATCTCCCTCCACTATTACACCAGACCCACTGACCCACACTGAGACGCTCTTCGGAGGATCTACATGAAATATATATAAAATATGAAATTAATTACTTTATTAATGCCATGACCTTCCATTATCTTTATTATATTACTGAAGTTTATCTTTACAAAATAATGATGAAAAAGGTTATAACTATAACAATATAATATTTAGTAGTGGTGTGACGTACTACAAGATCCTGCGAGACTAAAATGTGACGAGATTTCTCGTTGAGTGAAAAGCTGTCTCGTGGAATCACCGTGACAGAGCGTGAGGATGAAATTCGCATAAAATGTGCCACTGTTACACACACATTATATGCCTCCATTGTCGTTTTGCTGTTTTTTTTAATCAAAATAAAAACTATTGTAAACTATTGTAAACGTCTGCTCTGCTCATCCAGCACAAATCACAGTTCACAGATCACGTGACGATGGCGGAGGACTCGTTGACAACAGAGCCTGAGCGTCTGATAAATGTCTTCTCTTGTAGAGCGCAGCACTGCCGCCATTATCACGAATCCCAAAGTGAAAAAAAACGTGAGCTCCCAGAGATTAGTTTATGAAGTTTTAAATATGAATATTTTTCTTACACAAACGCATGGCTTCACTTCAGAAGGCCTTTATTAACCCCCAGTGTGGAGCACTTTTATCATGGATAGATGCACTTTTATCAGAGATAGATGCACTTTTATCAAGGATAGATGCACTTTTATCAAGGATAGATGCACTTTTATCAAGGATAGATGCACTTTTATCAGGGATAGATGCACTTTTATTAAGGATAGATGCACTTTTATCAAGGATAGATGCACTTTTATCAAGGATAGATGCACTTTTATGTACTTCAAAACAAAAACAGCAATGCACTGCCTTGGAAGAGCCAGGACATTTTTTAATATAACTCTAAAAAAAGAATGTCATATACACCTATGACTTGAGGGTGAATAAATCATGGGCTAATTTTCATTTTTGGGTGAACTATCCCTCAATGAATAAGTTTGTACTTACATTCAACATTGAGATAAACAGCAGGAGAGATCAGATGATGATTATTTCCTCTTATTTCACATTCATAGTTTCCAGCATCAGAACGACTGACTGACTGCAGATGAAGCTGATTCACTGTTTGATCAGTAAATCTCTGTGTGTTTCTGAACCAGATGAATGTTGTTTGTTCAGGCAGAGAGCAGCTGCTTTTACATGTCAGAGTGACTGAATCTCCCTCTTTCACTCTCTGCTGTGTCTCCACCTGCAGGTCTGACACAACAACGACAACAACATCAACAACAACAATCATTTTAATTTGGAGCGAGAGACACAGAGATACAGGGGGAGGGACTTCATTGCATCAGAAACATGTCACTTTACTCAGAGCTGATTGGTCCAGAATAAAACCTGCATGTTAGCCGTGTGGTGTAAGTTACCATGGTGATGAAACCCGCAAAAAACAATCCACCTTCTTGAGCCCAAAAAACTAATCTCTAACTCACCTGGATAGGAACTGAAACCGGCTTCATGCAACAGACCTCTGGAGGGCCAGAGATGAGTTTAGCTCTAACTCCAACCAAACACCTGAAAAAGCTCATCACAGGGTTCAGAATTATTTACACATTAGCAGGTGGTTTAATTAGAGTTGGAACTACTGGCCCTCCAGGACTCGAGTTAAAGAGTCCTTATGTAAACTTACTTTAATGTGAAAAATAATGAAGCAGGACACAGTTAAATGGCTTTATACTGTGTGTGTTTGTATGTGTCTGTGGTCTATTTCTGAGAGTTCAGTAGTTTTACCTGTGACGTCAAGCTGAGCTCCAGGAATCCCCGTCCATTTTCCTCCCTCTTTGTCTGTAGTAAATCTGCAGTAGTAGATGTGTTTATCAGCTTCTGTTACAGCCGTCAAAGTGATGCTGGAAGTGTCTTTATATTCACTGTTACACTGAACTTTTTCTGGGTCTAAACACAGGTCAGGTAATTCTCCAACACCCACAGAAGGTTTGGTCCAGAAAATTGTTCTGATCTTATGACCATCAGGATATTTTACAGTACAGGATATGTTCACTGTTGATCCTTTTAATGCACAAACATATGAAGGGCTGTAATTCACTCCCCAATCCTGCTGACCATAAACCCCTGAAACACAGAAATGAGGAAAATAATTAAAGAGGCTTACACACACCAAACACTTCATTTTGAAACAGTAGTTTTATATATTCACCCAAATGAAATTCAGAAATTCCAAGTGTGAACTGTTTCACTAATATTAATTAATCAGTTTGTACTTACATCCTACTTTGATATAAAATGGAGGAGAGATCAGATGATGTTCATTTCCTCTTATTTCACATTCATAGTTTCCAGTATCAGAACGACTGACTGACTGCAGATGAAGCTGATTCACTGTTCCTTCAGTTAATCTCTGTGTGTTTCTGTACCAGATGAATGTTGTTTGTTCAGGCAGAGAGCAGCTGCTTTTACATGTCAGAGTGACTGAATCTCCCTCTTTCACTCTCTGCTGTGTCTCCACCTGCAGGTCTGACACAACAACAACAACAACAACAACAACATCATCATCAACAACAACAACAACAACAACATCATCATCAACAACAACAACAACAACAAAAACAACATCAACAACAACAACATCATCATCATCATCATCATCATCATCAGCAACAACAAAAACAACAACAACAAAAACAACATCATCATCATCATCATCATCATCAACAACAACAAAAACAACATCAACAAAAACAACATCATCATCATCAACAACAACATCATCAACAACAACAACAACAACAACATGAACATCAACAACAGCAACAACAACAACAACAACAACAACAACATGAACATCAACAACAACAACAACAACAACATGAACATCAACAACAACAACAACAACAACATCATCATCATCAACAACAACATCAACATCATCATCATCAACAACAACAACACAACATCATCATCAACAACATCAACAACAACAACATGAACATCAACAACAGCAACAACAACAACAACAACATGAACATCAACAACAACAACAACAACAACAACAACATCAACAATAGCAACAACAACAACAACAACAACAACAACATGAACATCAACAACAACAACAACAACAACAACATCATCATCATCATCATCATCAACAACAACAAAAACAACAACATCAACAACAACATCAACATCATCATCATCAACAAAAACAACAACAACAAAACAACATCATCATCATCATCATCATCATCAACAACAACATCATCAACAACAACAACAACAACAACATGAACATCAACATCAACAACAACAACAACAACAACAACAACATCATCATCATCATTATCATCAACAACAACAACATCAACAACAACAAAACAACATCATCATCATCATCATCATCAACAACAACAACAAAAACATCATCATCATCATCATCATCATCATTAACAACAACAACAACAACAACATCAACAACAACAACATCAACAACATCAACTGATTCACTGTCAGCTTAAAGTGAGTGTTCACACAAAAATATGTATCATTATGTATGGTTTTGTTCTAAAGCTTCATGAACTTGTTTCTTTTATTTTCAGAATACAAAGGGAAAACAATTGTTAATACTATTCCATCATTAATAACTACACAGGAACAGATAAATAATGCAATATTAACACTAACTACTATTAACCAGAGATGGACAGTATTTTAATTAAATGTATTTAAAATATTTATTTGAGTATTTTGTCATTTGTATTGTCCTTAAAAATAAATCAAATGTAATTTGTAATTAAATACTTTGAGAGACTGTATTTTGTATTTAAAATACTTATTCAAATATGTCATTTTTTTCTCGCATTTAATAGCTTTCATCTCTATTAATAACAGTAACATACTGTAAAGATTACAGTAAATAATTCCCAGCTGCTCTTGTTTTGCTGCTTTTACAGGTGTGCTGTGCAATTTTTTACAGTGCAGGCTTAATAGGATCCCAACATAAAATAGGAGGTCTAACAAATAGTCTATCACAGTTTCAGTTTTCTGCTAGATGCAAGAAAATCACGTGAAACATCAGAAGCGGAAGTCGCCATAAACTTCTATAGCGGTAAATCAGAGAATACATTAAATATATTTATGTGTTCCATTAGCTGACACAGCAAAAGAAAAACACCTAACAACTAAAAAAAAACAGAGAGAGATTGATAACGGCAGTCAGAAGAGAGAAACATGTCAATTTTACCGCCATTCCCACAGCCGCTGAATTACAAACACCCTCACAGCAGCATTAACTAGTTTCTTATAATTTGATGCAAAGGTAATATAATACTAAGTATAGTGTTATAAATGTACATACATTTTTATGACTGTACTCTGCAACATGCACAGCAAAATCCCCAGTGTTAAATTAACACTGAGAGTGTGAATTATATAAACTCTGAGCAGAGTGTTAAAGTAACACTGAAGCAGTGTTAAAGTTAATGAGATAATTAAGTGATTAATTGAGTGATGATTGAGCATTATTAAGCAGAATCACTGAAGGAGAAAACCGGAATTCGTAAGTCACCGTTATGATGATGAGTGTTAGTTTTAGTTGGGCTTTAATTTTAGACACAGACATCATTAACTTTAATTTGTTTGGCTGCTGTACGTGAGTTAAAACAAACAGACAAGATGATCTGATGGTGTTGGTTATGTTTTAACAATCATTATTTGACTTGAATCACTTAACTCATTGAGAGTATAATTTCTGCGTTAAGTTTACCTTATGGATTATAGCAGCACTGTCCTTGTACATCATACAAATTTTAGCCTTTTCAATGAAATCCAAATGATCAAATCAACAAAAATTTTTTTATAAATGAAGATATCTTAAAGGCACACACAGACATCAATAATTAGAGTATGAGTCTCAGCAATGGTGACAAACAGATCACCTCTGAACACAAGCTCATTATATATTCATGCAGCAATGCATGATGGGAGCCATGAATGAGTTTTGATTGGTGGCACCCAGAATGCACTGCAACAAGCTTTATAATTGTCTCCATTGCAATTATATCATGTATTCATGCATTCATGACCTCGAGACTAGATTACTGTAATGCTTTATTAGCTGGTTGTCCTGCATCCTCAATAAATAAGCTACAGTTAGTCCAAAATGCAGCCGCTAGAGTTCTTACTAGATCAAGAAAATATGATCATATAACACAGATTTTATCATCACTGGTTACCTATAAAGTTCCGTATTAATTACAAGGTATTGCTACTGACTTATAAACCCCTAAATGGTTTAGCTCCAGTCTATTTAACGGATCTTCTATCGCCCTATAATCAATCGTGCTCTTTAAGATCACTAAATTCGAGGCTTCTGGTCATACCTAGGATATCCAGATCCACCAAAGGAGGGAGAGCATTTTCACATTTAGCTCCAAAGCTCTGGAATAGCCTTCCTGATATTGTTCGTTGCTCAGACTCGCTTTCCCAGTTTAAAACTAGACTAAAGACTGTAAATCCGGCCTCTAGTTCATAAACGCCAGAGGAGAACTGGCCCCCGACTGAGCCTGGGTTCTCCCAAGTTTTTTTTTTCTCCATTGGGTCACCTGATGGAGTTTTAGTACACCATTAGGTCACTTGATGGAGTTTTTCGGTTCCTTGCCACTGTTACCTTTGGCTTGCTCAGTTGGGGATACTCAAATTAATTAACCAATCATTAATACCATTGATCAGCCCTACCAAACGTGGATGCTTTTTCCACTAAGAAACAAACATTGTTATGTTGTTTTGATTAATACTGTGAAGCTGCTTTGATACAATCTGTATTGTGAAAAGCGCTATATACACTCACCTAAAGGATTATTAGGAACACCTGTTCAATTTCTTATTAATGCAATTATCTAATCAACCAATCACATGGCAGTTGCTTCAATGTATTTAGGGGTGTGGTCCTGGTCAAGACAATCTCCTGAACTCCAAACTGAATGGCAGAATGGGAAAGAAAGGTGATTTAAGCAATTTTGAGCGTGGCATGGTTGTTGGTGCAAGACGGACCGGTCTGAGTATTTCACAATCTGCTCAGTTACTGGGATTTTCACACACAACCATTTCTAGGGTTTACAAAGAATGGTCTGAAAAGGGAAAAACATCCAGTATGCAGCAGTCCTGTGGGCGAAAATGCCTTGTTGATGCTAGAGGTCAGAGGAGAATGGGCCGACTGATTCAAGCTGATAGAAGAGCAACTTTGACTGAAATAACCACTCGTTACAACCGAGGAATGCAGCAAAGCATTTGTGAAGCCACAACATGCACAACCTTGAGGCGGATGCGCTACAACAGCAGAAGACCCCACCGGGTACCACTCATCTCCACTACAAATAGGAAAAAGAGGCTACAATTTGCAAGAGCTCACCAAAATTGGACAGTTGAAGACTGGAAAAATGTTGCCTGGTCTGATGAGTCTCGATTTCTGTTGAGACATTCAGATGGTAGAGTCAGAATTTGGCGTAAACAGAATGAGAACATGTATCCATCATGCCTTGTTACCACTGTGCAGGCTGGTGGTGGTGGTGTAATGGTGTGGGGGATGTTTTCTTGGCACACTTTGGGCCCCTTAGTGCCAATTGGGCATTGTTTAAATCCCACAGCCTACCTGAGCATTGTTTCTGACCATATCCATCCCTTTATGGCCACCATGTACCCATCCTCTGATGGCTACTTCCAGCAGGATAATGCACCATGTCACAAAGCTTGAATCATTTCAAATTGGTTTCTTGAACATGACAATGAGTTCACTGTACTAAAATGGCCCCCACAGTCACCAGATCTCAACCCAATAGAGCATCTTTGGGATGTTGTGGAACGGGAGCTTCGTGTCCTGGATGTGCATCCCAGAAATCTCCATCAACTGCAAGATGCTATCCTATCAATATGGGCCAACATTTCTAAAGAATGTTTTCAGCACCTTGTTGAATCAATGCCACGTAGAATTAAGGCAGTTCTGAAGGCGAAAGGGGGTCAAACACAGTACTAGTATGGTGTTCCTAATAATCCTTTAGGTGAGTGTAAATATATTTGACTTGACTTGACTTGACCATTGTTGAGATTCACAGGCTGATTCTTGATGTCTGTGTCTAAAATAAATCAAAACAAAATTCTATAAGAGAGACTTTTAACAAATTATTTGAATTGCATTGTAAAAGTTAAATAATATTATACTGGTCAAGGTCAGTGCTGCTATAATTAATAAAGTAAACTAAACTCAGAAATTATACTCTCAATGAGTGATTCAGGTCAAATAATGACTGTTAAAACACAACCAACACCATCAGATAACACTGTGAATAATTTATATAATTCTCACTTTTCAGTGTTAATTTAACACTGGGGTGGGGATTATGCTGTGTGTAAGAGAAGCTCAATCTCACGCCAATCTTCCCTGTTAAAAGCGCATCTTCTCCACTAAAGAATGATATTCGGATATTATATACTCTTACGTGTATCTAATTCTACAGTTACTCTTGCACTTCGAATGATTGCTTGTAAATTTTGTTTGTATTTTGGTATTTTCACATTATTTGCATTTTATTTATATACATTTGATGAGTAAGTATTTGAAATGTGTAACTAAATAAATTTTCATGTATTTGTGCCCATCTCTGCTATTAACATCACATTTGAACAAGAAACATCAAGTCTATAAAACTCGTCAAAACTCTGTAAAAACACAACAAGCGTATCGGCGAGAACACGCGTTTAAACAGCATACACACACCCGGACATTTGACTGCATATCACATTTAGACATTATTGATTCTGCTTTCAATCGTAATGCAATAGACCGGTCTACGGGACATAAATTAATTACCTGTGACGTCAAGCTGAACTCCAGGAATCCCCGTCCATTTTACACCCTCTTTATCTGTAGTAAATCTGCAGTAATAGATGTGTTTATCAGCTTCTGTTACAGCCGTCAAAGTGATGCTGGAAGTGTCTTTATCTTCACTGACACACTGAACTCTTCCTTTCTTCACTGGGTCTAAACACAGGTCAGGCAGTTCTCCATCAGTTACAACAGTTTTGGTCCAGAGAACTGTTCTGATCTCATAACCATCAGGATATTTTACAGTGCAGGATATTTTCACTGTTGTTCCCTTTAATGCACAAACATATGAAGGGCTGTAATTCACTCCCCAATCCTGCTGACCATCAGCCCCTGAAACACAGAAATGAGAAATTAAGAGGCTTTCAGGTGTGTAGAAGTAATGTAGAATATATATCTTTTTCACTGTTCATCCTTTTTATTTTAGCTGACGGCATAAAAATCATGCCTACGGTGGCTGAGAGAGCTCAATCTGCTGCAACTGAAGAAAACATGAAAATAGAAAAAACACCAGTAAATTAAAGGCACAATATGTACGTTTTCGCATTTTCACGAGTGGAACGATGGGAGATTATTGTTTTCACCATCCAGAGATGTATATAATTCACAAATCATGTTCACAGATGAGGTAATGATTTAGTTTTTTTATTACCTGTACGTTTGATCACATTGCTGCAAGAAACATGAAATTTAATGCTATATCAAATTTAATAGCCTGTTACTGACATGTGACTGTTTGTCAAATAATTTGGTGGATTAATGCTGCACACACAGCAAAAACTCCAGTGTTAAATTAACTCTCCTGGGAGTTTATTTGGCTCCAGACCAGAGGTGTATAGTCCAGGGGTCAGAAAGTAGAAGTCCTGCCATAGTTTATTCCACCCATAAACTCAGTCAGCTGATTTCACTAATTAGTTCTCTCTCCTGTCTGAATTAGCAAGTCCAGGTGATGGAACAAAATACTGAGGAGGACTTATACTTTCTGAACCTGGACTTTACACCTCTGGCCACATGTCAGCCAAGAGCAAAGAAATAAACCAGAACTGGACCTTATCTGAGCCACAAAATCTGTTTATATTAAATATGGAGTCATCTCAGCCTTAATAAGCCTGTTAACAAGCAGAATCACTGAAGGATAGAAGAGAACAGAAAAAGAGATGAGCAGAAACACAAGAACTACAACTGACTTCAGACACAGTCTTAGATGAAATCCACTGAAGAGAAATGAAGACATTAAATCTGTGAAGATCTCAGCAGAGGAGGATTAAACAACTCTACAAACAGCATTACCAGCTTCACTTATTACTAACCAGACTGACTTTATTGCTGTCACATGTCTACATAAGATCTTATGGTAACACTTTATATTACGACCCGCAAACAACTGCGTAAGTAAACCGAAATTACGGCGTACGTTTCTGTAATTATAGTGTACCTCCGTGTAGGTATAAGGGAACAATATGTTAAGTTTTGGGTAATAAAGGGGTAACAAGCAGATATATAACCTGCAAAGAACTTCGTAAGTAAACCGAAATTACGGTGTACGTTTCTGTAATTATAGTGTACTTCCGTGTAGGTGTAGGGAACAATATGTTAAGTTTTTGGGTAATAAAGGGGTACAACCAGATATACAAGCAAATTATTTATAATGTAATTATTTTAAAACTAACAGGTATTCTGTTAATATATTCCAGGCAAAAATTGTACGTCTGTTGTATATAAAAGTTTTATCACATTTCTGGCAAAATATGTTCTTGTGCAATGTAGTTACAGGGTAATCTGTGGTTTGCAAATTAAACGTGTATATATATATGGCTGTATGTAAGCACAGTATGATAAAAATTTAATTTATTGGCTTTTCTTACTAAACTACTTAAAAAAAAGTTTCTGCTATGATTTTAATTTATAACGTACCATGTAGTACACTCAAAAAAATGATATGTTGGCTTTACTTAACTTTCTTTTGTAAACAGGTTCCACCGGTTCCACATAACTATGTTTCGTTAAACAAACATAATATGTTCATGTAACTTCAACATCATGGAATTTGGTCATTTTAAGCGACCCAATTAAACTCTGAGCTAATGAGTTAATTAAGTGAATAATTGAGTGATGATTGAGCATTATTGAAGACACCTGATGTTAACAAGCAGAATCACTGAAGGAGAAAACCGGAATGTTTAAGTCACCATTATGGAGATAAGTGTGTGTTTTAGTTGTGCTCTTGACCATTAACTCATTAACTTTAGAGTTTGTTTGGCTGCTGTACGTGAGTTATAGCAGCCGTATGAACAATGAACAAAGGTGATCTGATGGTGTTGGTTGTGTTTTAACATAATCATTATTTCACAATCATTTGCCCTGAATCACTGAACTTATATTAAACCCAATTTCTAAGTTTACCTCACGGAATATAGCAGCACTGTCATTGTAGAGCATACTATTTTTAGCCTTTTCAATGAAATTTAAGTGATCAAATCAATAAATAAAAAAGAAACTTCTTAAAAAATATTTTGTGTAGGCACACACAGACATCAAGAATCAGCCTGTGAATCTCAGCAATGGTGACAAACAGATCATAAGCTCATTATTTATTCATGTAGCAATGCATGATGGGAGCCATGAATGAGTTTTGATTAGTGGCACCCAGAATGCACTGCAACATGCTTTATAATTGTCACCATTGTTGAGATTCACAGGCTGATTCTTGATGTCTGTGTGTGCCTACTGAAAATATTTCTTAAGAAGTTTCTTTTTTATGTATTGATTTGATCATATGCATTTCATTAAAAAGGCTCAAAATAGTACGCTCTACAATGACAGTGCTGCTATAATCCGTAAGGTAAACTTAACTCAGAAATTGGGTTTAATATAGGTTCAGTGACTCAGGTCAAATGATTGTGAAACAATGATTATGTTAAAACACAACCAACACCATCAGATCACCTTTGTTCATTGTTCATTTGGCTGTTATAACTCACGTACAGCAGCCAAACAAACTCAAAAGTTAATGAGTTAATGGTCAAGAGCCCAACTAAAACACACACTTATCTCCATAATGGTGACTTAAACATTTCCGGTTTTCTCCTTCAGTGATTCTGCTTGTTAACATCAGGTGTCTTCAATAATGCGCAATCATCACTCAATAAATCACTTAATTAACTCATTAACTCAGAGTTTAATTGGGTCGCTTAAAATGACCAAATTCCATGTTGTTGAAGTTACATGAACATATTATGTTTGTTTAACGAAACATAGTTATGTGGAACCGGTGGAACCTGTTTACAAAGAAAAGTTAAGTAAAGCCAACATATCATTTTTTTGAGTGTACTTGATACTTACCTTATCACATTGTATTGCAATGACACTTAAATATCAGGGCAAATATACTGTGTAATTAAAACTTTTTTTTTTTTTTTTTTTTTTCTTAATAAGAGTACCTTTCTCTGTAATTACTGTGCAGATAGTGTTGTTTCGTATTGTTACATAGTAAGTGTTTGTTACCCGTTTCAACTGTGTATTTACAGGGTAAGTGTAACTCCTGCGGGCTGTAAATTAAAGTGGCGCGTGTTACCCCTTTATAACCCAAAACTTAACATATTGTTCCCTTATACCTACACAGAAGTACACTATAATTACAGAAACGTACACCGTAATTTCGGTTTACTTACGCAGTTGTTTGCGGGTCGTAATATAAAGTGTTACCGATCTTATTAATAATAGTTTGGCTTGTACTCACCGTTGTGGTGATGAGTGTTTGCTTTAGTTGGGCTCTCGACTCTCGTATGTGTTTGAATGTGGTCTTTTTAGCAGTGCTTCCCCTTTTTTTTGATAAGCGACATTATCTGAGTACACAGATATCAAGAATCGTGTTCTTTTTCTCTGTTAATTTTCATTAAGAATATTTAAGACTTCTGAAATAAAGTCAGTCTGGTTAGTTATAAGTGAAGCTGGTAATGTTTGTGGAGTTGTTTAATCCTCCTCTGCTGAGATCTTCACAGATTTAATATCTTCTATTTTTCTGTTCTTCTTTCTCCTTCAGTGATTCTGCTTGTTAACAGCCGGTGCTTGTCAATAATTCTCAATCATCATTGAATTAACCAATTTATTATCTCAGGTGTTTGTTCTATTTGCATGTGTTTTCTTCAGTTGCAGCTTGTTGAACTCTCTTGGCCACTGTATATGTCAGCTGAGTTTATAAAAAACTACAAAGTGTGAAGAGCTCAATCATCTTTTCAAAAAGTGTTAAAATATCTGGTACACTTATTTACAATAAGTTCATTAGTAAACATTAATGTATTAACTAACATGAAGTAACAATGAGCAATACATTTGTTACAGTATTTATTCATCTTTGAAAATGTTAGTTAATAAAAATACAGCTTTTCATTGTTTGTTCATGTTAGTTCACAGTGCATTAACTAATGTTAAAAATACAATTTCTGATTTTAAGAATGTATTAGTAAATGTAAAAATTAATATCAAGATTAATAAATGCTCAATAAGTATTGTTCATTTTAGTTCATGTTAACTAATGTACACTCAAAAAAATGATATGTTGGCTTTACTTAACTTTCTTTTGTAAACAGGTTCCACCGGTTCCACATAACTATGTTTCGTTAAACAAACAAAATATGTTCACGTAACTTCAACATCATGGAATTTGGTCATTTTAAGCGACCAAATTAAACTCTGAGCTAATGAGTTAATTAAGTGAATAATTGAGTGATGATTGAGCATTATTGAAGACACCTGCTCAACATCATGGAATTTGGTCATTTTAAGCGACCAAATTAAACTCTGAGCTAATGAGTTAATTAAGTGAATAATTGAGTGATGATTGAGCATTATTGAAGACACCTGATGTTAACAAGCAGAATCACTGAAGGAGAAAACCGGAATGTTTAAGTCACCATTATGGAGATAAGTGTGTGTTTTAGTTGGGCTCTTGACCATTAACTCATTAACTTTAGAGTTTGTTTGGTTTCCTTACATGAGTTATAGCAGCCGAATGAACAATGAACAAAGGTGATCTGATGGTGTTGGTTGTGTTTTAACATAATCATTATTTCACAATCATTTGACCGGAATCACTGAACTTATATTAAACCCAATTTTTAAGTTTACCTTACGGATTATAGCAGCACTGTCATTGTAGAGCATACTATTTTTAGCCTTTTCAATGAAATTTAAATGATCAAATCAATAAATAAAAAAGAAACTTCTTAAAAAATATTTTGTGTAGGCACACACAGACATCAAGAATCAGCCTGTGAATCTCAGCAATGGTGACAAACAGATCATAAGCTCATTATTTATTCATGCAGCAATGCATGATGGGAGCCATAAATGAGTTTTGATTGGTGGCACCCAGAATGCACTGCAACATGCTTTATAATTGTCACCATTGTTGAGATTCACAGGCTGATTCTTGATGTCTGCGTGTGCCTACTCAAGAAATTTCTTAAGAAGTTTCTTTTTTATGTATTGATTTGATCATTTGAATTTCATTAAAAAGGCTCGAAATAGTATGTTCTACAATGACAGTGCTGCTATAATCCGTAAGGTAAACTTAACTCAGAAATTGGGTTTAATATAAGTTCAGTGACTCAGGTCAAATGATTGTGAAACAATGATTATGTTAAAACACAACCAACACCATCAGATCACCTTTGTTCATTGTTCATTCGGCTGTTATAACTCACGTACAACAGCCAAACAAACTCTAAAGTTAATGAGTTAATGGTCAAGAGCCCAACTAAAACACACACTTATCTCCATAATGGTGACTTAAACATTCCGGTTTTCTCCTTCAGTGATTCTGCTTGTTAACATTAGGTGTCTTCAATAATGCTCAATCATCACTCAATTATTCACTTAATTAACTCATTAGCTCAGAGTTTAATTGGGTCGCTTAAAATGACCAAATTCCATGTTGTTGAAGTTACATGAACATATTATGTTTGTTTAACGAAACATAGTTATGTGGAACCGGTGGAACCTGTTTACAAAGAAAAGTTAAGTAAAGCCAACATATAATTTTTTTGAGTGTAGTTAACTAATGTAAACTAAAGGACCTTTTTGTAAATGTTACCAAATATGTGTATAGTGAGTGAAACTGAAGACTCACCCGCAGTCACGATCACTACGATCAGAGGAAAAGACTTTATGAGAGACGACACCATAGTGACTTCTGCAATCATAAAACTGACAATTATGACATTATGAGCATCATCTATAATATATACAACATCACAAACTCTATTTGATAGATACAGCACATGATGATTAATAATTCACGGCTCATTGAAGGCTTGTCGTGAACTGATGATGTTTCTCATGTCAGGCCTCGTGTGTCTAAAGAGCTTCACACAATATTTACACATGAATATATAACAGATATTGAGCTTCTGGAGTCAAAATCACTTCAAATCAACATTCACCTAAAACAGTTTTATAAATTCTAGCCCTACTAGAATTATTTTAGCTCATAAACAATAATGTTTAAATGGTCTTACCGCTCTGAAGTGTCAATGTTTCAGCGGCCAAACGAGAAATACATCCGCAGTTTAAGCCGTCAGACGCTGCAGTTTTCACACTTTATATTGTGCAACTTAATGTGTGTCTTCCTCTTTCTGGTTATGAGTGACCAGCATCTCAACTACACAAGAACAACTGGAGAAGAAATTTGTCAAACACACAACAAGCTTTATCTCTGTAGAGCTCAGTATTGTTAGATCTTTGTGAGAGAATATGTGAAAGATGTTTGCTTTGAGAAAGAACAGTGTAAAGATGCTCATCGTGTCTGCAGGAGCGTCTGAGCAGCATCTTTACAGCTCTTAGTTTCTCTTCTTCTTTCTGACACAAACTCTGTGTTTAAGCGGTGGACGACACACACACTCACACTCATAACCATCAGCAACATTGAGTTTAAGTGGGTCAATGCCAGTTTCTGACAGACGACACACTCAGAGACCAGACCAACGACAGATACAGGAACAATAGTTTTAATGGTCTTCATAAACACCAATTAATACATCACTGATGGATCTATTTAATAACTCCTAATAATGGAGCAGTGATGTTCACTGCAGAGCCAAATGATGTCCAGCTCCTCCTCAGTGGATCTAATGGGTGGAGGGAGAGAGTTATGGGTATATAATGGGTGGAGGGAGAGAGTTATGGGAATCTAATGGGTGGAGGGAGAGAGTTATGGACATCTAATGGGTGGAGGGAGAGAGTTATGGGAATCTAATGGGTGGAGGGAGAGAGTTATGGACATCTAATGGGTGGAGGGAGAGAGTTATGGGAATCTAATGGGTGGAGGGAGAGAGTTATGGGTATATAATGGGTGGAGGGAGAGAGTTATGGGTATATAATGGGTGGAGGGAGAGAGTTATGGGAATCTAATGGGTGGAGGGAGAGAGTTATGGGAATCTAATGGGTGGAGGGAGAGAGTTATGGACATCTAATGGGTGGAGGGAGAGAGTTATGGGTATATAATGGGTGAAGGGAGAGAGTTATGGACATCTAATGGGTGGAGGGAGAGAGTTATGGGAATCTAATGGGTGGAGGGAGAGAGTTATGGGAATCTAATGGGTGGAGGGAGAGAGTTATGGGGATCTAATGGGTGGAGGGAGAGAGTTATGGACATCTAATGGGTGGAGGGAGAGAGTTATGGGAATCTAATGGGTGGAGGGAGAGAGTTATGGACATCTAATGGGTGGAGGGAGAGAGTTATGGGAATCTAATGGGTGGAGGGAGAGAGTTATGGGAATCTAATGGGTGGAGGGAGAGAGTTATGGGAATCTAATGGGTGGAGGGAGAGAGTTATGGGTATATAATGGGTGGAGGGAGAGAGTTATGGGTATATAATGGGTGGAGGGAGAGAGTTATGGGTATATAATGGGAATCTAATGGGTGGAGGGAGAGAGTTATGGGAATCTAATGGGTGGAGGGAGAGAGTTATGGGAATCTAATGGGTGGAGGGAGAGAGTTATGGGTATATAATGGGTGGAGGGAGAGAGTTATGGACATCTAATGGGTGGAGGGAGAGAGTTATGGGTATATAATGGGTGAAGGGAGAGAGTTATGGACATCTAATGGGTGGAGGGAGAGAGTTATGGGAATCTAATGGGTGGAGGGAGAGAGTTATGGGAATCTAATGGGTGGAGGGAGAGAGTTATGGGGATCTAATGGGTGGAGGGAGAGAGTTATGGGAATCTAATGGGTGGAGGGAGAGAGTTATGGGGATCTAATGGGTGGAGGGAGAGAGTTATGGACATCTAATGGGTGGAGGGAGAGAGTTATGGGAATCTAATGGGTGGAGGGAGAGAGTTATGGACATCTAATGGGTGGAGGGAGAGAGTTATGGGAATCTAATGGGTGGAGGGAGAGAGTTATGGGAATCTAATGGGTGGAGGGAGAGAGTTATGGGAATCTAATGGGTGGAGGGAGAGAGTTATGGGTATATAATGGGTGGAGGGAGAGAGTTATGGGTATATAATGGGAATCTAATGGGTGGAGGGAGAGAGTTATGGGAATCTAATGGGTGGAGGGAGAGAGTTATGGGAATCTAATGGGTGGAGGGAGAGAGTTATGGGTATATAATGGGTGGAGGGAGAGAGTTATGGGTATATAATGGGTGGAGGGAGAGAGTTATGGGTATATAATGGGTGGAGGGAGAGAGTTATGGGTATATAATGGGTGGAGGGAGAGAGTTATGGGTATATAATGGGTGGAGGGAGAGCGTTATGGGTATATAATGGGTGGAGAGAGAGAGTTATGGGTCGGTTAGGGTGTTGTTGGACCGTCTCGCTCCATTACATCCAGAGACAAGAGCTGGACTTCTCTCTCCACCCACGACTCTTCAGCGAACAGCCTCTCAAAATAGAGGAATTACATCCATTACTCAAATCTTTCCTGAACTTCCATTGTCTTTACTGTCATCTAGTGATTAAATAAATAAAACATCTCCGGTTAACTCTAGCAGAGCATTCATTTAGTTCGTTTGTTAAATAAGAGGTGATCCAGCACGCTGAAATGTGTTGTTTTTTAAATCAAGAAATCAAAATGCTCGTTGCTGCTGCGATCAGTGATGGAGATAAAGTGTTCTCTTGTGGCTCGCGCTGAGTCTTCACACGGACGCGCGCTTTAATCCGTTGCGGAGACTCTCTATTCGTTAGTTGAGCAGAAATCACAAGACTCTTGTCACGATACATACGGATGAACCCAAGCGCAAACATGTATAACAAATAGTTTATTTACAAACAAACAGGGAAAACAAAACCCACAAGGGGGCAAAACATAGACAGGACACGAAGAGACTAAACTAGACTATGACTAACAATAACTAGACAATACTCTGGAACAGGATACTCACAAGAATCACAAGGTCTCAAAACTTACAAGAATCACAAGGTCTCAAAACTTACAAGAATCATAAGGTCTCAAAACTTACAAGAATCATAATGAACCGACACAAGACAACAAACACAAGGAGACTAAATAGAAGAACCAATAAAGGGAACAGGTGATACTAGACAATCATGACAAACGAGGATAACAAGGGGGCGGGGTTAAGTAATGAGACACACAAGCACATGGCCCAAACCAAAGACTTTCGCTGCGTCCCAATGTGCATACTATGCCCTAAATAGTATTGACAATTACTAATGTCACATACTATTTAGGATGGATAGTATGCACATTGGGACGCAGCGCATGTGTTGTACACAAACATGGGTCTGCCATGATCCTGTCTCAGAACTAGAGAACTCAAGGACAGAATCATGACAACTCTCTATTCGTTAGTTGAGTAGAAATCACAAGACTCTCTATTCGTTAGTTGAGTAGAAATCACAAGACTCTCTATTCATCAGTTGAGTAGAAATCACAAGACTCTCTATTCGTCAGTTGAGTAGAAATCACAAGACTCTCTATTCGTCAGTTGAGTAGAAATCACAAGACTCTCTATTCATCAGTTGAGTAGAAATCACAAGACTCTCTATTCGTCAGTTGAGTAGAAATCACAAGACTCTCTATTCATCAGTTGAGTAGAAATCACAAGACTCTCTATTCGTCAGTTGAGTAGAAATCACAAGACTCTCTATTCGTCAGTTGAGTAGAAATCACAAGACTCTCTATTCATCAGTTGAGTAGAAATCACAAGACTCTCTATTCATCAGTTGAGTAGAAATCACAAGACTCTCTATTCGTCAGTTGAGTAGAAATCACAAGACTCTCTATTCATCAGTTGAGTAGAAATCACAAGACTCTCTATTCGTTAGTTGAGTAGAAATCACAAGAGTCTCTATTCGTTAGTTGAGTAGAAATCACACAAACAAATTGCACACAAACGTGTCCCTGCTTAATATACAACCACTGATAAACATAATCGGTTTTAATGAGGAAAAAAAAAACATACGAGTGCGGATTAGAACCTATAACCTGTGGTAAAAGTTTGGCAAAAGTTCTGTGACTGGGCCATGAAAGTACATACTGTATGTCCATCCATCTTCTTTCGCTTATCCGGGGCCGGGTCGTGGGGGCAGCAGTCTAAGCAGAGATGCCCAGACTTCCCTCTCCCCAGACACTTCCTCTAGCTCTTCCAGGGGGACACAGAGGCGTTCCCAGGCCAGCCGGGAGACATAATCCCTCCAGCGTGTCCTAGGTCTTCCCCGGGGCCTCCTCTCAGTGGGACGCGCCAGGAAACGCGCCAGGAACACCTCCCCGGGAAGGCGTCCAAGAGGCATCCGAATCAGATGCCTTAACGACCTCAGCTGCCCCTCTCGATGTGGAGGAGCAGCGGCTCTACTCTGAGCTCCTCCTGAGTGACCGAGCTCCTCATCCTATCTCTGAGGGATCGCCCAGCCACCCTACGGAGAAAGCTCATTTAGGCTGCCTGTATCCGGGATCTTGTCCTTTTGGTCATGACCCACAGCTCATGACCATAGGTGAGAGTAGGAACGTAGATTGACCGGTAAATCGAGAGCTTCGCCTCGCAGCTCAGCTCTTTCTTCACCATGACAGAACGGTACATCGACCGCATTACTACAGAAGCTGCACCGATTCGTCTGTCAATCTCCTGTTCCATCCTTCCCTCACTCGTGAACAAGACCCCAAGATACTTGAACTCCTCCACTTGAGGCAGGAACTCTACACCAACCTGAAGTGGGCAAGCCACCCTTTTCCGACTGAGAACCACAGCATCGGATTTGGAGGTGCTGATTCTCATCCCAGCCGTTTCACACTCGGCTGCAAACCGTCCCAGCGCACACTGAAGGTCCTGGTCTGATGGGGCCATCACGACAACATCATCCACGAAGAGCAAAGATGAAATCGTATGACTTACTGCCGGCAATGTGAACCAAGCTCTTGCTCCGGTCGTACAGGGACCAGACAGCCCTTAGCAAAGGACCCCGGACCCTGGACCCCATACTCCCAGAGTACATATGTCGGATCTATGTATTTATTCACTTGAAAATTCTAGACACTGACAACACATATTAGATCTCATTAAACCCAATGTACTATTTAAATTGATTGCTGGACATCATAATGTTATTGTTATTGTGATTTATGATTTAGCATTGTATTAGCAATTGTATATTTTAGTGTTCGCTCGTCTGCAATACGTCTCGGAGATATTTCCAGATTGATGTTAAATAGATTTAGAAAATGTCTTAACCCTTTATAGGGCACTCATTGAAATATTTGGAAATTCTAAATTTTAACCTCAGAAAGCTAATGGGGGGTGTTACAGGACATTAAAAAAAAAAAAAAAAATCTCAATTTATTTTATCTTTGCATTGCAAATCAAGGTCGATGAAGTTACCATATATGAGCACTTGCCTGTCTTGGTAAAATAAATTACCGAGAGTGAATTTTAACAAAATATGAGAAAAACACACAAACTGCAAGGAACATTTATTTATTATAGGCACAAACTGCAAGGAACATTTATTTAGAGACATCTATGTCTTGCGGTATCTGTCTTTTTCCTCTGAACTATCATCATCGCTGATGGCAGGGTTTACGGGAACAACAATGGTATCCCTCTTCCCATAAAATAGCCAAGCAGACAGCTGCAAAAGGAATATGCTTAGTCAATATTAAACCAACTTGGATTTATTTGTTGAGAGAAACAGTAACAGTGTAATGTAGATCTAATGGGAAAAGAGTATTGACATAGAAAATATAAAAACACAATAAAAACAGAAAATACTATTATAATTATTGTTAGTTCCACTTATATTTGCTCATAATTGTGTTTTATCACAAACTAATATTCAGTAATTAAAATCAATTCACACAGTATAGGCCTCACACTAACAATAAGCACCTGTGTATGCCATTTACCTATAATAAAAAAAACATACATTCATAAGGCATATGTCTAAAAATGGACACTTGTGCCACTTAGGTGAACGGGGCATATGATCAAATATGGTGCCTTTAGTTTTCAGCCAAACATTAAGCTAATTTTTACAAATGCTATGCAAATAAAAACAATCTTAATATTTAACACAACTATTCAACCAAATAATTTGTGAGTTACATCAACTTACCATGTTTAGTTATGATGTTATTACTATAGCTGTGGGAGAAGCCAGGTTCAAAAAAGCAATATTTATGATTTCTGCAAGATGGCTGTGTTTGAGGTTCTCCAGGCCACTGCTGATTGGTCAGATGCATTGATGTCAATATCTGTCATATAGGTTTATCTCCCCTGATTGGCTGAGAGAAAACCATATGACTCTACAACTCCAAATGGAGACAGGGGGAGGGCATTTTAAATGTGTGCGGAAGTGACTAAATATGGTTACTTGCCCCATAAAGGGTTAAGATGTTTATGATTTAAAATGTATTTAAAAAACTGATATTTTAAAGATGTTTGTCAGATGTTTGTCCACAGCAGAAGCTTTCCGGATGATCTGGGGCCTGTTTCAATAAGGAGGTTCAACCAACTCTGAGTTAAAACTTGAACTCTGAGTTGACTTACCCTGAGATGGTAAACTCTGAGTTTTCGGTTACAGAACAGCTGAAATTAGTTAGTTCAATCAACTCTAAGTTGCCTGACTCTGAGTTAAGCGCGTGCACCACAACTATAAAAAGCCATTATCAATGGAGCGCAGATATTATGAGTCACCATGGCAACAGCGCCAGACAAAAAGAGGAATTACTGTTATACAGTGTTGGGTGTAATTAATTACCAAGTAATCTAAATATTATAATTTAATTAAAAGGATTACTCTTAATTCTTCTGTGATTTAAAATAAAATCTGATGTAATTAGCCTACATTAAATAGGCTACTGCATGAACTATAGAACAATTCAGTATAAAACAATAGTGGATTTAACATACATTTTTAAAAGGTATATTTTTAATGTAACCTTCTCCCTCTACACACTTTGGTCAATTCAAGAATAATTCATGCAATTGTATATTGTTAATTTGAAAGCATTAAAAGTGCAGTTTCTTGTCTCTCCTTGTATTGTTCAAGTGGTTGAGGTTGATATAGGATTTAGTAATTATTAATAAGTAAACCAATACTTTCTAAAGATAGTAAGTATTACATTAATCTAATTACACTGTTGAAGATGTCATTTGTAGTTAGTAATTAATAACTATTTTAGAGTAACTTACCCAACTGTTATAATATCAGAGGTGAAACTGTAAAAACAGTATGTTATTTAACCTAATTTACAATCCTGCAGGCATTAAAAGAATGTGGCAGCAGCTGAAAATAAAATATATAAACATAATTCATTCAGGTAAGGCTTGAGCATATCATGGGTGTAGGCCTGACTGTACAAACATTTGACATATTAAATAACTAAATAGCATCCAGTGTCTAGCAGTGCAGCAGCATTTCTGGCTGAGGGAATTCCTGAGGGACATCAGAGCCGTCACTCCCGAAGATCCAAGGGCCTTCATAAAATGTAATGGGTTACATACATATGTGTTATTTTTTATATAGGGTATTTGTGATATTTCCATTTATTTTACTTTGGGTTGGGTTTTTTGTTGGTCCCAATATATTCTGATGGTAATATCTCTCTTTTGGATCCTCCTGTCCCAACAGAACCCCAGGCAGTTGTAAGTAGCCGACTCAATACACCAATTATGACAAATAGTAGACCTAAACTTCATAAATAGTAGGGACACACTTCAGTGTGTAATGCCAGTTTAATTCTGTAGAATTTGTTTAGAACTACGGGAGGTGGAAAGAGTAATAAAATATTTTACTCAAGTAAAAATACTATTACTTTGATCAAATTTGACTTAAGTACAAGTAAAAGTACCGGGCTAAAAATCTACTCAAGTAAAAGTAAAAAGTAGCTCATTTAAAATGTAAGAGTAAAAGTTGCTGAGTTACTTGTTTAACTGCGGGGGTGGGGTTCTCTCCCGTTTCACAGTGTGATAACCGTCTCAGAAAATATCAAGGTTTATGGTATTAAACAATTATTAAATATATAAACTGCGGATATTATTAAATTACAGTTATTATTATCATACGTTAAAATGACAGTTAAATAAATTAATAAATTAAACATTTGTTCAATAAACATATCTAATCAACTAATTTCAATAATTGATTATGAATTAGATTAACAACTTATTTTTTATCATTAATAACTTATTAAAATGTTTAAAATAATTGAATTCTATGAAATGTTTTTTATTCAGATTTTTTCTTTTTTTATGATTTAATACAAATAATTTATCAAAAACGGTGGAAATTTTGGAACGGTGGAACCCGACCAGGTTAGGTTCACAGAGTAAGTCACCATGGTAACTGACTCTGAGTATAAGTTACCTCTCTTTCAGAAACGGGCTTGACTTACTCTGCTTTCTCGGGTTTGATAAACCTCCCATTCTGAAACAGAAAACCCAGAGTTTCCCTCATTTCAGGGTTAACATACTCAGAGTTTTCACTTAACCTCCTTTCTGAAACAGGCCCCAGATCTTTAAAAGACGTCTTGGAGACGTACGTGTGCTGTCTGGGTAACGCTTCGGACGGTGAGTAAATGATGACAAAATGTTAGTTGTAAATGTGGTCATTTTGCTCTGAAAGTTCATAATACTGGAGGTGAAAATGAATCCTAGTGACTTGAAACTCAGTTTTACCAAAGTCAAAGTATTTGGTTTTACCTTGATTTGCATATAACACTAGTAACAAGATAACACTGGTACTTTATACAAACAAACAATGAAAATAATATTTAAACGTTTTAAAGTTGAGAGCAGAGAAATACACTCACCGTTTGTAAATTGATCTGGAAATTCATGAGGAGTCAAATTTTCCTCGCGCTGTGGGCGGAGACACGGCGTCGCGTCACAGGCGTTAATCTGATTGGTGTTCAGACTCCTTCAGTCTCATTAATCCTGTTTGATTGGTTATTTTGCACCACTACACACAATGATAAATTTTTTATTATTAACTATTAAAATTAATTAAGTATTCTGGTTAGCTGTGTTTATTTGGTCCAATCTCAGTTTTCTAATTAATCCCTTCTTCACTTCTGACCTTTCATTACTTACAGTAATAATAATCTATAGGCAACGTTTATTAGTGTGACTAATGTCCTCTAGATGGCAGTCTGGACACACACATGAAATATCAGTTATAATGATAAAATAGAGTGGTAGTGTGACAAACTTACAAATTACTGCAAGGAAATGTGGACAGAGAAATCAAAACATGACTGGGAGGATGAAATTGATTTTAACATTCATAAAAACATGTGGGTTGAGTGCTTGAGAAACATACATACATGTTATATGAAACATACATACATGTCTTCATGAAAAAAAAATGAAAAAAAATATATATATATCTTGGTGGTGTGGCACCTTGTCTAATAGTAAGGCCATTTCGTTTGAAGCTGGCTCTCTTCTTTCAGTCTTTTTTTTTTTTCTCCACCATTGTAGAATTTGAATTTATTTATTCAAGGATAGCCTTTTGAGATGCAACATCTCATTTTCAAGAGGGTCCTATAAACACAAATACAAAATACAAAATACAAATCATAAGAAAAACATTACATAACATTACAGATACACATACAAAACTTGATTATATGTTTCATGTGTTGCGCTTTTATCCAATAACAGAAATCAGTCATTTACACCAATAACGGGATGCTGCTGCTGGGCAGTCAACTCTGGTTGTGGAGTAAATAAAGACACTATAGCAAATATATTATGATAACATGAATGACTCTTTCAAAGGCCAGTGAAAGCAAAGTTAGTGAAGTGGGCTGAGTCATGACATGTCTTGGGCATGAGGTTGCAGGTTCGGCACTCATTTTTAGTTTGGATTATTTGTATAAGATTCCATGAGTCCTGATAAATGCAATTTCAACTATTTCTGAAGTCCTTCTTTTATAAAGAAAACACAGTTTTCTCACATAACGCAGTGAAGCAGCAGCCCATGCCATGCATAGACCGAATAATCGATTCTCAAGTCATCGATATCAACCAATTCAGCACCACCGCCAGGGACAGCACCTGGTCACGTCACCCGTAAAGCCTGTTTTATGCTTCTGCGTCGAATCGACGGCGTACCCCCGCAGAGCCCTCTGCGTCGCCGCGAACCCCTCTCCGACCCCTACGCCATAGCTCGACGTGCACCTCCAAAAAAATTTAACTACGCGTCAAGGCAACGCAGACCACAAGGGCTGTGATTGGTCAGATTCAACGGGATGCAACGCAACCTGACGCAGAACCATAAAACGGCCACGACGCTGTAGCTACGCCGTGGAGTTGACGTAGAAGCATAATGAGGCCTTAAGGAAGACTTCAAGAACTTATGTGATGTAATTTTCAACAAAATCAGGCCAAAAAGAGCTTAGTTTGGCGTTTGTTTTGCGAGTTTGAAACACCTTGTTTGTTTAATACAGTGCTTGATTATAAGCTATCTATTGCATAAGTGCACAGCAAAATCTCCAGTGTTAAATCAACACTGTTCAGCACACATATGGTCCCACTACAGAGTGTTAAATTAACTCTGAAGCAGTGTTGAAGTTAATGAGATTTAAGTGATTCATTAAGCGATGATCGAGCATTAGTGATGAACACCTGCTGTTAACAAGCAGAATCACTGAAGGAAAGAGAAACACAAGAACTACAACTGACTTTGGTGCGCTTAGAAACAGCGTTATCTGGAAACGCACCCTGACCTTCTGCCGTCAGTCTGAGGTTCTGGCTACGCAAGACTAATTCATCAAACAGCTTTACAAAAATACCTGAAATACTCTCCAATTCAGTTTGATTCATTTAGACTGGTCAATCGTGCACTGAAGCTTTTTTTTCTTTCCTATTGTATCGGGATGTTGTGGCTGAGGGACCACTTGCACTCAAAAAAATGATATGTTGGCTTTACTTAACTTTCTTTTGTAAACAGGGTCCACCGGTTCCACATAACTATGTTTCGTTAAACAAACATAATATGTTCATGTAACTTCAACATCATGGAATTTGGTCATTTTAAGCGACCCAATTAAACTCTGAGCTAATGAGTTAATTAAGTGAATAATTGAGTGATGATTGAGCATTATTGAAGACACCTGATGTTAACAAGCAGAATCACTGAAGGAGAAAACCGGAATGTTTAAGTCACCATTATGGAGATAAGTGTGTGTTTTAGTTGGGCTCTTGACCATTAAATCATTAACTTTAGAGTTTGTTTGGCTGCTGTACGTGAGTTATAGCAGCCAGATGAACAATGAACAAAGGCGATCTGATGGTGTTGGTTGTGTTTAACATAATCATTGTTTCACAATCATTTGCCCTGAATCACTGAACTTATATTAAACCCAATTTCTAAGTTTACCTTACAGATCATAGCAGCACTGTCATTGTAGAGCATACTACTTTTAGCCTTTTCAATGAAATTTAAATGATCAAATCAATAAATACAAAAGAAACTTCTTAAAAAATATTTTGTGCAGGCACACACAGACATCAAGAATCAGCCTGTGAATCTCAGCAATGGTGACAAACAGATCATAAGCTCATTATTTATTCATGCAGCAATGCATGATGGGAGCCATGAATGAGTTTTGATTGGTGGCACCCAGAATGCACTGCAACATGCTTTATAATTGTCACCATTGTTGAGATTCACAGGCTGATTCTTGATGTCTGTGTGTGCCTACTCAAGATATTTTTTAAGAAGTTTCTTTTTTATGTATTGATTTGATCATTTGAACTTCATTAAAAAGACTCAAAATAGTATGTTCTACAATCACAGTGCTGCTATAATCCATAAGGTAAACTTAACTCAGAAATTGGGTTTAATATAAGATCAGTGATTCAGGTCAAATGATTGTCAAACAATGATTATGTTAAAACACAACCAACACCATCAGATCACCTTTGTTCATTGTTCATCCGGCTGCTATAACTCACGTATAACAGCCAAACAAACTCTTAAGTTAATGAGTTAATGGTCAAGACCCCAACTAAAACACACACTTATCGCCATAATGGTGACTTAAACATTCCGTTTTCTCCTTCAGTGATTCTGCTTGTTAACATCAGGTGTCTTCAATAATGCTCAATCATCACTCAATTATTCACTTAATTAACTCATTAGCTCAGAGTTTAATTGGGTCGCTTAAAATGACCAAATTCCATGATGTTGAAGTTACATGAACATCTTATGTTTGTTTAACGAAACATAGTTATGTGGAACCGGTGGAACCTGTTTACAAAGAAAAGTTAAGTAAAGCCAACATATCATTTTTTTGAGTGTGGGATTTCAAAGAAGCAGAAAGGTTATTTTTTAAATACTCAATGAAGCCAATGTTGAAGATAAAACCCAATATTTATTAACAGACTTCATGGGAATGCTCCAAAAAACAAACAGTTAGCAAGCAAACACACTCGTCCTCCGCCAAGAGGAGGCACTGATGCTCTGCTCTTTTTAACACTTACAAAAACAGATTACAGTAAATACAATCTTCCTTCATAAACAATCTATAGTCTTTATGTAACTCAATATTCAAAAAGAACATACTTTAATATGTTTCTTCACATTAAATACACCACACAGGATACTTTATTACACGGAAAAACAGTGGATGAAGTGACAGTTCACAGTATGAAACAAAACTCGCAAATATTTTATTAGTCATGAGGTTTGATATGAAGCAGCTGTTCAGCTCAGATTATTGCTTGTACAGCTCGTGAATGAGCAACACACTCTGCAGGTAAAGACAATTTATACAGACTACATTAATCCAAAACAGAAACACACACACTCAAATAAATTCACTCGGAAATACATCACAGTATGGTCGTACCGTTGGTTTGGGACATGTCAGGTTCAGTAGCGGTTCAGGTGTCTGTGATCAGATGCTCAAAATCTTCCTGCAACATTGATGCTGCTGTAGATCACACTGGAATCATCAGATCTGTTCAATAAGTGTAAACAGACAAAATAAGAGAAAACAGATTAGATCATAAAACCTTGTTTCTCTCTGAGCCGCCTGCAGAGTTTTAGGGATTGGTTCGAATCTTTAACGGTGAGTAATGAAGTGCGCCTCACCTGGCAGAGTCCGCAGGACCACGATCCCTCACGTCTCCAGCCTTCACACTCGTGTTCCCTGTGTTTCTGTGGTGCTGGACGGTGGCGTACTGAACCTCGTCTTCATCTCCAGCGCTCTGAGCCGTCCTGGGTCTCTTGGGAGCGATGCTTGCGTACATCAAGTCATTCTGAACGCCTGAATCACTCGTGCTCATCTGGTTCATCACCGCTCCGCTGCTGTTTTCCTGAATAAACACACACAGTCCAGATGATCACTGGGATTTTCTTGGTCTTTTCCTGCTCGTTCCTTGTATTTCGTTGTTCTTGTATTTGGATTGTTTATACGGTATTTGACCTTTGCCTGGACTGGTTTTACGCTTTACGGATTACCCAATAAATACATCTTAACTGCAATTGGATCTGCTGTCTCTCTCCCGTGTGTGTCGTGACAGATTTTAAGCCTAAAGTTAACAAACTGTAACCTTGTCCCTCAAATCTGATTGGTTGACTGAAATGTTGTTCCAGGATTAACAAAGATGTTGATCCAAAAACATGTTGCACTTTGTGAAATCACATTCACCCATTGGGATCATAATTGCATGAAAATGTGCTGAAATAGACACTGTTCGACGTACCTGTTTTGAAACGCCACCTTGGACTTCAGTATCTCCTGCTTTCCTACTGGAGAGAAGAGAGATTGGAAACATAGAGTATCTATTTCATGGAAATACACATCTTAAAAGGGGAAAATACAAGATTAAAAGTGTTATAGAAGTAGTTAATATGACCTGTGAGTTATAAATACACCATCTATGTTCCACCGACCGCAGTTTTCTCTTACCTGAGTATTTTTATTACTCCAACAATAACACAGATTATGATGAGCACAGCCCCGATCCCAGCAGCCGCGTACAGACCTGTGTTCAGGCCACCTGAGCGAAGACAAACATCATTCACACGGCTGATCATGACACCAGCATAACAGACGACGGCACATATCAATACCTGCAGACACGAACAAAGACACAGACGCTGATCTCCGAGATCCATGTTTATTCTGAGCCTCACAGTAGAAGTGTCCACTGAAACTGGAGTTAAAGCTGGAGATGCTGAAACTCTGTCCAGATCCAACAGCTGAGGTTTCATTCTCCTTAAACCAGCTGAAGTTCAGAGCAGGAGGGTTTGAGTCACTGATGCAGTTCAGAGTCACTGAATCTCCCTCCACTATTACACCAGACCCACTGACCCACACTGAGACGCTCTTCGGAGGATCTGAAAAAAGACTAAAGATGACTTACAGTGCATCATTTGATGAGTCTGGACTGGATTTGTCTGAAAGCTGAAGTGTGTGTTACATCTGACGCTGAGAGTGACGGCAGGAGACGGCAGATGTTCCTGATCTCTCGCTGCACAGCTGTAGTTTCCCGTATCATCACTGCTGACCGACTGCAGGATCAGACGATTCCCGACGCTCGACTCTGATAAAGACTCGCCGTTTTTATACCAGATAAAGTCTGTTCTGTCTGAGAGGTTACAGGTGGTGTTACAAAATAAAACAGGGGAATCTTTCTCAACGACCTCTTCAGGAATCTCCACTCTGAGCTCTGAAATCACAGACAAATCATAATGTATACTTATATGAAAGAGTAAAAACTGTCAGTGCAATATTAGTTTGACTGTACCTGTGACATTGAGCTCAATCCCAGGATAACCCAGATATCTTTGTTTTTCTACATTTGTCAGGATTCTGATGCAGTACATTCCTTCATCCTCATGTCTCACATTACTGAGAGTGAGAGTGAATGTTCGGTCTTTAATGGGGAAATACTGAACTCTGTCTCTGTAATCTGGAAGATTCAACAGATTGATGGCCATGACTTTATCTGGGTTTCTGGTCCAAAATGTCTCTGTCACAGTGAGACGATCTGGGTGTTTATAAGTGCCTGATAAACGTGTTGTTGAACCCTTTAGGACACATTTGCTCATATTTGAGTACCGAACCTCCCATTCCTCACTGCAAATCCCTGGAAAATATAAAACAAGAAAATACACTGAATTTGACCATCTGTGTTTTTATTTTTCTCTAAAACACAAAAGAAGTTCTTCTACCAGTATTTTCTTTGCTTGTTTTTAATATACACACGTTACAAAAAAAAAAAAAAAAAAATGCTGTCTATATCCTAGGGCTGATAGCCAGTATTTCCAGGAAGTGTCTAAATACTAATTTGATGTGCGACACTGTAACCCTTGCTGTAAAAAAAAACTGGTAAGGTCTACCATGTATCGAAGGTTTCTGTCAGTTTAGCAGAACTGCGAACACTACACACTCTTGACATAGACATTAAACTGTCTTTAAATACAGAAATACAGACAAAACACCCTGAAAGATGGAGGTTTCTTCAGCGTGTGTGAAAACAAGAATTAGGTTCAGACTCACCAGGAATCACAAGCAGAGAAATCAGAGAGAAAACACCAAACATTCTGGAAGACACGAAGAAGATTGTTACAATAACACACAAGTATGACTGACGTGTGTTTATAGATACATAACAACTATACTTAATATATCATATTCAGTAATATCTCTACTAAAGCTGAAACATGTTTTTGCATTGTAAAATATATATGTCCTACCTTACTGTAATCTACAGGGTCTGAGTGTAAAAACTGAATGATCTGTTTGCTACAGTTAACGATTTTCACACATCCTGTCTTTCTTCACTTCCTCTGAATGAGTGTAAAACACTCCTTTTCCAGTCAAATGACACAAGTGCTAGATTTACACACACACACACACACACAAATACAAATATATATATGATTTCGCAAACCCAGATGAAAATGTCTGATTATGATTACTAAAAGACTAGAAGTCACTCAAGCCTCTTTGAATCTGTATTAATGCATTAATTCAGTCACAGAGGAGCTGCACTGAAGTCATTATTTGCGTGTGAGTTCACTGAAATGTCAAAGTCACATTCACATGGCACAAAAAAAAGACACTTCTGTAGAACCGCTTCCTTTTTCTCTTTTAGCATATGCTAATGCAAGATATACATCATGTACTCTTGAGAAACAGCTTCTGTTTGACTTTGTTTAAACTATAATCATCACATACACAAATCACCCCAGATATTTCACATAAACACAGAGTAAAAGGCAAAAATCAAGAGGATTTGATGATTTCATAATTGATAATTCACTGTGATTCCTGAAGCTCACAAAGAGGCTCTTGACCAGTTTTACCCGGGGTTTCCAGAACAAGGCATTGGGGTCTTATGTTGCACAGATGGTGCAAATACACAATGAGATGAAAGGCAAAGTTTCAGAGACATTCCTCTTGCATACTATAGAATTTTATTTATTTTTTTAAACAAATGTTTTTATTGTTAACCTCTTGCTACATAGGCATACTAGGCATCTCACACACTTGTATTTTGTAACATTAGAACACTGAAAATTCCACACACACACACACACACACATCACTGTCGATGGATTTTTTTTTTGATCAGCACCTCGGACAGCGCCGTCTCACATACACACACACACACACACACACACACACACCTTCAGCCTCACCGACCTGACGCGCCATCTACAGGAAGATATATGTAACTGCATGCACATATTAGTGAGAGAAACCACAATTTTTACCCAGTTTTCAAGGCCATTTGTTGTAATAACACAATTAATCTAGATTTCTAACAACGAATAGATATTCTTTATTTTTTAGATACGAATCTATATAGATATATTTCTGGACATCCAAATATTCTGATTTATGCAAAAGCAAAAAAGAAAAATCTGGGGTTATTCACGTCAATAATACGATGTATACGTCATAAGCGGACCATATAGAGACCACATCCGGATGGTCGCACTGGGAACAGTCGCATACAGTATTAAAAATCTACAAATTCCATATGAAAAGTAATGTAATAGTAACAATAGCTATTGTAAAGTAACAATAGCTCATCAATAGTAACTCTTCATAGAAGCAACTTTTCTATTTGATCAGCGTCACAAGGATATAAAAAAAAAACAAAAAAAAAAAACAGCCGCTATTCATCGCCAAAAACGGCCGATAGAAATACATTTTTAAAATAACCACCCCACAAACAGCAGGGGCAGATACATACAATCACGCATCAATGAAGCATAATTCACACATCCCCATAGATAGACACATGCATATTTGACACGTCCCCTTTAAGGCGCGGGAGAGTTTGAGAGTTTTGAGGATGCGTTGTTCTGACGCACGAGTTGAGAATAAAATACGACTGTTTTCTGGTCTCGTGCTGCAATCCTATACAACCGTTTATTTATGACAGCTCAAAAAGCCACAGTGATTTACAATGTCGGTTCAATTAATTTTTATTTGTAAAGCACTTTTTGACAATGCATATCGTTTTTAAGCAGGTGAATAAAGGGAAAGTGACTATAACAGGCCTCTGTTGTAAACAACCTGAAGGCAATAATGGCGAGGAAAATTCACACTGAACGCGTTTTTACACAGAGAACTGTTTTTCTGCTGTTGCTTTTAGACATGCACAAATGTTTGACCATTGCACTCGAGGTAGTTAAACTTAAAAAATAAATAAATAAAAAACATCCGTATTCTGTGTTGTAGCATCATTTAAAGGTTTGTTTACTTATTACTTTTATATTTACCCAAACATATTATATTATATTGTTCACAAATAAAAAGTTTATGTATGCAATGCTGCATTTTGTTTTTAAAGGTGAAAGTAGATTGATGTATTTGACTGTTGAGATGGTCTCTCATTTTTGCAGCACAACATTAGAAATGTATATATAATGAACTTATCAAGTTAAATTAATATAAGATAAAATTATCAATTGCCAGTGTTATAATATGTAGAATCCTGATCTTCAGGGTCGTCTGTGTCACAGGATCTCTTCATATTCTAGAGAAGAAGTGAACATATTCATCACAAATAAGATCTCATGTAACACCCTCACAACAACAGCAGAATAACTCACATCCAGTGTGTCGTACTCAGAACATCTGGACTTGGGGTCAAGGGTCATGTAGGCGTCCTCAGGAGACTCGACCTGACGACACAATGATGAGAGAATCAATTCTCCCTTCATAACTGACAGGACACACATGAGAAGAAGCTTGAGAAGATCATCTCACTGTTTTATGGCGTCGTGATCCTCTGTGGTTTTGCTCTTCTGATGGAGTCACTCGTTTCCTGTGAGAGAAGAAGAAATGAACATGAACACAAACTGACTCTGAATCTTCATGGCGCTACAGACACAGAGTCTCTCTCACCTTCTGATCAACATCCAGATGACAAGCATCAGTATCACAGTCATGACAACAGATGCAGTGATTCCCACTATGACTGTGACTGAAGACCAGCTGCTTTCTTCAGCCGAGACGAGAGAAAGAGAAACTCTTCTGAGACCAGTGCTTTACCTCACTACATACAGACAATGACCAACAAAACTGAGACTGACAGAGATGATTCTCACCTTTAACAGTGAGTGACACAGACGCTGATCTCCGAGATCCATGTTTATTCTGAGCCTCACAGTAGAAGCGTCCACTGAAACTGGAGTTAAAGCTGGAGATGCTGAATCTCTGTCCAGATCCAACAGCTGAGGTTTCATTCTCCTTAAACCAGCTGAAGTTCAGAGCAGGAGGGTTTGAGTCACTGATGCAGTTCAGAGTCACTGAATCTCCCTCCACTATTACACCAGACCCACTGACCCACACTGAGACGCTCTTCGGAGGATCTGAAAAAAGACTAAAGATGACTTACAGTGCATCGTTTGATGAGTCTGGACTGGATTTGTCTGAAAGCTGAAGTGTGTGTTACATCTGACGCTGAGAGTGACGGCAGGAGACGGCAGATGTTCCTGATCTCTCGCTGCACAGCTGTAGTTTCCCGTATCATCACTGCTGACCGACTGCAGGATCAGACGATTCCCGACGCGCGACTCTGATAAAGACTCACCGTTTTTATACCAGATAAAGTCTGTTCTGTCTGAGAGGTTACAGGTGCTCTTACAAAATAAAACAGGGGAATCAATCTCAACGACCTCTTCAGGAATCTCCACGCTGAGCTCTGAAATCACAGATAAAACACATTTTATATAAGTAAATGAGAGTAAAATCTGTCAGTGCAATACTAGTTTGACTGTACCTGTGACTTTGAGCTTAATCCCAGGATAACCCAGATATCCTAGTTCTTTTGCTATGATGTTGTTGCAGTACATTCCTTCATCCTCATGTCTCACATTACTGAGAGTGAGAGCGAATGATTGGTCTTTAATGGGGAAATACTGAACTCTGCCTCTGTAATCTGGATGATGCAACAGATTGATGTGTTTTTTGTCTTTATCTGGGATTACGATCCAAAGTGTCTCTGTCACAGTGAGATTATCTGGGTGTTTAAAAGTGCCTGATAAATGTGTTGTTGAACCCTTTAGGACACATTTCTTAATACTCGAGTACTGAACGTTCCATTCCTCACTGCAAATCCCTGGAAAATTGAAAACAGAAAAATCATTTTAAAATGTATTCTGTGTCGTACCACCAAATTCAACTTATAGTAAACAGCCAATGACTAAATAAAAGAAGATCATCATATGAGTTTGGCACTGTGGACATTTTGTTTAGTAACAATAACTTTCAAAAAACAAGGTTTAGGTTGAGACTCACTTGGAATCATGAGCAGAGAAATCAGAAAGAAAAGATAAAACATTCTGGAAGACATTAAGCAGATTATTAAAATAAGTGTATTTGCATAGTTTTACATATTGCTTATTTTCATCAGACACTAACAACAATAATCAATCATTCCCCAGACATCAACATAGTGTCGGCCCAGATCTGGCCCACATCTGGTACGCATGGACTCCACATGTACCAGATGTGGGCCGGATCTGGGCCGAGACTGTTGCTGTCTGGGTCAGTCTGTAAATAATTTGAGAACTGTCCTACCTTGCTTCACTGTAGGGTTCACGTATTAAAATGAGTGTTGGTCAGTTTGGAGGATTGAGAACTTTGTTTCAAACATGTTAACACACTTCCTGTCTTTCTTCATTTCCTCTGAGTGGGAAATCCTCCCCTATGGCACATTATGTAATCACGTGTTCTTGCAGGGAAACAACTTGTTTTTAAAATGCTGTGACAAGTTGGGAGTAACTGAGCAGCGATAGGTGGCCCAACTTGCATGCCTCGATTATGAAATACGATACCGGTATGGCATAATTAATAGGAAGGCCGAAGCTAGTATTTGCCAGCTATTACTACAACTCCTGTTCCAGAGTCCTTACAGAAGACCGTGGCTGTACAACAACCTCAGGTGACCCAAACTGCCATTTCGGCTTTACCTCATCATTCTGCCTCTGGTGTGTAATTATAACAATTATAAAAAACGATCCTGATATTCAAGCTGTTCAGACTCTTGAGGCAGGAGACTCACCCTGGTTCGTTGATGTGGGCCTCCACTGTGGACCAGGTTCGTGTGACAGAGTGATTTTAGTAAGTTCGGGGTTGCCTACTAGTCGTCTCCATTCAGATCAGGGTCGCAGTTTTGAGAGCAGGCTTATTCAGCAACTGTGCTGCCTGTATGGAGTTACACGACCACATACCCCATGTAAGGGACATGTGAATGTCTTTTATTCATTCCACAAGTTTTGACGCGTATCTTCTTGCCTTGTAGGCTACTCACACTTGAAATCCATATAGTTCGTTTAATCACTGTTTATTCTTCCAAATCAACAAAGAATCACGTTTCATACATACAGCGTAACCCTCTTTTGCAGCGATGTCTTCTCAACAACTTGTTTGTAGAGATACTATACTTATAAGGCAATTTATGCTATAATTATTAACGGTCAAAAGCTTTGTGTTCTCCCGACGAGCATCTGCACTTATTGCATGAGCTCCAAACTTTTTCTTACATGTGCTACAAAATGAACGTTACTGCACATGCGCAGAGAGAACAAATATAAAGTAAAGAAGTATATTCAACAGGAAATTACTAATTAACATAAACAATGATTGTATCAAATTTACATAATAAAATATGAAAATATACATTTTGAAATATGAAATATGGCTCTTACATTTCCGGCCCCTAATTGACAGGCAGGCAGACTGACAATTACCTTTTCAACAAAAAACCATAGAGCCATGCTTAAACAGTATGTGTATTGTACATCACTTTAGAAACTTTGAGAGCCCATAATCAACCTTGAACTGTCAACTTCTTTGTGTGGCATAGAAACAGTCCTTGATGTTGAAGAGCATTTAACAGTCCATTTCACAGATAAGGCACAACTTATCAACAGGCCTTTCCAATGTATTGGTCTTAGTTTTAACCAACACACGTCTTACCAGTCCTTTGTTATCTGGAAACACTTTCATGACTCTTCCAAAGACCCATGAATTTCTTGGTGAAGAGTCATCTATTATCAGGACGACATCACCAACTGCAAGGTTTTTCTTTACTTGATTCCATTTTTGACGCTCCTGGAGTAAGGGCAAATACTCACGTACCCATCGCTTCCAGAATATGTCAGCAAGATACTGAATTTGCTTCCACTTGCGTCGTGCATATACATCTTGTTTTTGAAAAAGTCCAGGCGGTAAGGCTGGTTTCCTTTTCATTAATAACAGGTGATTAGGTGTCAAGGGTTCAAGATCTGTTGGATCATCAGTTGTAATGGTAAGTGGTCTGTCATTTATTATTGCTTCCACTTCACACAGGAATGTATGCAAGCTCTCATCATTAAGTGTTTGTTCTTTCAGTACAGATCTCAGGATTTTTCTAACAGACCTTACACTCAAAAAAATGATATGTTGGCTTTACTTAACTTTCTTTTGTAAACAGGTTCCACCGGTTCCACATAACTATGTTTCGTTAAACAAACATAAGATGTTCATGTAACTTCAACATCATGGAATTTGGTCATTTTAAGCGACCCAATTAAACTCTGAGCTAATGAGTTAATTAAGTGAATAATTGAGTGATGTTTAAGTCACCATTATGGAGATCAGTGTGTGTTTTAGTTGGGCTCTTGACCATTAACTCATTAACTTTAGATTTTGTTTGGCTGCTGTATGTGAGTTATGACAGCCGGATGAACAATGAACGAAGGTGATCTGATGGTGTTGGTTGTGTTTTACCATAATCATTATATCACAATCATTTGCCTTGAACCACTGAACTTATATTAAACCCAATTTCTAAGTTTACCTTACAGATAATAGCAGCACTGTCATTGTAGAACATACTATTTTTAGCCATTTCAATGAAATTTAAATGATCAAATCAATAAATACAAAATAAACTTCTTAAAAAATATTTTGTGTAGGCACACACAGACATCAAAAATCAGCCTGTGAATCTCAGCAATGGTGACAAACAGATCATAAGCTCATTATTTATTCATGCAGCAATGCATGATGGGAGCCATGAATGAGTTTTGATTGGTGGCACCCAGAATGCACTGCAACATGCTTTATAATTGTCACCATTGTTGAGATTCACAGGCTGATTCTTGATGTCTGTGTGTGCCTACTCAAAATATTTTTTAAGAAGTTTCTTTTTATGTATTGATTTGATCATTTGAATTTAATTAAAAAGGCTCAAAATAGTATGTTCTACAATCACAGTGCTGCTATTATCCGTAAGGTAAACTTAACTCAGAAATTGGGTTTAATGTAAGTTCAGTGACTCAGGTCAAATGATTGTGAAACAATGATTATGTTAAAACACAACCAACACCATCAGATCACCTTTGTTCATTGTTCATCTGGCTGTTATAACTCACGTGTAACAGCCAAACAAACTCTAAAGTTAATAAGTTAAGGGTCAAGAGCCCAACTAAAACACACACTGATCTCCATAATGGTGACTTAAACATTCCGGTTTTCTCCTTCAGTGATTCTGCTTGTTAACATCAGGTGTCTTCGATTATGCGCAATCATCACTCAATAAATCACTTAATTAACTCATTAGCTCAGAGTTTAATTGGGTCGCTTAAAATGACCAAATTCCATGTTGTTGAAGTTACATGAACATCTTATGTTTGTTTAACAAAACATAGTTATGTGGAACCGGTGGAACCTGTTTACAAAGAAAAGTTAAGTAAAGCCAACATATCATTTTTTTGAGTGTATCTGCCTTTCCCATACTCCACCGAAATGAGATCCAGAAGGTGGGTTGAATATCCATTGTATTCCTTTCTGCATGAGAGTGCTTTCGATTTTTGATTGATTCCATTGTTGAATGGCTTTACGCAGTTCAGTCTCAGCACCAATGAAATTAGTACCGTTGTCACTTCTCATGATTGACACCTGCCCTCTTCTGCACACAAATCGTCTGATGGCATTTAAACACGAGTCTGTGTCCAGCGTATGTGCAACTTCAATATGGACAGCTCTTGTTGTTAGGCACGTAAACAATACGCCATATCTTTTAACATTACTTCTACCTTGTCTGACTTCAAACGGTCCAAAGTAATCTACCCCAACATTGGTGAAGGGTGGTTGATCTGGCATTATTCTGTCGTGTGGCAGCTCTGCCATCTTTTGCTCTACAGCCTTTGCTCTAATCTTTCTACATGGCACACATCTGGAGAGAAACTTCCTGACAATGGAGTTTGCAGAAGGAAGCCAGAATTTTTGTCGCAACTTTGAAAGAATATAGTTCCTTCCACAATGTCCAATTTTCTCATGAATGTCTCTTAATATTAAAGTTGTGACATGTGAATGTTTGGGTATAATGATAGGATGCTTCACATCCTCAGGCATTGCAGATCTACCAAGACGACCTCCAACTCTCAGCAATCCATCCTGAAGTATTGGATCCAGTTTAGAAAGGCAACTGTTCTTTTTAACAGATGGATTACCTTTTTGCAATGAAGAAATTTCTTCTTTGAACACTTGACGTTGACTGAATTTGAGGATTTCATTTTCAGCCTTTGATAATTCTTGCATTGTTAGAGCTTTGCAGTTTTCTGCTGTGTATTTTGTCTCACAACTCTGAACTTCTTTGTCTTTGGCTGTTTTTTGATTGCTGCGCTGTATAAGTATCTCCTTGAAACGAAGGATCCATGCCACCGCTCTCTTTAATTTGTACCAATCAGAGTAATAATTGATCAAATTGTTCACAGCATCTGTGCTATCCACTGCACACACAAGATTCACTGAAGCTAAGTGTTTAATCTCACTGTCATCCACTTTTGTTGATAGGTCATGATTTGTTTCAGGCCACTTATTCTCTGGTTCTTTGAGAAAGGAAGGACAGTGGATCCAACTCATGTGGCTCATGAACTTTTCACAAGTCAGTCCCCTGGATGCACAATCAGCCGGGTTCATTGAGGTGTTGATGTACCTCCACTGCTGTGGTCTGGTTGACTCTCTTATAACAGCAATCCTGTTGGCCACAAACGTTTTGAAACGCAAACATTCGTTGTCAATATATCTCAAGACAGTGGTACTATCAGTCCAAAATACGGATTCAAGCAATTCTAGTTCCAATTCATCTTTCAGCATTTTGTCTGTGTTAACAGCAACAACTGCAGCAGTCAACTCCATACGTGGAATGGTGGTCTGCTTCAATGGAGCCACGCGTGACTTCCCCATCATGAAGGCACAATGTGCGAGTCCATCAGTGTTTAACAATCTGAGGTATGACACAACTCCATATCCCACTTCGCTAGCATCTGAGAAGTGATGTAGTTGTGCGGAAGCTGAAACCCCAAAGTCAACAGGTTTTATACATCTTGGCACACTGAAGCCAGTCAACTGATTTAGCCCTTGCAACCAGGCAATCCACTTTTCTGCACACTGTTCTGGAATGTTGTCGTCCCATGCAAGCTTTTCTTTGCACAACTGCTGCATTAGAATCTTTGATGGCAATATGACAGGCGCGAGAAAGCCCAAGGGGTCATAGATGGAGCTTGTGACTGACAGGATTCCTCTTCTTGTTACAGGTCTTTCTTTCAAACTTATTTTGAATTTGAACACATCTGAATTGACACACCATAACACCCCTAATGCTCTCTCAGCAGGAAGTGCATCCCGGCTCAAATCCAAGTCTCTTACATCTTCAACTCTTTCACCTTCAGGAACAGAGGCTAACAATACGCGACTGTTGCTTGCCCACTTTGTAAGATGAAATCCTCCGCTCGTACAAAGTTTTGTGAGATCATTGTACAAAGCAATTGCTTCAACATGACTTGAAACAGACTTTAAGCAGTCGTCTACATAAAAGTTCTTTAGAACTGTGTGGACCGCTTCAACAGATGATTTGCTGCGATTTTCTTCTGCTGTCTTCCTAAGAGCGAAGTTAGCTACACTTGGAGATGATTTTGCTCCAAAGAGATGGACAACCATCTTGTACTCTTCCAAGGTTTGATCTATATCTCCATCTGGCCACCATAAGAAGCGGAGCATGTCACTGTCCTTTTCAGGAACTCTCACCTGGTAATACATAGCTTCGACATCTGCCATCATGGCAACTGACTCTTGTCTGAAGCGGGTGAGCACTCCGATGAGTGAGTTTGTCATGTCTGGACCCTGTAACAGCTCACTATTTAAAGACACTCCCTGGAAACTTGCAGCACAGTCAAACACTACTCTCAGCTTTTTCTTTTGAGGATGGTACACCCCATGGTGAGGTATATACCAGACTTGACCATCTTGACGACTTAAGTGTGACGAAGGCACCTTGACTGCATAACCTTTGCTCAGCATGCAGTTCATGAAGTTTTTGTACTCTTCATGAAAGGAGTGATTCTTTTGGAATTTCCTTTTGATATTTAACAATCGTTGGACAGCTGCACTTCGATTGTTAGGCATTTGGACCACCGTTTTCTTGATTGGAAGGTCAATGTAATAGTGACCATTAGAAAACTGCACTGAATTAGATACAGACTCCAAAAACTGGTGATCCATCTGTGATAATTCGGCTTTGTCATCGCAATTTCTTTCGGGAAAATCATGATTGTACTGTTGTATCAGCATTTGTTCCACACTCTCCAGGGAAATTCTGTTGACTGTAACGTTTGTTTGTGTATAGTCATGCATGCTGTCTTCAGGTTCTCTAAGAGGTCCATTCACAATCCATCCTAGGGCAGTCTTAACTGCATATGGACCATTGTGCTTACTATTTATTACTCTCCATGGTTCCAGAAGCTTGAACTCCTTGTTCCCTATGAGGATCTCCACTCCAGCATCAATGTGAGGCAACTTCACTTCACTGAGATACGGCCATTTGTCAACTTCGTGTTGTTGTGGAACGTTTTTCATTGAAACTGGTATGCTCTTTTGTGTAAACACTTTGGAAAGCTCAATGAAATTGTTCTCTTCCAATCCACTCACTTCCAAGTCAGTGAGCATGTAACTTTCCACTCGTTTGCTTGAGTTCATGGTGCTTAGCATCATGTCAATCTTTCTGCCTTGGACACTCAACTGTCTTGCTAGTGCCTCAGTACAAAAAGTGGCAGAGCTGCCTGGGTCCACAAAGGCATACACTTCCACGTACTTATCACTTTTTTTTTACTTTATCTTGACAGGTACTATTGCAAGAACACATTCGTCTCCGGCCCCAGTACAGGCACTTGTCTCGTGACTCATTGCAGTAGGTAAAGTGGTAACTTCAGTTCTATCAACTTTTACCATTTCCTTCTCAGGAATCTTGTCTTGTGTGGTTAAGTGTAACATACTAGGATGTCTTTTTGAGCAGAGCTGACATGTGCTTCTTCTGTTACAATCTTTGCTTAAGTGTCCTTTGATTAAGCACCCAAAACAAAATCCATTCTTTCTTAAAAAGTCAAATTTGTCTTTATATGGCTTAGCACCAAACTGATAACATTGCTCCAATGTATGGCTTTTCTCACAGAATGCACAAGGTTTCGTGTAAGCACTGATAACTGGCGCAATGTTGCTTTTCATCATTGTCAAATCCTTTTGAGTTTCGCCAATCTGTTTTAAGTCAGTTGCAAAACTACTACTTCCTTTTCCTTCTCTTTTCAACTTAGCTCCTTGAAAAGACTTGTTGGTGTGTTTTTTATCACCTGTCAAAACATCCAGATCTCCAAAAAGTGGGTTTGATATTACCTTTGCTTGGCGATCAACGAACTCAACCAACTGAATGAACTTGGCTCTTCTTTTATTGTGCTCCTCATACTCGTAAGCATGGGCTCTCCATCTTTCACGCAACTTGTAAGGCAATTTTGAGATAATAATCCTCATGTTGGTAGGATTATCCAACTCATCCATGTATTCAATGTCCTCCATTACATTGCGACAAGTAACCAGGAACAATGAAAATGCACTTAAAGATCTTCCATCCTCTGACTTTATTTCAGGCCATTTGAATGCCTTTTGCATTAAGGCTGTCGCAATTTTCAACTCATTTCCAAACTTCTCATGCAATAGTCTCATTGCTTTTGCATAACCACGATCATCTGGCATGTGCTGGCAGCTCTTGACAATGTCTCTGGGCTCACCTCTAGTGTACTGCTCCAGAAAGTACAACTTGTCAGCACTACTGTCAACTCTGGACTCAACAGCATGTTCAAACGCCTTAATAAAAGATCTGAACTCAAGTGGATCTCCATGAAACAAAGTAACCTCGCGTTGAGGTAAACAAGACATCTGTTGATTCTTCACAAGCATTGCTGTGATGTCTGTCTGACGTTGCATCACTTTTTGGAATTCTGATGTATCAGTGTTACCACACAGTGTTTCATTGACTGGTGACCATTCCTTTGCAGTGTTTGTTTTCTTAGGTCTGACACTTGCAGGTAAACTTGAGTGAATTGCTTCAGGACGTGATAGCATTTTACCATGCCTTGATCTTACACTGTATTCATCATAGTCATAATGCTCCTGTTTTGGAATGACTACATCGGCTGCTTGGATAACCACATTTTGATCTGCATACTGTAGTTGTTCTTCACAATCTTTATACACCTTAATTTTAGCATTAGACATTGCAAGTGCCGTTTCTATTTCCAACTTTTCCATTTCAGCCTTTAACTTTGCTTCTTTCATTTCCAACTCCTGCCTTTCTTTTAAAGCGGCTGCCTTAGCCAACAAAGCTGCTCTGTTAGCTTGTTCCCTAAGTCGAGCTGATGATGCTGTTGATATTGATGATTTTTTGGAAACAGATGTTGTACTACTTCTTGACTTATTAGATGTGACCATCCTGGATGACACCATTGACACACTATCCATAGGTGAGACTTCATTATCACAGATTTGAGACATCTTAATGCACTGTTTAGTTTCCTCAATCCATGACTTCACTTTCTCCATGAACTTTTTGCAGCATAATAATTTAGGCTCGTCTGGCGTTTATCTGGTTGTGAAGCTTCTCTTCCAAACCCTTGTCCGTTAGCGCCCTCTTGCGTTCAGACCGCGTAACAACATCATCGTCGTCGTCGTCGTCTTTTTTGTCCGCCATTTGTAACACTTCAAGACGAGCAATCTTACTTACAATCAAAGTTACACAACTAACACTTCTTGCAAGTGGAAATATGATCGTTCTTCATTCATTTATAACTCCAATGTCCTGCACATCACTATTTGGCCTCAACAAGCGAAGCGAGTCCTTCTGACGTCTCACGCACGGTCTTCCATTAACGTGCATTGAAGTGCGCACTTGTAACACACTTAAACAATGGAGAAAGCTTTTGACTTACATGTAAGGGACATGTGAATGTCTTTTATTCATTCCACAAGTTTTGACGCGTATCTTCTTGCCTTGTAGGCTACTCACACTTGAAATCCATATAGTTCGTTTAATCACTGTTTATTCTTCCAAATCAACAAAGAATCACGTTTCATACATACAGCGTAACCCTCTTTTGCAGCGATGTCTTCTCAACAACTTGTTTGTAGAGATACTATACTTATAAGGCAATTTATGCTATAATTATTAACGGTCAAAAGCTTTGTGTTCTCCCGACGAGCATCTGCACTTATTGCATGAGCTCCAAACTTTTTCTTACATGTGCTACAAAATGAACGTTACTGCACATGCGCAGAGAGAACAAATATAAAGTAAAGAAGTATATTCAACAGGAAATTACTAATTAACATAAACAATGATTGTATCAAATTTACATAATAAAATATGAAAATATACATTTTGAAATATGAAATATGGCTCTTACACCCCAGCTTACCATCCTACTGGCAATGGACAATGTGTGCGTTTCAATAGGACTATGCATCATTTGCTGCACGCTCCACCTGTTTCAAGAAAGAGAGACTGGCCTCCTGCCTTCCTCAGTTTGTTTTTTGTTACAACACTCCTCCACATCAGTCGACTGGGGAGTCTCCACGATTTATAATTGGTCGAGATCCCCAGTTACCAGTAGACGTATTGTTGGGCAGAGTGTGTGAGTCTAAGGCTGGGACGGTACATGACTGGGTTCGAGAGCATGAGGCCCGACTTCAGGCTGCGTTTGAGGGGCTGGGAGAGACTGACCAACGCTGCCTCACACCGCAAGGACTATCATGACAAGAGTGAAGGAGGATCCACTGTAGGGCCAGCAAGTGTTGGAGTGAAGGGCCGTCATCAAATTCAAGATCTTTGGAGCTCTGTTGTGTATCAGGTACTGAAGGCACTTAAAGAGAAAGGAGTTGTGCATATAATTGCACCTGTGAATGACCTCAGGAAGATTCGAATATGCTGAAGGCCCAATTGCAGCCAAAGCCCCAGGACATTCCTCCAGACGACAGTCATGCCACCCCAGGAAGAGGCTAGTGATGATTTGTGGCTTTTAGTATCCATCAGCTCAAATGGTTTCTGTACAAGTTCTGCCCCTACGATCAGCAGAGCTTCCAGTCCTGCCCTCGGTTCCCCCAGATGTCCAGGAGACGCGGACGCGGACCCCTCTGCTCTGCCGGGCTGTCCAGTTAAAGTTTGCATGCTGTGACTCAAACACCTTTACCACGGACTGCTCGTTCGACAGCAGGGCGGCATTACAATTTGTACCGTCTTTACCCCACACTGTAAAAAATAAAATCTTTCAAAAAAAGGTCAATGAGTGTCAGCTACAGCTTCCAAACAAAAACTATAAAAATAAAGTAAAATATTCTAATTTAAATAAAGTGCAAAAAAACGTTTACAAAGATTTTCCTTAAATGTTTTACAGAAAAACACTGTTATTTTACAGCTATTTCCTGATTTATTACTAACAAACACATTCACAAGATTAGATGGAGTTTTTCGCTCTTCCCACGTTTTGAACCGGAGTACACAGACAAATAAGACGATGTGACGCGTGACCTTTCCAACGTGACAACGCAATCATGGCTTTAAGAAAATATGACTGCAGAGATTTAAATAAATATATTTGATATGAAGGTAAATTGTTACATAACTGCTCTGAGAGACTTGGGAGTCCAAACGCAGCTTTATTGAGGATAATCCACAATCATAATCCATAAAACGGGGCTTATATACACAGACAGTAACAGGCTAATGACACACAGGTGAATGTAATCACATGATAATGAGTCCAGGCAAAGGTTTATGGGAAATATAGTTCATGGTGGAATGGCAAAGGACTGGAGACATCACGTACATCAACTCTGATGGAAAATACAGCCACTCGATCTTACATTTGGAAATAATCAAACATATCAGAGCATATAGTAGAAAATATACAAATGATTAAAGAAACCAATAACATGTAGAAGAAGAAGAATAACATAAAACAATAAATGATGATTAATGAATATAACAATTCATGATGATTAAATGAATACATAGCTATCAATGACTAGAATTCATAAATAAGAAATTAAAAAGATTCATAAAAAGAAATTAAAAAAGAAAATACATCAAAAGAATACAGATAATTTCGCATACACCAGCATCCAAATAATAAATAACGTAATTCTACAAATAACAACGAACATTCAGTTGTTAAAAGTAGAAGATTGCATAGTAACAGTAAACTGGCTTTACTAAGGATGCTCAAGTAAGAACAAACCATCTTTACCATCATAAATAAACAAACAAATATCAACCATTAAATTCAAAGTCTGAGAAAGGGTGGAAATCTGACTGTTATAAAGGGGAAAGTAAATAATAATAAAAAAAGTCATGATATGGCCAATTAGACTAATCATTTGTCCATGTTATAATATGTAGAATCCTGATCTTCAGGGTCGTCTGTGTCACAGGATCTCTTCATATTCTAGAGAAGAAGTGAACATATTCATCACAAATAAGATCTCATGTAACACCTTCACAACAACAGCAGAATAACTCACATCCAGTGTGTCGTACTCAGAACATCTGGACTTGGGGTCAAGGGTCATGTAGGCGTCCTCAGGAGACTCGACCTGACGACACAATGATGAGAGAATCAATTCTCCCTTCATAACTGACAGGACACACATGAGAAGAAGCTTGAGAAGATCATCTCACTGTTTTATGGCGTCGTGATCCTCTGTGGTTTTGCTCTTCTGATGGAGTCACTCGTTTCCTGTGAGAGAAGAAGAAATGAACATGAACACAAACTGACTCTGAATCTTTATGGCGCTACAGACACCGGTCCCTGTTTTAACAATCTAAGCGATGGTCTAAAGCGCACTTATCGTGTCCGAATCCACTTTTTCTAGTTTAATGATGGGAAAAATGGTCGGCACACACAGAGCATGATCTAAAAGAGTTGTCCCTATTCTCTTAATGAGTAAAAAACACGCTTAGTGCTTTTGTCTTACCTGAGTATTTTTATTACTCCAACAATAACACAGATGGTGATGAGCACAGCCCCGATCCCGGCAGCCGCGTACAGACCTGTGTTCAGGCCACCTGAGCGAAGACAAACATCATTCACACGGCTGATCATGACACCAGCATAACAGACGACGGCACATATCAATACCTGCAGACACGAACAAAGACACAGACGCTGATCTCCGAGATCCATGTTTATTCTGAGCCTCACAGTAGAAGCGTCCACTGAAACTGGAGTTAAAGCTGGAGATGCTGAAACTCTGTCCAGATCCAACAGCTGAGGTTTCATTCTCCTTAAACCAGCTGAAGTTCAGAGCAGGAGGGTTTGAGTCACTGATGCAGTTCAGAGTCACTGAATCTCCCTCCACTATTACACCAGACCCACTGACCCACACTGAGACGCTCTTCGGAGGATCTGAAAAAAGACTAAAGATGACTTACAGTGCATCATTTGATGAGTCTGGACTGGATTTGTCTGAAAGCTGAAGTGTGTGTTACATCTGACGCTGAGAGTGACGGCAGGAGACGGCAGATGTTCCTGATCTCTCGCTGCACAGCTGTAGTTTCCCGTATCATCACTGCTGACCGACTGCAGGATCAGCCGATTCCCGACGCTCGACTCTGATAAAGACTCGCCGTTTTTATACCAGATAAAGTCTGTTCTGTCTGAGAGGTTACAGGTGCTCTTACAAAATAAAACAGGGGAATCTTTCTCAACGACCTCTTCAGGAATCTCCACGCTGAGCTCTGAAATCACAGACAAATCATAATGTATACTTATATGAAAGAGTAAAAACTGTCAGTGCAATATTAGTTTGACTGTACCTGTGACTTTGAGCTCAATCCCAGGATAACCCAGATATCTTTGTTTTTCTACATTTGTCAGGATTTTAATGCAGTACATTCCTTCATCCTCATGTCTCACATTACTGAGAGTGAGAGTGAATGTTCGGTCTTTAATGGGGAAATACTGAACTCTGTCTCTGTAATCTGGAAGATTCAACAGATTGATGGCCATGACTTTATCTGGGTTTCTGGTCCAAAATGTCTCTGTCACAGTGAGACGATCTGGGTGTTTATAAGTGCCTGATAAACGTGTTGTTGAACCCTTTAGGACACATTTGCTCATATTTGAGTACCGAACCTCCCATTCCTCACTGCAAATCCCTGGAAAATATAAAACAAGAAAATACAGGTTCTGTGTTTTTACTTTTTACTACAACACATAAGTTATTCTTCTATAGTTGTTATATAGTTAAAAAAACTGCTTTCCTCTTCAGATTTACTTAATGTAACCATCCACAATACAAAATACAACAAGACCAACATGATCACTGATATTGCTGATGATCTCTATATCCCAAATATTATAGTAACATGCGACCCAGAGGATAACAAACACTTCATGACTCATTTGATGTGTGATATATCGAAGTTTCTGTGTCAGTTTAGCAGAACTGTGAACACTACACATTCTCGACATAAGTAAAGTACATTTATTGTCCCCGTAAGGAAAATTTGTTTGCATGGCAATCAAGTAGGCATTTCAACATACATCATACACCAAAAGAGAACCTTTAAACATACACATACTAATACACTTAACACATATTTCCCCATACCCCGCACTTTACTACCGATGAAATTAGGCATACCAGACCAGCTGAGTATCCTACCAATTTAATTACATGTTTAAAAACTTAATTGCTTGAGGCACAAATGAAGATTTTGATCTGTTTTTGGTAAACAGAGGGAGGCAATATCGTCGCCCAGAAGGCAGCAGTTCGAATGAAGAGGCGAGGGGGTGCCTCCTGTCTCCCACAATGGTTTTTGCCTTGTTCATTACTCTTTCCCTGTAAATACATTCCACACTTGGTAACTTGATTCCTAATACACTAAAAAAAAATGATATGTTGGCTTTACTTAACTTTCTTTTGTAAACAGGTTCCACCGGTTCCACATAACTATGTTTCGTAAAACAAACATAATATGTTCATGTAACTTCAACATCATGGAATTTGGTCATTTTAAGCGACCCAATTAAACTCTGAGCTAATGAGTTAATTAAGTGAATAATTGAGTGATGATTGAGCATTATTGAAGACACCTGATGTTAACAAGCAGAATCACTGAAGGAGAAAACCGGAATGTTTAAGTCACCATTATGGAGATAAGTGTGTGTTTTAGTTGGGCTCTTGACCATTAACTTATTAACTTTAGATTTTCTTTGGCTGTTGTACGTGAGTTATAACAGCCGGATGAACAATGAACAAAGGTGATCTGATGGTGTTGGTTGTGTTTTAACATAATCACTGTTTCACAATCATTTGACCTGAATCACTGAGCTTATATTAAACCCAATTTCTGAGTTAAGTTTACCTTACAGATTATAGCAGCACTGTCATTGAAGAGCATATTATTTTTAGCCTTTTCAATTAAATTTAAATGATCAAATCAATAAATAAAAAAGAAACTTCTTATAAAATACTTTGTGTAGGCACACACAGACATCAAGAATCAGCCTGTGAATCTCAGCAATGGTGACAAACAGATCATAAGCTCATTATTTATTCATGCAGCAATGCATGATGGGAGCCATGAATGAGTTTTGATTGGTGGCACCCAGAATGCACTGCAACAAGCTTTATAATTGTCACCATTGTTGAGATTCACAGGCTGATTCTTGATGTCTGTGTGTGCCTACTCAAGATATTTTTTAAGAAGTTTCTTTTTTATGTATTGATTTGATCATTTGAATTTCATTAAAAAGGCTCAAAATAGTATGTTCTACAATGACAGTGCTGCTATAATACGTAAGGTAAACTTAACTTAGAAATTGGGTTTAATATAAGTTCAGTGATTCAGGTCAAATGATTGTTAAATAATGATTATGTTAAAACACAACCAACACCATCAGATCACCTTTGTTCATTGTTCATCCGGCTGTTATAACTCACGTACAACAGCCAAAGAAAATCTAAAGTTAATGAGTTAATGGTCAAGAGCCCAACTAAAACACACACTTATCTCCATAATGGTGACTTAAACATTCCGGTTTTCTCCTTCAGTGATTCTGCTTGTTAACATCAGGTGTCTTCAATAATGCTCAATCATCACTCAATTAATCACTTAATTAACTCATTAGCTCAGAGTTTAATTGGGTCGCTTAAAATGACCAAATTCCATGATGTTGAAGTTACATGAACATATTATGTTTGTTTAACGAAACATAGTTATGTGGAACCGGTGGAACCTGTTTACAAAGAAAAGTTAAGTAAAGCCAACATATCATTTTTTTGAGTGTAGTTTACTAGCCGTTGTTACTGTTTTTCTTACAGACTTCTTCTGTGCCTCAGTAGCATTACCAAACCAGCAGGTGATGCAGAAAGCCAAAACGCTTTCAATAAAAGAACAATAGAACATCTGCAGCATTTTGTTGTGAACATTAAAGGATGACAGTTTCTTTAAAAAATACATTCTTTGTTGTGTCTTTGTACTGATGAGGTCAGACCACAGATCCCATTTAAGCTTATGGTCAATCACAATGCCAAGATATTTGTAATTTGTAACTGATTGTATAGCCTCCCCGTTGATAAAAAAAAAATTTGAAATATTAAACATAGATATTAAACTGTCTTTAAAGCAACACCACGTAACTTTTCCTCTGCGGTCGCCCTACTGGTTGGAAGTGGAATTGTCCATTACCGCTGTCGTAAATAATGTATCCTACCGCAGCCCACTGTCGCACGCACGCTCGTTGTTTAATCAGCACCGGCTTTGGAATCAACGATGTCCACAGACAAGGTAGAATATGTTGCATGATTTCATGTAAGTATGATGTATTGCGACATCAGAAACAAAGAAAAACAAAATAATGACTATTGTAACGCTTGACGTAAAGCAGTCGAATTTTGTAGTTCTTTTTGTGCTTGGGTTACTACCCGAAACCCGAAGTTACATAGTGCCAGTAAAAGTGATACAGACACCGTCAGGCTATGACAGACGTGTCATTCAACCTGTTGTAAGTCGATGTACCATCACAAGGGTCTTGGAAATATATTATGAAGGTTGAAAAACTACATAGTGTTACTTTAAATACAGAAATACAGACAAAACACCCTGAAAGATGGAGGTTTCTTCAGCGTGTGTGAAAACAAGAATTAGGTTCAGACTCACCAGGAATCACAAGCAGAGAAATCAGAGAGAAAACACCAAACATTCTGGAAGACACAAGGAAGATTGTTACAATAACACACAAGTATGACTGACGCGTGTTTATAGATACATAACTGAACTGCTGCGTAGTGCGCAGAACCGTTACGCCGGTTTCACACTACACGCGTTAGCAGAGCATATTTTTTTTCGCCGCCCATGTTAACAGATTAGAGCATTCACACCGCACACAGAGGCGGCGCGTCAGCGCGTAGCAGGAGCAGAGCAGGAGCAGCAGTGCCGCGATAGTTTCGGCGTCCTGTCTATTTTTGCCGCGCCGCTTACGCTGAATTAAAGTGACAATGCATTGATGGCAAAAATCCAGAAGTTTTACCCAAAAAGCGCATTGATGATATCTATTGTATTTTAAACAATCAATCAAATGACCTTCATCAATTTAAAAAGAAAACAAATGTCCAAAAACAAAGATGAACCAAAAGTTCTATAATATATTAATTAATAAAATAAGCTAAGATAAGATAAGATAAGAGTCTTTTCTCTTAAATGTAGTATTTGAAAACGAAATAAAGCAATGCCAACTTATCCATTATAGAGTAGCCTACTCTGTCTGTACACACGCCGCGGTTCAGCAGCGCGCAAACGCTGCCAGTGTGAAAGCAAAACACGGCACGCGTGTCCTGCTTCCGCTCACCGTACGCACAGCTCCTGCGCTGCTTAAATGCGTACGTACGAGGCGCTGCAAAGGAAACTCCGCCTACCACTTCTCCGTGAATTTTTTTGAATATATAATATTTGTTTGTATTATTATTGTTAGTGGCAAGGGTGTGTAATTGTATTGTTATTTATTATAATATAATAATAATTATTATTATTTACAATTATCAGAAAAGGGCGCCGCACAATACATTTTGAGACAAAAGGGGCAGGGGCTTGAGCCACTGTGTTCAGTCGACGTGCAGCGAGTGGGTCTGTTTATAAGGTTGTGATGCCACGCAGATGTGCTGTTCCTGCTGTGGACAAACAACATGTTTGAATACGCTGCCGAACGATCCAGACGTCAGGTAAAGCAGTGGCATGCAGTTTATTTGCAGCATATGCAGCCCGCCAAAGATTTATTTGATCGTGATGTAGATGAGTGTGACAGGGCATGTTACTGAAAGAATGAGCAGAGAGAGAGAGAGAGAGCCCCGGCCGCGCACGAGCCTTCAAACTGTCTTGCTCTCTCTCTCTCTCTCTTTGATGAATCAAAATCAATTGAGAATTGACACGATGGTAAAAGATTGGAAGACCGAAGTTTTACGTGGTGGAGCATTGTGTAGTCTACATGTGATACAAAACAAAATGATTAACGTTAATCATTTATGCATAAGCAGCACTGACGTTAGCCAATCATAACAGTGGGCGTTAACACTGAAGTCTTAAAGGGGAAACACCTCCAAAACAGACTGTTTGAATCAGAGGATGAGAAATAGGGTGGGAAAAGGTCATAAATCACTACATTAAAAAAAAAAAAAAATTGTACAAAAAACCTATAGTAATACTATATTTACACCTAAGGGAACATAATGAAACAAAACAAAAAAAACATGTCATGATCCCTTTAATATATCATATTCAATAATCTCTCTATTAAAGCTGAAACATGTTTATGCGTTGTAATATATGTGTCCTACCTTACAGCAAACTGTGTAAAAACTGAATGATCTGTTTGCTACAGTTAATTGTTTTCACACATCCTGTCTTTCTTCACTTCCTCTGAATGAGTGTAAAACACTCCTCTTCCAGTCAAACGACACAAGTGCTAGATTTACACACACACACACAAACAAACACATATATATAATTCTTTTGAAATATAATTCTGCAAACCCAGATGAAAATGTCTTATTATGATTACTAAAAGACTAGAAGTCACTCAAGCCTCTTTGAATCTGTATTAATGCATTAATTCAGTCACAGAGGAGCTGAACTGAAGTCATTATTTGCAGTTCACTGAAATGTCAAAGTCACATTCACATGGCACTAAAAAAAGACACTTCTGTAGAACCGCTTCCTTTTTCTCTTTTAGCATATGCTGATGCAAGATATACATCATGTACTCTTGAGAAACAGCTTCTGTTTGACTTTGTTTAAACTATAATCATTACATACACAAATCACCCCAGATATTTCACATAAACACAGAGTAAAAGGCAAAAATCAAGAGGATTTGATGATTTCATAATTGATAATTCACTGTGATTCCTGAAGCTCACAAAGAAGAGGCTCTTGACCAGTTTTACCCGGGGTTTCCAGAACAAGGCATTGGGGTCTTATGTTGCACAGATGGTGCAAATACACAATGAGATGAAAGGCAAAGTTTCAGAGACATTCCTCTTGCATACTAAAGAATTTGGTATTTATTTTTTTAACAGATGTTTTTATTGTTTACCTCTTGCTACATATAGGCCTACTAGGCATCTCACACACTTGTATTTTGTAACATTAGAACACTGAACATTCCACACACACACACACACACACACACATCACTGTCGATGGATTTTTATTTTTTTTTATTTTGATCAGCACCTCGGACAGGGCCGTTTCACACACACACACACACACACACCTTCAGCCTCACCGACCTGACGCGCCATCTACAGGAAGATATATGTAACTGCATGCACATAATATTAGTGAGAGAAACCCCAATTTTTGAGATGGTCCTCACTGCAGAACATGAAATCCACGGGGAGGAGTCGGATCCAGATCCAACTCCTCCCACCTTACATATACCTAACCCTACCCAGCTCCACCCCCTGATCCCTAAACCCACCCCTAAACCTACCCAACTCCACCCCCTGATCCCTAAACCCACCCCTAAACCTACCCAGCTCCACCCCCTGATCCCTAAACCCACCCCTAAACCTACCCAGCTCCACCCCCTGATCCCTAAACCCACCCCTAAACCTACCCAACCCCACCCCTTAATCGGGATTCGACTCCGCCCCCTGGATCTTGTGTACTGCAATGAGGTGCTACTGCAATTTTTACCCAGTTTTCAATACCATTTCTTGTAATAACACACTTATAAATCTAGATTTCTAACAACGAATAGATAGTCCTTTTTTTTAGATACAATAGATTCTGTATTTCAATTCTGATTTATGCAAAAGTAAAAAAGAAAAATCTGGGGTTATTCACGTCAATAATACGATGTAGACGTCATAAGCGGACCATATAGAGACCACATCCTGATGGTCGCACTGGGAACAGTCGCAAACAGTATTAAAAATCTACAAATTCCATATGAAAAGTAACGTAATAGTAACAATAGCTATTGTAAAGTAACAATAGCTCATCAACTGCTATGAGCGTACACTCTTCATAGAAGCAACTTTTCTATTTGATCAGCGTCGCAACAAGGATATCTACAAAAAAACAGCCGCTATTAATTCATCGCTGAAAACGGCCGATAGAAATACATTTTTAAAATAACCACCCCACAAACAGCAGGGGCAGACATATGCAATCACTCATCAATGAAGCATAATTCACACATCACCATAGACAGACGCGGGAGAGTTTGAGAGTTTTGTTGATGCGAATTGTTCTGACGCAGGAGTCGTGATTAAAAATACGACTGTTTTCTGGTCTCGTGCTGCAATACCACCGTTTATTTCTGACAGCTCAAAAAGCCACAGTGATTTACAATGTCGTTTCAATCCATTTTTATTTGTAAAGCACTTTTTGACAATGCATATCGTTTTAAAGCAGGTGAATAAAGGGAAAGTGACTATAACAGGCCTCTGTTGTAAACAACCTGAAGGCAATAATGGCGAGGAAAATTCACACTGAACGCGTTTTTACGTTGTTTACATAGTTTACAACTGTTTTTCTGCTGTTGCTTTTAAACATGCACAAATATTTGACCATTGAACTCGAGGTAGTTCAACTTAAAAAATAAATAAAATAAAAACATCCGTATTCTGTGTTGTAGCATCATATAAAAGTTTGTTTACTTTACTTATTATTTTTATATTTACCCAAACATATTATATTATATTGTTCACAAATAAAAAGTTTATGTATGCAATGCTGCATTTTGTTTTTAAAGGTGAAAGTAGATTGATGTATTTGACTGTTGAGATGGTCTCTCATTTTTGCAGCACAACATTAGAAATTTATATGAAATGAACTTATCAAGTTAAATTAATATAAGATAAAATAATCAATTCCCAGTGTTATAATATGTAGAATCCTGATCTTCAGGGTCGTCTGTGTCACAGGATCTCTTCATATTCTAGAGAAGAAGTGAACATATTAATCACAAATAAGATCTCATGTAACACCCTCACAACAACAGCAGAATAACTCACATCCAGTGTGTCGTACTCAGAACATCTGGACTTGGGGTCAAGGGTCATGTAGGCGTCCTCAGGAGACTCGACCTGACGACACAATGATGAGAGAATCAATTCTCCCTTCATAACTGACAGGACACACATGAGAAGAAGCTTGAGAAGATCATCTCACTGTTTTATGGCGTCGTGATCCTCTGTGGTTTTGCTCTTCTGATGGAGTCACTCGTTTCCTGTGAGAGAAGAAGAAATGAACATGAACACAAACTGACTCTGAATCTTTATGGCGCTACAGACACAGAGTCTCTCTCACCTTCTGATCAACATCCAGATGACAAGCATCAGTATCACAGTCATGACAACAGATGCAGTGATTCCCACTGTGACTGTGACTGAAGACCAGCTGCTCTCTTCAGCCGAGACGAGAGAAAGAGAAACTCTTCTGAGACCAGTGCTTTACCTCACTACATACAGACAATGACCAACAAAACTGAGACTGACAGAGATGATTCTCACCTTTAACAGTGAGTGACACAGACGTTGATCTCCGAGATCCATGTTTATTCTGAGCCTCACAGTAGAAGCGTCCACTGAAACTGGAGTTAAAGCTGGAGATGCTGAAACTCTGTCCAGATCCAACAGCTGAGGTTTCATTCTCCTTAAACCAGCTGAAGTTCACAGCAGGAGGGTTTGAGTCACTGATGCAGTTCAGAGTCACTGAATCTCCCTCCACTATTACACCAGACCCACTGACCCACACTGAGACGTTTCTTGGTGTGTCTGAAAGAGACAAAACAAGTGTGAAAACATGCAGCAAAATTCAACTCAATTCAATTATGTTCAGGGTTAGATGACTTTATACTTTGTAGGCATTATTTAAAATTACAACACACTCAAAAAAATGATATGTTGGCTTTACTTAACTTTTCTTTGTAAACAGGTTCCACCGGTTCCACATAACTATGTTTCATTAAACAAACATAATATGTTCATGTAACTTCAACAACATGGAATTTGGTCATTTTAAGCGACCCAATTAAACTCTGAGCTAATGAGTTAATTAAGTGAATAATTGAGTGATGATTGAGCATTATTGAAGACACCTGATGTTAACAAGCAGAATCACTGAAGGAGAAAAACATAATTTGTAAGTCACCATTATGGAGATCAGTGTGTGTTTTAGTTGGGCTCTTGACCATTAACTCATTATCTTTAGAGTTTGTTTGGCTGCTGTACGTGAGTTATAACAGCTGGATGAACAATGAACAAAGGTGATCTGATGGTGTTGGTTGTGTTTTAACATAATCATTATTTCACAATCATTTGACCTGAATCACTGAACTTATATTAAACCCAATTTCTAAGTTTACCTTGCGGATTATAGCAGCACTGTCATTGTAGAACATACTATTTTTAGTCTTTTCAATGAAATTCAAATGATCAAATCAATACATAAAAAAGAAACTAATTAAGAAATATCTTGAGTAGACACACACAGACATCAAGAATCAGCCTGTGAATCTCAGCAATGGTGACAAACAGATCATAAGCTCATTATTTATTCATGCAGCAATGCATGATGGGAGCCATGAATGAGTTTTGATTGGTGGCACCCAGAATGCACTGCAACATGCTTTATAATTGTCACCATTGTTGAGATTCACAGGCTGATTTTTGATGTCTGTGTGTGCCTACGCAAGAGATTTCTTAAGAAGTTTCTTTTTTATGTATTGATTTGATCATTTGAATTTCATTGAAAAGACTAAAAATAGTATGCTCTACAATGACAGTGCTGCTATAATCCGTAAGGTAAACTTAACTTAGAAATTGGGTTTAATATAAGCTCAGTGATTCAGGTCAAATGATTGTGAAACAATGATGTTAAAACACAACCAACACCATCAGATCACCTTTGTTCATTGTTCATCCGGCTGTTATAACTCACGTACAGCAGCCAAACTAAATCTAAAATTAATGAGTTAATGGTCAAGAGCCCAACTAAAACACACACTTATCTCCATAATGGTGACTTAAACATTCCGTTTTTCTCCTTCAGTGATTCTGCTTGTTAACATCAGGTGTCTTCAATAATGCTAAATCATCACTCAATAAATCACTTAATTAACTCATTGACTCAGAGTTTAATTGGGTCGCTTAAAATGACCAAATTCCATGATGTTGAAGTTACATGAACATATTATGTTTGTTTAACGAAACATAGTTATGTGGAACCGGTGGAACCTGTTTACAAAGAAAAGTTAAGTAAAGCCAACATATCATTTTTTTGAGTGCAGTGAAAGGGACTGATGAAACTTGATGACCAATAAGATGGCTTATATACTGTGCACTAAAGAATATCAATAATATCTTTCTTTCAGCACACATTACTGTAAACTCAAGAGTTTAGGATGTAGTTCAACGACTTTTTAAGAAACATTGTTTCACAACTTTCATCGACATTTCATTCTAAAGACATTTCTGCATTTTCCAAGGAACATGTGAGGTGTTTCAAAATAAAGTTATAAAAACAAATCTCAGCTCACTTACATACGGGTCTTACAGTGATGTCAACAGATGTGGAGTTGAGTCCCTCATGGCCGCTTATGGTGCATAAATATCGGCCTCTGTCCTCCAGCCCAACAGACTCCAGATAAAGGAAGTTTTCCCCATGACGCTGACTGTGCAGACGCCCATCTTTCCTCCAGATGTAGGTTGACATGGAGGGGATGCATGAACCGCAGACAAACAAAATCCAATCTCCCTCCGTCACAATGTCAGACTGGGTCTGTACCTCCACCTCCGCATCTGAACCAGAATGAAAATGGTATCATCACTACAAATAAAAAATATGAATAATATAAAATACTTTATGTGGGGTTACAGCAAAAATGCTTTAGTTAATCAACAAATCAGTATCATTTTGGTAAATGTAATAATCACTCCACTGCTTCCATTGGTGAGCCCTTTGGTGCGGCCGCTGTCTGACTGTCTGAACGAGGCCGAACGCTCCAAGTATATTGTGAGCACCCTGACAGGGCAGAGGAGGTTCGTGTCTGTTAGCGAGATTACCTGTGCTCTAAATGGAGTAGAGAGCACTTTAGGAACATAACCAGGCCTAGGCTTTAGGAAGACTCTGGAGTCGCTGGGCCCAAACTCAAGGCATGAAGCACTTACTGAAAGCGCCTGCAAACCGCCCACTTTTTTAACTAAAGCTAGTGCTAGCAAGAGAACAGTTTTGAGTGAAAGCGGCCTCAGGTCCGTAGACCGAAGCAGCTCGAACGGGGCGCCCATCATGACCTCCAGGGCCGTGGAGAGGTCCCAGATGGGCACAGAGGGGGGTCGAGGAGGATTCAACCTCCTAGCCCCTTTAAAGGATTAGTTCACTTTAAAAAAAAAAATTGTTGCTGAGATTCACAGGCTGATTCTTGATGTCTGTGTGTGCCTACTCAAGGTATTTTTTAAGAAGTTTCTTTTTTTATTTATTGATTTGATCATTTGAATTTCATTGAAAAGGCTAACAATAGTATGCTCTACAATGACAGTGCTGCTATAGTCCATAAGGTAAACTTAACTCAGAAATTGGGTTCAATATAAGTTCAGTGATTCAGGTCAAATGATTGTGATGTGAAATGATTGATCATTTTCTTTCCAGGGATGCATACGACATTAAAATCAAGAATGCAGCAATGAACAATCAAAAAGCAGTCATATATATATATATACAGAACTCAGTTACATTGTTTCCAAGCAGTTTCTTGGGTTTTTTTCAGAGGAACTAAAACATGACATCAGCCATCTATTGCCTCATTCAAAGTGGCTTCCTGTGTCAACTTTGTTACCCAAACTTGTTAATTTTTTCTCCCTTTTCTTCCTCTGCGTTTCGGACCTTTTTATATGTGCGCGCGTGTGTATGTACATGGAAGGGTATTTGTAGGTTCTTTCGAAATTCAAATAATTGTCTCCATCAACTGTGTAACTGGTTCCTCCAGAGAGGGGCGAATGATAGCACTGCACACTTGCTTTCTCTGATCTGCTCGATGACCTGTGGTAACATCGTGACTGGAGGAAATGCATACAGTGGGCGAGTGCATCCGAGAATTGTTTTTCGAGAATTTTTTTTGGCAATGAGCACTGAGGCGAAGAGGTTGACCTCTGCCTCTCCGTAGATGCTCCAAATCATCTGAACCGTCTGCGGGTTAAGAGACCATTCCCCTGGGGGAACTCTGTCTCTGGATAACATATCCGCACCCTGGGTCAGAATGCCTGGCACATGCGCCGCTCCCAGTGAGCACAGGTTGTGCTGAGCCCATATAATGAGGCTCCTGGCCATGGTGTACAGGTTGTTGGACCTGAGGCCACCCTGGCGATTTATGTACGACACCACTGCCATATTGTCCGTCCGGACCAGGACGTGGTGGTCCAGCTTCCCACCGCTCTCATCTCTAGACAGTTTATATGCAGGCGCTTCTCCGGACCTGACCATAGGCCGGGGACAGGCCTGCCCTCGTAAAGGGCCTCCCAACCTAGGTTGGAGGCGTCTGTCGAGATCACTTTTCTCACTGATATTACGCCCATACTCACGCCGGACTGATACCAGTCGGCTGCTTTCCAGGGATCCAGGGCTTTGATACAGCTGTGGTTCACTCTGATTTGTAAGTGGCCAGATCGCCAAGCGTGAGTCAGAACACTGGGCTTTAGCCAGTGCTGAAGAGGACGCATATACAGCAGTCCTGGTTGGAGTACTGCCAATGCTGAGGCCATGAGACCCAACATCCTCTGAAATCTCTTGAGAGGCGCGCGCGCACCCACTCTGAAAGACGCCGCTATACTTTATAGTGGACACGCAACCTGCATTCATTATTTTTCCAGCGCGAGGTCAGGTATAATTTCGGAGGTCAGCGAAGTGGTGAGTTTGCTGAAGGAGATAAAATCTGAATGCCTATGGCCGATTCTGTGCTTATAGCGTAAGCCACGCCCATTCTGGCCATTCTCGTACGTCTGAGCCGTCCTGCCATAGGCTTAATGCAGTTGCCGCAGAGCAGCCATTGACCGCACTAAGTCGCTCGTTCCTGTGTCTGCGGTGCAGCTGCACTGCGTTTTAAAAAATGTTGCTTCATATTCTCGAGAAAAGGAGTTTTCCCATAGCGTAAGTTTACGCAATAGGAGAGGCCTCTCGAAAGAAACCTGATGTGACATTCATTTATGACTACCATATTGTCTACCATACCTTTTAAATTTATTTCACACACAAATTCTCTCACACCTATTATCCAACTCACCAGTTACTTCGAGACGGATTCCCTGTGCGTTCATCCTGATTTGGCCGGAAGCAGTGTTGTTCACAAGACGGAAGATACCCGCGTCACTCTTTCTCACGTCGCTCAGAATCAGCGAGCAGTTACTCGCGTCAGACTGCACAAACATCACGCGGCCTGCAAACGCAGGGTCCTGAGAAACTCTGACCTCCTCCTCCGGTGATTTCTCATAGAGCCACTCCACTGAGCTCATCTGCTGATGTTGCGGATGAATGTACTTACAGGGTATGAGCACCGTCGACTGCTGCACAACACACATACTGCTGATAATATGAGTAACATCATCCTGCACACCTGGAATACAAACACATGCATGCTTGAAATGCTGATTTGCAACAACAAAAAAATTTGTCTTAGTTTAAAGAACATTTTAATCTGAAGGACCCTTTTCCACTATTAAAAAAATGTCAAAAAAAAGCTTTGGCCCTGTTTACACCTTGTATTAAGATGCGTTTTGGTTGATCTGATCACAAGGGGACGACACTAAATACTGGTGTAAACGGGGTCTAAAGCGTTTTGAGCTTGTCCACTTTCGACCACTTCCAGAGGTAGTCAAAACGCATTCGATCGGATTGCTTTCGTAGTGTAAACGCTCATGTGGTCGAATGCGTTCAGCTCTGTATTGGCCAATGCTGTTCACGTGAGCACCACGACACGCGTGTGATGCAGGAGCTGGCCAATAATGAGGCGCCGGTCTGACAAACCATGAAGCATTGAACTTTTTACAACGTGAACCAAGAAAAATTGTTGAATAAAGTTAACGGTACGACCGTTTGATTGACGGACGTACTGTCCAATGATTCTAGGTGGTCTTGGAAATGATTGGCTGGAGTTTTTCGAGTCCTGCCCGTTCCACAGATGATTAAATTGATTAATTTTCATTTCAGTGCTTCTAACTCAGTGGCTGTAATTGATTATGAATAGGTTTTTAAGTTATTTTGAAAAAATGGACAAAAAAGAGAATTACACACCCCACCTTTAATATCTTACAGGTTTGGGACGACATGAGGCTGAGTAATTAATGACCGAATTTTCATTTTGGGGGTGAACTAACCGTTTAAAAACGTTCATAGATGACACTATTTAATTTCTTATTTTATAAAAGAAGTAGGGGTTTCGGTACACAAAAATCACGGTTCGGTACGTACCTCGGTTTTAAAGTCACAGTTCGGTACGTTTTCGATACAGCAAAAAGAATAATGCCAGAGAAATGTATTATTTATTAAAAGAAAAAATATTTTTAAATAAGTGTGAGTTTTCCTACATCTTGAAACTTTCAGTTTTATAAATGGGGGTAATTTTTGAAGGATGAAAAAATTATGTTTTGGTCATCACATTAAAAATAACATTTAAATATATATTTATATATATATTTAGATAATATTTGAGTTTTTAAGTGCTGGAAAAAGATGTGTGAAGTAGGCTACTTCAAAGCATTTCACTAGTCCAGCCAAACTGGTTACAGTTAGTGTTACTATATTACATCCATGGTGAATGTTGCTGATCTGTGGACTTAAAGCCTATTACTGTTCATTCACGGCACAATGTTTCTGCTGGTTACCACGTCAGCGCTGTTTGATCTAATAGAGATCTACGGTTAATAACGGAGAAATGTGAATGCTTCTCACTAGATCTCGCAGCGATGTTATTACTTCATTGGCGAATTGAAATGCTTTCTTTACTGGATCTCTTAGCGCTGTGTAGTAACAGTGTCGCTTGATCGAGATCGGCTCGCACTCACAGATGTTGCTGGTCCGAACTGATAAACAGTCCGTAAAGCACAATATAATGAGTAGTGCAGTTTCGTTCCGCTTTCATTACGTTTGCCATTTGATGTTGCGCAACGTTGTGGTGGTCGCGCCAGCGCGGATTATGTCGGCAGGAAAAATCATAGGGAAAAATGGTCCAAGGAATCGTTCGGTTTGTATGCGTACCGAAACGGTTCAATACGAATACATGTACCGTTGTTACACCCCTAAAAAGAAGTATAATGAATGCATATGTCACTTCAAAATGCGAACACTTGTAAAAAAAGAACTGTTTCAGTGTTCCAGTTTCTTAGTCACTGTAGATTGCTGTCAGTGTGAATCCCCTTTTACAAAAAGCTGCATGCTGTGACTCTTTGCTCAAGTGACCTGCTGAAAGAGAAGTTACTTTAAGCAATAGAAGATATTATGTTACCTGTTGCCATCAGAGAGATCCAGATGAATGGTTGAAGCAGTACAACTGGACACACCTGCAAGATATAAGATATTTAGCAGGTTCTCCATGACATCTTTAAGATGATCTGATCTGATCTGTCTTCACACACTGAAAATTGACAGAAGTAGCAATATCACCCATGTAAACTAATATGTATTCAGTCCTGTCATCATTCCTTAACATTCAGCAGAAAGCCTTTAATTAAAGCACATTTCCAGCCATTGCATGACCTTAATTTCCTCCTTATACTAGCCTACTACGTCTTGTGCTAAAATAGTGCAGTGCAATAAGCAGATTCACTTTGTGAGTTAAGATAACTGTCAAGTGTCAAGAAAAACCATCTCAGTCATTTAAACAAAATATTTTGAAATGAAATAGCCTATATTACCATAATACTGCAGTCTTTGAGGACGATCAAAACAGAAAGTCAAACGCTTTAGACGCTTACGAGAAACTGTCCAAGACCAGAAATAAGCCCTTTCCTCTTCCTGTGAGAAGTATAGTAGAAGACACCATAGTATTGCTTATGATGCATAAATTGTCCCACAGTGTTTTAGACAGGGACATGAATGATGCCTCAGAATGAGTAGACTTCACCTGTTGGACTTGAAGGGAGGGTCCTGAGCCATTGTTTGATTTTTGTGTTTCTAAAACAGAATTCAAGAATTGAAATGCTTAAGGAAGAGAATATAACAAAGTTAGATATCTGCCAGTTTATATGATTTGTTACTCAAGCAAAAGTGATGTTATATTTCTTGGTTTCCTCAGATTGTTGTGTTGCAGTCTAGTCTTTTTGAGACTTTAAAAAAAAAAAACGTTGTGGACAAATTTGTCGTCAGTTAAATCTGACAAAACATCCATGTGTACAAAAAAAACGATAGACAGTAATAATTAAAGTATAAGTAGATTATGTATTATTAGCTGTATTAGCCTATGTCCACATTTAGATGAAGTCATGTTGCGTGAGCGCGCACCCGCGCGCGAGCTCCTCTTCCTCAAACTTCCGCAAACTCTTTTCAGTCATTCGGTCTCGGTCAGTCATCATGTCCAACAATAACGCTAGCAGCAGTAGTGTGGCTGTGGCGACCAAAGCCGTCAAACAGCTCAGAATAGAGGCGAAAATACGAAGAATTAACGTAAGTATGTCGGCGTCAACTTTAAAGGTGAAAGAGTTTGTGGGTTGAAGATCAACACGGACAAAAGCGTTTAACCGGTGTGAGTTACTGCTAGTGCTAACGCTAACCATCAAAACAACTATTTAAAAGCGTTTAAACTAATTTATAGGCAAATGACACACGTTTTTTTTAACGTCTCGCCTACTCAGAGAGGGGTTTAAAGTGTTTTATGACAGTTTTATACGGTCAGATCTGCATTGTAGTCGTGAACTTCAGACAACAGTTATTTGTCATGCCCTCTCCTCATTAACAATGCAAGCACACAGAGCAGCGCTATAAACCGAGACTGTACGGTAGTGATGGTATCTATCAGATTGTAATATTATGGTACTTTTTTTGTATTCTGTCTAGCTCTTTAAAAAAGTACACTTGTACAACCGTGTCTAAACAAAACAACTCTTTACTGTGACTACAACTTTTTATTTCATCTCATACTTTAATATGAAAATGCTATATTTTCTCTATGGATGCAGTATATTTCATTATTAATAATAACACTGTATTCTTTTAAAGTAATGTTTGTTGACCTAATTTTCTGTTAGTTTACATCCTTTCCCATATATTCATCATGCCAATTTGTTTGACAAAAACAGATGTAGGATCTACATTTGTTTAATAGAGATTACATAATAACTTATTTACCATCAATTTAAGGCAAGAGACCACAGGTAATTAAGTTGAAAAATAGATATAAATAGATATCACGGGATAAATCACAGGACATTTAAGACAATGGTTTTTAAATGTTGTTTAAATATGTGATCCATTATGTAATTAAATCTGCACTAATTTGCATACAATTTCCAGAACAGAACTCTGAACTTTGGATAAAGCCAGGTTCAAAAACTGCATTAATGTATTGTTATAGAACTCTAAATATGCAAATAAATAAACTATAAGCAAATAAACTCTTAAATATTGTATTTTGGATGTTTTCTTATCACTCGTCTGAAGCAACAAAAAAAACTTCAAAATTGACCACCAGTGCATGAAATAACATTGGTTTTGTCTGTAATGTCTTGCCTTAAAAATATACACATGTGCCAAAACATTATGTCCACCTGTCTAATACGCTGTCGCCTGTCGGTCCTGCCAAAGCGGCGCGGATCCGTGTGAATCGGGATCATTTTGACAATGGTGTCTAACTCGATGAAAAACGTCTCTGTTTTAAGCATATCGCTGTCGTGTAAACGTTTCCTTAATATGTGGCCTTGTTAGCAGATCAATAGCCGTGTTTCCATTACCCTTCAAACTGCGAATTGAAAATACGCTCAATGGAAACATGTCAATTTCGCAAACTCCCATTTATCGCAAAAACTTTTTTATGCTTGCATGAGGTGGTTTTTCAGGCAATTTGAAAAACAAATATTTAGCAAAACTGCAATGGAAACAGTTTTTGCGCATTTACAGTCACCTGACGTGTGACACTGACCTGAATATGGACTGAGTTCTTCATTAAACTCATAAAAGACAAAAGAATTACAGGAATACTGGATTTTAAACCTCAAAGAAACGCCACAATCAAGATCTCGGAGCAGAAATGAGGAGAAACACCCAGAAACACTCATATGTGCCGCTCACAGTATAAGGGTCTTTCCCTACCATTAATGCTTGGATAACACACTCGATTAATAATAATGTCCAGTGCGGTGTCTGGGATAAACCTACCAACATGATTTTTGCCATGATTTTTGTAATGACTTACCACAAGAGGAACAAATCACGTTTTAGTCGCATAACATCGGTTCATGGAAACGCCGTCATTTCATTTTTGTCGACATTTTTAGAGAGAAAAAACGCAAAAGTTTTGCGCAAATCTGTAACGTAAACGCGCCAAATGAAATTCACTTCTCTAATGTTTTGGCTCATCAGTGTATGACCCGCAGTGCCTTCTGGGATCATGTTGGTTTCGGGTGGCTGTTTCTGCTTCAGAACTGTGTTGATCAGGGGTATCTGGACTAACATGTCATCTTCACTGTGATCTCTGCAGGTGTCTCAAGCTGCCACAGACCTGAAGAACTTCTGCCTGCAAAATGCCCATAAAGACCCTCTTCTGATGGGCGTCCCGTCCAGCGACAACCCCTTCCGGCCGCCCAAATCCTGCGGGCTCCTCTGAGCTGACCCCGCAGAGGTTACAGCAGTCTCCTGACCTCCTCTTAGGGGGCTTTCACACTGCTTGTTATTTGATATCCAATCGAATTCGATTTTTCTAAAAAACCGCCAATGTATTCGTATATATTCAAATATCTAACGGAGATTCTGATGGTCGTAAACAGGACTCAGGCCATAGCCTGTCTGAGAGAAAATTTCACTTCATGTTTGAAACAGCAGGTTATCAACTTAATCTATATGAAGTGTCACTATGCATAGACAATCACAAAATTAGGCTAACGTTACATGAAAAAAAAGTGAACCGGAACAGCTCGGCACACAGCAGCAGGAGTTCGGCCTATAGCCTCGCCTGATTCATTTATTAATATCGTCGGCTAGAAACACCAATGTGGCATCTACGGTGTAGAACCCAAAATATTTCCTCACACTACTTTAGATGAGTCGGGGTCATGATTGTGCGCTCTGGCCGTTCTGTGCGTTATCTTCCATTTTCAACACAGGGAGACTGGCTATTGGCTTGATTTGGTCATGGGCCGACGCCACAATACGTTTAGATGTTCAGGAAGTCAAGTGGCCTACCCTGCGCATGCGTTTTAGCTGATTATGATGTATTTAGTTAAATAAAACACATGTAAGGGATGATGGTGTTCGTGATTTACCTTGGATATAAACGAGAGAGGCTGCAGTGTATTTGCGCGTGGAATCAGGGCAACAAAGTAATGGAAATCCACTGTCCTACACACACACACACACACACACACTGAGTATTAGTAAAGCTGTGTTGTTCACTCAGCTGCGCATAATAGCACCGAATTAATAAAAAACACCATATTGACCCGCGTTCTGCCGGGAACGATCGAGCCCAGTGTGAAAACACCCTCAGTTAATGCATGCAATATCAAAATGCTCTCGTTTATTTTTGTCATGTTTCCATATTTTCATATTTGTATCTGTTTTTTTCAGAGCTGATGAAGCCGTTCCTGATGATGCGTCTGTTTCTACCTTCACACTACTACATAAAGACCCACACAAACACTAGACAAATTGTTTGTTTGGATGAACTGTATTATGTATAATAATACTTTGATTATGCTGAATTTACACTGTATGGCATGGTACGATCAGTTACTGTATTTACATTTCTGAACATGCATTACCCATAACACACTTTTTTTTAAAAGCAATTCCGTTCAAACTTCATGTACTAAACACTATTTTATTTGTGATGTGTATAAAACAAAAAAAAACGTTTGTTGAAGATTGTATGAAGTTTTCCCTGGTTTATGTGGAAGGAATTGAAGAATTAGCTGGCATAAAAAGACAGATTTTTACTATAGTGTTTTACTAATTTATAGCCAGCAGACTTTGGCTTGAAGGTCATTTTAAACAAGCTTTGTGTTCGGATTCAGTGTTCACACTAAACATCGCTCGGCGAGTCCCTGACCCTCGTTGAGCTGATCAGTTGAGTCAGGTGTAGTCGATGATCATGATCGCCTACTGAATGAACATGTTACATTTAAATCTTTTTTCAATGTCTTTTTGCCTTTAAAATAAAGTGTTATTGATCATTGACTTCTTGTGTCGACTTTAAGATACATATTCACGTGTTTGTCAACACTCAGTCCTTTAGGAAGCTGTTGAATAGACTGAAGCTGTCGATCACTGATGAGATGATTGCAGGAAACCTGCAGATGATTGAAGGGAGCAGAAGTCACGAGCTCTCGTTTGCTCTGTAACACGATTTGAATGTTTTTATCTCACTTTTGAGAAGGCGCAACAGATTTCTTTGCTCTGGTAAGATTTAACATAGGTTAACATATTTGCTTTTATATTTATCAGAGATTTAAGATAAATTACTTAATGTTATTTAAATTACAGCAATTTGACTTTGTGGTTTAACGTTACAGATTTCACAATCACTTCTGGTCATTTTTCATGCAATGAAAATTAAAAGTTGCACACGGCATCAGTGATTTCTAAAGTTGTGCTGTTGTTATTTCGCAGAGTCTGGGCTTCTGGCTTAATTAAATGAATGCTATCATTTAATGTTATTCAAAGTACATTGAAATCACCAAAGTGTGGATTTCAGATTTCACAATCACTTATTTTTCATGCAATGAAAAGGAAAAGTTGATCAAGGCATCAGTGTTTTCTGTAATGTTGTGCTGTTAGTATCTGCAGGGTTATGGCACACAAACATCTCACAAGATCACCATCGTCTCGTATCCGAGCTCAAGACTGCTCCGGTAAGTGTGAACACACACACACACACACACGAGACTGAGATATGCTGATATGTAACGGTCAGAAAGAGCAGCTTGAGTTTGTCTTGTGTCTGTCAGAGATGCTGAACTCCGTGTGTGTGCCTCATCATGATGAAACCACACTCAGCTTCACACACAGGACCTTCAGAGAAGAGCACAGAGACCCGATCAGATCTCTACAGGTTCATGAGCCTCACTAAACATCACAGTAACCTCACAAGTCACGGCAAAACCTGACAAGAACCTCGAAATATTGAATAAAGCTGTTATATATCTATCACTCACAGCCTATTTTTATTTATTTTTTAACACTAGTTATGTTTTACACATCATTGCAGTATTTATTTGACTGCCTTTTAATTCAGGATTTATATTATATTATGAGACCCCATCAAAAATTAGATGTAATCTCAAGAGGTTTATCCCAAAGTAGAAATATTACTAATTAATATTGAATCATGGCATTATATTGTGTAAATTAATATTGATAAAATATTATTTGCTAATTAAATTATTATATATTAATGTAACATTTTATGTTATGTTAGCGTTATATATTTGGGACCACATTAAAACAACTAGATGTACATCTCAAGGGGTTTATCCCAATATATCAATAATATTCCTAATTAATGCTTAATTATGTTAATATTGTATTATATAAATGAATTTTAATATATTATTTGCTAAATATTTTTAAATTGTATTTTGGGACTCCCTCAAAAATGAGATTATCCCAATAGCTATATAAATAATATTCCTTATTAATATTTAATTATGATAATATTATTACACTACATTGTATTAATGTTGTTATTTTAATTCCTTTATATTTTATTAATAAAGACTGACCATGTCTTTCACAGGAGCAGCTTATGGAGAAGGACCTGCACATCTCCAGGCTACAAGATGCCCTGACGTCTGAAAGAAATAAGGTTGTGATGTGACGTGTTCTAATTCCTGCAGTCGAGCGCACCAGTTGACGTGTGTGTGTGTGTGTGTGTGTGTGTGTGCAGTGCGCGCGGCTGCAGTGTCGCTGTCACCAGCAGGGGGCGGAGCTGAAGCGCAGAGAGCAGAACATCAGCCGCATGAGGGACAAACTCTCTCAGTTCTCCGACAGACACAAGCAGCGCGGAGTGTGTGAGGCTCACGGCCCGCGCTTACAATACGGTTTCATGTTCAACTTCTGGCGACTTCACTACCTTAATATTCTTTCCCTTTTTCAAACATTTGCCCTCATTAACTTAAAATAATATATCACAAATGAAATGCTATTATTCTTAGTAGGTTTATATTATACACAACCCAGACAGCAACAGTGTCACACATCTGCTTGGAATAGGCTACACATGAGCCAGATGTGGCCCGTATCTGGGCCGACACTATGTTGCTGTCTGGGAAACTCCCCTGAGTGCAAGATGATGTCATTAGTATTTTTGTGCGTTTTATAAGTGCGTTAACTTGCAGACTAAAATACATTAAACATTAAATTATGCATGCTCCATGAAACCCACAAACTGCACAGTGACAACAATATCCCCCATCTATAGCCATGGAGATCATAAATGTGTTGCCAAAGCGTACAGGACGGAGAGAGCCTGGATTCAAGCCCGCAAAGGCTGATGGGAGGTACGACCAATGACCCGATAGACTGTACAACGCGCTTTAATCCATTAGAAACATTTGTGTAATTTGCAATAATGTGCTTTAATGTGGACTTTAAGCATCTTTTATGTAAAATTTGAGAAACCGGAATTATTTGTGGAAAGAAAAGTGTTGAAAATATTTACCTATTCCCCCCCAAAAAAATGTCTTTTGGCTCGAGCGCTTTGTGTTCCCCCTGCAGGACAGAAGAAGCACTGCGTCTGCTGCTGGACCGCAGAGAAGCTGAGCTCAGAGAGGCCATGAAGCTCCGGCACGCGCTCACCACACTACTGCACATGCTCAGAAACACCATGGCACAGGTGAGAGAGACTGCACATGCCCTGGCCCACGACATCATGGAGATTAATGGAGGCTTGGGGAAAAAATGCCACCAAAATTAATACAAATGCCCCCCAAACAGCAAGATATACAGAGCAAAAATGTCTCTGCATAAGTTTGTGTTTTTAATACTTATAACAGGATATAGAGTGCTGTTTTCCTGAATACCAGCGTGCTTTCAAATGTGATAGCCTATTGATTTTATACTACAGTTCACTGATCAAGAAGTTCATTTTAGCTGACTTTCATTATTGGGAATGAGGGGCCTCCATGAAACGGGCCTCCGAATTGCAAAGTCTGCCTCTTTCGGTGTATGTGATGCTGCACATGTTACTATTTAGGATATGAAGTATGCAAATTGGGTGTAAAATCTTTCTAATTAGATGCTACAAGATGACCATACAGGACTGGGGGATGAGGACAAAGACACTGTGCTGGTCCAATCAGAGCAGAGCCTTGGTGATCATGTGACCGGCGGTGTGGTCCAGGAGTGGATGCACGTCCAGAAGAGACTCCGGGAGCTCGTGTCTCAGAGTAAGAGCTGCATGCTTGAAATTGATATGTTAGTTAGAAGAGGCTTTATGGACTGAAGTCAACGATTATCTATCTATCTATATATATATATACATACATACATACATACAGTCAAACCAAAAATTGGGTTCAGTTTACTAGTGGGTAACTACAAAAATTACTAGTTCAGTATTCAGTATATAGTTTCACTATAGTTAATTTATGTAAGTGAGGATAGCAAAATAAACTGTGACATTAAAATTCTTCATACAGTGACTACCAGTAAAATTTATGAAACATTTAGGACCAAAAATTATTCAGACACTTTAAGCTGATCATGTTTTGCTGAAGTGTTTTTTTTTCTTTAATTGCTAATGCAACATTTTACACACAGACTGAACAGCATGAAGCATTGCTTGATGATTGTTTGAGCCAAACTGGTATTATCTAATTGTGTAGTTAAATTTAACAGCTGACAGATATTCAACATAACTCATTTATGAGAGTCTAACAGAAGGATGGACAAAACCAGTGAAATATCAACTGATTTGATGACTGAGTCATATTTCATTACCATTTTCTAAAGTATAGTGAATAAATTGTGATAATGTGAGAAATGTTGAAGGAAGGTGTGTGTGTGTGTTCGTCAGGTGCTGTCGCTCAGGGAACGGACCAGGAGAAGCTGCTGGCTCATCTGGAGCAGGAGCTGGAGCAGAGCCGAGAGCTGATCCGAGCGCAGCAGGAGTTACTGCAGGTCAGACCCTCAGCTGGGCCGCTCAAGCACAACGTTTTGCTATGGCTTCGGGTTGAACCTAGCCTGGATGCTGAGCTTAGCCCCGCCCACAATATCTGAGGATGGGAAGTTCGGTCTGGACTCGATCCGTTGTGAAGCAAGTATTCCTGAAGCAAAGCTGTTCGGACCAATCAAATTGTCAGGGGGGGCTTTATACGATGATGGACAGACGATCCGCTGGAGAACTGAGATGTGTAGATCCAGCCATTGTGTCTGCTATAGAAGATGTAGACAGCATTCATTTTAAAAGAGGAACAGAGAACCGCGATCAGGTCATATGCGTCGCTCAACATACGTCATTTACTCCATTGCTCTGATTGGTTGTAGGTCAATCCAATTGAGTGTAGAGGCATTTTCTTTCCTGGTTCGGTTGAAACACACCCCATAATCACAGCCCAATGGCGCATCAGACTCACATCCTGACTATATTCTGACAGAACAACATACATTTCTAACTCCACCTGGAGCGTGTTATTTGTTTTGCAAAAATCCACCGCTCCCGGTTCATTGTGTCCAATCAGCGCTGGGGGGTGTGAGATAGGACTGTCAATCACAAGTCATGCACGCACACGTCAATCACATGCGTGTGCCTGAAGTTCGCGCAGTAGCGAAGAGTGACGGCGCACTGACGAGCACGAACTCTGTGGGAGGGTATTCGTTGATAGTGGGGGAGGGACATGAGAGTTGCAAACATTAAAAAATGTTCCTAAGTCCACTCAATCAGCCAGAGTTGCCGACGGCAGCTTTAATGGTTTGATCAAAGCATTTCAGTCAGGGGGTAATCCATCCGCCGGAAACTGAAGCCTCCCGGGCGCCGCCATTGTAGCAGACTATCACCTGCTGTTAGCATTCCATTGACTCCCATTCATTTTGGCATCACTTTGACAGTGAATAACTTTACATCTGAGGCGTTTAAAGACTCCAATGGTCCATTATTTATTTCTAAAGAAACTTGACAATGTATAAAAGGCTCCATTACCTTGTATCTTGCGTTATGGCCCCGTAGAAGCAGTTTTTGTAAAAATAGGGTAACGATTGCATCATAACAGATCGACTCTCCGTCGCACAGTCGAGAAATTACCGTATAGACAGGAGGAGAAGCTCGCGGGCAATCAGAGGGACGTGGAGGCATAAAGTCCGATACAGCTAATGCTCACGCTCTCCGTCTCTGCGAGATTCGGATCTCTTCAGATTTCTCTCGGCACAGCTACTAGAAGACAGACCGGTTGCACACGTCACATCTACGTCGTCCAGCTCAGTTCGAGCCTGCGCAGTACGCCTGGCTATCAGCTTTTAACTGGCTTCAATTTTCTCCGTTGAAATCAATGGGGTCCCTGTGTCCATTTCTTTTACTGTCTATGATTTCAGTCTAGCACTCAATGGAGTAAGTCACATTCTCATTACACTCAGTAAACGCAACAATGAAGATATTAGAAGATATTGAAGATATTAGACGACATGTTTGTCTGTTCATCCTGAAATGCGAGGCAAATGTTGGATCACAATAATTGGGAACAACAGGAATCCCTTCACTCGATTGGGATTTTCTCTTTTAATCTGGACGGCAAGGGCAGTGACTGTAACGTCGAGTGTATTTTGCTGTATTAAATGTGTATTTAAACCAATTCATCACGCTCCGACAATTCTTCAAAGAGAACAAACAATGTCCTTCTCAGCTGCCGTAGATGCAACTCTTGCGTCATCAGAACAGGGTGTCCAACGCACCACCGCTTCCGTTTGAAAAACTTTTTGCCACTTTTTGTCGGGGCTGAACGCAGCCCTGATGTCCCGTCCGCCTCGTGTTTACCACAGTAAAGTGAGTGTTTTCTCTCAGGACAGTGTGACTCCGCCTCTCCCCGCTGTGCTGATGGACTGCTACTATCTGGAGGAGTGGGAGCGGCTACAGGACCGCTGGGAGGAGCTTAACCGGCAGAGGCGGAGCTTCCAGCGAGAGAGGCGGGCCTTCACTGAGGCGGCTATCCGATTGGGTCACGAGGTGAGAGACACATGCGTCTTTTTTTGCGCCTGTTTATGTAATTTTTGCTCATTTTGGTGTTTTTTAGTGGACAAAGTCAGTTCTCAAGTTTGGGCAGAGGAACCACGGGTGTAGAGAATCACATCAAATTATCAACATGCGTTTACATGACACTAACAACTAAAAACTGAAAGTGTTTTTTTGAATTTTGGCAAATTTATTTAAATGTCAACGGCACTTTGGGGGACAGAGTGCAGACTTTTGAAAACTGGTTTCAAGGTTTTGTATAACCTACAAAATGCTGGAATACTGAATTTTACAAAACTGAATTTTGTGAAAACTGTGACGTCATGCACATTACATGTTTAGTCTATAGGCGTGTTGTTTCTATACAAACTGACATCGCCATCTACTGGCCAGGATTTAAAAATACAGTGTGAACGGGGATCGTTTTGCTGATCGTCTGTACGTGAAACTTTTCAAAAACACAAAAGGAGAAACTTTTCTGTCTTCGGTACATCATTGTCATGTACATGTTCCCCAATTCTCAACCAGGCACACCTCCAAGGGGTGATTTAAAAATTATAATAAAAAAATACAAGCTTTAAAATACACTAAAACAAACTCAAGATATTTCTAATTTGAAGTCACACCTGTTATTTTTATTTTAAAAACTCGAGTTCTCACGGTCTTGGGACACCTGGATATATGATGGATTTTTAAAGTCTAGATATGGAAAATTCATGGGAATTAAAAAAAATGTAAGTCATTGGGTGTTTTATCATTTTTATTTTATAATAAACATTTTCTGGTTATGCTCTAAAAGAAATTTGTTATTTGTGAGTAAAAAATTATTTAAATTCAGTTAATGAAACTTAACTTTTAACTAACTAAATTATTTTTTACATAATTATAATTTAGAAAATATTTTATAAATATTTATAAAATTTACACTCATAGTTCTGGAAATAAAGTTTGTAAATGATCAGCTTTGTCATTACAGCAGAAGAACCAGAAAAATCTTGGGATTCTTCAAATATTTGCAGAAATTGAACTAAACCGCCCAGCACACTTTGCAGAGCACAAAAGGAGACATTCTGAAGAATATTTACATAGATTTTTGCTACATGGACAGTTTACAGTGACCAGGAAATTGTCGAGAATTTAAAATAAAAAATAAAATCACCATGAAGTATAATAAAAAAAAATTATAATCAACTTTTGTTATATGAACAAAGTGAGTGAAGGCTTGCTTTTTCATTTTGTCTTCTATAGAAAACAATAACAGCATATTGAGTAAATAAAGGATTTCATTTTCTGAATCATAATCAGAATGTGCTTTATTGCCAAGTATGTTTACACACACAATGTGTAATGTATGTATGTTTTTGTGTGAAATATCTTGGGTGAATTACTCCTTATAATGATTAATAATCTGTGTGTGTGTGTGTGTGTGTTTCAGAGAAGTGAGTTTGAGCAGCAGAAAGCCTCCCGCTTGAAGTCTGAGTTCCTCAGTTTTTCTCCCGTCAAGAAAAGCTGTCAGTGGAGTAGGAGAGAGAGCACAGCGCTTAGCGACCTCCGTACATACACACACACACACACACACACGCAAACACACACAGATCACCGTTACAGCATTCATATCACACTATAACACAGCCCTGTGTGTGTGTGTGTGTGTGTGTGTGTGTGTGTGTGTGTGTGTGTGTGTGTGTGTGTGTGTGTGTGTGTGTGTGTGTGTGTGTGTGTGTGTGTGTGTGCAGGTGCAGCAGCTCCGGATCAGCTCTCTCTCTCTCCATGTGCCACAACATCATCTGAGGGGTCAGAGGTCATGCCGGGGTCCCGTCAGAACAGGGTCATGACCCCCAACACCCCTGAGCTGTACTCCGCTCTGAAACTGCCCCGCCGCAGGTCTAATATCTCTTTAATATCCGTCTAATATCTCTGTCCCACACTGAAATGAGAGGTGAAGGATACAGTGAGACTCAGTGCTCTCTCTCGCCCTCTCTCCCTCTCTCCCTCTCTCGCTCTCTCGCTCTCTCGCTCTCTCTCTCTCTCTCTCTCTCTCTCTCTCTCTCTCTCTCTCTCTCTCTCATTCTCTCTCTCTCTCTCTCTTTCTCTCTTTCTCTCTTTCTCTTTCTCTTTCTCTCTCTCTCTCTCTTTCTTTCTTTCTCTCTCTCTCTCTCTCTCTCTCTCTCTCTCTCTCTCTCTCTCTCTCTCTCTCTCTCTCTCTCTCTCTCTCTCTCTCTCTCTCTCTCTCTCTCTCTCTCTCTCTCTCTCTCTCTCTCGCAGGTCGCGGCGGATCCTTCTGTCACCGGATGAACACAACACCGACTGGCCCTTTTAGTTAACACACCTCAAGGAAATACTGTGTGTTTTGTGAAGATTGTCTTTTTTGAATAAATTAAATAAAGGATATGCATTATATATGTGGAACTTCCTTGTGTTTTCTCTTTCCAACATCTCTCACAAATGCACACTTCATATTCACAATTGCATTTATTGTTTTGTAAGCTGCGGCTGAGACCGGGGCTAGTTGTCAGAAGCTCTATGACTGGTTTCACAGACGAGGCTTAAACTAGTCCCAGACTAAAATGCATGGTTGAGACTAAACAAGTTGCTTTCAGCTAAAACAGCTCAAGATGCACACCAAATATGTGTTTTTTTGTTTTGTTTGTTTTTTTCATTTTCGTTTAAATGCTCTAATTGAACTATAAGGCTGGATTCTGGCTTAATCTAAGCCCTGTCTGTGAAACACAACAACAACAAAGTGGATTTTTCAATAGAAATCTTTTATGCTGGTTTTAAATACTAGTTCAAAAATGTCTTGAAATAATATTTGCTAAATGTTAAAATGAGTATTTAATTTGTGGTCTAAGATGGGTAACCAAAACACATTTACATTCAGACAAGGAATTGAATTAAAAGGTTTTCATAAAATACTTTGCAGGTATTCACAATTTTACATAATTTACACTGACATTGTTTCTTGTTTAGGAGTTTTCTTATTGCATACCATTTCTTCTTATACTGTTTGTATTATCTCTTATATTTTATATATATATATTGTTTACACTTATTGTGTTTTTTAAATTTATAGTCTTTGTTTTGTGTGTTGTCTTTCTAGCGAGGAATAACCTAAATTAATTGAATCTTGAATATTTTTTTGTTTGTTTGCCAAAATAAAGGTTCTATACTTTTTTATTTGTATTACGACTGTACAAGGCCTTTTTAAAACGCCATATAGAGTATTTCATATTACAAAAACGCTGCTTCTCCAACAACCAGTTTCAATGAACAACGGGTTCACTTACAAAAGTAACCCCAGAGTTTGAAAAGAAATTTCACTTACCAATCATTTTCCTTTCTTTTCTTCAGAGGACACAATTGGCAAACCAATCATGCCCTAATTGGTCTCGTGCTGTGACGTCTGCCCTTTAAACCCCACGCGTGTTCAGCGCGTGCAAATTGTTTTGGTGGCGCGTGTGACATGGCTTTTTTCTCTTCTCCTTTACATCCTGTCAGCTCATAGATCCATGGATTTTAAAAATGATTATTTCCAGCCCTGGAAGGACTACCTGGGTTTGGCAGACCTGGTGACAAGAATGCATCGGTCGGGACAGCAGTCAGGCTCGGATGAGGGCAAAAGTCAAACAACCGCCGTGCGCGAGGAGTCTCCAAGCGGCCCGAAGCGCGCGCGCACGACAGAGACGAGCGAGGAACCCTCCAAGAACTCAAGCGACCAACATAAGATGTTTTGCAGTTTCTGCAAGCACAACGGCGAGAGCGAGGTCGTGGTCAGATCACATTATCTTAAAGACCGCACTGGGAGTGTGACGTGCCCGTATCTGAGCCAGTACATGTGTCCGCTGTGCGGGGCCACCGGGGCCAAGGCGCACACGAAGAGGTTCTGCCCGCTGGTGGAGAAAACATACAGCTCCGTGTACGCCAAGAAATAAACATGTTGAACGGGACATTTCTGACCCACAGAGGAGCTGGAGGAAGGAGACGATTTGAAAGGACTCTTTTTACAGGTCTTTTTAAATGTTAAGCTTTAACTTTTAATTGTTTGTTATCTACGTAATGGCTTGTGTGTGAGTTTGCATATGCATGTGTGTTTCCACGGTTTGATTTTGCACTTTTTCTTTGGATTTCCTTCAGTTGTGTGCACTGGTCTTTGTGTGCTTTGCTTTTCTTTTTTTGTACCCCCTTTTGAACAAACTTGTACACCAGCCATTAGGCTTGATACAGGTGCAATCGCCTTTCAACTCTTCTCTACAAACAAGCTCTTTATTTTGATAAAGAAAAAATTTGTATTTTATATAACACCTTTTTTATTGTGAGACTTTAACTATTTAAAAAATATATATTTTACTGTTAATAGTAGGTGTGCTTTACTCTTGAGAGATGCCTGTGTTTTGCATCAATAACAAACTAAATGGAACAATCTACAAAAGCTTTTGTGTTTTGTCTTTCATTCGCCACTTAATAATTTCTCTAATTGTGCTGGAAATCATGATCATCAGGTTTTGTCATATTGTGAAATGTGTTTTTCAATTACCAAGTTACACTAAAAATTGGACAAAGTTCAATGAAAAATGTACAATTTTCACTAGATTTTTAGAAACCATTTTTTTGGTGTGTGTACTATCAAAGCACTTTAATTGAAACGAGCTCAATTTGACTATTTTTAAGGTCTAGTTTTACAAAACAAGCTCAAACAGAATCAAACACGCACAACAATGGGAAGAGTAATTTATTCACTGTATGTTTTTTACAGCAGGATGGACCGATTTAGGGCTAAAACTTTCAGACCCTTCAGTCCAGGGGTCACGACCTGTGATTGACAGACTTACAATGTTTACTTCTTTGCTTGAACTTTGGAAAAAAAGTTAACTTTGGCTTACTGAAACGGAACAGCTCTATTTAAGTTGTGCTTTTGCTCTTAGACCCAAAGATGTGAACAAACTTCAAACACATGTAACTGAACAATATGTGAACAAGTGGTCAGTAAATTGCTGTTACTACAGCTAAATCACTTTGAACCAGTGCAAATTATACAATGTTCTTCTTTCTTTTGTCAAAACATGTTGGAACATATTCAGAAACTGATGCCTATGTTTCTAGTGTTGAGGACCATAAATGCTGCGAAACGGTGGTCTTGTAGGTTTTCTGCCTTGTTGCAGAAGTCCAATATTCCTGTGAGCATCCCTCACTATCCGACTGCAAGAAAACATCAAAGTAATGTTGGTTTTTGGTCAAATGTTTCCGTGTGTAAACCACAACATCATAATCATGTTTTTGTGTGTGTGTGTGTGGTAGAAGTGCTCAAGACTTCTACCAATCCTGACTGACTTCAGAGAGGTGAGGTCTCTGATAAGACCACACACCAGGTCTGTGGCGTCTTCCAGATCACAAGTGTCTTCTACGATGGGGAAGTCCTCCAAACTGAGCAAAATAAACCATGAAAATGGACAAAAACGCCTTGTATTGTACAGCACATTAATGAGTCCAATTCTGAAATGTACCCAATTAAGCAAGAGTAGTCGGCGTGGCACTCGTCTCACCTGATGTTGTTGAGCTGGGAATCTGTCACGGAGTGGATGGAGATCGGGCTGGAGGGATCGGGTTCAGCAGGGCTCGGATGAAGCTCGTGAGTTTCACTCGGTAAACCATCATGCTCTGAAACTGACTGATGATCCAGCTCAGGTTTAGTATCTTAATGTTGACATTTTTAAAGGACATGTTGTATACATAATATCAAACAAAAACCCACATTATTTCGTCGACTTATGGTACGGCAAACTTAAGGTCAATTAACAAATCCAAAAGTAGTGGTTCTGGTGTTTCAAAGGAAGTCTACATACAAAAATGAAAATTTTGTCATCGTACTTAATCTATCATGCCTTTATAAAGCTAGAAGTCTTTCTTTCATCCCCTTCAGCTAAACTCAAATCAAGTTGATTTTTCAAATTGATTTTTGCGTGTCTAGGTATTGTTGTCAAATCTAGTGCAATGAATCTTGATGTCATATTTGAGTTAAAGGGTTGGTTAATTCTTGTGTTACGCAGCACGTTTGAGCTTCCTCAAGAACCAATGAGGTTCATTCTTGTGTTACGCATCATGTTTGAGCTTCAGCAAGAACCAATGAGGTTCATTCTCGTGTTACGCATCATGTTTGAGCTTCAGCAAGAACCAATGAGGTTCATTCTCGTGTTACGCATCATGTTTGAGCTTTAGCAAGAACCAATGAGGTTCATTCTCGTGTTACGCATCATGTTTGATCTTCAGCAAGAACCAATGAGGTTCATTCTCATGTTACGCATCATGTTTGATCTTCAGCAAGAACCAATGAGGTTAATTCTAGTGTTACGCATCATGTTTGATCTTCAGCAAGAACCAATGAGGTTAATTCTTGTGTTACGCAGCACGTTTGAGCTTCCTCAAGAACCAATGAGGTTAATTCTCGTGTTACGCATCATGTTTGAGCTTAAGCAAGAACCAATGAGGTTCATTCTCATGTTACGCATCATGTTTGATCTTCAGCAAGAACCAATGAGGTTAATTCTCATGTTACGCATCATGTTTGAGCTTAAGCAAGAACCAATGAGGTTAATTCTCGTGTTACGCATCATGTTTGAGCTTTAGCAAGAACCAATGAAGTTAATTCTAGTGTTACGCATCATGTTTGAGCTTTAGCAAGAACCAATGAGGTTCATTCTCGTGTTACGCATCATGTTTGAGCTTTAGCAAGAACCAATGAGGTTCATTCTCGTGTTACGCATCATGTTTGATCTTCAGCAAGAACCAATGAGGTTAATTCTCGTGTTACGCATCATGTTTGAGCTTAAGCAAGAACCAATGAGGTTCATTCTCATGTTACGCATCATGTTTGATCTTCAGCAAGAACCAATGAGGTTAATTCTCATGTTACGCATCATGTTTGAGCTTTAGCAAGAACCAATGAAGTTAATTCTAGTGTTACGCATCATGTTTGAGCTTCAGCAAGAACCAATGAGGTTAATTCTCGTGTTACGCATCATGTTTGAGCTTCAGCAAGAACCAATGGGGTTCATTCTCGTGTTACGCATCATGTTTGAGCTTTAGCAAGAACCAATGAAGTTAATTCTCATGTTACGCATCATGTTTGAGCTTCAGCAAGAACCAATGAGGTTCATTCTCATGTTACGCATCATGTTTGAGCTACAGCAAGAACCAATGAGGTTCATTCTAGTGTTACGCATCATGTTTGAGCTTCAGCAAGAACCAATGAGGTTCATTCTCATGTTACGCATCATGTTTGAGCTTCAGCAAGAACCAATGAGGTTCATTCTCATGTTACGCATCATGTTTGAGCTACAGCAAGAACCAATGAGGTTCATTCTCGTGTTACGCATCATGTTTGAGCTTTAGCAAGAACCAATGAAGTTAATTCTCATGTTACGCATCATGTTTGAGCTTCAGCAAGAACCAATGAGGTTCATTCTCATGTTACGCATCATGTTTGAGCTACAGCAAGAACCAATGAGGTTCATTCTCGTGTTACGCATCATGTTTGAGCTACAGCAAGAACCAATGAGGTTCATTCTCATGTTACGCATCATGTTTGAGCTTCAGCAAGAACCAATGAGGTTCATTCTCATGTTACGCATCATGTTTGAGCTTCAGCAAGAACCAATGAGGTTCATTCTCATGGTTCATTCTTGCTTGCAAAAGAGATTTGTTCTTGCGCGTCATATAAAGCACGGTTTAGCTTCTGTTTAGGTTTGCTGATCAGTGTTATTATGAGAATAAAAGCCTAAAATCAATCTGTTCGTCATATAAAGCGATCAAGTCTCTTCAGAAAATTTGGCCAAAACCGCTCGATTCATATGGATTACTTTTACGATCTCTTTATGAACTTTTTGAAGCTTCAATGTGGTAGTTCTGTAGCGGTCAATAGATGGACAGAAATCGCTCAGATTTCATTAAAAAAATATCTTAATTTGTGTTCTGAAGATAAATTAACATATTACGGGTTTGGAATGACATGAGGGTAAGTAAATTATGACAGAATTAAACATTTGGGGTTGAACTAAACCCTTTAAATACGATTTGAGAAGTTTTTCATTGAGTAACAATTTTCATCTTGGCCTTTTCTTATAGAAATGTATTACTTTTTATGATAATCTATGTCCTTTCTAGAACTTAAAAGCATTCTTAGGACATCCTGCTGTGTATCATGTGACAGTGAGTAAATAATGTCAGGAAATTTTTACATTTGTATGCTCTTCAATCAAGAGAATAACTCACTTGCACATCTTTATCTTCACCACAAGGTGGGGCTGCGGGTGAGGACAAACTCCACATGCAGGTTTCCTCACAGATCTCTGTGTTCTCAGCTGTTACAGATGCAGCCACCAAAGTACAGTCCAAAGACTCACTCTCATCTTTTATCTCGTCGATTACCGGAAGTGCACTGACGGGCTCATTGACTGCAAACTGTTCATTGGTGTGGCCACTGATAGAAGTGTTCATGTCAAGTTCAGATGGACAGCACTCCTCAACCTCCATCTCATTGCCTCCCGCTACCAGTTCTTCAAAATGATTAGCAATCTCAGTGGACGCTGATTCTTCGTTGGTCTGGTTGAGGACTTCAACCGGACCCTCCATCACAACCGCATCTTGAGCCGAAACATCGGTGGATTCCTTGCAAACTTCAGCTAAATCTACAGTCACTTCGGTACCAATCTCAGTTGTGACGTCATCACACATTTCAGGCTTATTATCTTCTCTAATGTTGCTTTCATTATTGCTACGCTCCACACATTCAGTTTCAATGTCCTCAAGAGGATTGTCAGTATTGGCATGGGACGGGATTGTATTGTCAGTTTCATGAGTAATTTCTTGCTCGTTTGACATGCATTCAACCAATATCTGAACTTGAACTTCATTCCCATTCTGCACATCAGGCTCCTCCTGTTTTTCCAGTATGTCTTCTAATGGGCAAGAGGTTGGGAATGAGGATCCTGAAACCTCTTCAAGAGAGATTGAGCCATCCTTCTTTGAATCGTCACTGATCATCACCGACTCCTTGTTATTATCGTGACCTTCCTCGTTCTCCAGTCCTTCTCCAAACACATTCCCGCTAGTCGGCTGTTCCTTGAGCATCTTCTTCCTATCTCCAAGCCGACACATTCCCATCCTCTTTCTTGTTTTCCTCTTTATTAGAGGATCTGCATCTTCAGTCATTTGAATTCCTGTCTCATCAACTGAGTTCTCATCTATGATGTCCGAAGACCCTAATCGTTCACCCATCTTTGGTTCAGTGGCTAAACTACCTGTATCCTCATGTGACAATTCTGTCTCGGTTTGACACTCATCTGATGGTAATTCAGAGTCACAGTCATCCGGGACCTTCTGGGATTCATGGTTTGAATTGCTTGTGATTTCACTCTTTTCTTCATCCAGCTTTACGTCAGGCTGATCTTCCTTGGTAACTTCAACATTTAAAGGTTGAGAGAGCATGTACTTGTCGCTATTGTTAGGTTCTGCGGTCTCTGCTGTTTGTTCAATCTCAGGTGGGTTTGTGCCATTTCCATCCTCATCATTGTCATCATTGCATGTTTTTTCTTCCAAGGAACAAGGGTCAACAGGGAACTCTGTTGTCTGACTGATTTGTAATGTGATCTGTCCAGGCTGATGCTCATCCAGCTTCTCTGAGCATGAAGCATTTTGGAAGTTGTTGTTTTCGTAATTTGGTGTCTGAATCTAGATATTAAGGAGAAGAGTTATGTGAATCAGCAAAATAAACACAAATATAACAGCATCAAAGCATTGAAAATCTTCTAAATGTTGTCTGTGTAATTGAAAGACAAATCCACCTGAGTTTCATCTGCAGACAGCAGATTTGTTTCTTCAGAGCTTCTCTGTCGTTTTGCTCTGGGCTGCGTTCTCTTAGGAGGTTTGAACTCTGCAAAAATACATTTATTTACATCAACATGTGGATATTTACTTGTAAATTAAAACAACAATATAACTACAATCAAGCAAGTTTAGTGAATGACTAATTATGTTTTCATGGGTTCAGGCTACCTGTAGTCTTTGATTTTCTTTTGGTCATTGTCTTGTTTTAGTCTAGATTTAACTAAGTGAATAAAAAGAAACAAGTTAAAACAAATTCATGGCACACTTGACACATTTCATTAGTAGCCTATATCGTGTAGCTTGTTTGTATCTATTAATTTAATTCTCATCTGCCAACCCAAGTTCATAAAATATTTAAATATTATAAAACGTTCAACAAACAAAATAAACATTTTATGCTTAAGTAAACCACGTATAATTTATCTGACAGACATTAACTGTCAATTCAAATGCGCGAACGAAAGATTAATGACGCTTTTCGTGGTAGCATTTGGAAAAATATATATTTCTGCACCTTTTCTCAGAGGAAAACCGATTTCAACCCGACAAACTACCAGAAAGCGTAATATATGATTTAAAATATCCATACATAGACACACCCCAGCGGTTCCATAGACATGAGCGGTTGTACTACTTGAGTCCTCAGAGTCTGTGGGGCGTTCCCGCGTGCCGTAAAGCGTGAGGCTCTGCTGTTGCTATGGGAAACTTGGCGAAAAGCAGGAAGTGCTGAATTGTCATTGACAGCAGTGCAGATTTGTGTTTACCTCTGTATTTATGAAACTCTAGTGCAAAAAACTTAATGACAGACAGCTTATTCTTCTCAACGGAAGAGATATTGACCACGTAACCCGCCCTCGGAGGAACATATGATCGAGGTAGCAGCTATCGTGTTCAAATTATTAGTAAAGAGAGTCTCATGTAAGAACTAGCCTCCTCGCTAGCTGGCACTTCGACTCAATTAGTTGTTTACTTTCTCATTTATATTGTGAATTAGCTGAAATGTATTTCGTAGCTTCATTCAGCTTTGCCTTCAACAGTTTTTGGTGCAAAATCAGCTTTCGATTCCCATGTTTAAACACTAGCAGGTTTAAATACTGTTGAAACATTAGCTATTGAGCTCATAGTCAGTTAATGTAATCTGATGGAGGTCTAGGAGGTATATAGCACAATTAAATAAACATTTGGCGTTGATTTTGTCTATGCATGGATTATGCAAATATAAACGTCATTATTCACGTCATGATTTCGGAATGTGCCTTGACGACTGACACTTTCTGGTCTAGTTGTCTGTGGTGTTGCTGAAGGGCAAATTCTGATGCAGTGGCTGTTTTGTACCTTTATAAATTAATCTTTCTTGTTCTCACTCCAGGTTTGAGGGATCTGTGAAGATAATGAGCCGTAGCCGTAACCCTCCGCAGAAGGGCCAGGGGGCCGCCAGGGCCAAACAGGTAAAACACAAGATGAGACTCAGTACTGTGTCCAGAATCTGGAAATCTCCGCTTTAAAGTCAGCAATAAAATGGAAATTCACCCTATTTATTTTATAAGCATGTTATACACTGCCTGAGCAAAAAAAAAGTCGCTGTTTGGATTTAAATTGGCAAACAACATCAAGAGGGACATACAATTTTGGTCAAGATCTTGTATGGACATTGCAAGAGTCCATCGCTCTGTAAAGTCTCCTCCAGCACATCCCAAAATCTTTCAATGCATTTAAAGTCTAGACACAGAGGCGCCAATATTCATGTGTGAAAATTATTCTTCATGCTCTTCCCAACCATTCTTTCACAATCTGAGCCGGACGAATCCTGACATTGTCATCCTGGAATATGGCCATGATGTGTCTTCCTACATGGTTGTTTAAGAAATGAAAAGCTACACACTCCATCAATTACGGTTAGAAGAACTGTAGCCAAACATATAACATGCTAGAAACATATTAATCACTGCAATAATTATCCAATTTTAGACTCTTAAGCATTTGCATATTTAAATCCAAACAGCGACTTTTTTTGGGTTCAGTTTAGATGTTTTTTATATATTTGTATTATTTTTCAAAACTGTTTTGACCTCGGAATGTCTAATCAATATGTCTTAAATGCATAAAACTTTATAGACATATTAAAAAAACACTAAAAAGCACACACAAAAATTCAAATAAAATTGGGCAATATAAAATAAAAACTGTATAATAGTATCTCGATTTTACTAAAATAACACTGGCTCTCGGTCCTCGTGTAATCAGATGGGACTGCTGTTGGATCTGGCTCCTGATGGCGGGCTGGATGACTCCGGAGGAAATGAGGAGGAGTTAGAGGCGGAGCTTCTGGCCTTGATGGGGGGAGGAGGGAGGGGTGGACCAGCGGGCAGGAAACCTGGAGGAAAAGGTGAGGACACCAAACATAATTTAGATATGACATATTAAAGTCAATCATTTTATCCCTTTAAAGTCATCTTTGATCACCAAAATGACATATTTAAAAAAAAAAAAATTCCTTGGAATTTTTTTTTCTTCATGCCTTAAAATAGCTTGAATGTAACTCTACAGCCTTGCCTCATTTAGTATATGTGGTTCTATGAATATGCAAATGAGCCCCGCCTCCACTCACTCACACAGCTCAGAGATCCACTGGTTGACGATCACACGTTGATCTGATTGGTTACAAGGTAGTTTGTGACGTCAGAAACACCAGCGATTTCAAACCGTGTTTTTGAGACTGTCTTTGGTTCACTGCAGTTTTAAGGAGAAAATACTCAGCAATGCTGTCGACTTTATGAATTTACACATGGTTTGTCTTATTATAGCATATTAATGACACCACATGACATATAAACAACATTTAAAAGCTGGATTTTCACCACAGGGGGACATTTTTCCATTATCTTTCTCTCTTTTTTGCATCATGTAGCTCCGGTGCCCATGGAGGACATTGATCGGATGGCCGCTCTGTGTATGAAAGATCTGGACGAGGACGGAGACGATGATGGTGATTTGGAGAACGATGCTGATCTCCTGGTTAGGCAAAAACATTTTTGTCTTTACGTCCACTGCATGGGATATGATGTTTCTCACATGAAGAGATTTTCACTAAAGTCGTTTTTCAGGCCGAGCTGAATGAGGTGTTGGAAGACGATGAGGAGCAAGTGGTCAGGAAACCCCCTCCGTCACCAGCACCTCCTCAACGCTCAAATGCGCCACCCCAGTCCACAACCAGCCTGGAGTCTCGCCTGAGAGAGCGGTTAGACATGTACCAAACCGCCATTACCAACGCCAAGGCTTCGGGAGAGACCAGCAAAGCTCGGAGATACGACCGTGGACTGAAGGTGGACCATATCTGAGACTAAAGATTGATTTTTTTTTATGGCCACTGCCAATATCTGAGAGGGCAGGGTGGTTGCTGTCAAAATAAAAGTCCCGCTCAGCTCACTTATCAGTCAAACCTTTTCAGCTGACGCAATAATTTAAATTGACTAAACATCTTGGCGATATATATATATCTGTCAAATGCCATGTCAAACTTCCTCATGTTTGAGGAATGGTCTGTAACATGTTCTCCTTGTTTTTATACTCTACAGTCAATGCTAAAGATCGGGGGTTTTTTGTGGCCGCTGTCAAAATAAAAGTCTTACTCGGCTCACTTGTCAGCCAAACAGAGAACCTTTTCGGTTGATGCAATAATTTTAAATGACAAAGTATCTTGGCGATACTAAAAATATACAGTCAAACTAAAAATTATTCAGACACCAGATATACATTTTTAATTTTTTTTCCTAGTGGGTGCAGGACACTAGTTAATTTATGTAAGTGAGGATAGCAAGGTGTCTGAATAATTTTTGGTTTGACTGTATATCTGTCGAACGCCACATCAAACTTTCTGTCCAGCTCATTTTTCCTCATGTTTGAGGATTGGTCTGTAACGTTTTCTTCTTGTTTTTAGACTCTACAGTCAATGCTGACCTCAGTTAAAAAGGGGAAACCCATCAATGAAGAGGAGATTCCTCCTCCTGTGGCCACTGGTGGAAAACCCTCCGCTGATTCGCAGGCAGAGCCAATCGGAGAGCCAGAAAAACCTGCTCCAGCAAACACACCACCGCAGGCGGCCAACGTGAAGCCAATCGCTCCGTCCAAACCTCAGCTTCTACAGCCTCCGTCACAGAGACTGACTGCCGTGACGCCCGATACACCAGCCATATCACCTCTCACGCCCAGCCAGCCCAGCACACAGCACTCAGGTACACACACACACACACACACACTGAAACTCATTTAACTCTTGTAAAACAGTTTGGAAAGCCGTTACTGAACACATAGGTCACGTTTGTGTGTGTTTCAGAGCTCAAAGCGAGTATATTAAGCAGACAGAGAGAGTATAAGCTGGCAGCCATAAAGGCCAAACAGAGCGGAAACACTGACCAAGCCAAACAACTCTACCAAGTGTCCAAGGTAAGAGAGTCTCACCGATTCATGATTAGCACATGTTATTAAGGCCACGTTTACATATTTATTTATTTTTTTCTCTTCACATTTTTATGCAAGAGCGCTATCTATTTAAACGTTTTTTAAAGTTTTTTTTATTTGGAAAGAAACTCATACCTTTAATCAGCAAGGATGCATTACATAGTGACCGTAAAGACCAGGGATATTATAGTTATTATAATAAAACAAAAACATAAAAAAAATCTTTGTTTCATGAAATATAATAAATGTTAACTGAAATAAAGTCAAATATAAAAAACATTAAATTGTTTTATTTCGGCTAGTTTTTCATTTTGCTTGATGTAAAAATATAGAGACATTAAAGTTTTTTTTTTACAAATATCAAAAGCACAAAAAATGATTAAACCTTTCAAATTAAAATGAAACCGTAAAATAAGTATGTGATCTTAGTGATACTAAATTTGTTAAGATATTTAAAAGACATTTAAAATGCATACAAAATATTTTTATTTCATTGATTTTTATTCTTTTTAATTTTCTCTTCATTAAAAAGTCTTTAAATCAAATTTATCGTGGTTTTACAGCACAACTGTTTTCAACATTGATAATTATCAGAAGTGTTTCTTGATCATCAAATCATCATATTAGAGTGATGAAGGATCATGTGACACTGAAGACTGGAGTAATGATGCTGAAAATACAGTTTTAATATATATTTACATAGAAAACACTAATTTTAAAATGTAATAATATTTCACAATATTCCTGTGTTCTAATCCTTGGTGAGCAGAAGAGACTTCTTTCAAAAACATTTAAACATCTTACGACCCCAAGTGTAGGTCTAATATTGTGGACAGTAGATTTACACCACACTAGGTTACAGTTAACCACAACAACTATGAAACTAAACTTTAATCTGCTCTGTGTCTCTGCGTTTCCCACAGAGATTAGACTCGCTGGTGGAGACTGTTGACCGAGGGGAGTTTGTGGACATCAGCTCACTGCCGCCCCCTCCTGGTACAGCCTTACCTCACAGATCATCACTCACCCAGGTGCATCCTGGGCAGTTTATTCAGATATTGATGAGAGTCTCTCTGTTTCAGTTGAGGTCGCTGAGGTCGAAGTGCCGAGCTCAAACCCTCCCCAGCTTTCCTCTAAACCAGACGCCCCTCCGGCTGCCCCAGAACCAGGTGAGAACGAGTGTGTCGCTGATGAAACGCGCTCTAGATATCAGTTACATTGTATATGAACGTGTGTGTGTGTGTTTCAGCTCTCTCTGCTCCCCGGAGCGTCGCCGAGGCCTTACAGCAGCGCATGGACAAATACAAAGAAGCTGCAGAGAGCGCCAAGAGCAAAGGAGACGACCGCAAAGCACGCATGCACCAGCGCATTATCAAGGTAACACACGTGAGGAGTCGTGTGTATAAAATAATGCATTTCTTTAACTTCTTTTTTGTGCGTGTCCTTCACTTCTTCAGCAATATCAAGATGCCATTAAAGCTCAGAAAGCCGGACGGCCTGTGAATCTGGCAGATCTTCCTGTTCCACCAGGTAATGCGTGTTACTGGTTCACAGCGAGGGCCACTGTCCTGCAGGGTTTGGCTTCACCCCTGATCACACACGCCTGTAGCTCTCTAGTAAACTTGAAGAACTTGATTGTGTTTGATGAGGGTTTGGAGCTAAACTCTGCAGGACAGTGGCCTTTGGCTTTTGGCTTGCTTAGTTAGGGACATTTAATATCCAACAATATCATTGATCTCCGGCATTGACACCATTATATGAGAATATACTGAGCTGGACGATGACATCACGGATTTCTGCAGAGTGGCTATATATATATATATATAAATGAACTAAATTAATAACGTTTTTACAACTGAAATGAACCATCACTGAACTTACTTAAGCTGGACTGTGACGCTGTTTTCTTCTGGAAACAAACTTTGTTGCATTATGTTCCTGTTATCTCTGTGAAGCTGCTTTGAAAATGAATCCGTATCGTAAAAAGCGCTGTGTAAATAAAGGTGACTGGACAGTGGCCCTCGAGGGACAGAGTTGAGGAAAGTCCTCACAATAATAGATGTAGATGGTTTGTGTGCCTCTTTTGACGTGTGTGTGTGTGTGCGTGTGTGTGTCAGGTTGTCCTCCACTGCAGGGCACCGAGGGAGGCAACCAGAACTTTATGGGCGTCCTGGAGACAGCCATGAAACTGGCCAATCAGGACGAAGATGCCGACGCGGATGAAGACGAGGAGACACACAAGGTCAGTGAAGAACAGAGAGATGGGCAACTTCAGTCCTGCAGAGTTTAGCTCCAACTCTAATCAAACACACCTGAACAAGCGAATCAACATTGAAATCATTCACTATTCCCTACATTACTCCACTGATAAAGTCCACTTGAAGGAGTGAATGAATTCAGATGGTGATTGAGCCGCGTTTGTGCTGGCTGTTTAATAATTATTTGAAACTTGCTGAAACAAACTGGCTGCTCCAGTAGCAACGAAAAGATTTATCCTGAACCCTCTCATGGAAACTAGTATATAAACCTTAACTAAACAATTTAAAAATCTATTAAAAAGGAATTTATACCTGTATGATATTACGCTGTACCCACATTGGACCAGCGGTTTGGAAAACGGATGGATGGATGATTCAGTGACAGCGCCATCTTCTGGTCAGACGCATTCGGCGCAACCGTCGCAGTGCATTATGGGTATTCTCTAGCCGTGGAGCGTACATCAGTTGTACAATCGCTATTGCGGTGCATTGTGGGATAGAATGAGTGCACTCGATAACGTCCGCTTATAACTGTCCCGTTAAATAGTGCCCTGTTTGCGGGTCTAGGGGGCGATTTCAGAGATTAATCAGGGGTGGAGCTTAACTCTTCAGGACAGTGTCCCTGACTCCCTCCTGGAGCGATGTTGCCCGTCCCTGATCCAGAAAGTGTGTTTCAGCCTGATTCTTCATCGCTCTGTTTCCGTGTAGACATCAGCTCCGCCTGGCGTTCAGAAATCAAGAGCTCCCGCTCCCCCGAAAGCCTCGTCCACCGCAGGGACGCCCACTGGCTCCACACACACACCCAAACCAGGAGGGAAAGGTAGGCAGAGTTCATGTAGAGGCATTGATGTGCATGCGCTGATGTGTAATGTGTGTGTGTGTGTGTGTTGTGTGTTGCAGCCCAGCAGCAGCTGGATTTCCTCATGATGCGCAGACAGCAGTTTGTGAAGGCGGCGCTGCGCTCTAAAGAGATGAAGGACATGCAGGGAGCCGCGCAACACCTCAGACACGCTAAAGGACTCGACGCCATGATCAGTGCCGCCAAGTCCGGGCTTCCTGTTGACATCACCAAGGTTTGCGAATTTATGATGCAGTGGTTCTCAAAGTGTGGGCGCAAGAAACGTCCATTTTGATTTCATCCTGATTTTAACTAGTTTTCTGTAATTTAATGCCAAGGTAAGATCATTAATGATGTTATTAACTGTGGAAAAGCGTCATCACAGTTTCTATGTGAGTGTTTAATAATTTGAGTAATTGATTGATTATCAAATAAACTTTTTTTGTATAAAATGAAAACTTAAAAATATGTCAAATTCAGTAAAAACTGTATTTCGGTCATCACTAGTGTGAAATAAGTGTTTGAGGAAAAAGTTGATTATTTTCAGGTTTCGAGCTCGTCGCTCATCTAAACTGTACTTCAGTTCTTTTCTGGACAGTCCTGCTTCAGTGTGTGTGTGTGTGTCTGGTTTGGTGTGTGACAGGCCGTTTAAGGACAGTCGTGTGTGTGTGTGTGTCTGGTTTGGTGTGTGACTACGTTTCTGGACAGTCCTGCATCAGTGTGTGAATGTGAAGAGCTGTGCGTGTGTGAAGTGTCTGGTTTGCAGTGTTGTTCACAGTGTGTGTGTGTGTGTGCAGGTGCCGGGCGCTCCGGTCAGTGAGGAGGACTACAGACTGTCTCAGTCTCGCTCGTCTGCGGTGTCCCCGCGCTCGACCGAACAGTACACACAGCTCATGGAGCAGCTCAAACTGCAGCACGAGGTCAGTGCTCACACAGCGTCTCACATCTCATACCTGTACACACACATGGCTTATTAACTATCTAAATCATTGATGTTCCAGAAATGCCTGGCCTACTCGCAGCAGTTCACTCATATGGGGAATGTTGCTGAAACTGCCAGGTGTGTGTTTTCATTCATCTTGATGCTGTGTTTGTGTTAGTGAATGTCTGTTTAGATTTTTACAGTCGGTGAGCTGAGTTCTCAGGTGTGTTTTGAGTGATGAATGTGCACTACTGTTAGAAAAGTTTGAGCTTTTTTTGCGCAGAAATTAATACTTTTATTCAGCAAGGATGCATTAAATTGATCAAAAGTGACAGTGAAGACATTTATAATGTTGCAGAAGATTCTATTTCAAATAAATGCTGTTCTTTAGAACTTTCTGTTCATTAAAGAATCCGGAAAAAATTATTTATCAAGGTTTCAACCAAAATATGAAGCAGCACAACATTGATAATAATCAGAAACATTTCTTGATCATCAAATCATCATATTAGAGTGATTTCTGAAGGATCATGTGACACTGAAGACTGGAAATATATAGCTTTGATCACAGGAATAAATTACATTTTAAATTCACATAGAAAACAGTATTATTTTTTTACTGATTGTTGATCAAATAAATGCAGCCTTGGTGAGAGCAGAAGACACTTTAGAAATCTTGTCGAGCCCAAACTTTTGAATAGTTTAAAATATAAAGTATAAAATATAAAACACAACGAAAGATTTTGTCCTATTTAACTAAGCACTAAAAGTAAAATTTTTAAACATCTAATTTTAATAAATGAATGTGCAGGTTTTTTCAGGTTAAGTACTGTTGTTATTTTTTTTTGTACTGCTTTTTTTATTTATATAACATATTTTTTACACATTAATGATGTAAAAAGTTAACCGATTATATAAATTAAACTGAATTCATAAAAAAAATAAAAATAAAGAAATATTTAAAATCTGTCAGAATGAAAGTTCTAAGCATAAATACTAATATAAACCTTAAACTGAAATGTCAAATCTTGAGCTAGCCTTAATAAAGTGTATTTGAGTCAGATTTGGCTAACGTTGTAGAGTGCGAGTGTCCCACATGGACAGTAAAAGCTGAAGTGACACTCATAGTGGAGCAGCAACAGTCCATGAGGAAAACTGGTGTGTGTTGTAGGTTTGAGAAGCTGGCAGAGGAATGCATGAGTAACATTGAAGTACTGAAGAAAGCTCACGCTAAAGGCCGATCAGTACCCAAGTACCACACGGAGGAGCGCACACTCAACACCGTCAAGTAAGAACACACACACACACACACACACACACACACGTGTCCATGAGGACGTCCTGCACTGAGTCCCTAAATGTCTTCATCTCTGTGTTTATAGAATCTTTCCTAACCTGACGTCCAATGACATGGTGCTGACCATCGTGAAAGGAATCAACCTGCCCACTCCTCCAGGTGTGTGTGTGTGTGTGTGTGTTAGTGAGTGTGTGTTAGTGAGTGTGTGTGTGTGTGTTAGTGAGTGTGTGTTAGTGAGTGATATGTTGAAAAATATTTACAAATTAAAATAACTGTTTTCTATGTGAAGATTTGTTAAAATATAATTTATTTCTGTGATCAAAGCTGTATGTTCAGCATCATCACTCCAGTCTTCAGTGTCACATGATCCTTCAGAAATCACTCTAATATGATTCTAATTCTTCTAAAGAACAGCATTTATTTGAAATAGAATCTTTTGTAAAGTTATACGTCTTAACTGTCACTTTTGATCAATTTAATTGTCACAACACATCCTTTTATGAATAAAAATATAAATTCATTAAGAATATGGAATTTTACTGACCCCAAACTTTTGAATGTTATATAGTCTCTAAATATAGTCAGAGGAAATATATAAATAATGACATTCTGTGGCAAAATCCTGCAAATGTTGTTTTGTTTTTTTCTCCAGGAGTTTCTGCTAGCGATCTGGACGCAAGTGTGCGCTTCGAGTTTCCCTTCCCCAGTGCGGTATGCAACACACACACACACACACACACACTCTGACACACACACATTCTCTCACACACACATACTTACGCACACACACATTCCCTCACACACACATAATTTCTTTCACACTCACTCATTTCAAATGTTTTATGCGATTTTGTAGTTTTGCGCACAAGTTAAATTCACAACTTTGAAACATGTCTGTTGTGTGTGTTTTTTTCTTAGGAAGAAGCTCAGAGAGACAAAACCAGCACTGTGAAAAACACCAACTGTCCAGGTACACACACACACTCACTCACACACACACACACACACACACACACACTCACTCACACACACTCACACTCACTCACACACACACCCACAGTCTGTCTGTTAAACAGGTGGCAGCATTAATGACAGTCTGTGTGTGTTTCAGAGTTTAAGGAGCAGTTCAAGCTGAACATCAAGCGAGATCACCGAGGCTTTAAGAGGATCGTTCAGGCCAAAGGCATCAAGCTGGAGATCGTCCACAAGGGGTGAGGAGACTCGATGAGCAACACTGATAGTTCTCCACCCAGATCACAGTTCACAACAGAAAGGAAACTGCTAATAATACTAATAAGTTTAAAAAAAACTCGTTAGATTTTTGCATTGTGACAATGAAGGAAATTCTCATCGTTGTAATATATCTGTATGTTTCTTTTTTGCTTTGTTTTGTTTTTCCAAATTCATGTTATTGTCAATGATTATTCTCAGTACTCTAATTGTGTGTGTGTGTGTGTGTGTGTGTGTGTGTGTGTGTGTGTGCAGCGGTCTCTTCAAGAATGATAGAGTGGTGGGAAGCGCTCAGCTGAAGCTGGAGGCCCTGGAGAACCAGTGTGAGATCCGAGAGATTATAGACGTGAGTGATTCACACAGACTCACACTCACGCGCCTCACTCACACACACACACACACACACACAAGCCTGTGCTGCTGTTGCAGGTGCTGGACGGGCGTAAGGCGACGGGGGGGAAGCTGGAGGTGCGAGTGAAGATCCGGGAGCCGCTGGGAGGAGTTCAGCTGCAGTCGGTGACGGAGAAGTGGCTCGTCATCGACCCCGTCACTCCTTCACCTGAGAAGAACAGGGAACGGGTACGAGAGGCTGTTCTTCACACACAGGATGATGTGATCATACTAATCAGAAACTCATAAAAACATTTTCTGTCCAGCAGGCTCCAGCTCCGAGATCCAAACCCCAAAACGATCACGACAGGAACTCAAGGCCAAGGTAAAACTGAAGCTGATTGGACAGCACTTATTGCATATGTGTCTATGAGTGTGTGTGTGTGTGTGTGTGTGTGTGTGTGTGTGTGTGTGTGTGTGTGTCTGTTTCAGCTCATCTATGAGTGTGTTCACGTGTGTGTGTGTCTCTGTTTCAGCTCGTCTATGAGTGTGTTCACGTGTGTGTGTCTCTGTTTCAGCTCGTCTATGAGTGTGTTCACGTGTGTGTGTCTCTGTTTCAGCTCGTCTATGAGTGTGTTCACGTGTGTGTGTCTCTGTTTCAGCTCGTCTATGAGTGTGTTTACGTGTGTGTGTCTCTGTTTCAGCTCATCTATGAGTGAGTGTGTCTCTGTTTCAGCTCATCTATGAGTGTGTTCACGTGTGTGTGTCTCTGTTTCAGCTCGTCTATGAGTGTGTTTACGTGTGTGTGTCTCTGTTTCAGCTCATCTATGAGTGTTCACGTGTGTGTGTCTCTGTTTCAGCTCGTCTATGAGTGTGTTCACGTGTGTGTGTGTGTCTGTTTCAGCTCGTCTATGAGTGTGTTCACGTGTGTGTGTGTCTCTGTTTCAGCTCGTCTATGAGTGTGTTCACGTGTGTGTGTCTCTGTTTCAGCTCGTCTATGAGTGTGTTCACTTGTGTGTGTGTCTGTTTCAGCTCGTCTATGAGTGTGTTCACGTGTGTGTGTGTCTGTTTCAGCTCATCTATGAGTGTGTTCACGTGTGTGTGTCTCTGTTTCAGCTCGTCTATGAGTGTGTTCACGTGTCTGTGTCTCTGTTTTAGCTAGTCTATGAGTGTGTTCACGTGTGTGTGTGTCTGTTTCAGCTCATCTATGAGTGAGTGTGTGTCTGTTTCAGCTCATCTATGAGTGTGTTCACGTGTGTGTGTCTCTGTTTCAGCTCGTCTCCTCCGCAGTATAAACTGCACAGCTTCAGCCTGCTTCACTACGACAAAGAGAGACTGGAGTGGAAGGTGTGTGTTGGTGCTGTTGACTGTTTTAAGCAGATATGGAGTGTGTCATGAGTCAGTGTGTGATCTCTTCAGATCAGTGATTATAAGAAGAACCGGCGAGAGCCGTCAGAGCTGGTGAAGCAGCACGTGGACATCTGTCAGCGACTGCAGTGGCAGAAGTCATTCCTGGAGAAACACCCGGCCGCACTGACGGGTAACACACACACACACACACCAGCTCTAACATACATTCATATACATTTTTTATCTTACAGTTACTGTAAATCCGGCCTCTAGTTCATAAACGCCAGAGGAGAACTGGCCCCCGACTGAGCCTGGGTTCTCCCAAGGTTTTTTTTTCTCCATTGGGTCACCTGATGGAGTTTTAGGACACCATTGGGTCACCTGATGGAGTTTTAGGACACCATTGGGTCACCTGATGGAGTTTTAGGACACCATTGGGTCACCTGATGGAGTTTTAGGACACCGTTAGGTCACCTGATGGAGTTTTAGGACACCGTTAGGTCACCTGATGGAGTTTTAGGACACCATTGGGTCACCTGATGGAGTTTTAGGACACCATTGGGTCACCTGATGGAGTTTTAGGACACCATTGGGTCACCTGATGGAGTTTTAGGACACCATTGGGTCACTTGATGGAGTTTTAGGACACCGTTAGGTCACCTGATGGAGTTTTAGGACACCATTGGGTCACTTGATGGAGTTTTAGGACACCGTTAGGTCACCTGATGGAGTTTTAGGACACCGGTCACCTGATGGAGTTTTAGGACACCATTGGGTCACCTGATGGAGTTTTAGGACACCATTGGGTCACCTGATGGAGTTTTAGGACACCGTTAGGTCACCTGATTGAGTTTTAGGACACCATTGGGTCACCTGATGGAGTTTTAGGACACCATTGGGTCACCTGATGGAGTTTTAGGACACCATTGGGTCACCTGATGGAGTTTTAGGACACCATTGGGTCACCTGATGGAGTTTTAGGACACCGTTAGGTCACCTGATGGAGTTTTAGGACACCATTGGGTCACCTGATGGAGTTTTAGGACACCGTTAGGTCACCTGATGGAGTTTTAGGACACCATTGGGTCACTTGATGGAGTTTTAGGACACCGTTAGGTCACCTGATGGAGTTTTAGGACACCATTGGGTCACCTGATGGAGTTTTAGGACACCGTTAGGTCACCTGATGGAGTTTTAGGACACCATTGGGTCACTTGATGGAGTTTTAGGACACCGTTAGGTCACCTGATGGAGTTTTAGGACACCATTGGGTCACTTGATGGAGTTTTAGGACACCGTTAGGTCACCTGATGGAGTTTTAGGACACCATTGGGTCACTTGATGGAGTTTTAGGACACCATTGGGTCACCTGATGGAGTTTTAGGACACCATTGGGTCACTTGATGGAGTTTTAGGACACCGTTAGGTCACCTGATGGAGTTTTAGGACACCATTGGGTCACTTGATGGAGTTTTAGGACACCGTTAGGTCACCTGATGGAGTTTTAGGACACTATTGGGTCACCTGATGGAGTTTTAGGACACCATTGGGTCACCTGATGGAGTTTTAGGACACCGTTAGGTCACCTGATGGAGTTTTAGGACACCATTGGGTCACTTGATGGAGTTTTAGGACACCGTTAGGTCACCTGATGGAGTTTTAGGACACCATTGGGTCACTTGATGGAGTTTTAGGACACCGTTAGGTCACCTGATGGAGTTTTAGGACACCATTGGGTCACTTGATGGAGTTTTAGGACACCGTTAGGTCACCTGATGGAGTTTTAGGACACCATTGGGTCACCTGATGGAGTTTTAGGACACCGTTAGGTCACCTGATGGAGTTTTAGGACACCATTGGGTCACTTGATGGAGTTTTAGGACACCGTTAGGTCACCTGATGGAGTTTTAGGACACCGTTAGGTCACCTGATGGAGTTTTAGGACACCATTGGGTCACCTGATGGAGTCTTTCGGTTCCTTGCCACTGTTGCCTTTGGCTTGCTCAGTTGGGGATATTCAAATTAATTAACCAATCATTAATACCATTGATCAGCCCTACCAAACGTGGATGTCTTTCCACTAAGAAACGAACATTGTTATGTTGTTTTGATTGATACTGTGAAGCTGCTTTGATTCAATCTGTATTGTGAAAAGCGCTATATAAATATACTTGACTTAACAGAGGGGGCGCGGGGACAACTTTAGAGTTATTAAGAAATCGAATTAAAGAAAGAAAATAAAATTTCTATTCAGACAGGATGCATTAAATTGATCAAAAGTGATATTAAATACATATATAATGTTACAGAAGATTTCTATTTCAAATTAAAGGAGAACTCCGGTAAATTTTTTACATTGAGCTAATTTTTTTGTACATTTGGAGTGCTGTCAGTACAGAGAACAACGACAAAAATCGGCGTTGCCTACACCGTGTTATTTTATTAATTAAATGATGTTAATTCAGCCAGCTCACATACCTGTATTTTCTTCCTGTTT